>CM035808.1:16345852-16945852 GCA_020466095.1 Chlorops oryzae
GTTGTAACAGAATTTGAACAATGTTTACCGGATGTGTGTACGAATATGCAACATGAACCATACATGCTGCTTTGCTCGGTTGCCATCCAACGAATCGTATTTTTGCCATAGCTATGGTTGCAGCTGTTATTGAAGTTGTTGGGTCAAAGCTTCAAAATTCAATCAGAGCAAATGAAATTAAAATCAAATCAGTGCACAGTGAACTCTGAAGCTTTGCTTAGAAGAGTATGCTAAGTACTGTGAAATCCGTATTCCAGCTCATGTCCGAGTGCTTGTGTCTGCTGCACAAATCACTGTGAGCACACAAAAAAACCATCACCAGATTCTTCCAACAAATCTCTTGTAATAATTTAGAACAACAAAAATGGCATACTTCAGGTATGCAGCAATATTTTTAAGTCAGAATCCTTCTTGAGGTTAACATCATGTGATTTATTATGGCAAAAAAAATAGCACACAAAAAAAAACACTGAGCATACGTGCACACAAGAACATGAGTCGGCATGTGTGTTTGCTTCTTAAGGAATGATTGTACTTGATGCATGCATTCAAGGAACTGATGAGTTTGACCTAAATTTGATTCAAGATTAATGAAGGCATTTTGGGGAAAGAATGAATTACTTGAAAACTGCATTCCTTTCAACTGAACAAAAAAAATTTTCAAAATTATTTTTCGGTTTTTATAGACAACTAATGCGAGAAAAGAAAATCTAAAGGCTTCTTTACTTTGGTACCTAATTTTTTGTGACACTTCCGGAACATGTGAACTTGTCGCTTTGCCTCAAAGCACAAAGTCTCGTTCGTTAAAGTGTTGTGGGTAAAGACATCACAGCAAAGAGAAGAAAATCCTCTTACATTTCAACGTTTCAATGATGAAGCGCAAGCACATTCATAGGGACATTCTCTCCTCCTTCAACCGTATGAACATAAGCCACGAGAATCGGTAACAAATATGGCGGCTTGCTTCTGTGGTTATTTTGGTTGCGGTTTCATTGCGGGAATGCGGTAGATTTCTTCTGTCTTATGGAAGCCTGTTAATGTATTTTGTATTTAAGTGTGGCAATATGAGTCTTGAGTTTACTGGCATTTCATGTTATTTCGGTATTCCGATATTCCTGTTTGCTTTTCTCCTTCTCGATGAGTTGTCGCTTTGAAAATCTTTTAGGCAGGAAGAGCTTTTTAAAGCGGATTTAATGATGTCCCTAAAAATAGGTCAAAGAACTGATATTTAACTTTTCATAAGGTCATATTTCACCCTTGAGCTTGTGCTGAAGTTAATCTTCAGTGGGAAATTGATAAAAGTACCCACATTCAATTTGGAGTAAGAAAATGGATCTGTAGTAGCAGCTAGTATTTTTTACAGCCCATACCGCTAAAAGAAGATAACTTTTAGTGGTAATAAAATTTCAACAGAAAGTCATAACTTTTTTTAATGTTTTAACCAGATTTTTAGGCAAGTGCTATTTTGATATTTCGGGTTTAAGCTCTACATTAAATTATTCAAAATGGTATTATTACACACAAAATAGTATTATGTGCAAGCACAAACGAAACGAGAGCCCCACTGTGTCTAAGAGCAAATCAAAAAAGTAAGGATGTTATAGTCAAACGAGCCTGACCAAAGAGTACCCGGCAAAGACATGTAATGTTCCAACATTTATTAAAACAGGCCCCAAGTCCACTTCCATTAAGACAAGGTATTCTGGAGACTTTAAAAGCCAATAAGGGCCTCGTATTCCGATTTTTGTTCGAATTTTTTATGAAAATTCCACGCCCAATTTTGGTTCAAAGTTCAAATTCTAAATTCCATTCAAATATTTCGAAAAACTCAAATTTTTAAGCAGTTTTAAGATTTTTGTTACAGACCCTATCTGGTCCGATCCGGCCCATTCTAGCACTTGTTCTCTTCATGTCCTTTTGAACACGCATACCACATCTCGTGAAGATACCTCGACTCCTTCGATAAGAATACTGTATACAGACAGACGGACAAGGCTAAATCGAATCTCCTGGTGACGATAATCATTTCTATAGGTACACATTTTGTATGGTCTATCTGGTTCTGGGTGTTACATACAACCACACAACCTCAATACACCTTCGACACAGAGTGACTCGACACACTAATTAGAAAAAAGACTGCGAGCCTATACAAATTGAGTGCTGCAAGCATCAATTTGACAGCTATTTTTATAGGCTTTTCCCGAAACCTTATATTGGCATCATTATTTATTCAAACCACGACATTGGCCATTTTGTGTCCACCTTCATTTCGGTATAATTATAAAAGCATTAAAGCAAATCCGCCCGCTTATGTAAAGAGAGAAAGACATCATACTATAAAACGAGTGTGTATACAAACATGACACAGGTAAAACGCTGATCAGAAAGCTGAAGATTCAATTGAGCGCATTGACTGTGGGCGTTATGGAAACAAAAGACCATTGAACCAAATAAATATTTCCTTAAGAAATGGAACGTTATCGAAAGCAGAGCCATCGAGGCCAATGCAAATACGTTGCCAGACCATTACTTGAGCCAACGTTGCAAGAACAACGTAAACACAATGGAAAAGGAGGCATTGGTAAGAAAGGTGATGAAACCAGACTAGAGCGAGTCCATAGATAAGTGAAATGAAAGAATTAAGAGAAGAAAAGAAAAATGAAAATTAAATAGCTTGTTCGTATATAGGTTTAACATAAGTTTACATTCTGAAAGGTAGAGAAAAAATCAAAACGGCTAGCAGACAACATATGTATGTATGCGTGTGCTTATGCAGGCTTTTGCATGAATATATGCGAAGAACAACCTTGCAGTAAACGAGACCGGTCCAAGGTTCACCAAGGGTCGGTCCTGAGGAAGTCAGGACCAGTCGCCTTGCCATGCATTCAACTCACCTCTTTTAGCATAGGGCTGTCATTGAAAAATAACCGGTTCCTTTTCAAAGCGTGTGGGGTTGGTTGCGGGTGAGTTCCTTTGTCTGAACTCACCAAACAACGCCCTTTTTTTTTAGTCTAGAGGTGGGTGAATCTGATAGAGGTTATTCTTAGACCGGTCGCGATTCATATAAATTTCATATAAATTTGGGGTCGGTCTATCATGGACCCACCTAGGTCTGTTCTGTTTTTCAATGGAACCATTTCATTTCTGCAGGAAAACCCAACAGGTAAATGGCTTCTTTAAGACAAAGTCGCCAGTGATTTCATCGAGCCTTATATTGACAAAGTCAGGCATGAATACCTGGATAATAGTTTCATCGTAAAAGGGTGCTGTCCATGCGCTTGAACTTCACCTAGTAGTCCGAAATGCTCGAGTTTGATTCCGATTCCAGGGAAACCGAAAGCTTTCTGCACTTAGGCATAAGTGAATTAATTTACAAAATAGTATCCATGAATAGACATTTAGAATGAAGAAAGCGTGCCCAGTTCTCAATTGCTTTTCTCGCTATCACACCCACTTGGGTCACAAGGTAATCTCGAACATCACTGTCAGTTTGTGTACAAACTTTATATAAAATGCCATAACAAATGTCATGCGTGCAGGATTCGAAGTCATACCGATGTCAACTATTCTGTCAGAGTGACTTTTCCTACTGGGGAACTTTAGTTTTGTGCGGTAAAGCGTAGCGAGAAGACTCACGACTGGAAAAGTTGTATGTGTACATAATTGGCAAGGTACAAGGATGCAACCGAGAGCTGGGTTTCACGTTATGTGTTAGCTTATCGTGTCCAATGTAGTAATGAAAGGGCCGTCCTGTCAATTGATGACCTAAAATTAATCACCTTACCGGATAGTGGGCTCCACAATGAAAGCCGACCGATATATGGACATACAGAAAGGCATTCTTTTGTTGAAACTCCACTGACCGTGTGTAATCTTACGAAACTTCAGTGTAACGGAAATTCCTTCATACACATTCATTGAGCGTGAGACTATCCACAGCACCTTCATACGAATACGAATATTTTATGGCGAGGCTCTCTACATATCGCGTTAATTGGGCACAAAAAATTGAGATGGAAGACGAATTAACCCGTTGAGAGAAAATAATTTAATTAAACGAACACAAATTATTCGCAGGAAAAGAGTTATGGTCGCTGGGCTACGCGCTTACACAATTTAATTAATTTCTTCTTATCCTGAAGTTAAAGCAATTCAAGGCGTATAATATTTGAGTCCAAAAAAACAAAAATACCACTTAAGTCTGATTTATTGTCTACATTTAAAATATATTCAATTCCTGCGCGAAAGTGAAACGCAAGAAAGAAAACTACACAAATCTTTCGGCGTTTTGAAGTTGAAAATTCATTAAATTCAAAACAAAGTTGGGCACTCGTGGCATTTATTGGATACCTTCTTCAAAAATATTGCTTTCGAAGTGATTGTAGTATAGAAAATTCATCAAAACCCATTAAGGGTGTTACAGTCAGACGAGCCTGGCAATGCAATACCCGATAGAATACCCGATAGAATACCCAACCGAAAGCCACGACCATTGAGATAAATGATTCTGGAGATTTTCAAGACTGTGAAGAGCTTCATATGTCGCCTTTCAATCAATTACATTATGAGAACCTCTACGCCTATTTTCCCCAATTTTTTTAAAATTTAACTGAAGGCTTAAATATAAGCTCAAATTCTAAATTTCATTGAAATATCTCAAAAAGGGATTTAAGGACAGCTTTTACGATTGTCACTACAGGTATTAGAACTAGAGCCTCCAGTCTGGGCGTACCTTAAATAATGAATATTCGGAAATTATATTTAATGTCATAAAATATTCCCAAATATTTCATCCAAACATTCAAAGAAAATTTAGTTTTTCGATCAGATTTTATGATTTTCATGACAGTTCCTAGTACTGGAGCTACCCCCTAGAGTGATATAAGTTTTAAAGCTGTTTATTTATTTATTTATTCATTTATTTATTTCAGTCTATGAATTCAAAATTCTTACAGACTACTCCACAGTAAACAATCCATTACAAAATTGACTTTGGATAGAAGTACCGATGGACGGACGGGCGAACAGACAGCCAAAAGACGGATAGACAGACAGACCTACAGACGGATGGAAAGACCCACAGGCGGACAGACACACTGACTGACAGACCAACCAATGGCCAGACAGACGAGCTGAATCGAGTCTTCTGGTGACATTGATCACTTCTATGGTAAGTATATAGGTAAATTTTGTATGCTCTATCTGGCGTGGTTCTGGTGTTACACGTATAACAAAGTTAAATTTTGGAAAAGAATTTCGAGAATCACTGAATCGGATGTTTCATATTCATATTCAATGTTTCATATTGAAAAACCCAAGATTTTTCAAAAAGCCGCAATAAATATAACTATTTATTTAATAATATAACTCGAAATATGTAGGTGATGAAAATATTCCTAAATTCAATATTCTGCGCATTAATTTTGGGATTCATATTCGTGTGGTAGGCTTCTTCAATTCCATAATTTTAATTAATTTTCGATTAATAAAACTCTATCACACAATAGAATTCGTCCAATAGAAATTTCTTGCTGTCTCAGCAAGCTTCTATTAATATCACAACCGAAATGAAAAAGCATTTCTATGGACTTCAATTTACTGACAAATATTCCGTGCACATACTTGGGATATACCCATTGAAATGTATTAGCTGGGAAAGTCCCCAATAGAATAGAAGAACATATTTAATTTCACAAATAAAAGCATATCATAGCAAGGACACGCATACCTTTGAAAATGAATATCATTTATTTGCAGAAAGTTAAGCAACAAACTTGACATATTATTCACTTCGGTTAGGAGAAATTGATTGTGACAAGCACTTCCAATAACAATTACACAAACAGCAGTAGCCACCGCAACAAAACATATACATACATAACACACGACAGAGCCAACTGCCATACAACGAAATACACACATCCTTATTACGCAGCGAAGATAAGACAAAAGAAAGAAGAACTCACCAAGCCACGCCATTGACGTATGTATGTCCTTTGAAATATAGTAATATGCTCCTGCTTCCGTTCATCATCGTGAATACGTGAGTGAATGCACGCGTCTGTGCTAACATATGTTCGTTAATCTGTTCATGTTTGATTGTGTTTGCGTGTATCCAATAACGGCTATCTAACATGCGATGCTGGTAAATGCAACATTTCATAACACGCAATTGGCAGTTTGTAGTTTGTCGTCACTTGAGCACTTAAGTGAGTCGCTATGACAAGTACCATGGCACGTTGGCTGGCCTTACGGTATGCTACGCACGTTTTGATGAATTCAAGCAAATTCATCTGATCTACATGTAGAGGTACCAATGTATAAACACATGTATACCTAGTTACCTTGACTTATGAATTCATATCCAATTTTTTTTTATCCTTTGAGCACATTTCGAGGCTGAGTCTGCCTTAAGGTTAGGGTTACACTTAAGCTTTTAATGGTTTATGCGTTTTTATTGTTTTTCGCAATGTCAGATTTGTTTGGACTGATGGTGTAATGACCCTGTATTTTCATGGCTCAAGACGGCTCGGATTATAATTTACAATATGTTCTGTAAACCAGAAAGAAATCGTGGCACGTAGACGTACAAAACAAGACGTCTTCTAATATTACTGTCAAATTGCTAAGATCATGAGAAGAGCTTCTTCTACTTATGTTTCTTCTATGCTCAGTGGCTTTGCAAGTGTAAGCGATATGATAAAAGAATACATTGAAACATAAAATTTTCGTGCAAAAACATAAACCTCTGCCTCTCGATTGTCTTCGACTGTAATACTTAAATGTCAATTTACAAGTACGACATTTAAGTGAATTGTTGTTGCCTGTTGCTCTGTTATTCTCCTCATTTGATATGTACACTACGTCGTCCGTTTGCCTGATTGAGTACTTAAATGAGCAGCCAATCATGTATTCGAGCTCTCCTTCTTTCAATGACTTTTCGCCAATGTTTTTGTATGCCTTTGGTAATCGATACTAATAATTCATGTATTTTGCTAAGCTCTTTCGATAGATGGGGCAAGCACGCAATCTCTTGTCTGGGATGCGTTTCATCATATGTACGATTACAACAACACAATCGTGAGCAAATATAAATACTGAGAATTTGATATACAAGCCCCTCAGGTGTGCCTAATGATAACGCTCTGAAGGTGATAAACACTTCAAATAATAGATAATTGAGTGCCAAAGAGGTGAGAATATTTATAGCGATGGGAGACATTCAGAGCGGCGATTTGATTTGTTCGGGGAAAATAGTATTTTTTCTCTTTTTTGTTGATTTAAATTTCCCGGCCTATCCCGGGGTTCACATTCTGGGAAAATAGTTTGAGTTTCTTTATTTTGAATGTGTTTCATTATCCACCAAACAAAAAAAAAATAAATTGGTGTCAAGAAACTTAGTCCGAAAATGCTGAAATTATCTCAATGCTATTAAAGCAGAGTTGTGCAAGCCCTATGATCTCCATAAGCAAGGATTTTTTGGCATTTGTATTTAGTGTCACACGGATAGTGTACGATACAAATTCCCAAATGCCCCTGGCAACACTCAATGATTGACATTTTAGGTACTTTTTTCCTTTTTCAAGTACGCATTTTCCATTCAATTATCGTTGTTATCAACAGATTTTCATGACGGAAACTATTGACTTTTCTTAACTTTTTCGCTTCGTTTTAACTAAGAACGTAATGTTTTTGAAGTTAAAACAAATAATTTGTATCTATCTATTATCGAAACATATTTTTTATTACAAAACTTATATGAAAACAAGTAAGAAAGCTAAAGTCGGTCAAGCCCGACTTTGAAATACCCAGCGTCCCGACATTATGAGCGCACTATGTTTTGCTGTTCTATTTGTAGGAGTTGTCAGTGGGCGGGCCACAGTTAAAATTTTTTCCTACACCTTTCATTTGCCTTGGTCAGACGTATGTTGCGAATTTGAAGCTTCTACGCCTTTTACTTCACATGTTACGATAATGTCCCTTTTCGTAGTTTACCAGTACATTAAATATCAATGGAATGTGTTGAGTGGTTCGCAAGTTACAAGCATTTTACTGAAAACACATTATATTCATTTGTGGGCGTGGCAGTGGGCGGATGTCTACCATTTTTACTTAGGATCGCACTCGGACCCCGATATACCTGTGTGCCAAATTTCGACTTGATTGGTCCAGCCGTTTTGGAGGAGATCCGACCACGGACAGACGGACGGACGGACAAGACGGACGACAGACGGACATGTCTAAATCGATTCAGAATTTTTGATCCTGATAATTTCTAAATATATTTGTCTATATCTCCGGAGCTTAATTCTCCCTGTTACAAGATTCGCACAAAACTAATATACCCCGCTTTCGCTGGGTATAAAAAGTAGGGCCAAAGTGCATGAAAAATTTTTATTTTTTAGACTATGTAGGAGTTTTTTAAAAAGTTAAAATTTCAACCATGCAACAGACGTTTTCTTTTGAAAGCGAATAAAACGAAATAAATTGTAAAAAATGGTTCATTTTGTATGGGTTCCCAGCGGGAAATGTCACCCTGACATCACCGGTGAAGTCAGGGTGACTTGTCACCCTGGCATGCGTGACAATTCATAGGACGCCTAGCATGACATTTGTACAGGAGTTGGACAGTGATTTCACCGGTGACATGTCCTCCTAGGAGAAGCGATGGCGAAAAAAGCATTTAAGAGAAGCACATGCTCTTTTCTCTCCCAATGTTAATTTATAGAATCCATAGCTGGTCAGTTGAAAACTCTCTTCTTTGCACTCTCTTTGAATATTTCGAAAATATTTATAAATCAATTTTTAATAATTTTTGTTCGCCTCAGCCAGGGATCGAACCCGCGATCTTCGGATTCAGAGTCGAGCACTCATCATCTACGCCACTTCATGCTAACGCTAAACTGACGCGAAAACCTTATTTAAATTTCAGTAGCCAATGAGAGGCAAGCACATGAACAGCATCCCTCCACGATGACATGTCCTCCAAGATGTCATGCATGACAATGTCACCTATATGTCATCGATGACATCACTGGTGACTTTGTCATGCAGGAGATAATTTTCCGCTGGGTTAGTTATGCACATGACTGTATTATAGCAACAAGAACAGCCGAGAAGTATGCAATGTCTTTTGACTCTGCATTAGGGTGGGTCGATTTGGGTAGGTAGGGAGCGATTTGGACGCAAGCGTATAGCAGAAACGTAAACTAAATGAAATTCAAAGAAATTTTTGCCTAGAAACCTAGGATCTAAAATGAATTCCCAGCTCGCGCAAATCAACCTTAAAATATTGCTTTTGGGTTTCATGGAAAATATGTGTTTACATTCATTATTGCTGTAAGAAAGTATGAAAATCTAAGTGAGGTTTAAAAACTTTACACTTGAAAATGAAAATTTTTAAGCCTTTTTCAAACAAATGAGCCAAATCTATGAGGTTTTTCTAAAATTTAATGTTATTTCGACTGAAAGGACAAAATTCCAAACTCGTTTAGTAGACTCATTTGGAATTTTTTAAATCTGAAAACAGTTTTGGATTCAGCACATTAAAATTGACTAAGATCACCCAAGGTGGTTCTTGCTCACTGACTCACTGACCGACCAGTGTAATAAATGTAAACACATATTTTCCATGAAACCAAAAAGCAGTATACGCCTTATATTAAAAAAAAAGGCTGCCAAGAAAAATAAGGACACCAAAAAAGTCGAGGCCCATGCGCACGAGGCCCATGCGCACATTCGAACATTATTCATATGTCAAAAACGTAAATTTTAAAATATCACTTTTTTCGATATAGGAATCCGTAAAAGAAAGCGATCAAAGAAAACAAGTAAGGGTGTTATAATCAGGCGAGCCTGACAATAGAATACCCGACACAAAAACACATCTTCAAATAATTTTTAATATCAAGAGGTGTTTAAGGCCATGAGGCGCCCCATATACTGACTTTTGTTAAATTTCTTTATGAAAACTGCCTAATCGAAGGCTTAGATATACGCTGTTATCCTAAGTTTTATTGAAATATTTCGAAAAAATCCGATTTTGGGGTACTTTTGAGATTTTTGTGACAGACCCTATTACTGGAGGTACCCTTAATAATGAACCGATAAATTTTTGGGCAGGATGTTTATGGCTACAAAGGAAGTATAAGTGCCAATTTTCGTTCAAGTCCCATAGGCGTTTCGGGAGTAGGAGACAATCTTCGAAAAACGCCCTTTTGCTACGCCCATTTTTTTAATATTTGTAAATCACATTTATTGGCCTAAAATATGTTCAAATGCTAAATTTCATCAAAATATCTTGCAAAACATCGGTTTAAGAGCAGTTTTTGTGATTTTCATAACATACCCTAGTACTGGAGGTACCCCTAAAATGGTCCGATCGGGTCCATTCTCTTTCCTTTTCTTTCTCACGTCGCCGTGAACACGCATCCAAAATTTTGTCAAGATAGCTCAACTCCTTCGATAAGAAAACTGTATACAAACAAACAGACAGACGGACAGACAGACGGACGGACATGTCTAAATCGAATCTCCTGGTGACGCTGATCATTTCTATATACATTTCGTATGGTCTATCTCGACTGGTTCTGGGTGTTACACACAGTCAAACAAACGCAACTCTCGACACAGAGTGTGTCGGGTATAAAAAAGAAACTTTATGTAAAAATGTGGACAATTCAAATATAAATAGTTTTATATTTATAATGTGGGACGTTTTAGAGCCTCAGCTGGCATCAAGTGGCCCCACTGAAATGAAGGATTAATCTAAGTAGACCACGGTAGCGTTGGGTCCTTTTTCGTCCCTCAAAATTCTCTGAAAGAGCTAAATCCGTATATTAGGCTCCTGTCCTTCTACTGATTCTATGTACGCAGCCTGACGTTTGTCATCTACTTCTCTGTTGGGTCTAAAAACGATGAGTTCCCATTTCCGCTTCCATGGAATTCCGGTCGAGCACGTCAGAACCGAATTGTAAACTGGTACGAGCTGTATTCTGGCAATCTTAGCCCTACTCATTTTAACATTCATTAGTTGTTTCGTCTTGGTTGTGGTACCGTAAAGAGTTCGGTTTCTCACTCTCAAATATTAGGTGTAGTAAACAGAAATCCATTATTTTTCCAATAGATGCTAGGGGGCATTAGAAAGATGACAGTTCCTACTAAAAAAGCTTTTTTGACACTTTTTTGATTGATTGATTCAGTTTTGTTTGAGAGCTTGTCAAAGATGGACATCAGCAAAGAGAAAATTCGCTACATTTTACAGTTTTTCTTCGGTAAGGAGAAAAACGCAAGCCAGGCGGCTGAAAATGCGAATAGCGTTTATGGACCTGATACTGTAACAGCCAATCATGCGCAAATTTTGGTTTCATCGATTCCGTTCCGGTAACTTCGATGTCAAGGATGCACCACGCACTGGAAGGCCAATTGTCGAAAATGTCGATAAAATCATGGAAATTATCGAGTCCGACCGTCATGTTAGCACTGTTTCGATTGCAAAAGAGCTAAAGATTGCACAAAAAACCGTTTGGAACCATTTGAATAAGGCTGGATATACAAAGAAGCTCGATGTATGGGTGCCACACGAGTTAACGCAAAAAAACCTCATAGACCGAATTTCCATCACCGAATCGCTGCTGAACCGCAACAAAATCGACCCATTTCTGAAGCGGTTGGTGACTGGTGATGAAAAGTGGGTCACTTACGACAACGTCAAGCGAAAACGGTCGTGGTCGAAACACGGTGAACCGGCGGAAACGGTGGTCAAGCCAGGATTGACGGCCAGGAAGGTTTTGCTGTGTGTTTGGTGGGATTGGCAGGGAATTATCTACTATGAGCTGCTCCCATACGGCAAAACTCTTAACTCGGAACTCTACTGTCAAACAATTGGACCGTCTGAAGGAAGCAATCGCCCATAAGCGGCCAGCTTTGGCCAATAGGAGAGGAATTGTGTTCCATCAGGACAACGCCAGGCCACACACATCGATAGTGACTCGCCAGAAGCTCCGGGAGTTTGGTTGGGAGGTTCTTCTGCATCCACCTTACAGTCCGGACCTGGCACCAAGTGATTACCATCTGTTCCTGTCCATGGCGAACAATTTTGCTGGTGAAACATTCGCTTCAAGAGGGCTTCTGAAATTCGACTGTCTCAATTTTTTGCTAATAGGAACGAGGGCTTCTATGAGAGAGGCATAATGAAATTACCTTTAAAATGGCAACAAGTTATCGAACAAAACGGCGCATATTTGACCTAAATCGGGTCATTCTAACTATCTTAAATAAAGCCCTCAATTTAATGCAAAAATAATGGATTTCTTTTTACTACACCTAATATATAAATAATTAAAGCTAACTTATGTATCAAATTTAAACCTGAAAGGGGCACCCGAAATCAACTCAGGGAGCTTTCAAGTATTACGTAAAGCAATTTTTCAAGGAGACAGTTTCGTTTTTGTCCATCGCAAGCCCATATCAAGGACAAAAAGGACAAATTTTCATCCTTCAAATGAATTACTCAATTTTATATGAATAAAGCAGAGTTATCGATATCGACTGACACTTACATCGCACAATTACGAAGAATCTATGCTAAGGTTATGCAGGCAGCAAATCAATACTTGTTTGCTCTTACTCTCCAAGATGTCATCAATTCCAATTATTCTAGTATCTTATGTATGTAAATTCTAAGAACTTCCTTAAATTGTTCTCGAGGGATGGTGAATATTTTCATTTAAGAATTTATTTGTTTATTCCTAATCCCATTGAGAAAATATAAAGCTTTTAATATGGTCTAACTTACACTATGGACATTTTTAATTGAACACAGGTAAACTGGTTGAATTGCTCAAGAGGTTAGTTGGTGGATGAATTAAAATATATCATGTGAAATAAACATAAATGTCAATTAAAATAATTTTAATTAAATGCTTCAACTAAAACACGCAAGAATTTTCTTTATGTTCTTAAAAGGATATTTTCTCGATGAACCTCAGTGGATAGAGTGTGTGTTATTTCGAGTCTGGGGTTAACTGTGGGAATATTTGAAAGAGACTAAC
Organism: Chlorops oryzae; assembly: GCA_020466095.1. Classification (NCBI taxonomy): domain Eukaryota; kingdom Metazoa; phylum Arthropoda; class Insecta; order Diptera; family Chloropidae; genus Chlorops; species Chlorops oryzae. The sequence continues at coordinate 16,358,908 of CM035808.1, forward strand.
GATTGAAAGGCAAGAAGTACCCCGCACTCAGGAAAGAAATCACGCTGTCAATGAAGTCACTGGTGATGTTGTAATGAAATATTATAAAATCTATTCTAGAGCTGCAACTCTTTTCTGAACACGAAAATCTCGTCCTTTACCCACTTGCCTCTTACAAAAATTTCTATTATTGGAAGCTTTTTTTTCATTTTTTCAACGAAAATCTTTATTGACAGCTCTTTATTGCTTTTAGGTTTTCAAATAGCTATTACATTATCTACTTTTTCTCCAGAGGAATCAAACTCAAGTCTTCGGATTGCTGCGCGCACACGCTATCCGTATTCTGCGATATTTCAAGTAAAAACGAACATCGCAACTTCGTGTATCGTGTTAATATTTAACACGACAAATCGTGTTAAGAAATAACAACATGTGAATTGGCTAATCTCTGTTTGAACGCATTAGTTTTTGTTTGAAAAGAATTCGAAATTTCAAGGAAAGGTAACCCCGAATAAAAATTATGCCCTTGCCAAGCTTTATCGCAAAGAGCAATGCAAAAACGGATCACTTTAAGTTAATTAGCGTTGTTATTGCTGGTAATATTAAGACTACAATAAAATTTTAACTCCGTCGCACAGTGGGATTTTCAGTGAAAACAACTCTTACTTTAGACCATGGAAGTTCAAAAATGTAATGGTATAGATTTGTTGGGAAGTGCTAAAATAAGAATTAAGATAAGCATTAATAATACGGTTGTTCAGAATTTAATTATTCATATTTGATAAAGTCGCAAAATTATTTTGCAATAAAAAGAAATCATAAAAAATATGTCTTCTTACACACATTGTTTCTTTAAAAACAGTTTTTTCTCATCAATTAACCCTGCAGTAATATGGACTGACCCAAGTGTAGCCTTCGGTCAGTCCTTCATGCTACCAGTACCCTCAAAATTCCACTTTTAATGTTATTAACTGACCTTTTGAACATGGGCCTGTCATTGGAGAGGGGCTAGACCGCAAAACGGCTGATCATAGGTCAGTTTTTTTTGGGCCAATTTTCGTAATTTTGACTGGTTTTTGGCTAGTCAAATAAGGAATATACAAAACCAATTTCTTATATATATTCTAAGTTGATGAAAGTGTAATTTAATGACTACCCTTAAACCAACCCGTTTATTACTGACCGCCGGCTATCCGAATTCGATAAAGCGAACTGCCATAATATAACCGGTAGGATTTGGATCGGTTAAAGGCCAGTCCTTCATAGGAATTTTACCGGCTTGTGAACAAATTGTTTATTGATTGAATTGAAAAAAATGTGTACTCCGCCTTTATTACATTTTTATTTTTTATTCGAAAAATGAAAGAAATGTCTTCTTCCAATTTTGATATTATTTACCAGGTATTATCTGCGGCACAGGAACAAAGTTTATCGTTTGTCTTAAAAAAGTCCAAAAGTATTCCTAAAAATATTTAGTAGGTACCTACTTTTTTAAAGTAAGCGATTCATCTTTTTTTCTTGTTGTATTATTTTCTTAATTTCTTTAAAATAAGGCTCGATGCCAAGTTTTATTGTTCGAGGAAAACTCCTTACAGTTTTTGTCTTCAAATATATGAAGCGATCCCACTGTGCGTCAACGGGCGGCAATACAGAAGTGAGACATATCGCCTTGCCAATGTTAAATAATTTGCTGGTCTTCCTCGGCAGTAATTTAAATGTAGAATCACTACCGGGCGATGAAGCATTAACAAAGAATGCACACGTTGCCGGATTTCTATTTCGATATTCCCCTCAAAAAAAAAAGTCCCTAATCAAAGGCAATTCTGTAATCATCTTAGTATATGGGAATTTTCATAGGTCCTGAAAATAAGTTTTTACGGTTATAACCACCAGTCTTCTAAAATAATAGAATTCAAATATTTTACTACGATAATTCGAACTCGGATGATGCAACCGACAGAACAAAATGGAGGAACTGGTCGCGTTTTGCGGACCCCAGGATAGACCGGGATAGTTAAACACGCAAGAAGAAGAAGAATAAGAATTCGAACTCAAAAAATTTTCATGACAACTTTTGAATTTTCACTTCCGATTTTTCCGCTGCTACAAAAATTGTTCTTTAAGAAAAATTTAAGATTTGAAAAATTCGAAAACTAAAAAATACGTAACAATATCCAATGCGAAGAGAACTTCCAAAAGTTCCAAGTAAAAGGACCAGAAGAGCTTAAAACTTTGGTCCTCAAACCTTCGTGGAAGCTAAAGCACAGAAAAATCGTTTCTCAGAATTCTGGAAGTTTAAATGGCAACAAAAACCGAACGAGCCCAACAAATCAATTCTCGCATTCATGGCATTTATTCCGGATTTCTAAGGCTGCTCAGTGAATCTCTTCTGATTTCGCTGCAGCGATTCTACGAATTCCTAAGACAAAATTGGAAACATAACATTACACTCACAATAATATCAACAATTTTGCTGCCACGAGACAGGCGAAGACACTTAAAAGCTTACGGGCGTTTTAATACTCTCGTAAATTGAAATTTTTTATTTCCTGTGAAACGGTTCTTTTAATTCTTCTGACGAAACACCAAAAAAAGAAAACACGCCAAGAAAAAACAAAAGAAACAAAAAATTACAATTCTTCTGAACTACAAAAGCACTAAATATAAGCTTTTGGGACTCCCCGCTCGAGCTAATAGTCTTCACCGCGCCCGTTAATTAACTTCAAAAATATTTAACACCGCCATGCTAAACAATATAAAGAAGCACCCACTCCACCTCTTTGTGTCGCAAGAAAGTCGGGGGATTCGGTTGACTTTTTTTTCCAATCCTTACACAATAGATATAAAGCAACATACGCAGGCAGCTACTGTTGACGGCATGGAGACAGGACTCTTCGGGAATTGCTTTACTGAAATGAAATGAAAACTTGTGAAATACGAAAGCGAATATTGAAAAAGGACGGCAGAGAGGGGCCGGCAGGACGATGCTTGTGTAAAACACAAGCACCCTAGAGTGTTATAAATTCACGCTCATATGAATTCTTTAGATTTAACGGTTTAATAAGCGTAAGCTTGACGTTTTATCAGCTTCAACAATAATTGCTCTGACTGCGCTACATTGGTGACACAATTGTGTGTTATGATATGTTATGTTACGTATGTGTGTTTTGGTTGTTTGTGCAACTTTTTAATTTCCTTATTGTTGTAGTATTCGTTTTTTCATATTTTTCTGTTGCTCACATTCTGGCGCAGAAAACGTTTTTAATTAATATTCAGGTGCGTACAGTAAGCGCACATTCATTGGTATCATCCAATCGTGGCCTGAAGAGATTCCCTTTCATATCAAACAATAATTTGATGGTGATTCTTTCGAAAGCTAGACTTCAATTAACGTCCGAAGAAAATTCCATCACTCTTAATGCTTTGTGGTAGTAAATTTCAATGTAATTTTGACCCTTCTTTGGCCTTTGCAACTAATCGAACACCCCTTACTGTATGATGATGCTATCCTTACTGTTGTCGTTCGACTAATTTCTCTGCATACTTTATGGGGAGAAAAAATATATTAGATTGCAAAAAGAGACTCCCCGTGGTGCGTCGCTTCGTATATGTAACGTTTATGATTTTAATAAAGTTCTTTCAAAGTATTTCGCCAGCTTCAAAGAGGTATTAAAATCTAATCCGGCTTCAATAGACACGTCAGTATGCTTAAGCAAGGTACATATATACACGTACGTGTATGATATATCGCTTAGCCGATTGCGATATTTTATATACATAAATTTAACATGAGCCATCTTTTTTGAAATGGAATTTCAATTTGGAACAAATGTTACATCAACTCATCCATCATTTTGCAACAAGATACAAGATTACTGACTTAAAGAAAGCATATTTGCATATATCAAATATTATTGAAATCACTCCGGTTGAAGAAGGCACTTTTTTATGCATAAAAATAAGAAAATAATACAAGAAAGAGAAAAAGGCAGCGACTGAGAGAGGGTGAGAGAGAGAGAGAGAGCAAGAGTGACAGCTATTGGGAGAAGTCTCAAAAAAGTTTCGTCCTTTCTTCTAACCTATTCCGCGACATATTGAAGTCAATATTCCGCTAAATACTTTCATACGTACATACACGTATGTGAGTTTGTATTATTATGTATGTGTGAGTTGATATGTTTATATCTGACGATATTAGGCATGCAGTGTCATACAAAAGCGTCGTCAAAATTGAACCAGCATCTTTAGCTTGCTTAAATCACAAAGTTATGTTAAGCCTATAACATTTACCATAGCCCGTCGCAGTCGCGCTTGCGACCGCGTTAGGCCGCCGACTTAATTTGATAAATCTACATAAATATGCAAAAGATATGATGCTCATATGCATAGGTAGATATCCTACATGTGTGCTGTATCTGTGCCACATAGATTAAGGCGTAAATTTCAATTACACCGCCCGTAATATCTTGGATGGTAATCAAGTCAGAAGATGGCACATGCTGCGGTTCCGTTGCTCCGGGGTATGGCTTTAAATTGAAGTGTAGAAGTCAAATGATTGGCTTAGGCGGGAGATTTGAGAGCGGCAACCTACATAGCTTGGAGTGATCTCCGGAAGCTTTTTGTTTTATTGAGCTCATTAAGGATCTATCCGCACTATTATGCCCGGCTTTTTTCATGGCCTATTTTCATTTTCAATTTGAAGGATTGCTATCTTTTAAAAAAATTTCTCACAGTCGCTTTATTTTCGCAAATCGAACTCATATTGAAGAGCGAGAGACTTCTTAAAGCGTGCGTTTGAATTCTTTCGTTTAATTTGTTACGAAAGTTTTTGTGATTTATTAAAAACAAAACAGAGAAAAAACCAGATGTTAATGTCCTTAAAACTTTGAAAGTTCGTTACCATTTGTGTTGTTCGAACAAGACAAACATGAAAACTTGTTCAATTTATCCAGCTCTTATTAATCTCTTAATCATCGAGCAGCGCACACACACAAGTCAAGTCAGTGGAGATTGTAACAGAAAACATCGTTCAAGCAACTTTCGTGTACGCCTGCAAGAGTCAAAAGTTTGTTTTCAGTAAATATAAATAGTAATTGTTAACGGGACCGAAATCAATAATAACACACAAAGAAAATTAGTCAAAAACTTTCGCAGAGCATACAAAAAATTTTGGGTTGAATTCGGGATGAACAATAAAGCCCTCGTGTCAAGCATCATTGAAATATGTTAAGAAAGGAAAACGAGAACTTTCCCCAAAGTGTAAAGTTTCTAACTGAAAATGCACAAGAATTGGGTGAGAAATGGTCGCCATTTATGTCTCATGCCAAAGGTTGATCCAACGACAAGTCGTTTCCATGATAACGATGCAAAGTAGTCATAAAGCCATTCTTAATATCTGCTTGCGCTGCCAATTACAGGCATCCAGGCCAATCTAAGGCTGTCAAATGAAGTTGATTATGGTAGCTTGTGGTTTCGGATCGGATGACTGAGCGTGGACTTGAAAGGCCGCATCGGCTATGATGTCAGATTCGATAAGTGTAAAGGACGCTCCGCAGTCCTGCTGAGATACTATGCGCATTCTTATGCCATTGTTCGATGAAGTCCTGCGGCTTTATTCCAATAGCAATATATTCAATATCGTAGGCAAATCTCCATTAATAGTGAGTTTTTATTGAGAAAGTAAAATTTTGTTTCTTCCCAGGCCACAAGAAATTTTCAATTCAATTAACAAACGTATGAATATCTTTATCGCAAATAATAGCTGGAATCTACCAATATCGATTCTCATTAATATTTGGCACAATAATGATGGCAGGACTGGAGAATGGGGGCATACATATGTGCAAAGCAAGCGTATATAATGGAATTTTTTCGGTGTCATTCCATTCGAGATATTCGCCTCGTGGATTGCGTGGACATCGAAATAATAAATGCTAATATATGCATTATTCCTCTTTTTTCTGTCTTGGTTTTATTTACTTAGGTTTTTTTTTTGTCCTCTTATACTCGATACATTGTGCTAAGAAGATATTTCCCATTTGTGCGTACTTGTGTAACGGTCCAGAAATACTCAGGATGGACTTTATATGATATACACCGAAACTATCAGCGTCACTAGGTAAATCGATTACGCCAAGGCCGCCCGTCTGTCTGCCGGTTTATCCATGAGTCAATTTGTCTTTCTGTCCATTTGCATATCTGGCCATATGTCTATCTTTCTACTTAATCGTCTGTTCTTCAATTTGTCTGTGTACAGTTTTGCGATGGAAATATTCGAGATATTTCGATGAAATTTGGAATTTTTACTCACTTTGAAGCCTTTAATAGTCTTTGCAAGAGCTGGAAAAGTAGGCGTGGCTAATGCAGCATTTGTCATTCTTCTTCTTCTATACTTATAAAAATTCCCTTAATTATTTGAGATTGTTTGACAAAAAATATTCAAGAATATATTGCTATTCAAATACATATGTGTGTCGGGTAATGACTGACTGTAACACTCGTGCTTGCTCTTGTGCGATCCTGAGCCAGAACAAAACACGTTTGTGCGTTTGTGTGAACAAAATTCATCATAAAGTGTTCATTTGGTTATAGAAACTTGTTACATTTTTTGTGCGTTCAAATATCCTTGATATAAAATATCTATTAACATCCAGTCAACCAAAAGAGTCCGCACGGAGGTCTTAAAGACTCCTTTCCCGGAGCTCAAAAGCTCCTAAAACTCTCCGATAGGAGCTCTAAATGCGCATTCTTCGGGAGAAAAGATCGCGGAGCCTAATAGTTATGGAAAAAGTGTAGTGTTTGGGATCTAAAAATTTATCTTTAATGATTGTTAGAATGCTCCTTAAGAGTCCGTTTGGACTCGTTTGGTCTCCCTAAATGCTCATGGGCGTAGTGTGTTTGAGGCCTTGACAAAAGCACAACTTCGGAAGTTCCGTTAGGAGTCCTTTTACACTCTTTTTCGCAGCATTCCGTATAGGGTTGGCTGGCCACTAGTTTAGAGATAACAAATTTTTTTTTCAGAAGTTCTAAATGCACTTTTCTTGTATCCTTCCACACACGCAAAAAAATTGAAAATTTCTTTAAGGAAATGTTTTTTATAGAGAATTTTTGAAATTTTATTTTTCTAAGGTGGTAATGCAGCTTTTTTCAGCTGAACTCGACGGTGTGTCATCGGATATGAATAAATTATCTCCCAAATTAACGTAAAATAACACCTCTATCTTCTTTTCTCACATAGTTTTGAAATAGTTAGGATTCTAGAGATCTTTGAACCTTAAAAAAATCATATATGTAGAGAAAATTTATAAAATTTTTCCTGTCAGCATGGATCGAGATCAAAATATTATCTTTTTTTTGGCATTTTTTATTTAAAGTTGATTCTTTGCCCAACAAGATGGGATATAAGTTTTCAAAACCCATGCATAAATGGCTCAAATATAGTTTTATATGCGAGGGATTTAAAGCAAAATACGCAGTAAAAATACACTTTTTCCTCATGATATTCAAGGACTATAGAAGATAGAGAGCCAGCATTCAGCGCTATATATGTGTATTGCCTTGAACTAAGCAGCAAAATCACTTTTGTCGAGATCGGCTTCGGTTGCCAACTCACTGCGTATAATTATCGGGCTATACCCTTTAATCCTTAAAGTATGCAACGCATTTTTGTGATAATGCTTCAATTTGCTTCCATATAAAATTTGTCAAATATTTTTTTCAATATTTAGAAGATAAAAGTCCAAAAGAAAAGTGCATTTACTTAGATGCTAGTGTTATTTATGCTTAAAAAAGCCATAAAAATTGTTTCTTTAAATACGCTCAGTGATACTCTAAGAGAATAGAGCATTGCCGGGCAAAGAAATCATAGGATCATTCGGGCTTACTTTTTATTGATATTTGCTCTAGTCACTTTTGTGTTGCTAAGTAAATTTATGAAGTTTGCCCAGTTTCCCCCTAAAGTCTCTTATCAGCATTTATATAATTGCGAGTATGGGGATATTTGTGCGTCAGAATTGTCCGAACGGAATGTATTGTCTTTTATTGTTGTTATTTGACTTGTGAAGTTGACTTGACGGTAAATATATTCAAACATGTTATAACATGCTACTAAAAGCCAACGTCAATCGATATATTGTGAATCATGAGATTGCCTGTTCCATGCATACATTGTCCGGCTGTGATGGCCTTTCAAGCATTCAATCTGGCAAGCATGTTTTCTTTACTAAGGTGTCATATCAAGACTATCAATAAATGTATCTTTAAGATATGTATGTATAAAAAAATATTCTCAAATTGATTTAAGTAATTGAAGCATAAAAGTCAACCGAAATTATTTTCTTTTGTTCAAATTCGATCGAATTCTAAAATTCAAACAAAGAATAAAAATTCACACAGACAAATAAACGCTGTATGAACAAAAACTTTTCATTCTTGATTAACTGTAGCAAAAAAAAAAGTATTCAATTATAATACAAAACTATTGAATCAACATTTTTATATTTGTATGAAGCACTTTACGACTTTTTTTTTAGCAACAGTGCCGCTTTCAATGAGACAACGAAAAAACTATTGAAGTTGAAAATTATTTGAACTAAATTAAAATCATTTCGGCCAACAACTTTATATTCAAAAATTGATACATTGTTAAAACGAAATAATTGAACGGAAAATGGTGAATTGTTGGAAAAAACGTTATGAAACATACAGGAAACTGTTGAAACAAAAGCAAAGTATTTGATCTGAGAAAGTAACTGTTAATGTTCAAAACTTTTTTATTTGTCTTTAAGTGTTGCCTAGGTTTCTAATTTTTTTATAATTTTGAAAAGGGTTGAGAAGAAATACGAAAATGGGAGAATTTTGCCAAAATGGCGATAAATTTGAATTTTGAAGACTCCGAGACAGAATAGCTCGATGGTCGCTTTGGGAATTTGTAATCAGTCCTTCATTTGTATCGGCCCTTCTCTTTGCTAGCGCATTTGGGTGGTGTCTGAGGCGAATATACATCAATGGGTTTATTATCGATGTAAATCGAAACATGCATCGATATTTTGGAAAATTGAATGTTTTTCGACATATTTAATATGCTTAAAGCAAAGTGTTGGCCAAATTTCGATTTCTCTGCGAATTCGTTCGAACAACGGTCGGCTGCTTTGTTTGTGTGTTGCAAAACAAGTTGTTTGTACTCAGTAGGTCGCCCCCGATATTTGTGACACGCCAAAATGACAGTCCTTGATGACTAGCCATTTCAGCTTGTACATGAACCTAGAAAAGTAGACAGGCCTATTCATCCTTTATAGGTAGATCATAAACTTTTTTAAGTCTTGGTCAACGCGCAATGTTTGGGTAGCTCAGTGGTTTAAGCTGTGATTGACATTCGAGAGGTTCGGGGTTCTCTCACTGCTGGCGGCAACAATTTTTCTAAATTTTTTACTTATTTTTAAAATACTGTTTTTTTTTTTTTTCAAATTGTTTTAGTTGTTTTTGAAGACAAAAATTTCCCCTCAATTTTTAAGGTTCTATTTTTTTTTATGGTTCATTTTCAAGTAAAAAAACTTTGGATTAAAAAAATTCGTTAAGCTCAACGGAGCATTTTGACAAACAAATTAAATTCGTTCGTTTAGCGTTAAGGAGATTTATCATAAAAACATTAAATAAATAATTGACAAAAAAAATTTACATTTCATAACATTTTTGGAACTAGTCGATTAAACAACAAAAAGTAATAATACAATAAAATGGTAAAAAAGTCCAAAAACAAAGCAAATATTACATGGGAACAATTTCGGTACTTCAGCCAAATACTTTACTTTAACTTTCAAGCTAAAGGCGCCCTTATATGTCAAACAACAATTTTCGTATTTATTCCAACAACGTAAACTATAAGACCAATAACGGAAGACGTATTTTAACAACAGTTTACATTTTTGATTCAAATGCTTTAACTTTCAAATTAACTACGGAAAATTTTAAAAATTCAAATACTCCTGCGTTTTTGTTACAAATTTCTTAAATTGTTGAATGTGATTTAACCTATAAAAGTATTTGAAGAAAATTGTAAAATTTTTGGATTTACAGTGTTTTTCGCTGTATGTTAAAAGACTCGGAATGGGAAAAATTAATAATTTTGTACGTAAAAGCTCTACGCTCTAAAGCAGCAAGTAAATTTCCTATACCAAACACGTGTAGAACAAGTAAGGGTGTTATAGTCAGGCGAGCCTGACAATAGAATACCCGACACAGACACACATGTTCAAATAATTTTTAATATCAAGAGGTGTTTAAGACCATAAGGGGCCCCATATACCGACTTTTGATAGATTTCTTTATGAAAACTGCCCTTTGCACGCCCACTTTTCCAATTTTTGTTGAACTATAATCGGATCGAAAAAGTCCGATTTAAAGGCATTTTTGGGATTTTGGTGACAAACCCTAGTACTGGAGGTACCCTTCAAAATGGACCGATCAAGGACATTTTTTGGAAGGATGTTTAGGGCTACAAAGGAAGCATAAGTGCCAAATTTCGTTCAAGTCCCATTTGAATTTCGGGTGAAGGAGACAATTTTCGAAATCCGCCCCTCTGCCACGCCAACTTTTCCAATTTTTTGAAATCATATTACTGGGCTTTAAATATGATCAAATGTCAAATTTCATCAAAATATCTTGAAAAACTTCGATTTTAGAGCAGTTTTTGTGATTTTCATAACAGACCCTAGTACTGGAGGTACCCCTAAAAATGATCCGATCGGGTCCATTCTCAAACTTGTTCTTATTTATGTCCCCGTGAGCACGCATACCAACTTTTGTCAAGATAGCTCAACTCCTTCGATAAGATAACTGTATCAAAGACGACGACAGACAGACAGACAGAAGAGACAGACGGACGGACATGTCTAAATCGAATCTCCTGGTGACACTGATCATTTCTATATATATTTGTATGGTCTATCTCGACTGGTTCTGGGTGTTACACACAACCACACAAACGCAATATACCCTCGACACTGAGTGTGTCGGGTATAAAAACAAAGAGGTACTTTGGCTTACTTTCGCTACTTGAACAGCAAACGCTAATTACAAGTAATCGGAATCACAGGGTTGCATTTAAGTCATATATTTTCTATATTTCTGTCGACCTGTCATCGAAATTTCAACTATGATTTCCTTTCTTCAAAAAAATGAGCTCGTTACTTCCTTTCAATTTACTTTAACAGCGTTGAGCCCTGTACCCACCTCCGATTAACTTGAGCTAAAGCAATTGAATTCATAAATTTCCTTTCGATTACATTAGCCATTTCCCGTTGACGAAACACCCAATCAAGTCCATCAAATTCCCCCTTCTTTGATTTATCATATTTTAATTGAAGAAACCGCAGAGAATCGCCTTGCGCCATCGCAGCCAAAGTGCGTAATTTATAATTTCATTAATATCACAGTAAAGGCGTCGATAGCCGCAGGTTAACCGAATTAAGCTCTTAAATCCAATTCAAATCTAAACAGGAAAAACCACTTCGGCAGCGATGTCAATCCATGCCATGAGAACGTGTTCGCTTATACTTCTTTAAATTCGCATTTGCATTTTTCCACGCTCCGGCCACGCAAAATAGGATTGCTTCTCGACTCGCATTATATGCTCATAAATAATTGTGGCGGGAGTCACGATATTGCCCGCGAAACGCCAACCATGCGGCAACTGCCTCCAATATTTATAATCGATCGGCGCTGCAAGGCTCCAGCGACAATGGATTTGCTTATTACCACTTCCTGCGTCATCTTCAAGCACTTCCTATTGCTATTTTTCTTCATTCAAACAATCGCTCCCCACACTTTCAAAGAACTCCGCCCCGGCCCGAGGACTTGCAATTTGTAAAGTACTCCAACGCCGCCCATTTTCTTTCGGGTCTTTGGTTTTCAGTGGCGGTGCGCCACACATTAACCGAAATTCGGTACTTCGAAGCACTTTCGCCTACTTGAACGCAAACGCTAATTAGGACAACTCGGAATCACAGGGTTGCATTTAAGTCATCACTTCTATGTTTGGGCTTTTCTTCGAAATTTCAAATGTTATTCTTTCGGAAGAGTGAGCTCGTTACTTCCTTTCAATTTACTTTAACGCCGTTGAGGACTTTCCTTTGATGAACTTTGGTGTGAATTTTTAAAATCGCGTGATATTTTTTCATAACAAAACGAGCTGCCAACCGCCAACTAAGTATATACTACAAACTGTGGCGTGCTTGAAAGTTCTCGTTGCCTTTCCCAAAAGCGCTGTACACTTCCGCTTCCCGTTTTCGAAGCGAAATCAAAATGCGAAACGGATACGAAGAAATTGAACGAAAAATTCACTTATGCCGCTTTTCTACTGCTGCGTAGCTATTTGAGCCAATCAATGAACGGGGAATTCTTTCAAGGACAATCTTCCAGCGTCATCTTTTCATGATTTGTTCTTTACTTTTTATTCTTTCATTCTTTCCTGGTTATGGTTGTTATCTCGATTATATCTCTAAACCATTTCTCAAAAGCTTGCTTCGATTGAACCATGCTATGTACAAGTATTCGGGCCTTTAAGTCGTGGATAATTTTTCTTCGAGTCCGACGATTCAACTTTTGAACTCATCCGTTTTACTCATTAAAAATAGCGAATTTCACGATTCCGCAAAAGGCTTAAAGTGTCAGCCCTTTTTGATTTGTGGGCTAACCACGACATCTTATTACAGGCCCATATCTCGGCACATCAATGATACCATCAATGTGCCCCCCTTTGTAAAGAGAGATTAATCTGAAAGTAACAATGTACGGAGTCTTGTTTTCATTTTGCGTGTGCGAGACTTAGATTCAATTGTAGCGAATAAAGCGGATTTCTTTCATAAGCTAGACTAAACATCAACGACTAAAAAAAAACTTGTCGGACAACTTGCTCATGAGAACGCTTTCTTCGCTTTTTTTTATTTTCGCAATGTTGTTCTGCAACCTTCTGGTCGAAATAATTCTTCGGTTCTAAAGCCAATGACATTTTAACGGAATTCTTTCTACAAATCAAGGCAACTCGATATTGGATAAAATTGCGTTGGGTGCGTCGATTTCTTTATTACATTCCGCTTCTAAGTTTTCGAAGACTCCCAAATGGAATGAAAAATGAAAAGATCTTTCATAGCATTTGCCTACAGTCAGAGGACGTTCATTTGAAAGACTACCAATGCGTTTCTTGTTTAGATCCTTGTCTTTAGCGTTTGTATTCTCACCTTCGAATTTCGAATAATTCATGCAAGAACACTAGGTACTGCGATGAATGTTCTTTGTGACGCAAAAATGTTGAGTAATCACTTGCATCCGGAAGCTGGCTCACATCAACTTTGATCTGGCATGCACGTTACAACATGATGCGATTTGGTGGCTCTATTGCTTCTTGCAAGAAATCTGCACTATCGCACGGCAATCAGTACAGATTGAATGCGTTTCCTTCAAGCCAATATCGAAAAAATTGGATTTCATTATTGTCGTTTGCAGGCGTGTATTGGTGAAAACTCTTCTCTATATGCTGCACACGCAAATAAAAATTATTACATATCGAGTGCCTTGTCGATGAACAAGAATCGCTGTTGTGTTTCTACATCGGAATTTTCGTGCAGTGCATAAGACCTGCCGAGCGTACGATATTCAACGAGTTCATGTTGCCGACGATGTTCCTTGCTAAATGCTGAATTGCGACGTTTATCCAGGAATTGTTTAATGTAAAGCTTCAGCTTCGTTAGTTTAAGGTCTTCTTGTTTTGGCTTGCTGTACTTCTCCTTTTTTGAATTTTGATGAATTTCCCGTGTGTTCTTTGTGTGTCAAAGCGTGTTCACTCGATGGCTGAACATGTGTACACAGTATGGGGCTCTTTCACCCGAACTGCATATCGCAGCGCACATGTCAGACTTGTTTATCTCATGCCATTTCTATTGTCATACGATTTGTGCAGGCTGTAGTGTGCCTTCTTGATGGCGCAACACGTCTTTAATACGGTTCGCCAATTCGATCAAAGGGAACTGAATTGACTTTATAATTGAAATACTCGAAGATATTCAGAGGTTGTTTGTTTGCTTGCAGAAGCTGATCGATTTAGCCAAAAAGATTCTTTAAACGCTGACTTTAAACAATTGCTTGTTTCGTGCAACTTGCAACTACCTTTTTCGATTTTGTTTTTTCACTGTGTGTGTCGTGCTGACCTCTGAAGTGAAATATTTTCGTTCCAAAGCAAATGACAAAAAGAAGCTTCTTCTAAATTCTAAAGGCAAATCGATTTGGCAGTGTGGGGCGATCTTAAACATCACGTTAAGACAAACCCAAAGAATGAAAAAGAAAAATTTAACTATTTTGTTATCGCATTAAATTGGCAAAGAAAGCAATGGATTTTGATTTCAGAATCACCGAAAAAGTAATTCACCGTGTCTTCGAAACATGCAGAACATGCTACCGAAGCGGAACAACATTGCAATACCGGCTCGAGTCCAATGATGGATGCCTCACAATGTTCTTCCTTTTCATTCTTGCAAGAAACTGCCTTCACGCAATCAGGTACAATTTCGTTTCCTTAGCCAACGTTTATGTCATTATCTCTGTTTGCAGTGACTTGGTTCTTGCTTAATATGGCGCAGCACGTCAAATTTCATAGAGATGCACTTCATGACGAAAAGAAGGTTGTGTTTTGATGAATTTCTTGCAGCCGTGCAATTAGCTCGAACTACAGTTGCACGCAGTAAGTCTGTTGCGCGATGTTGCTGCTAAATTTAATTCAGTTTTTCCGTGATTGTTTAACATATAGTAAACTATGCACTACGTTAGTTTAGTCTGTTTTGGTGCTTCCTTGGAATTTTGAGCATTTCACAGCGTGGCTTCGATAAAGTTTGCGTGTTTGTGTGTTGGTCACTTGTGCTGAACAGTTTACATCATTTCACGAATGCCCAGAATAGCATTTTCTGCAGCGCAATAGAATTTTGTATAAATAATAAAATATAAGCGCATTTGCTATATCACGATAGTGCGGCTTAATGTGCCAGCTAGTGACGTAATTGTTTTGTAATCACGTTTCAGCCACATTGTCAAAAGTGAATAACTTTATTTGATCAAGATTTAATGTATTCAAACCTCAAGCAAAACTGCAATCCAAGCCGTTTTTACAATTGTCGGTTGTTATGAACTTCAACACCGTTTCAGCACTGTTGGTGAAACAGTGCTTAACTATTGAAGATTTTTCGGGTCCAAAAAGGAAAAGATAAAATCCTCATAATTCTAAAAGCTTCTTTCTCTATCGATCTTAAACATCACCTTCATAAACCCCAATACAAAATTTTATCTCTTAGCTTCTTTGCCATTAAATTGGCTAGGGATTTCTCATTTCTTTCATCTGAAAATTCTTCTAACCATGCAAACATCTCTCTTCTACAAGTCTGACACTTCAATCTCTCTATATTCTCAATAATTTGCTAAATTTCTTCTTTTTCTTCTCTTCTTCTCTCTTTCTCCTGCTTCTCTTTCTATGGCCTAACGTTCCTCATCTTATCTCTTCTCTCATGAACTTTTGCAGTTAATCGGACGACCTCATTTCTAATCACGATTCATGCGAATGCTTTTCTGACTGATCTTCTTTATGCTTGCAATTTCTCATTTCTCTCCATAAATCTCTCTCTCTCGAATTTACTACTTTTTTGTCGTAATATTTACGGCTATAAATATTCAGTAAAAATGCTGGGCGCATATCACTGGTTAGAAACTAGTAACTAAAAATTTGCTTATTGCGGTTAAGGTATTTGCCGTTTCATCATTACACCGAATTGTCAAAAATATGATTTTCTGAGATTAAATTTTAATAAATTAAAAAATAAGGGCATTGCAATTCTCGAAGCTTTTTGAAAAATCCAAATGTTATTTTAATTATTTCTTTTTAACGTTAAAACAAATAAAACAAATTTCTTGTTGTTTTCAAAGGTCCCCAATTTTTTTTAAAAAGGGTTTTTTGAAAATCCGAACTTCATAAGGCCCCCCAAATTTCATCTACTTTAAGATTTTTTTTTTTGGTTTTTTCGTTTCAGATCACTTGGCAAGGCAGTAGAATGCTCCGCGCACACTGTCCACCGACGCGCACGACCTTTGTCAGTGAGGGCTGGAGCCGCCATTTTGTATGATTTTTATTCGAAAAAAATTTGTAATTTTTTAAAATATTGACAAATAAATGCCAAAAAAAGTTTTATTTTTTAAAAAAACTATGTATGTACTCTCAAAAAAACTCATGCAATTACGCACATTTTCGGGCCACTGGACTAGAACCTTCCCTTAAGCTCGTCGGTATGTATCGACTCGACATAAACATAGTTTTGCTTAATATTTGGTATCGACCACTGTTACCCAAACTGTTTGGGGAACCCTGGTTCGTCGACTCAGACTGTATGACGGAGTAAAACCTGTCTACTCTCCTTAATTTCGCGAGGAAGACTGGCATGTTGCGGTAATCATGCGCCCTCAAAGCCCAACTCAACGACATCCCGTTTTAAAAATCTATTTTTATAAACCATCCAGTTCTAACTAACCTAACCTGTTATCAAAAGGATTCCCATATTTAAAACTAAATTTCATTTGATCTGAAACATATGTAATTGAATTGTTTTTTATTCTTATATTCCATTTAGTCAATTTGTGGACAACGTCATTCCCGACAAAAATGTTTTCTTTAAGGAGATATCCTGCTGCGTTATAGTTGTAAATGAGTCAGTTGGAAAGTTGAAAGTTAAGTTTACTGCAGCAAATGTCAAAGGAGAACATACTAACAAGTCACATAGGAGTATCAGAGAATGCATGTGCATTTCTAGTTGTATGTCCACCGACTACACATGTTCTCTGAGTCAAATTGAAATGTTTACTTACATTTTGTATTTTGCAAACAACTCTGTGGGTATTTATTTTTGCACTAACATTACAGTCGCATGCTTTGCTTCCTTTTAACTTCCTGGCCAGGATGCATGGACTTTGACTCTTCACTGTCAAAGTTGTTCCAGCTAGTCGAACAGAAAACAAAAAAAAAAAAAACTTTTCTATGTAATTCAGTCGTCGGTTCGGTCACTATTGGGACCAAATATGGAAGACATTTAAAAATGTTTGAACGAAAAACGGAATGATTTCGCTCCTTTAAGTTGAGGCTTGGGATTTTTGTATTTTACAGTTTTAAGACTTCTTTAAAGGTTTTCAAAAATTGTGTATGTTTTCGAAATTTTATTGATGTACCCTTTGTAAGACACTTGTTCAAAACTGACATTCTCATCATGCTTAGACGTAACAATAACAGTTCTGAGAGCCGATCCGCCTCTTTTCAAAATATCCATTTATACAGATGATTTGATGAGTTGGTAATTACCAGGGCTCGTATTTTGTTAACTTTTATAAATTTAAAGCATACTTTATGAGGTAAAAAATTTTCTTACCACCATATTGCATAAAAGTTTATCGAAGTTGAACTTCAAGCCGCTTTTCTAACTTCAAACGAATTTATATTGAAGTTAGAAATCGATATGAATCTTAGCTATATGTGGGTTGAACAAAATTTATACTCCATAAAGTATGCTTTAAATTTATGAAATTCAAAATAATCCGAGCCTTGGTAATTACTGTCTTTTTGCCTTTCAATTGTTGATGACTCCTCCTGAGTTAAGGCAGGTTGAGAAACAGGTCGAAAAAAAAGTCTATGGAAAACAAAAACAGCTCATTTTGCGATGGCATGTCACCCAAACAGCCATGCATGACACTGTCAGCCATGTGTCATCCATGACGTAACTGACAACCTGGCAAATCAAGGAACATTTTTTAGCAGAGAAACTCTGAACCATATTTAGATTTCAATTACTTGAATTCGCTTTCCTATTTCTTGGTAAAATTGGCAATCAAGGCTGTGGACATACAGGATTTGGTACAACATACTGTTGCTTTTGAAAATCGGTTTCGTTTCGTTTGTTTTGTTTGATCCAGTGTGTCCGCAGCCTTAGCGAACTCTTGTTATGCAGACTATTTCTGGATTCTTGGACTCTCAAAATTTGCTGTCGCGAGTCCCATTGTGTGTTCCTCAACGTTTTCCCGACATTATATCCCAATAAGGTTGGACTGGTGTAACGCAAACTTCACTGACTTGGAACCTGTTGTGTCATCCTACCGGCTGGACCATAATTGTTGTAGCCTCGGGATGAGCGTCTAAGCTGAGCAGGAATGAGAAGTCCTTTTGTTTAAATTTGATTACAACTCTTTATTTAATTCCATTAAAATATTACAATGTCCTATTCTAGCGCACTTAACTACCCTAATCCCTAGCTAGCACGGAGAACCACACTTTAACGTCCTGGCTCGTCAGTAGATGCGCTAAAGTTCAGATCCACTGATACTATTCGTAGTTCCAAGCGAAGTCCTCTTCCATAGATCGATGATCAGCTTTTATAGTCAGAAAGTGCTTTTCATGCATTTTCCTAAAGTCGGTCATTTCCAGAGTGCTCTTCTGCGTCTCTTCATCGTTCTATTTCTTCAGCTGGTTGTTGTTGTCGCGCTGACCCAGTTCTTCTTCCTCGTTCATGCAATGTTGAGTAATTATTGCCACACATTCTTCTGGGTCAACTTGATTGTTGTTGTTGCTATTTGCTGTGGCTTATTTGCTCTATCGTCAGCGAAAATTTCGGTCTTAAGCTGCGACCTGTTGTTGTTGTTATTGTTCTTGGCATAGGTCAGCTTATGCAGTTACTTCTGCTGACTCGCTGACTCATTCCCTTACGTTTTGTTGCTGGATCGCCTGAACCGATCGCGCGACTGGTGACCGTTGGCTTTGATTGTTTACGTCAGCATTTCCTCTTTGTACTTTCTTATTCTGGGCGCTAATGGTTTTGTTGTTGCATTCTACGGTTGATCGAGAAATGAGTCGAAGAACTGTTTGTGCTGTTGTGACACACAACAAACCATTTAGAGTGGTTTGTAGAGACTACAATACATTGTATGGGGAGATATGTTTCTCTGACTCTCCTGAAGTAATAAATCGAAAAATTTCAAATCTTTTAAACTCAACGCAGAGTTGAGTTGTTAAATTTTATGTGTTAGCTGATAGATAAAGTTTATCTTGTAGCTGAGTATTATCATAAATAAATAAATAAATAATGGCACCATTTCTTAAACGAGAAGATTTTAATATGCTAAAGCCGGACTTTTTCATATTTATTTTGAACAATTCTTTATTCAACTGAAACTATATTCTTCTATTGTGAGAAAATTCGTTATAGTTATTCAGGGAAATTGAAACCACTTCTCGCATTTAGGTTGAATAATTCAGCATTCACCAACTAGCGAAAGTGGGAACTCATAAATTCATTCTAAGCGATCGCAAACGTTTCCAATTGAAAGGTACTTTATGCGTACTTGAGCCCATTTCCATACAGAAACCCTCGAGAGCTCAATGGCAGCAAACTCTCTTATCCAATAAATCTTCACTTAAATGCACAGCCACCTTCGTACAGATATGTTTCAGAATGCATTTGAGCAAAATACCCCACAATATTTCCCACCCGTTGATGCTCACTTTGTGCAACATTATCGACAAAATCCTTGTATTGCAAAAGTGCAAATTAATTTGCCCATTCGTGAGCAACGGAAAAGTGTATCCGATTGTATGCGTGAAGTGCACATGAATACATCAATGTACACCAATACACCGATGCGGCGATGCAGCGATACGAGTGCGCGGCTGCAACACGTACGAATTCTCGCTTTTCTCTCACGCCTCGTATATGCAAATTCAAATGATTAAGTGTCAGCGGATGCAATGCGGATGCAAACGCAGACGTGCCTGATGCATCGCCATATGCCTGCAGCTTTGCCTGCCGTTTGCCCTGGCGCTCGCCTGGCCTGCATCCCCTACGGAATTGCTGCTCTCTTGTGGTTATTGTGCGTTGGCGTTGGCGTTCGCTTTCGCTTCGGCATCGGCTTTCTCTTCAGCTTCTGCTTCGGCTTTGGCGTTACTATATTGCCGTTTGTCCTGCCTTTGTATTGTTCTATTGACGCATGAAAATCGCAGCAATTTGATGCGCAATTACAAGCGGAAAATCTTGTCGTTGTTATGGTTGTTGTTGCTATTGTTATTACTTTCGAGCATTGACAAAGCTTTTGACTTCCGCAAAGCGTGCCAGTTGAAGCGCATCAATTTTAAGGTGGGGGAAGTTGGGTGGTAGAATCGAGGATATTGTCATGTAATAGAAAATAATGGAACTTAATGAATTTGTCAGCGTTGATTGATTGGATGAGTAGGTGACTGAATTCGTTTCATTTTTTATTTATTTTTCTTTTGGATGGCTACCTTGTTCAATGAAGCATGGATGTCTGTTCGACATTAAATAACTTTAAACTCAATGAATCGTAATGAAATTTACAAAAATAAACCATAACTTCTTATGATTTATGAAGCTATGACAACAACAAGGACTTTCTTCGTCCCCTAAAATTGAATGAAATGTGCCGGCCTACTGTCTACTGATATTTGTGTGTAGAGATAATACAATAAAATCAGCTAGCATCTGGAAGATTCTTGTATATGACTGATATTATATACCTACGAGTTTTGTTCAAAGAGTCTTGATTAAAGAAATCTATCTCATGCGTTATGAAAAGAAAACTCAAAAATGAATTGAATAGAATTGGAAAAAAAAAGAATTTATTATTACCTTTAA
The DNA here is from genome assembly GCA_020466095.1 of Chlorops oryzae. Taxonomy (NCBI): domain Eukaryota; kingdom Metazoa; phylum Arthropoda; class Insecta; order Diptera; family Chloropidae; genus Chlorops; species Chlorops oryzae. The sequence continues at coordinate 16,379,601 of CM035808.1, forward strand.
ATTTTAGGTAAACGGCAAAAAACATGGACCTTCGATTTGGCAAACACGGTGTCGGCCGGTGAGCTCGAGACTGGAAAACGAGGCTTTTCAAATCCCAAATAAGTTAATCAAAAGCAAAGCGTGAACTTAATAAAAACATATTTATTTAATATACAGGAAACTTATCGTTTAACGAACTCAACGTTGCCAGCACTTCTCGTTTAATTGAATTTATCGTTAAATTGAATGATATCATATAGCTAACATTTTTTAAGTAAATAAAACTACAAATTTAACTTTCAAAAGACTTTTTTTTTAAAGACTGAAAATAACAAAAAATATAACGGCCACAAAATGACATCAACAAATGCCTTTATTGAAATTTATGAAGCATACTCTAAGGCATAGTCTTTAGCAACAAGATGGGGGCCCAGGTGTTAATAGATAATACAACTGTGGTCAAAAACTTGTTTTCGCATTCCTTTTATTCTTTATCCTTTTCTGTTTACAAGCACTGATTTTTAATGTTTTTCGCTAAACCGAGTACGTTCAAGCGAGATTTGCTCATTATATAAGGTACTCAATGGAAAGAATTTTAATGCTCGTTAAACCCTGCAGTAATATGGACTGACTCGTTTTTACATGGGCCTGTCTTTGGAGAGGGACTAGTCCTCATAACTGCTGACCGTAGATCAATTGTTTTGGGTCTATTGTCGTAATTTTGTCTGGTTTTAGGGTAGTCAAACGAGTAAAATGCAAAACCAATTTCTTATATATATTCTAAGTTGATGAAAGTATCATTTAAAGACCACTCTTAGAGGCCGTTTCCACAATAGCCGCATCTTGCATCTTTCAGCATTTTGGCAAGATCCGAAAAGATGCCGTATGAATATACATGCAATTGTTGTTGTATGCTGAAGCGCATCTTTAAAATATGCGAAGAAAATGCGATTTTTTCCGATTATCTATCGATTTTAACAGCACATATCTATTGAAACATATGTGAATAACCAGCATTTCAGAAATTTTCAGCAAAAATGGCGATAGAAACCAAGAAGCAATGTAAGAAAACCATTCCAAATTATAATAAAATTTATTAAATTCCTTTGTTTCAATGAAAAAAATGAAGACAAGCGAGTATGCTAGACATACGCATTTCGATTGTAAACAAAAATCAGCTGATTTGAAAGATGCTACAGGCAAAATGCTAATGGAAACACCAATCGCAAAAATTCGCATCTTGAAGATGCGAAAGCAAGATGCGGCTATAGTGGAAACAGCCTCTTAAACCAACTCGTTTATTACCGACCGCCGGCTATCCGAGCGAACTGCCATAATATAACCGGTTGGATTTGGACCGGTCAAATCCCAGCTTTCCCTTCTAAGAAAATGCGACCGGCTCATTTTACAAGTACTCATTAATCGGGATTCTCCTGTATATAATTATGTAAAAATGTGTGTTTACTAATTTCTTTGGTTTTTTTTTTTAAGAAAACGAGAAACGCTCGCAAATTATATCATGTATGACTCTCCAAGATGAGTCACGGCTAGAGTATCATCTTCCCCGACAACACAAACCAACATACTTTTAAAAGTTTTAATTAAAATGGGGATTTGAAGAAGAGTCGCTGTGATCAAAAATTCAAAAATAAAAAATATCCGGGAATTAGATTTTGTTCTGATTATTTAAATTCTGGTTAATTAATTTCAGCATCAAAAGTTATGCTTATAAGTATTATGAGCATTTCCAATAGTAAAAAATCGGTTCATTCTTTTAACCATGTCTATTTAAACACATCTTGAACAAGGATTTTGAGAGTTGTATGGATCTCATTGAAACCTTAACTAAGCTCCGCTATTAAAGGCTTCAAATTATATTAATTGGGTTTAAAATATTCAAATGCATGTCCTTATGTGTTGAATCCAAATAATTTATGTTGCCCTAATAACATAATGCAAAATGAATAACAAAATATTCTATCATAATATGTGAAAGATTAGGAGAATTCGGCATAGGCATGAATTGAATTAATGGTTCAAGAGTCATAAGGAAGTCAGGGCATTTATTTCTCTTCCTTTTTTCATAAATCATGATATCTTACGATGTTATTTCTATTTACTTTTAAGCTTATATTTTTCGAAAAACGTTTGCACTAAACGAAATATCTTATGTCTTAATAATACTCGTTAAATTCTTTGACTTTTCATTCGTCATTTAACAGAGTCAGTTTAGATGAATTATGCTGTTCAATTTAACGCATCCAAATTTGTTTGTCTTCTGGAGCAATTCAAGATAACTTGTAATGTCAATAATACTTCACAAAAAAGGAACCTGTAGTGGTTGTGCCTATTGTGTGAAAGGCTGCCTAAACGAGAATACCTTATGAAAAACGATTCATTTCTACTCACAGAATAAGTTCTTACTGATTGAAGGTCCGACAACTCTAAGACACCATTTGAAAAATAAATATAGAAATAAATTACGAAGGTATAAAACCCGAAATTGTTTTCATTAAAACGACGAAATTCTTGGTATTTTTGGACCGAAACAGCTTTGTAAATAGATAAAATTGAGACACCATATTTTGATTGCTACTTCCTTCATCAAAATTTTAAAACTAGAGGTTAGCTTAGCTTAGCCACCATAACAGATGCAAAGCCCTTATCATAATTTGAGTCAGGAAAAACAGAAGAGAATCAATTATTTTCCGATTTAAAAGTCAAACATCTGAAGACATACGTAATAGATATGAGACGTGCAAATAAAAAAAAATCTATAAATTTATACAAAAGCCTATTAAAGAGCATTTAATGAAATGGAAATAGCCAAAAGTTTTGTTTCTCTATATCCTTTTAAATGCCACTTGAGGCGAAGACACAAACATGAAAATACCAAAACAAGACAATAAAAGTTTTGTTCGAAGAAAAGGTAGAAGAAAAACACAAGAAAAACTAACAGAAAAATTGTTCCTGGGACCAAAATTGCCCGAAGCGGCAACACAAAGTACACAAAACACGTAACCGTAAGACAAAAGGGAAGGAAAACAAAATTAGGTAAATACTTGCAAAGGAAAATATAAAAAATAAGAGGAGGAAAGAAACCGAAATCTAAAGAAAAGAGACGAATAAAATCCCAGCTGAAACAAATTTTTTTTCGTATTTGGTTTTTTATTTTAATTTTTTTATTTTTTTATCAAATGCCTACGAGCGAAATAAACCACCCGCAATTGTGTTTTTCCCAGTTAGATTCTAGCGATATAAGACATTAACTATGTCAATACCCATATCCATATGCGATAGCAGTTTGAAGTGCTCCTTGAAGCACAAACTTAACCCTTTTGGGACGTTTGTTCGTTAAGTTTTGTTCGCGTATTCCAAGCGCTTTACACTTGAATCCACGCTATCCACTCCCCAACATGAAGGTGCACCCATACATACATACATAAATAAATCTGTGTCCTCCTGCCTGCTGCTATTGTTTCTGTTTGCATCGTCATACGTACCTAGTATATTTCACTATTCGTCCTTCTATTTGTTCATCCCAGAGTAAACACAATCCAAAACGAAAAAATAAAAAAAAACCAAACATAACAAAAGTAAAACCAACGTTATTGGAGAGAGGAGAAATGAAATTTTTAGGCTCATACCAGCTGAATTGAGATTTATTTTAATTCCCATAACATTGGCTTGAGTCGCATGCAATTGAGAACTTTTTAAATAGCACAAATCTAAAGGAAATGCTATCCATTACAACAATGACAGCAAATGGGAATAAGTACATAAAGATGACTATTTAGTTGCAAATAAATAAGCCATAAAAACTTCAAGAACAATAAAAAAAGTTTATGCTGAAAGATCCGTTACTTTTAAAATAAATATATCTCTGAAGTCTTATTATTTTGAAGGAATATTCTATGAAGAAAAAGTGTGAGCAAAGAGTATTATTTTCCTAGAAAAGAGCAATAGACAAAGGACATTCAAATGAATTTTCATATTGCATATTAAAGATTTAGGTTAGGTTGATGTGGCTGCCACCATAAAGGGTGACACACTTAGGTCTCACATGGGCCCATTGTGATACCACGAATAATGGGAAAACAAAGAAAAACAGAAACCGAAAAACGACATAAACATTCACGACCTCAGCTGGCAGTCGAACCCAGGGATTCTCGCTTCGTAAATTGGCATTTCAGCCAACTACGGCACAGAGGCCGTCTTTGCTTAGTAAAGGACGGAAAAAGTTTCCGCGAAAAACTCAAAACATCTACATATAAATTTTCGGGATTACTACATTTGAAAAAACCTAAGTATGAAAGATTTGCTTACTTCAAATTGTTCCAAATTGAATCGATTGTAAGAAATTTCTTTGAATGGTTTCTTTGAGGTCTTTAAATATATTCGCTCTTGCTACTGAAAGTTTTAATTTTTGAGTCTTCAAGCTGCTAAGTTTCCAACAAAAAAAAATATAAATATATATAACAAATAATTTAATTATATTCCGGCGATCCTGCCAGTACAATACCCGACCCTTTTAAAGGATAAGCATTTATGAACATTTTTTAAAGCAGACCCCACAACCGCACCCTTTATTACCAGGCATATCAAAATATTTAGAAAAAACTTCTACAATTTATTTAATATTTAAAAAAAAACCTACTAAATATTTCGATAAAAATTTAACATTAAAAATTTTATTTAAAGGTATATTCGCATATTTTTATTATGCAAAGAGTTTAAGTTAAATTACATTGCATAAATTATGAGATTTTTCGAATGATTATTCAAAAATAATAGAATCGTTTGTTAAGACCTTTATAATAGAGACAAGATCTTTAACATAAGCATGACGACTGTGCTATTTAAATGCTTAACTCGTTTGGCGTTAATTCATCAAATATTTATCTGGCTCATTGAATTTATGACACTTAATCACATTGAAATTTTTCAAACTACAAATCCAGTATTTTTGTGACAAACAGAATCATTTTTGACATTTGAACGCCGCAGAGCAACGTGTACTACGAGAAAAAAGGTATTTTTTATATTAACTGTTAAAATACAGGTTAAATACGATACCGTTAATTCTTACGCTAATGTAGTACGTCAATTCAAGTAAAATCAAGTCAATAGGATATAATACTTATGTTGATATAACATGACTGGTTATCAACGTACACATCTGGAAAACAAAAAATTATTTTTATCTTTGATATTTTTAACTTCTTTATATTAAATTTTTTATTTTTATTAAATTAATTATATTTTTCTAAATTATTTAAATTTGTTTCTATTTAAATCGTTTTAGCTCTTCCAGCTGATTGAGATTTATTTTAATTCGCCATACACATTGGCTTGAGACGCATGACCAATTTTGAGAACTTTTTAACATTAGCTAAATCTGAAGGAAATGCTATCACATTTACAACAATACAGCATAATGGTGCAATAAGTACATTAAAGATGCACTAATTTAGTTGCAAATAAATAAGCCATAAAAAACTTCAAGACACAATAAAACTAAAAGTTTATGCTGAAAGATCCGTTACTTTTAAAATAAATATATCTCTGAAGTCTTATTATTTTAAGGAAATATAAAAAAAGTGTGAGTAAAGAGTATTATTTCCTAGAAAATGCAGCAATAGACACAAGGACATTCAAATGACTTTTCATATTGCATATTAAAGATTAGGTTAGGTTGAAATGTGGCGTGCCACCATAAAGGGTGACACACTATAGGTCTCACATGAGAAGCCACATTGTGATACCACGAATAATGGGAATTTAACTATTGAACTTACAGATTAACGGAAAAACGACATTAACTATTCTACGACCTCAGCTGGCAGTCGAACCCAGGATTCTCGCTTCGTAAATTGGCATTTCTAGCAACTACGGCACAGAGAGCTGTCTTTGCTTTAAAGACTGCTTAAAGTTTCACGAAAACAAAAATCTACATATAAATGGATATATGAAAAACTAATTTAGCAAATATTTACCGGAAAATCAAAATTTGTCTAGTACTAGTTTATTATTTGCCTCAGAAGCTAGCTCAAATTTAATAAAAATATATTTATTATTTAAATGAACAATTTTGATAAGCCACGCTTTATTACAAATCATTCTTGACATTTTCACGACATAACAGACCTCGTTTGCCGACTTTAGTTCAATTAGTTTATGAAACCCGCCCCGTTTCCCACCCTCACTTTTTCAACTTTCGGAAATTATAATTTAAGCTTTTCAAATTTCATTGAAAGAGGTCATAATTCGGCATTCCCTTGTGCTGTACGTGCCCTTAATGGACCGACCATGCAAAGACAGTGTTAATGACTTAAGAGGAAGCCAACTTGCCAGATTTCGTTCGAGATCTATTTGAATTTTAAGTATAGCAATAATAAGTACAGCAATTTTTACGATTTTTGTGACAGACCCTACTACTGGAGATATTCTTATTGATAGACCAATCAAGAATACTTCTGGAGAGGATGTTAATGACCATAGAGGGAGCATACAGGCCAACTTTGCTTCAAGTAATTTGAATTTCGGGAGTAAGAGACAATTTTCGAAAAACTCCCTTTTCCCACGCCCATTTTTACAATTTTTGATACTGACATTTAATCCTCAAATATAAAATTTTATCATAATATCAACAACAAAAAAATCAGGTTTTAGAGCAGTTTTTAAGACTTTTACTACAGTCTTGGAGGCACCGCATGTCTTCCACTTGTCTCCGCGAACACGCTGATCATTTCTTTACTTGCACGTATAATGGAAAGGAAATATTGTGTTTTCTTTTAAATACTATCGTACATATCGGCATTATTTAAAAAATAATTCACTTTCCACATAAAATTTTGCTTCTCAACGATAACCCAAGGTGGTAAGAAATTTCCGAATAGAGCACCCATAAAAGCTCAATCCATAAATAACCTAAAAAGATTATTAAATAGCCCAAAGTGATAAACAATTGTCATCTTTTAGAGCTTTGATGAGAGGCCAGTAATACATCGGAATAAGGAACACATGCAGGTTAATTCACTTTAAGTATCAATTCAATTCAATCAATTTAAAAAAAAAAACTTGTCTTCTTTAAAAGCAATCACTAAAATAAAAATAAAAAATAAAACTTTTAAAATAACTTCTCTCGCATTATCGATGCTTTCTTTTAGGTGAAGAAATATTATTTCAGTGGCCTTCAATGGGTAAATAACAACAATAGCCAATAAAAACCAACAGTTTCTCTTAGTATAGCTTTATTTTTGCTAATGCCTGTCGCAAAATAAATATATCGACCTTTTTTAGCATTTCGATATTTTTAGATCAAAATAACGCAGTCTTTCGATAAATCAATTTTAAATTATAAACAGCCAAGCAACAGAGCGTAGCAAAGCGATTGTAAAAGAAAAAGCTAAATTGCCTTAAACGAAAGCCCGCAGTGAACTTCCCATTTCCCATTTCCGGTTTAAGGTCTCCTTTTCCAATAAGATTTCTTCGATTTTTAAGACATGGGTCGACAGGTTAAATAAAAATTGCAAAAGGGTCGTTTGACATGTTGGCATCGACCTCAATATGGGTCTACCCTCTCTCGCATTCTCTCTCCCTCTCTCTCTATCTCATTTCATCTCTCTCCAATTGGAATTCAATTTTTCATGCCACAAAATTAGGAAATTAAATTAAAAGCGGTTTAAAGAAATCGAGAAAAAGGCGAAAGCATTTTAACAGTTACAAGTGGTTTTCCTATTTCGAATATCCTTTTTAGCTTTCTAACGGAAAGCGAAAACGTATTGGCTCTTCTCAGCGTCAAAAGGATGCTTGAAAGTGCTCGTAACGAATATGAGAAATAGTGAAAGATAAATAAAATTAATTAAAGAATAAAACAAATAGGAAATGTAGTTTTAGTTCAACAAATTCACGAAACCATTTCTTTGTACTATTTTCAGAGCGAGCAATTCCACTCAAAACGGCCCTAAAGTTCACATCCGTCACAGCCATTCTAAGCAGAAACTAGATAATTTCATTGTTTAGCAGTTTTTAAAAGAATTTCATAATTATAAATCCTTGATAAGCACATTCTTCTGTTTGTTTAAAATATAATGAGCTAAGACTTAAAAATATTAAATTGATTGTGAGGGATGCGACTAAAGGGAAAGCACCCCCAATCAAGAACATTATTTTTAATTCTAATCCTGTAATAGCATCTTATTTCTATTACTCTTTATGGGAGTGTGTAATCAGTGCTTAAAGTATTCACTCGTATTCTATTGCATTTTTTCTTCGCTGTTTCACAATCCACGTTTTATGTGGAGGAAATTCAACTTCTTTTCTATAAATCTTCTGAGAAAGTATTTTCACTACATCACCATGAGAATCTGAGTCATCTTCACTTTGCTATAAATCAACTTCCAGTGCTGATAATCATAAAACAAGCCATCGTCTTCAAGCAGAAAATGCAATATATAAAATGAAAATTACCGTTGCATATTTTTGAGCGCATAAAAATACTTGGAAGACTTCATAAATTTTTAACAAAAGCATGCTTAGCGTCTCGTAAAATGGGCAAAATGGAAACTAAGAAAAAATAAATAACCATAAAAGGGGAGAAGAGATACAAAAGAGGAAAAGAAAAAGAAAAAGGGGGTAAAAAAAAACTCTTTTCAGGAATGCAGTGAGAAATTTACATTAGTTGAAAGCAACTGAAATAGCTGTCGTCGTTGTCGTTGTTGGCAATGTCTGCAATAATGGCCTTAACGAGCCTCGACTACATAATATCCGTTAAGCATTGTGCCTCTATCTATGGAGGTACATACATACTTATTTATCGCCTTCAGACCCATGTTATTTAACGCATAAGCTCACGTATTTTATATACGCAACATCGACGGCGCAAAATTTTTCTTCCTTTGCTTGCAAAATTTTAAATTCACTGAAGCTGATGTTGAAGCCTAGATAAGGATAAGGCAGAAGGTGAGGATACCATAAGTTATTTATGCCACAACCTATTATCCAACTTCAACTTTGCAAAGGTGCGAACGGATGGAGGATTTGCAGACACATTGGCGTCGTCAGCACGTTATATTGCTTCTTATAGTTCCAGTGTAATATCCGTCTTGACCAGGACTTCCAATGCTGCGTTCCGTTAATGTAGAGACTTTGAAATACACTGAAAATAAATCGCATTTAATTTTCCTTTCTAAGCAATTGTAAATGGCTCTTAAACATTACGGACAATCTTGGCTTAAGAAAAATAAATAAGAGGAGTTGCATTTCCTAACGTAACCTCCAAATTTTGATTGACAATATAGCTTTAAGGATCGCTTCAAAATCGTTCAACGCTATTCGAGGATTGTGAAATAGTGGCATCGGTGTGGTGGAATAAAAATTATTAGAATCGTTCCGCGAAATCCTTTCAGTGTGACAGGGAAAATATATCGGTATTATACAAAAAAAAATTCCTTTTGCTTCTATTGCCTTGAATAATGATTAGGTTCACGCTTGTGATGAGAACGCAGGAAACAACAAACGCACATAAAAGCCATTAGCATGTGCCATTTCTATAGCATCGGTCGCAGATATTCCTCTTTTATGTTTTTCCTTTCTTTTTACTCATCCTTTTAACAGAACATTCGCAGCATAAGCAATACTGGAAAGTTATGCCTTGGTAAATACTATATTCCCACAGTGCACTGTGTAGATTATGATGTCTTGGATTTTATTCAAAGGAATTGACGATTTTATTAAAGCCTTTGAACTGCTGTCACTTCTCATTGTTCTTATACGGTCTATCGCTGTCATGACTATTATATTAAACAGCTTGAATGTTCATTTAATTAGGTATTCTAAAGATTTTGATGTATTATTCAAAATTTACGATATTACTTTCATATAAAGTTTTCCATGATAGTCAGATAGTTATATTAATATGTGATCCCTGCTGAAGAATTACTTAATAGGCATCATTCGGTCCTATTTCGGGCACGAGGAATCGAACTGGATCATTAGTTATTTGAGTTATCGGTACGCCTTCATGCAAAAAATTTTTTTAAAGTTTTAAAAGTTTTGGTCCATATCTATGTATTATATGAGTTCAAGTTTGGTATTCTTAGCTAACACCAAAATGTACTCTGAAATATGCCAAGAAATTCTTCCAAAAACACCGTTATGATAAAATGCCGAATTAGGGAGCTTATGCCGATTTAAAACTCAAAAATCAGCTATTAATTTTAATTTTTTTTTATTTTTTACATGAAAAATCCCTGAAGTATGCTTCGAAATATTTAAAATACTAAAAAAAAATGTATGATGAAATTATAATTGAAACATTTTAAGTAGAACAATAAGACAGTTTTGGGTACATAGTCCTATTTAAAGGTATAGTACCTATTGAATTTTTTTGGTTTAAGTTCAAGTGTCGCTTTGAAATGATATTATGGCTCATTTAAGGGGAATCTCCACTAAATCAAAGGAGATTTATTGGCTTTACCGGACACTGAAGTAGGAGAAAAAAGTCCTTAGCGACGTCATTAAAGGGGCTTCAAAATCAATTTCAAGGAAATTTTGGCCTTATTTTGTGACGTTCAGAGGATGAAATCCCCTAAAAACTGGCAAAAGATTGTTGTGATCAAAACATAAATCTTTGAAAACATAAGTAATTTTCGAAAATACAAAAAGGAAAGCCTTATGTATACATTCTTCATATATTCAGGTTTATCAACTTGAGAAGTTCAGCAGCCACAGCTGAATATCGTCTTCTGCGTGCTTGGCGCGTGGGTCGCGCTGGGTTCTACACCTCCATTGAGTCGTTAGCTTTGGAGATACCATCCTGTTTAAGATGTCATTTTATAGAAAAAAAGCTCAGCTTTCGTTTGAAAAATATTTTTAAAAATATCAAAAATGTCGCATTCGGCGAAAAATTGCTTATAAAAATAAAAACCGTTTTTTTGTGCATCAATAACAATTTCTGGGAATTGTAATATTTTTTTTCGGAAAGAGCAGACAAAAATCTATAAAAATCTTTTATCACATTTTGTTCATTTGCTAATTTACGAGACTTAGAATTTTTTGAATACAAAAAGGACCGAAAGTTTAACACCCTGTATCTAGGCACCCGGTCAATATTTCCCCTCCTCCTTTTGCACAATTCATGTACTCTCATAGCGCAACATTTCCACCAAGTTTCATCGAAATCCCAGGTATGAAGTTTTTTGAGCGGGTACACTTGACGTGAAATGCCCCATATAAGCCTTGAAAGCTCAACAAACAGGTGCGACAAAATTGTTCATGGAAATCAAATCACTCAAGTTCGCTTAAGACCATTTCGCCTAACTATTTAACCGCTATTTGAAATTCGCAAATGGTTTTTCGAACAGCCGGACTTTTTCCACTGCGTTTCATTGAAAAACGAGTCGCACTCTGGACTCCTTTTGAATTTTTGACACCTTCGAAATTGGTGAATTCATGGAAAAAGTTCTGCGCTCCATTCAGAATACACTCGACCCTGGCAATTTACGGGGTTTGGTTATTTTTTTTAAATGTTTTTTTTTTTTTTGTTTTTGTTCTTTTTGACCCAGCCCCTTTAAATAGAAATGTCGACAAACCCACAAGAGTACAAAAAGCTACCTTTCACTAGCGGAAATTGACGCAATGAAGCCAAAGTTTCGCATGGCCAACACAACTTTGTTTCGGCTGCAGCAAACGATCTAGACACTTGAAGTGTAACTGTGCTTGCGCAACATGGCACAACAGATGTTGCTGTCAAAAAATCCTAGCCTAAGAGAACACTTGGGAAGGTTTGACTTGAAAAAGATTTTCCGTTGTTTTTTTTTTTTTTGTTTGTTTTTTTTCTCCATCGTTCTTTCTGTTAATTTTATTTTGAACTTCAAATTGGTCCCGAAGCAATCGCGATTGACTAGAAGGACAAACCAACAGGGGAAAATGGACGCATGTATTTGTAACTGCCGAATAACATTGTCACGAGCACTCGACATACACACATACATACATCTATAAACATATGCAAACAAAAAAGAGGTGACACGGTTGTTTAGAAGTTTTTCGTTTCGCACAATTTTCCTTCAGATATTTTAGCATTTTCTATTTCAGCGTCCTTCCTCTAAATGCAGTTACATTTCTTGTTTCATTTTTATTTTCATTTTTATTTTCTTTCAACTTTTTTTTTTACTTTGGTTCTTTCAAATTTTTTCTTGGTAAATTGAGTTGAAAGTTTAAAATTGAGTTTAAAAACTTTTTCTCACTGCATTTGTGCATTTGTGCATAGGTTCTATGTCAAATTGAGAAGTCACAAGCTCACGTATGCTCACGCATACACACACATACATACACATACCTACACGCATATGATGTCATTTTGAATTTTGCCTTCAACGTTTGAGCTCGATTTTAAACGCTTTGAGTTTGTCCTTTTTTACTGTCTTTCGTTTCGTTTTATTTTGTGCAAATACAACAAACGTTCGTACGAATTGGGATTTGAAACTATGCATTTAGTTAGGTTCAAATGTTCTAGTTTCGACTTTCTCGTACTCGCAGTGCAAATTAGCTCACATTCATTTAAAGCATACTTTTTGGTGCATACCGAACGAATGTTTTGACTTTGATTAAAAAGGGAATATCAACCGAAACGGAGCGTGCTTTATGAGTGGAAAATTCATTTTATATGGAATTGTTAAGCTGAAATTTTTCTACGACAACTTGAAGTCGTATAGTAGTACATAGAGCATAAGAAATTGCTAGTGCTATGAATGTAAATTCTTTGAGAAACAAATTTACACTTGAGAATTTACTATAAATGCGGCATGGTATTATGTTTTGAATGAAAATTTTTGTGGACAAACTAAACCATTTAAAGCTGATAATTATAAATTTTCTCTATTTATTTATTTATTTATTTTTTCTTTTTTTGTCTGCCTTGAAACATTTTGAAGAAAAATATAGATTAGACCACTTCAATCCTATCACAATTATTTCTTCTAAACCTTCATCAAAATGTTTAGAAATCCATCAATCGCGTTGTGATAGCTACACGCCCTGATGATTTGTCAGCCATGGCTTGAAGGAACAAATTAATCATGACTCTCAACTTGCAGATATTAAATCATGTACCGACCGACGTATACGCTTTGCAGGTTTCATATTCAAACAACAACGTTACTCATACGCACCGTAGGGCAAACGAAAGAAACTAAATGTTCACACTGCAATGTATATAATAAATATTTGAGATATTTGAAATCTTTTAATTAGGACCTCTCGCCAGTTGTGTCAGAAATAAAAAACTGCATAGAAAAACACAATTCAGAAAATTTCTGATTCATTTCTGAAGCGTTTTTATATAAAATGTTTCATTTCTGACAGAGCCGGAGAGAGCCCCTTAAATATGAAACTAGCTTATATCTAATACTTCAGATGAATAGTACTATTATCAATTCTAGGATTGCCAGTTGCGGTCGACATTCGACCGCTATAGAAAAAATTTTTTTATCAGTAGGTACCTATTTTATTTTAAATTTATAAAATTTTTAAGAGAGAACAATTTCTTTATTCACAAAATTTTTCGTAAAAGTTCTGAAATCATTAGGCAAATCACCCTAGTATGGAGTTTCAGACTTAAAAATCCGCCATTCATAAATTGAGCGAACTCTGCAGGCGGCAACATACAGCTGTCCTTGCTAAAATACTGATGTTCTTAATAAAATACTCACTATCTTGAATGTTTGTTCCTGCTATTTATTTATGGACAGTAATTTAAAAGGCTAGAATTATTAAAATTCGTTCGCTGAAAAAAGTAACAAAGTGCCGACAAATTTTGAACGACTTGAATACGGATATTGAAAGATGACCCGTGCCAAAGATCTCAAAGAAAGAATTTTGAGTAAACAAATGATTTGCCTGCAATATAAAATTTTATTCTATATGATTCCGATATTAAAACTGCGCACTAGTAATGCACATTTAGAAATTCTAAACGTTGCGCTGAATTCAGCAACTAAAAAGGTTCACTCTCACATATTCGCAAAATTATTGACACCAATGCTTAATTGAATTTTACGCAAAAGACAAAAGCATCGCAACAGATCTAAAAGAAAAATTAAAACTTGAGTCTGCTACACATGTTTTTTCTATTGTCTTTATTTTCTCTGCATTAAGAGTTAAGCAATTACGTCGACACGAATGCACTGAAATTTACGAAACGCAACTAAAAAGTTACCTCACATAAGAAAAAAATCACTTAAATCCAAATGAACTTGATTTGTACTTTACGCTCAAAAAATCATAAAGTGCAAGACATATCCAAAAACAGATAACAAAAATCAACAAATTAGCCATCTGACACATGTATGTCATTTCGATCAGTCTCTGCTATTTAAAGAGCATAAATACACACTATGAAAATGTAAGAATGTATTGATAGCGTAGTTTCAAAAACAAAAACGAAGCGGAAAATGTTTAGCTATTAAATAAAATAGATTCACTGAAAAGCTTCAAAACTTCATTTGAATTTTACTCCCCTATTCGCAAATCAATAAAATCATAAAGGATGTAATTCAATTTTTGTATGAATATAGCACATTAGAACCAATAATCGAAAACAACAAAAGCCAATCTCACACATGTAGTGCAATTTACAGAAAACAGTCTTTAGCGTATTTAACAATGTTTTCATGCAACAAATACACTATGGAAATACTCAGTAAAGATGAATTAAAAGCAAGAATAAGTTTTCAACCGATCAGCTTAAACGTAAGCGATGAAACGATTTGTGTTAACGTATTAATAAAGATTCAGTAAGCAAGACACTTTATATTAGAATTTTGAACCACCCTTATTACATGGAAATCAAAAGAAAATAATAAAAACAATGTTAAATTCAAATTTATCTGTATAGACATTTAGACAATAAACAATGTGTTAAATTCGAAAACTTTTTATACGAATAAGAGGGTAAGCCTCTAAAGGATGTAATGTTAAAACAAAAAATTAGTTTTAGGTGCCGTTTTCCATTTTATTTTCTATATAACCAGTTAAAAGCTTAAATTATCATGTATAAATTAATTTTCCATGTATAGATTTGAATTAAAATAATTCAAGAAAAGAAATTTACTGTCTAGATAAAGCTTAAAATGTAGAAGATAAGAAAACGGCCCTTAATGTGTCTCAACTCAGCGCAAAAATAGTCAAAATGACACATGTTAAATTAACATATGAAAACATACATGGAAAGCCAAAAAAAAAAAAAAAAAAAAAAAAAAAAAAAAACGACAAATTATCCTGTTTATAACATGTTCAGCTAACATGTGACACGAAATGTTAAAAAAGCAGGGTGGAATGTTAATCTAACAATCAGAAATGTAATTTAAACTCCCGCAACGATAGGAACTGATCTATTTCCAATAAAAAGACACTCAGGTGAATCTCAGTCCTTTTTGGTTATTATTCTAGAGTATAACCTAGATATAAAAAGCCTCAAATACATCAAGGAGTGCGATATAAATTAATTTTTCCCTCCAGCTCGTATAATGTTTTGTAAGAAAATTATTCATTGGCAAAAGAATTTTGTTAGTCAAAGTCTTAAGCAAATTTTAGACAGCAACGAGTCAAAAGAAGCTAATCGTAGTAAGATCCTTAAAAATACTCCTAAAGTCCGCGATTATTCCCTTAACATTGCATAAGCTCACATGTAACCATGTTAAACCAAAATTTCTTTAAATGTTTTTTTAGCCACACGCTGTGTTAAATTATTCTGAGAAAAAGACATTCTCCGCTGCTTGTATTAACATTTTGAATTGTTATTTTAACCTAAGCTGGCCATTTTGAATCCCGTAGGATTAACATGACTGATCTGTTGAACAAAAAATTAACATGGAAAATAGTTAATAGTTTTCTCTCGGTGTATTTCCATGGCAATTAGCTTTAGCTTTTAACAATCTCACTCACAGTCTTAGTATTTATTCGACCAGAAATGACTATCGCCACCGAAAGAACTCTCAATATGAATTTTATAAATTTTATTACGAAAAAAAGTTTCGAAAAAACTTGAATAGAATTTTTTCATACAAACGCGATTTTCTGAATTAAACCAACGAAACTCTAAACGAAATATAACTGTCGTCAAAGTAAAGAAGCGTCATAAGCTTCAAGCTCCCATAAGAAATCTGGAAAAGTAATTTCCAGAATAAGGGTCTTGCAGACCCTTTGGGATAAATGCAAAACTTACACTCTGACGGTTGTGTCCTGATATTTTGCCGAATATATGTACATAGCAATTCTTAACCATAGTTTTGTAGAATCTCTCCTGGGTACCTCACTAGATGCATTCGGTTGAATGCGTGCGGTTAGAGCTCATGACATATGCACCGTTGAAGGCGAACCGGAGGACTCTGTGCGCGTACTGTACAAATTGCAGCCAATTACTGGCAGCAAAATTAATTTAAATGCAGCACATCGAAACTATTCGAGTTGGGTGAATTAATTAAGGACATCTTTGCGAAAACGTCAAGTGGAACAGATGCGATTTAAATAACAAAATCATTCATATCTATTCGTTTATTGCTCTCAATGTTATGCTCTCAGAAGGACTGTGTCGAATCATTAACGTCAAATCTTGTGCAATTGAGCTTCAACTTTATTTTATTACCTATAAAACGAAATGAAATTAAAAACAAAACCGCAAAAATATTTCTCTAACACGTATCTCAGCCATAACCAGCAAAAGAAATTTAATTCGAATTTAAACTTTTATATCATTGCCAGTTTTCGCATTCAATTTTCCTCGCACATTCACAGTTTTCGCGACAAATGCTGAATTTTCCGCATAGAATACTCGAAAGCCAGTTCGATTTTCGTAAAGCTTTTTATGTCGTACGCCAACTCAGAGCCAAACTAACTATGTACGATATGAATTTCTCTGCTATTCGAAACTGCTGTCCACAGACAAGCTGAATTGCTTGCTAGAAAGCTGCATAGAGAATCAAATATGCACGAACAAACTTTTTGAAAAACGTTTCAGCAATATTTGAACTTAGCAAAAAATTTACTTTAATTCGACGTACCCTCTAGCCCCGGCACACAATGCTTCGCCCATGTCATAAGTGCGTTACCATGGCCCTTTCAAATGGCTGGTAAATCCCTGCTCCGAATTCAAGTTCGATTCCTTGTCAGTAAATGCGAAATTTCACTGGTAAATGCGTTCAATAAATGTGTGCAATGTGCTGCCGACACTAACGACACGAACATCTCGAAGTGCTCTGATAGAAATTATGGAAATAAAAAATCAAATCACAAATGTACAAATACATGTGCAAATTGAAGCATGGAGAAAAATAAAGTTTTTTCTTCAAAAAAAAAATTTTAAAAAAAAGTGAAATGGACATGACTTTTTAAAGGATCTCACAATATCAAAGGGCTATTCTTTAAGAAAAATCATACTCTGCACCCACTATCATATTAACAATACTCCTTACGTCCATACTTCAAGCTCTAAGACGAAAGTACTTCGGAAGCAGCCTAGAGCCATGCTTAAATTGCTGCTTTAACTTCATTCAATCTCATCGATTCCAACCAAGTGCAATCATAAGAAATTAATGCAAGCTCATTCAGCACTTATGCTTCGAACTTGGAACTCCAAGTACTTTGCGCTTATTGTAGGTATATATAAGCTAAGCCACTTAGCACTTAGCATCTACCGATTGCGGATCCGAACTATGTATGTAATTACCGATTTATGTTTTATCATTATGCAGGCATGAAACGAATAAGTAGATAAACCTCAAATGTTACGAAAATGGATATTCAGACAATGGATAATTCCAAGCATACCTGAACGCACCTTTCGAATTCTGTCTCCATCGTAGAATCTCTGCATAAATTTGTGAACAGTGCTCGTAACTGATTTTGTATCTTTAATTGTTTTTCCTATCGATTGCCAACATTGAGAGTGAATGCGGTTAACCAGCGTGCAAAGAACAGATCTCTCGAGGCAGTGTTAAAAAGGTTTATATCGCAAAGTTCTCATTTTCAATTGGGTGCAACAAAAGTCTGTGCGGATTATTCAAGCATTTCGATTTCAATGATCAATTACCAAATGCGAAAGTTCCCTTCAACTGCGTCATTCGCTTCAAAAATATGTCATAAAAGTAATAGATTTTAAATCTGGAACATAGCAATAAACTGTTGTTGACTTTCATAAATTTAAAGCATACTTTATGGGGCAACAAAAATTTCTTACCAACATTTTGCGAATTAATCTAGCTTTTCTAACTTCAAAAAACTTCGTATTGCAGTTAAAATCGATTTGAATCTTAACTTTATGTGAGTTGAACAAAAGTTTTACTCCATAAAGTATGCTTTAAATATATAAGATTCAACAAAATCCGGGCCCCGGTAATAACCCTACAGTAATTTGGAATGATCCAAGTGTAGCCTTCCGTCAGTCCTTCTTGTTACCAGCACTAGTCCCCTCGTAATTCCACTTCTAATTTATTCAACTGACCTTTTTAACATGGGCCTGTCATTGGAGAGGGACTAGTCCGCAAAACGGTCAGTTTTTTGGGTCAATTTTCGTAATTTGGACTGGTTTTTGGCTAGTCGAATAAGGAAAATCAAAAACCAATTTCTTTATATATATTCTAAGTTGATGAAAGTGTCATTTACAGACTACCCTAAAACCAACCCGTTTATTACCGACCGCCGGCTAGCCGAATTCGATGGAGCGAACTGCCATAATACAACCGGTAGGATTTGGACCGGTCAAAGGACAGTCCTTCTTAGGAAATTGATTGGCTCATTACTGCAGAAAAACTAAAAAGAATATAAATGAATATTTTTCAACAATAGATTTATTTTAGGTTGAAAAAGTAACTTCTAAAAGCTTTTAAAACATAAAAATCAGCGATAATATATGCAACAACCCAAGCGAAGTCAGAAGAAGCTCACAAACATACGTAATAGCTCCCTCTGCTTGCACACACTTGTCACTTTTGTGGTTATGCGCAACTGAAATACGTTCATTAGTATTCTTGAATATGCTGTTCGTCTAATTAAAATTTGGAGCTTGCTGGAATTGAAGCCCAATCCAATGCCATTTCAATGCGAATTCACACACACATATACAACTTGTTTAGATACATACATATGTACGTGTGAACGTGTCTATAAACATTTCATGTTTGCGTGACGAGCAAGAACATGCTTTATTTTCGATTACCTTCAAGACTACTCGCTTGTGTGCGTCCTCAAGAAAATCTATTTAAGTTTTTTGATGGATATGTTTGGTTTTCTCTTTAAGCGGAAAATTGAAAACCAATTTAATTAAATTTTTGCTCCTTTCAATTTATTTTGGTTCTGTTTTTTGTTATTGTTTTTGTTTGCTCTATCATTTCACCTTTTAAATAAGGCCGCCTTTGTCAAAACGCTTCAATCAATGTAAGATGAGCTTCTTATTCTGCAACTTGAGTTGGTCGAGAGCATTTTCACACTTCGTTGCGGTCAAAATCGCAAGAAGGTTCTCATTCGTTACAAGAAAGACATACATACATACAAACATGTTTTAGCACACAACATTTTATATCAACAAGATTATTTTGTACAAGAAAATTTGTGTTTCTGACAATATTCTTCAGAAATTTTAATGATATGCCTGACAAAGGTATATAGGATACCCAGTTTTAGGTTCGATTGAACTTTGGCTTGGAGTTTTATGAAAAATTATGATCCAAATTTGAATTTCTGGTCATGCTGAACGTATGGAATAAGTAAACAAGACGCATTCATTTCATCAGCTGGAAATCAAACTATCCCTTTTTTTTTTTTTTGGTTAGTTTCACTAAGAGTGTACATGTGCAAGTTTGTATGTGCCTTCAGGATCCATAGATAGAAAAAGGATGTTCGTCAAGGAATACGAAATGATTTATTAACAGTTGAATGCATTTTCCCAAGTTAAGTTTTCCAATTCTAACCGACGGCGAGAAGTTTCATTTCTAATTTTCTTCAATTTTTTTTGTTTTTTCATTTTCCATTTCGTGCTCAAATGAATTCAAAGCTTTAAGACAAAGGATTTATCAAAAGATGTAAAATGTCACTAAGAAAAAATTTTCAGTCTTGGGGCTTTCATAGATCAATAAACCCGAAGCTCTTTTTGCCTATTTGAATGCGAAGCGGTAAAGCTTGTTAAGAATTTTTAAGAGGTCGCATTTGGTATTGCAGAGTTCAAAAAAATGTCCTACTGATTTGATGAGGGCAAAAAATCATATACATTTATTGCTGAATGTGAATTTTTAAAGGCTTTGTTAACGAATTTTCTTCCTTTTTCTATCTATCGAAACATTCAATGTGCCAATTTTATGCAGGCCTATGAGCGCAAAAAAAAAGAGTATTGTAATCCCTTGAAAAATTTACAAAACGAAATTACGTTCGGAACTAGTTGCCCTAACTGACACCTAAGGACGTTTGCGGTCAATGGGACACAAGCACATTAAGATAGTTATCACAAATACTATTAACGCCTTGCAAACATTCACAGTGCTTTGAAAGAAATACAGTGTGGTACGGGTCCACATATTCGGCTCTGTTGTTTATTTTGCAAAACACATCTAGCATCCCAGCAGAAAATGTCAGGCGGATATGCGCGGTGAACTCCGCGTGAAAAAGGAGCTGTCCCGACTCCCTTTGTAAAGGAGTCGCGCGGTGAAATTTATACGCGAATGGCATTGCGCTTCACGCCGGAAAAATTCATCGGGGCGGCGCGAGAAAGTCCGCTGCAGCAAAAAAAGTATTCGTTGTCTATTTTTAGAACCCGTTTGACAACTCTCTCTCCTCTGAGTTCAGGAAGGAAGCCCGAGTTTCGAGAGAGGATTCTCTCATCGCATTTTTTTCGTGTATTTCGAATTTATCTTGGCTTGGGCAGGGATCGAACCCGCGTTCTTCGGATTATGAGGCCAGTATGCATGCTATACGCTACATCTCGCAAATGATCTCCTGACGCTAAAACTATATTTAAATTTAAGCAGCTAATCAGATTCAAGCAAGACGAGTTCAAAATGTAAATGACAATCGGGCATGACTTTTTCGCTCCACCTCGCTGACACTGTCATGCGGAGCATTTCACGGAGGCGTCCGCTCTGAAAGACGCGCAGACTTGTTCACCGCCGACATAATATTCTGCTGGGTATATACCAACGAACCATACACACTCCAATCGTTAAATAAACACACACACGCACATATACATGTAGGTTTTTATACTTTGCCTCTCAACAAGGACGCCATACAACACTTTGCGAACAATGGAATTATTGGCAAAGGGCGGTCCTTCTTCTTTAGGTAAGAAAATAAAATAAAATAAGATTTTCCATTTGAAACTTACAATAAAAAATAACCCTAAACTAAATCCTTGATTCTATGAAAAGCATAATTCGTGACCCGGAGCGCTTTGACGGAAACAAAAGGTCATCTTGAAGGAAAATCTTCACAGGTCGATTGTTCAGTGTCAGATGATGAAGGTAGCTCTTTTTAAATTGTTATCGCTCATCTTGCTTCGTATTAGTCACTGAGTGAAATCGTTGGGTCTGTGAAAGGCAATCCTGCCACTTCGGTTCGTGAAAGGGAATTCGTTACTAAATTGGCCTATCCTTGAATCCAATAAATAGAAATTGTAATACATGATTTAAGTAACATAAAATAAATAAATCCTGACTTTTCGAAACATTAGATTTGTCATGCGGTACATTTCATACTCTTTAAATAGAACATTTTCATGGACATAAATATTTCTTGAGCATAACAGTAACATAAATAACTTTTAAATAACATTTCAGAACGATAAATAACATAATTTTACGTAGCTTTGACATAACATTATCATGCACACTTAATCATAGATATGATAAGCATCATAAGATAAATTACGATAAACATTTAAATTACATCGAGAAAAATAGCCCATACTATTCTCTATACTTGAATAAGCATAACAGTGAAACATCGCATAATCAAACAAAATAAAAAATCTACATACGATTTACATGGTAGATAGCATGAACCATTCTTTTAACTTTCATATGACATACATAACTCATAATCAGTTGAGTTATCTGAACATTTGACATTAACTCAAAATAACAATAACATACTTAACATAAGCAAAACATAATATAACATAAATAACAAACATAACATAACATAACATTAAATAAATAACATAACATAACATAACATAACATAACATAACATAACATAACATAACATAACATAACATAACATAACATAACATAACATAACATAACATAACATAACATAACATAACATAACATAACATAACATAACATAACATAACATAACATAACATAACATAACATAACATAACATAACATAACATAACATACATAACATAACATAACATAACATAACATAACATAACATAACATAACATAACATAACATAACATAACATATACATAACATAACATAACATAACATAACATAACTATAACATAACATAACATAACATAACATAACATAACATAACATAACATAACATAACATAACATAACATAACATAACATAACATAACATAACATAACATAACATAACATAAACATAACATAACATAACATAACATAACATAACATAACATAACATAACATAACATAACATAACATAACATAACATAACATAACATAACATAACATAACATAACATAACATAACATAACATAACATAACATAACATAACATATAACATATGTATTACCACAGATTTAACACTTATTCTTTGTTGGTTTTTAAAATTTCATATTAAGAACCCGTTTGCGAATCTATCTTTAAAATGTTTTCTCTATTCATGTCCTTTTTTGCAGACATGCACCTCATGTTCTGAATGATTAATGATATCTAAGTATTTCAACTTAATTTAAGACAGGTGAGTTCGGAAATCCGAAGAAAGCTATTAAACTTGTTTTTAAATAAATATAGCAATTCTATGAACTTTATACTTAACAAACTTACTTAATAAATTTCGATTCTTTCGATGTATTCATTGAATCTAAAATATAGGATATCACAAACATTCTTGACCAAACCTAGATTCGAATCCAATACCTATGTATGTATATTATTTACCTTCTCTATGTTTTTCAATTTATTTGTCTCTCAAAGACTGACAGAATAAAAGAAAAATTGATTTTTTCATCACGCGCTATAATTTCTCCCCTTTTATTTTTAAATATCATCTTCAGCTAATGCTCCCATAAGACCTTCACTTAATTTATTGTTTGCCTTAAGTCAATGTTTGCTTTTCATTTTAAGCTGATGCAGCAACACGTTCAACTTCTTATCTAATTTGAAATAACTTCGCCAGGCTCATCATCGAAAAATAAATAATGTTAAGTAGCTTTGATAAAATCAACTCTTATCAACTTATTTGTTATTCCTTCCATACTTCAACATTAAATTACGGTGAAAATAATTTCGCTCCGCGCGTAATACAACACCCGACAGTAGGTATGTATACCTACCCTTGTCAGACGCGAACTTATCTCATCAATATGTATCCTAGAAGCGATCATACTCGTTGCCTCTTCATAGCTAACTCCAACGTAAAGTCATTATTCGACACATATGTATGTGTGCATGTGTGTGTGTGTGTATGTTTTCCTGCGTGTGGAAGTGTGTGTGTAAGGTTATGATTAGTGAACGAAAGTGGATCGTAAAAATAGGACATGAAATTAACTCGACCAAGTTGCGTTGGTACATGAAAGTAAGTTGTGTCATAAAAACTCACAGCATTGAATCATGGAAAATTATTTGCTCTCTAAAAATCACGTCCAGAAAAGTTTACGAGCGCGTAAGATACTTTGTAATAAAAAAAAAAAAAAAAATAGCCACTACAAAGCGATGCGTCACAGGCACAAACACGCAACGCTCTAAGTTGGCAGGCAAACAAATACATATGCAAAGGACCGAACGAGTGCTTCAGACGTGATCGTCTGTTATAGCGAATGATAACAAACTCGAGGCTAAATCCTTAAATGCATTTTCCCTACTCATTCATTCGACAGCCGAACGAGAAACTTTTCCCATATTTTCCGTTGTTGTATTGTTATGTCGTCGAGCACTGTTAGTCGTTGTTGATGACTTTTGTTTTCCATTCCCTCTCCGCTCTTCCCTCTCTTTTTTTTTTTTTTGTTGTTGTTGTTGAGTGAATTTAATGCGTGAACGTGCACAGGCATCATAAAACGCATCAATTTTCTTTGATTAGCGAGAATGAAAAATCGCTTACCGTGAGGGAATGATAGACGTCTGAAGAACTTAATTTATTCCATCCCATTGAAGTGCTCACAGTAAACAATAGGTACCCACGGTGAGCGTTGAAAGTTGTTCATTCAAACTTGAAAATTTTCTTTTTAATCTTTGCTCGTTAATCTCTTTCAAATCGAACACATACATACATATACATCTTAATACAGATTCAGATCGAGTGAATAAAAGTCACGAACTTTCGTCTGACATTGAATAGAACTGAACAAAAATAAATCGGTAGTAGGTGGGAAGGAAGCAACTCGTTAAGAATGAAAACTATTCCGTATTTATCTTAGCGAATTACTTAAAACTTTTGTGCTTCAACACGAGAGCAGCCGCAGCATGTTGCTTCACCTTTATTCAAACATGCTTACTTCGAGATTAATTTTGTCATTCTTCGAACGCCTCCATTTGTTTAGGCTTTAAATGAAATTTATTTTACCTTGAAAAGCTTTCGAAATGTTGCCCTTAAAGCGTTGAGTGTACTCAGTGAACATTTGCGTTCATGATGAATATTTTTCATGCTACAAATTCGATGTATTTAGTCGGTAAGGTGCTCCTATATGTATATGTTTTATCTAAATTCATTCAATTTGGAATATAAATACCGTTAAAAATTCATGAAAAAAGCCTTCCAATTGAGGACTTCCTTTTGTTATAATTTTTAAGCTGATTGTGATTCTTTCCGACGTTTTTTTACTCGTTTAGTTTAACCCCCTGAATAAACTAAGGTCACTTGTAACATCGAATGCTTCCTCATGTGGATGGATTTAATCCATTAACGCGCTATTATTTCTCTTCCATCCACAAATGATACAACAATCGACTCAGGACCGTAGAGAAAAATTTCAAGGCCAGATATTTTATTTTGAATGAGGTGCAAAAGTAAGACTGAGAAAAGAGTTGTATTACTCATTTTAGTCCCATTTATATTTGATTTTTTTATTTGAATGAAAAAAGTGTTTAAAAATTTCAAATTTAAAAACAAATCTCAGCGTTTTTTAATTAAAAAATCAAAAAATAATGCGAAATTCAAAGCAATTCCACAATTTTTCATCAACTAAAACAATAATAAGGACACATCCAACGCAAGTCTCTAATATAGCAAACGAGAACTTGTTCTCAGCATAAATGTCACACTAATCAAAGGAACACTTTGTGAATGTGCAACGGTAAGGTGCTTATTTTCAACTAAAAATGTGCACACAAAACACTAACCATGCACAAATCGTTGCTTTGAATGTTGAGTTTCACCTCAAAGACTTGACGTCAGACACCTTCTTGTCAAATGAGCAAGTAGGTATGACTTTCAAGCAGGCTTAGAAGGTCATGTTTTACCATGGAATTACGAGATTATAAAATCTCTATGGGCGTATTTACAGTGGGACAGAAAGGTGCAGCTACCCCCTCTAAATGTTGCCTGCTCAACATACATACACCGCACAAAAGTTTTTGAAAAGTATCTAAAAATGATACAGGAGTTCCTAAATCACTTTTCAGAAGGAAGATAAAAGAAGACTTATGCTTTCATGAGTCTTACAAAAAGTCTTACAATACGAATAAAACAAACTATTTGTATCTTTCCCCTCCCTAATTGAAATTCTGGATGCGCCTATGAAACTCTTCCGATTTCTTATGAGCGTTTCTTCGTCATTTTAATGCTTTTTTCATGCTCAAAGTCCTCTGATCCATGAAGTATTAATTCCGACTCGTTAGAAAATGTAAAAAAAAGTTTAATGGTTTTTGTAGTCGGTTTTTACCAATGTCGTGTTTTAAGTCTTAACCCTCTTGAAAGCTTTGGTGCATAACGCATTTCTTGAGGCTTTTAGGAAAATTACAACCATTGCAGATAAATTAGAACAGACTTGAGCACAAATTTCTATTCTCTAATTTGTTTTTTGTGCGTTTTTTTTTTTGAATTCGGCTCAGATTCGACTTCATACAAAGTGCATCCTTTTGCAATTTCACTGTGTGCCAAATCGCCTTTTTGATTCCGGAGCTTTTCTTCTTTCGCTTTTGTGATTTTATTCTCTCGGTTTCAATGCCATTCTTATCCGCACTTAACACCTGACCAAATACGGATTCGTTAAAACATATTATCGTTCTTTTCAATGAAAATAGTCAAAGTCGTGCCATGCAAGCCAGCAAACCGAGCTATAATAAACAACTGCATTTTCACAGACACCACAGGGACCCAAGCGAGCACACACCCATGCACCAATCGCAGCCGCGCACGCACATACGCACAAGCACTTTGCACAACCCATCCGCATAAGCTCATAAAGGAATTTACTCGCGCTCAGAGTAGCAAATCTTCTCGCACCATTTCATTTCGAATCCTTTGCGGCGCAATGGCACGTGATAGCCATGGTTCCCACAACGCCCCCGAAACGCACTCGAACTGCTACTGTTCAAATTGAATGAAAACTTCGAACTGAACTGAAAAAGTTTTCCATTCCCCCACAAAAAAAAAAAAAAAATCCATTCAAAAGAAATTCTTCAGCTCTCTGCTTCGGTGACAATTTTCGCCGATAGCAAGATTTTTTTCTTTCAATTTCGAACTTTTCATTAAATATCAGCATTTGGAAAAAATGTTCAAATTTTATAGCATACTTTCTAGCCTCCGTGCGTTTTATTTCTTGAAGTTGCGTGGTCTTGTTATGCCAGTGAGGTTATCTTATTTTTATGCAGCGCATTTGAGTGCATATTTTTCAATTCAATTCAATTTTTTATTCGTACAATTATTAAGATCGGGACTTTTATAACACATCTTTATTTTAGAACTATAATAGAATAATCGGTATATTGTCTATCAGCCCAGATTCTAAATACACAGAGAAAAAAATCAACCAGAAAACTGGTTAAATCAAAAGGAAAAACATACAAAACGGCTTCAACAAGGAATATTTTTAATTTTAACAATTTTTCTTGTTGAAAAAATTAAAAATTTTCCTTTTGAATCAACCATATTTCAGGTTGAATTGAAATGATAATTTTCAAAAATGGATTTAAATTTAAATTGTTGAACCAACCACGGACATAGTTGAAATGACAAGATATTTTTTAAAAAAATTCAAAAAAAAATACCTATACAAGAAGAAATGTCAAAAAAAATTTAATTAACGTTCAAAGCAAATGATCATAGAGCACTCTGCTGAACATGACCCAAAAAATAGCCATCGGATGGACTTCATCCGATTTCGTCACTCCGTTTTGGTGACTGCTTTCGCAATGCTTAAAAAGTTCTAAGATGAATACATATCTTATATGTCTTATTTTATAAACCAAATGAGAATTATACCGAACGAAAAGAAATGTAATTAAACATATTTCCTTTCAATTCAACCAAAAATGTTGTTGACTCAACAATTTTCCTTTTGAAATTTTTGTTCTGCTCGAAAATCAAAAGGACTGGTGAATAACAATGCGCCCTTTTAAAAAAATCATGGTTACGTTCGCTCAGTGTAGTCTCTGGGAGTTTTTCTGCGCGAATTTAAAAAAAAAATCTGCCTTTCTAAGCACACTGGAGAAACAAATATTAAGGAACCAAATATTATGAACATTTTTAAGAAAATTTCATTACATTTTTTCTGTTATTGACGCTTAGAAATCTTTCTTTTTCCGCGGAGAAAAATTTTAGTGGAAAAAACTCCCGGAGAATATTTATTTAGAATAAGGCTGTATAGCATAGACTGGAAATTCGTAGCACTTTTATTTTTTATTCAGAAAATGGAACAAATCTTATGAAAATTTGTTTGTGACATAGTTTTAAGAGTAAACAAATTTTGAAAGCTCAAGCGAAAATGAAGGAAACCCAAGTTATTACCAGAGGAGAATTTTAAGACAAAGAATGGATATTTTAAGTTTGCATGAGAGGACAAGGTGAATTTGTTTTTGTCAAAATGACTTCCCATTTTTCTTTAAAATTGCAAGGAATAGTTCCATTTCGCTAACCTCTTGCCAATCTTGGGTTCTTTTCAAGTTAGCTCACTATTGAGTGAAATTAATTTTAATTTTTTCCTTTACGGGCTACAGCTATGGGGCAACGCTAGCTCCACGACTGTAGAACTAATACAAAGAGCTCAATCGAAAATTTTAAGATTAATTACAGGTGCTCCATGATTTATCCGAAACGAAAACATCCACCGCGACCTCAATGTACCCATGGTTAAAGATGAAATTTCGCGATTTAAGGCAATCTATAGCGAGAAGCTTAGAAATCATCCTAACGAAATGGCTAGATGCCTAGCCTCCACTTCTTCACATTCCCGGCTACGAAGAAGTGATCGCCACACCACTGTGGAAGCAACTGAGTGGCCTCTGCTATAAATCGATACACAACAGATTCCGGTAAATTCCTTCGCTGGCAAAAACTGTTTCGCCATGCAAATAAAAAATAAAAAATAAAATAAAAATTTATTATCTAAGCCCGATCCCGTGGCACATATTATGTACAAACAACTATATATGAGTTCTTAAGCCCGCTCCGAGGCACGTTTATCTTGTATAAAAATTTATTATCTAAGCCCGATCCCGTGGCACATATTATGTACAAACAACTATATATGAGTTCTTAAGCCCGCTCCGAGGCACGTTTATCTTATATAAAAATTTATTATCTAAGCCCGATCCCGTGGCACATATTATGTACAAACAACTATATATGAGTTCTTAAGCCCGCTCCGAGGCACGTTTATACAAGAAACTTTACAACCGAAAGCTTTTGTAAAGTTATGTAAAATTAGATTTAAGATTCTACAACTTATTGTTAGTTCTTTATAAATAAGAAGATTCAATAAACAAGTCCCGTTCAAAAAAAAAAAAAAAAAAATTTTTTACTTTTATCGCACTGCTCGCCTGCTAGTCGTCTTCTAAATAAATCGCGAAAGAAAACGACAAGCGACTCTCGCGGCGACTGCGGTAATACGAATCTGTCGCTTCATCTATTTTTTGCGTCGACGGCGACTATCGTAATAGGCCCGCATATATTATTCCTAGGTAGACTAATTCGATGCGGGATTAGGACTCATATAGAACGTCCTTGGCAACACATCATTACAAATCGTTACAGAACGCAGCGAAAAGTGAAAACTTCTCAATAATAATCCAGTGCTCGTAAGATGAAACCAGCTGGTATCTCTCCAGCGAGATCTGGCCAGATCTCGTTTAAAACTTTTAAGGACTAAATAAAAAGAGCCCTGTTCGAGTAAATTCACTACCAACACCTTCTTCCAACGCTCCAACATTGCCTTCATAGAGACATTCGTCTTCTGCTAATGTATAAAAGTACCTTCGGGCTATTCGGTTTAAAATATTTCATTTGATCGAATAAAACGTTGCACAAAGTTCATTCCAACATAAATACAAATGTTCATTTCTATTGCATTATTTGTAAACTAAACTACGAAGACAACTTTGTTTCTTCTTTTCTTCTTTTGGCTCAGGTGGACAAGCACTTAATCTTCCTGCCTCTCTCATGCGCACAAACGATGCGTCCGGATCATAGTTCCTATGCAACAAAAACAAAAAAAAAACAAAAAAAACTCAAGATACTTTCAGAATAATGACATCAAATCATTCAAACTTACGCATAAAATTCTTGATAAGCTTTCTTACGTGGCTCATTCACAAAAAAATGATATAGAACACCTCCCAATACCGAGAGTCCCAAGCCAATGTAAACATGACGCATCGTTTGCTTGACATGCATTCCACGCAGGTTTGGCTTATTTCCTTGCGGTGGGCATTTATCGGAACCCATTTTGATTTTAATAACAATTTAGTTCAATGTTAAAAATTTGTTAAAACGATCGTAGGAAAACTATTGGAGCAGCTTCTATTTTTGATTTTCGATTAATGACATGCAGAGGTTACTATTTTTTTATTTTTTATTTTTTATGCTCGCACAGTACCAAATATCCAAATTTAAAAAAATTAAAATTGCAGTTTTTTGCTTATAACCTTACATTTGTCTTCCAATCATCGAGTTCTGCGGCTTTAAATGTTCGTTACGATTCTCGCAAAAACTGGTATGCCTAATATTGGGATAATTTGCACTGATTGCTACGATATGGCTTGATAAGTGAGTGAAAGTAGCGAAAAATATGAGCAAAAAATGGCCCTTCTGACCTCATAGAAGCCACAATTAGAGTTGTAGGGTGGCGTTTAGGCACTTAAAATTTGCGCACGGTCTCCACCTTTCCAAATTAGGTCTATGCGCTGTCTTATACGGTAATTGAGTTATGGCCCTAAATATAGGGCAAAGTAGAGAAAATTTACTTTTTTCACATTTTGGACCATATCTCGGAAACGCTACTTAAATCCATCAAACCGATAAGCTTTTTGGAATGAGGGAGCCCTAAGCTAACATAAAATAACTATTAGAAAAAAGTGTCGAAACGCTGTAGCATTGTGTAATTAGTCTGTAAGATTTACTGTGCTTAGGGCCGTTTTCTCATCTTTTTTTATCTGTAAGTTAAATTATCCTGATGATAATTTCATACAAATTTGATTAATAAGTCAAAGGAATTGAAATTTAACTGGCAGATAGAGATTAAAAGTAGGATGAGCAAACGGCCCTTAGAATGAAATTAAATAAATAAATAAATAAATCTTTCCATTTTCGAATTAAGGCTTAAAGCCTTTTCGGCTTATTTTTTAGATTTCTCAAGCTCGATAGACTGTGTGCAGACCTGGACCTATTTTCTGAAGCAGTCATGCTACGTTTTGCGAAACAAATACTCGTACTATTTAATGTCAAATTTGGTCATGCTTCGTACAATTTTGTCCATACAAATTTTGACAGCTCATTTCCCATATCGAAAAATTTTCCATGTGGTAAAAAAAATACGTAGTTGCATGAATCCCACTAATATTAATTTTGACAAGTAAGGAAGTTTACATCGGCTTAGCCGATTGCACACACACCTTTTCCTATGCTTAAATTATGTTAAAACATTACCCTAACAAAAATTCCTGCCGTTTTCGTTGTTCTAGCTTGGATATCTAGTTGTACCTTATCTGTTCTTCGATTTAGCTTCTCAAACTCGAAATTATTATTAAGCACAAAATTTTCGCAAATGGTGGTCATGGTCAAGTTTTAACTGTAAGAGGGCATTATATCTACACAGAGAAAAAAATACGTAGTAAATTTAAGAGTGCGACGCTCTTAGAGAAAACGCTCTTGAATCTAAAGGATTTAGCTTTTAACCCAACAATGAAAACGCTCTTGGCTATCATTTAAGAGTGAAAGTAGTAACTTTAATAGTGAATCCGTAGATTTAAATACTTTCGCATTTAAAGTTCGGATTTTTACAGCTAAACTGTTATTCCAACTACATTTTATTGAATTTGTTAAGAGCGAAACTATTTAAGTTAAGAGCACTGAGCACTTAATTACATTTCTTTTCGTTCGGTATAATTCTCATTTGTTTCATAAAATATGACATATAAGACATTTATTCATCTTAGAACTTTTTAAGCATTGCGAAAGCAGTCACGACAACGGAGTGACAAAATCGGATGAAGTCCATCCGATGGCTATTTTCGGTGTTATGTTAAGAGGAGGAAACACATTTTTCTGAAATTATTTTTGCGAGTAGATAATAAAATTATCTACAGCTGTGCATTTTTAATCAACAGTGTCACTTTTGGAAATTATTAAAAGTTTTAAATTTTATATCAAAATTTTCGCTTTTGGAGATTTTAAAAGCTGTGCATTTCAAATCCACCGTTTTCGCGCTCGCAAATTTTAAAAGCCACGTTTCTTAACGCAACAACTTCGCTCTTAAAAAAAATAACAGTGATAACATTGTTGGTTTAAAAGCTAAAAACTCTTGAGATCATTTTAAGAGCGAAAATTGTTGGGTTAAGAGCGAAATTGGTATAATTTACAGTTATTTTTTTCTCTGTGTAGCTGCGAAATACTGAATTCAAAATAGTGAAAATCAAACTTTTGCGAATTTCGCTAATTTCGCAAATTGTAATTACGGTCAAAATTTACCCGTAAGTGAGGACTGTTTGGTGGCCAAAAATAGACAATCAGAAGTAGTAAAAAAAATTGTATATACAAATATGAGAATAACAGATAAAATTATTTTGAAATGTGTATGATGGTGACCATAGTTATAGGGATGTCTCAATTTCTTTTCAGACAAAGCTTAAGTCTATATTTTAGCTTTACCTACCTAACCAAATTTCAATAGTCAGGAATGTATAGTGAAAAAGTTATCCGCGAAAAAGGTTAAAAATCTTGATTTTTGAAACTTCTGAACCACTTTCCACAACCCTAGATAGGACTACGAAAAAAAAAAAATGTTGTGCAGTTTTTCGGACATTTACCTGGTTCAAGGCCATGCTAAATTTCAATATGATATCTTTCATTGTTTAGGATTAAATTACGAAAAACTTATTTGTGACCGACAGACAGACATACAGACAGACAGACATGGCTAGATCGACTCCTCTGGTCACCCTGATCAAGAATATATGTCTATATCTATCGCGACTCCTTTGGTCTGTTACAAACTCCGTTCCAAACTTAATATACCCTTTCTTTTAGAAAAGGTATAAAAATTATCAATATTATTTTAAATTCCATAAAGGGCATCAGAGTAATTAGTTTTTTATTATTTTAAACTCATTTATCTTTTTAGGGAATTTCTTCCGCGCCCTGTTTATTATATATGTATATTGCATTTTTGATTTGTACAACTTATTCGTAAATCATCGGTCACACAGTCGGATATTGTTGTTTTGAGACATTCAAAATGTTCTTTAGTTCTTATTATATATTATTCTTGTGAAAAATTTGGTGAACATGCCGCATCGGTCATAAAAGTGTTTGAAGCAAGACAATGAAAATTCCGAAAATGTTTATTAATTAGTTTTGGTTTTTGCAAATGCTTTTTGCTCATTTTCTATCTAAGTGCATTATGGATATATGTAAGAATTGGAAATTTACTTAAGCGCTTCTGTTAAAGTAAGTAAATAGTGTGCCCAACGCCAATTGAGGTCAACTTAAGTTGTTCCAAAACACAAAAACAAATGAGAATTGAAACGATTTAAGTAAGCCAATGTGATATTATTAAATGACGAATGAAAGTTCGACGAATGTTACTAAACATAAGTGCACATATCGCACACTAATCACTAAATCGGCACAACTCAAAATATTGCATTTCTCGGGCCAACAGCCAATAACTCTCAAAGCCTTTACAAACAATTTCTTTTCTAAATTTATATTATTCTTAAATTACTGCACAATCAATAAATTTAAATGTTAATTTTGCACGTGTTCCCCCTGCTGCAGTTAAATGTTGGCAAACATGGAAAAAGTGATTAAAAAATTTTCGAATTTTGCCGGTTTAGTGATAAGTGTGCGATATGATGTTTTGTCAAAAAACATAAGTTGAAAAGTAAATGCATGCAATTTCTTATACAAACTGATGAAGCACACATCAGCTTCCTGATTGCCTTGTAGCTCCTGAGCATTCAACTCAATTCTTTCCTATGTCGACTTTATATCTGCTCTTCCATATGGCCATAGAAATATTAACATTATGCGTGACAAATCGACTCTATAATGCGCTTGTGGAGCAGATACTTTCCGTAACACACATAGCTCATGCAAAATAACTCCTTTCATATCCATCTCAGTCCGCCTGAGTGTTAAATTCGCTACTCGTAGTACTCGTCAAGTACAAAAGATTTAAGCAGTTAAAAAGTTTCCAAAGTCTGTCAATTAAGAATGCACATAAAATCGCATGCGAAGGTCATGGCAGCGCGTGTAGACGCTGCTGCAGGGCCAAAGTAATTTTGTAACTTTTTAAGTGCTCTTAAACTAAAAAGCTCTACTTACGGCCATTTCTAAGTGCACTTCGATCTCGCAGATGCAGAAAAATCTTAAGATTGTAAAAGATTAATCTTTTAATAATTTATTTGTTGCAAAGTTTTTCTCATTTCGAAGTCATGCATCAACTTTTTCCCTTTTCTCGTTTTCGTGTTCGTTTTGTCCTTTTATTTTTTATTTATTTTTTTTTTTTGAATTCGGTATAATCAGATAAGGAGACGGGTATTTGTAGTTTTGTCGATGCTCGGAGTTGGTTGACTTTTTATTATTATTTTTATTTTTTTTTTTTATTCGATGTCTTTTGGACTTGGATTTTACTTTTGGTGATAAATTGATTTTTGTTTATTTGTTTGAAAAAGTTGAAAAAGTTTTAAGACAAAAAGGACTTTTTGTTTTTGTTTGGGTCGCGTGGCAACTCCGAAACTCTAGCGCCAGTAGTTGAAATCCTCGTAGAAGTCATCAATGCAGCAGCGTTAAGCTATAAAACTTGTTAACATTCACTGTTGACATTGTTGCCAAAATCGACAAAAAAATTGCTTTCCCTCGGTGCGAACTTCACAAAAATTTAATATAATTTTGATTGCATTCTGTAAGTTTCCTGTTTTTTTTTTATCCTTTTTCGATTTCTGAACTTTCAATGGGATTTTTGATTAGCTTATCGTTCGAGCACTAATCCGATAAAATGTTTCTTTTCGCTTTGAAGTTCCGAAAAGTGATTTTCAATCGAGTGCAAAGGCTGCAAATGCAAATTTTTTGGGCAAATGGTATTCCCATGTCCCGCCCAACAATGGTTAAAATTGATATTGATGAAAGCTTTCGATGTGCCCTAAGGTGATAAAGGATTTTCTATTCTTTTGTACTTTCAATTTGAATTGAATTGTCGAAACTAACTAAATGTTTAAATGATTAAAAAAAATAAGCAAAATTTTAAATAGCAAAAGAAATTATATCCTGGTTTTTCTCTTAAGAAAATTACCATTCTTTAAATGTGGTAATTAAGTTTTTTATTTTTTTATTCTTTTAATGGCAAGTGTTTAAACCAAAGAACCTCATTACGCTAAGTTGTGCCCTCATACATTTTAAATCAAACACTTAAGCTTGAGTTAATCTCACTTAGTACGCGGACATCTGAGAATTGTGCGTTAAAATTAATTTCCTTCGCCACTCATTGTGCTGGTGTATTCAGACGAACACACGCAGCGTACGTTGAATTGACCCTCGTACCTTCTATTACCTTGCATTATAAAGTAGAAGACTAGCTGCAAAGTCGTAAAAGTGAAGTATGGAGCAAAAGAGCGAATTACTCAACTTAAGTCACTCGCATGAACGTGAATTATCGCACTACCGCATTGTATTAAAATTTATTGATGCACATTAAAATTCTGAATGGGGGCATTTAAAGAGCTAAGCAGATAACCGAATAAATCCACATTCATTCGAATATTGATATAGACAGAACATACATATCTACACGGATACATATATCCAGCCAACCATACACGGAATGTTTCGAAAAAGATTGTAAAAGGACTCTGACGAAGTGTGTAAAAAGTGTAAGAAAAAAACTCCTAACCGAGCTCTACGAAGCATTGCTTTTGCCAAGGCCTCAAAGAAGCAATGC
Source organism: Chlorops oryzae (assembly GCA_020466095.1). Lineage (NCBI taxonomy): Eukaryota > Metazoa > Arthropoda > Insecta > Diptera > Chloropidae > Chlorops > Chlorops oryzae. Next base: position 16,415,355 of record CM035808.1, read on the forward strand.
CTAGAAGCATTTAAGGAGACTAAAAGAGTCACCTTTTAAACATTTATATCTGAAAGAGAGTCCAAACAGACTCTAACAATCACGAAAGATAAATTTTGAGATCCCAAAAAGTACAATTTTTCCGTTTTAGGCTCCGTGATCTTTTCTCCCGAAAAAACGCTCGTTTAGAGCTCCTATCGCAGCGGATTGGGAGCATTTTCGCTCCGGAAAAGGAGTCCTCAAGAGCTCCGTGCGGACTGTTCTGTTTGACTGGGTATGTACCGACAAAAACATTAACATGAAAATAATGAAATAATTCAAATATTATTCGGTTACTTACAGACCTAACAGGCGGGAATGCATCAACTTCCTCAATTAGTTTGAAAAAAATCCCCTATTATTTTAATTTTTAATTACAGCGATCGAAAACGACGCCTCCAAAAATATGCAATTGTTTTTGTATTTGAATTAAAAACTCCCATTAAAGGACGCTCCAACAACACAACAAATGCCCAATAATACGAAAAACGACAAATTTAATGAGAATTTTGAAAGCATTTAAGCCACGAAATATTGTATAATCCGTCATCAGGTTTCGCGTGTAATTAGAAATAACAAAGCCTATAAAGAACACACACATACACAAACACATTACGGTGCAAATGAGAGACATTCAAATTTCTATAGGTATAACTACATAAACAAGCAATGCAGCTATTAAAAACATTCCATGTCGGCGTCACCATAGGAAATTATTTAATAAATTAAAACAATTGATTGTGGTGGCATAAAATCATATTTTATGCATAAATTATGAACGCAGAAACATAATTATTCGCACACGCACACAAGCACGGGCACGCACTCATACTCTCACACATAAAAATATGTACTGCGTTATATATACTCATATATAATACAAATAAATTTCGATATTTAAATTTTAAATACATACAAGCAACCCGAGCAAATATTTAATTTTCAATAATTTTATGCTTTCTCTATAACTTCAATGCCATCCAATTTTTTGTTAGCATATGTGCTCGAAAAATATGACAAATATATTCACAGACACTCAACAGAGACACACACACGAATTATACTCTTTCTAATTCACATGAACGAAGGCAAACAAAACTGAAAATTCGTTAAGATGCTTCATTAGAAAATGACTTCCTCGAACTCCTCAACTGCCTTTACGCTCATAATAATTATCTTTCACAGAATATGGGCAACTTTTATGTTTCCCTCGTATGTGTCTTTTGTCTTAAACTAACCACACATACCTACATATATATGTGGATATATATATACTTTAATTAAAAAGGACATTGCGATAAGAGAACAAATACGGAAACACAAAAGCGCAATTCTGACAAGACATTCATACGTAAAAGTTCTCGATGCTCTCAATTCAACTGTGAAAACTTTGAAGGCTACGCTCTAATCTATTCTGAGAGCAAAAGCAGAAAGTTCTCAAAAAAGAAAAGCTTAAAAACTTTTAGAAATTTACAAAACAATAGAGAAAATGGACTGGTCCATTCATTAGGAATTCATGTCTTATGTATATGGTCATATAGATAGGTGCATGTGTGTGCGTATGCATGCGTCACACATGTGGCTTTAAATTGGATGAAATGAAATATTCAAATAAGTTATTAAAGCACATCTGCGTGCTTTGAAATCATGGCGAGCTCAAAGGAGCAGAGCTTTCAAAAAAAAAAAAAAAAAATACCCCAAAAAATATGCTTCAAAAAAAAAACTGTTCCGATCCGAAAAACTTTTGAACTCTACTTGGGGTTTTTATTGGGAGTTAAATGGCAGCCGCAGCAGCAACAGCAACAACAACAGCCGCAGCAGCAGCAATGGCAGCAGCAACAACAACAACAGCCGCAGCATCAGCAGCATTATGCTGAAAACTTAATTGAGGTAAAGTTTATTTTTTTTTTTAATAATCGGCCTGATTATGTATTCCGACGGATCGAATATGAATGCAAACGAGTTCTTTCATTCATAAAAATTTGAAAATGCAAACGGATTCGATCCGTCGGAATACATAATCAGGCCGATTATTTGTATTATACAGGCTAGAAGAAAATTTTTAAGGCCCGGCCCGGACCGTGCACACCTCCAATACAGGCATGCTCTAGAAATCTAATCCGAATAAAAAAGTTCCAAATCAATAAGATTTCAATAGAAATTTTAAACTATTTCGAATTTTTTATGGGGATTCGATTTCTAAAGCTTGCCTAATAATGTTTATTAAAAAACCAGAAAAAATTATAGTTTCTTGTACTTTTCTTTTCTTTCCAGATGTGAAATATTTTATATTCACTGCATGCTTTGAATGAAGGCGTAATTATAGGCCCTACGCTTACTGCCACCCCAAGGGCAGCTAGAGAGACTGACCGATTAGTTCCACATTTAATTCATTAAAAACGTTTCATAAAATATGCCGAAAAATTTAATAATTTTCTTTTATAATTTATAGCTTTGATATTCATTTTGATATTCGATTAATGAACCAATTTTTTTTTTCCTTTGAACTTAACGCTTTTTTTTCTTGTACAATTGCGCACAAACATGCACATTTCGCTGGGTTTATCATTTCGTGCTTTGGGCTGAGCATCGAACTTGAAATTTATTCGATTTCAATTCTATTTTACATATTGCATTGGCATGCATTGCTATCCCTTGCGGTTATTGGGAAATAAATTTCTTTTTTACACAATGTTGCGGCTGTGAGGCCCAAGCAAGCTGTTGCGTTGGAGATGTGATGATACACATCGAAAAGAAGACTGCTCAGGGGCATCAGAGAATTGATTTAGTTCGATTGGATATTTCTTTTTGCTTTTCTGAGATGATATTGAACCAAAAAAATGTCGGATAATTTAAATGGAAACTCTAAAGACGAAAAATCGTAGCAAATACTGCTCATGATTAGTGAACAAAAAAATTTTCACATCTCAAGAAACCCCTTAGAATATGCAACGTTTTATGGGAAGCTGATTGGACAAACAAGGCAACTAATCATTTGCTTTAAATCGCTTCGTAGAAGTTTTACTCACTTCACGCTTCTCTGGTAGTGAGCAACAAAAAAATGGGAGCTCTTGCACCAAATAATGAAGAACATTTAACAAAAAATCCTGTTCCAAAACAAAAAAATGCCGCAATGTCCAATGAACAGGCAAATACAAACAAGAAATCAAAATTCAGTGTTGTGATTTTGGGGCCAGATATTTGATTATTTGAGCTTCCAATTCTAATGGGGCTCAGTGGGATTTGATAAAAAAAAATAAATCTTAATCTCTGATTGATTTTATTTCCTTATGCAAAAGAGAGAAAAATTTTTCCACAAAAAAATACAAAAAAAAATTTTTTTATAATTAATGTCAAAACATTAACCCCCTTATTCATAATAAATTTTTAAATTTAAAACATTTGTCATATTTCCATACAGAAACTGAATTTAAACAATGTTTTAAATTAAAAATTTTATTATGAATAAGGGGGTAAGATTTTTAATAAGTCTTTTGGCATTAAGGTGCACAATTTAAATAAATGAAAATGAACGAAAAAAAAATTTATTTATTTTTTTCGGTGTATTTCTATTTTCGGACCACTTTCTAGGTATTACCTTTTATTTTCAAAAATTTATTCAAATTGATAGGGTGTTTTTGAAATAATTAGAAAAACGTAAGTGCACAATACATACAGTACTAGTATCCAGTAGGGTGTCCCAAAAAAAGATTTTTTTTTAAATTTCATAGCTGCACAAGCGTTTTTTGAAAGCTAAAGGGGTAAAGTATTTTTCAGAATTTTTTCAGATTTTTTGGAAAACGTTTAGAGGTCCCCCAAAGCCGTTTTTCCCTAGTTAACAGAGCTTTTGGACTTCCATTAATTGTAAGCATATTTTCATTTACGATGCACTCGTTTTGAGTCTTGCTGCCATCGTGTCAAAAGAAAAATGTTTAATCTTTCCGTCTGTGTCGACAGAGTAAAAAGTTCGATTGTTCTCGTGGTCTATTTTCAGCGACAATCTCAAATTTTTTCAAAAATTTACTTTAACAGCATAAAAAATGTGTCATAACTTCTTAAGTTACTATAAAACTATGAAAAAGTAATGATGCAGTTTGATAGACTGTGTGTTTGTTAAAGCGTGTAAATATTAAAATATTTATTTACTTTCGCGGTGGTAACGTAATAACCTAAAAAACAATGTGTTGCATACATAAAGGGGTATATTTTTAACAGTCTTTGCTTATGTGATTTAAAAATTTTCTCAGTTTTCTGTATACATAACAGAGTTCTGGAAACTTCTTCAAAAATTTATTGCATACTTAAAGTGCAAGTACAATTTGCATTTTTAAATGTACATTGATAATATCTGTGCCAATTGATGATAACTTTTTAAGTCAAAAACCGTTGTTTCGCGAAAATTCTCTTTAAATTTTGCACGCCTTCTATTGTTAAACGATGTTTTATTTAGAAAAATGATAGGAACACAAGTGTTAAACCATAACATGGGCCGGTTTAAAAGAATTGCACCAGTACCAATGACTGTTATTTCTCATAAGTCACCTGGCACAGATATTATAATATAAATTGGTCAGTAATTATCATACATTAAGCAGCCAACTATTGTGTTCTTTTAGAGTAAACACTATAAAATAGTAAAAATCTAAAATTCGCGAATTTCGCGTGTTGAGGCCGTGGTCAAATTTTAAACTCAACAGAGGATTATTTTTGGTTGCTAAAAAAACAATCCAAATTAGTGAAAATCAAAAATTTGCAAATTTCGCGAATGGTGGCCATGGTCGAATTTTAACCCTAATAGAGCAGCATATTTGGCTGCTGAATGCACAATCCCAAATAGTGAAAAATTAAGTTTTGAGAATTTTGCAAATTATATCCATGGTCACATCTTAATCTCAATAGAGGATTTTTTTGGTTGCTAAGTACGCAATCCTAAATAGGGAAAATTAAAATATTGAGATTTTCGCGAATCGTGACGATGGACAAGTGTTTACTCTAAAAGAACACAATAGTTGGCTGCTTAATGTATGATAATTACTGACCAATTTATATTATAATATCTGTGCCAGGTGACTTATGAGAAATAACAGTCATTGGTACTGGTGCAATTCTTTTAAACCGGCCCATGTTATGGTTTAACACTTGTGTTCCTATCATTTTTCTAAATAAAACATCGTTTAGCAATAGAAGGCGTGCAAAATTTAAAGAGAATTTTCGCGAAACAACGGTTTTTGACTTAAAAAGTTATCATCAATTGGCACAGATATTATCAATGTACATTTAAAAATGCAAATTGTACTTGCACTTTAAGTATGCAATAAATTTTTCAAGAAGTTTCCAGATCTCTGTTATGTATACAGAAAACTGAGAAAATTTTTAAATCACATAAGCAAAGACTGTTAAAAATATACCCCTTTATGTATGCAACACATTGTTTTTAGGTTATTACGTTACCACCGCGAAAGTAAATAAATATTTTAATATTTACACGCTTTAACAAACACACAGTCTATCAAACTGCATCATTACTTTTTCATAGTTTTATAGTAACTTAAGAAGTTATGACACATTTTTTATGCTGTTAAAGTAAATTTTTGAAAAAATTTGAGATTGTCGCTGAAAATAGACCACGAGAACAATCGAACTTTTTACTCTGTCGACACAGACGGAAAGATTAAACATTTTTCTTTTGACACGATGGCAGCAAGACTCAAAACGAGTGCATCGTAAATGAAAATATGCTTACAATTAATGGAAGTCCAAAAGCTCTGTTAACTAGGGAAAAACGGCTTTGGGGGACCTCTAAACGTTTTCCAAAAAATCTGAAAAAATTCTGAAAAATACTTTACCCCTTTAGCTTTCAAAAAACGCTTGTGCCCAGAAAAAATTTTTTTTTGGGACACCCTAGTATCCAGTATCTACACATTTCAAAAAATCAGATGATTAACACCATCTTTCAATCTTAATTAGTTTTTGAGATATAAAATGTTTAAAAAGGGCCTAATAAGATGGGTTTTTCAAGGATATCACAATAACACTTCGCAATAGGAACCTAAAAATTGGTTCCGAGAGTGTTTTTAGGTAGTTATTATCGACAAAGTGACAATACTTTAAAATGCCTTTCGGAATCGATTCACGATTGCCTTCGTGAAATAGAAAAACCCTTTACGTGTCGAAGTCTAATAAAATATTCAGTAGAATATCTCGTTCAAAAATGAAGTCAAAGAGAGTTTCAATCAAACTTTTTAAACATATTTGATCCTTAATGACTCGACAGTAGAATCCAGTCAGTCTCAATGTGACTGGTACCAATTGGTGCTCAAGAGTTGAAGAAACTGAAATTCATTTGACACAAACGGCCTTGCAGCAATACCTCAGATAACGAAATAGTTTTCAAAAATTATATAAAGGCTCCGTTTTGGAAATTTCTGGCTTAAGACCGAATATTCCATGAAGTCTTCGATGACATAGTTATTTGTAAATAACTGAAATATCGCTGCCATTAACATTTAAAGATGCAAACATGGAAATTTGTTAAACATGTTCAGCAATATGTAGGTGTGTATATTTATGTCTGCATTACGCAAGACCAGTTATGGAGGACTTCGAAACTAAAGAAGCATTATTTCATAAATGACCTTTTCTGCAGCGTGTCGTGTGTGAGGTTCGCGACATTTGTGTGGACTTTGCAGCGACGCCACTGTGCTTTTAGTTTTCTAAGTGTGCAAGACGAGTGCACAACTGTGCCGAAAGGGGTTATTTTACACAGACAACCGATTGAGGTCGTTTTCAAGAACAGATTTCTTCAACAACGCATTAAGCTTTGACTGCTGACTTTGTGGCAAGTTTTTTTTTATATAATTTAATGCAATTCATAAGTATTTTCCATTACTGTTTCATAGCCTTGGACCATTTAAGTTTTTTCCTATTTCAATTTTGATTTTAGCACTGTGTAAAGGACTTGGCGAAGTGGAAGAAAACAACAAAGTATTCTAAGCCAGATAGACGCATTCAATGTGTTGTTATCACTGTCTAAATTCATTTGGTGTTCCCAGTGTTATTCTCCAAGCTGGAAATATTCTTTGAAACAAACATTTACCGTCTTTCTTCTTTATTTTGGAATCTAAAAGCCGCTTTTATATCATTTTGAATCGTTTAAATCCTCCTTGATTCGTTTTTCGGACACTTAATTCGAATTGATATCAAGTGTGAAGATAGTGGGATCTCAGCTTAAAAGATTGGGGAAAGTGGGGTAAATCTGACTCGTGTCTAAATATGACCCCAGCTGTAACATGAACACTTATTTTGAAACCTTCAAAAGTTAGTATACTGAATGTTTCTAAAATAATCTATAGTTAGTAGATTCTTGATGAAAATTTTATATTGCAAAAGCAAAGGTAATGATATTCTATTGCTTATGGTATATTATGTTCTTATCTTGAGTATCAGCGTTTTGAGTTTATAGCAAAATTTCTTAAGGGGTCAGTTCTCGACCACTTTCCCCTACTTATTAAACAATATTGGAAAGAGTCCCTGAAAAAGCTTTAATTCTTTGAAATTTCCCTTCAAGAGTTAAACAAACTTTACGTTACAGAGCTCAAGGGGTTCTGAGTTCAAGTTCAATACAGGGTCATGACTGATGATCCTTCATTCTCAAAGTTGCTTGTTCACTTTACGTCTGTGAGCAATCATCGTTGGTATTTTGTACCAAAGAACATAAATACTCAAAGATAAAGGAGAAATATTTTAATAAAAAATAAAAGAACAAAGTAGGTACCTAAAGTCAAAAAGGTGCATCGCATACCCGTATATAGCGCTCCCACAATGAATGTCCTTTCAAAAAAGTGACACCAAAAATGTGGGAAAAGCACTGTCGAGCGTAAAGTCGTAAGCTTAAATAAATAAATGAAAGTCCATTACAAATGAGCGATCTCTTGTTGTAGCTAAATTGCGTGCAATAAAATTGCGATCAAAACAAATAAATTTATCGCCATGAAAGAGTAAAACCATAACCATCTTCGCCATTTCTTTAAAGACCCAAGCGAAGTGTATTTAAGATAATGAACGGTTGTGATAACGTTTCAACTCAACGAAACTCTTCATTCGAACTCTAAAATCGGCAATAACCTTTCAAATGGCTTCTGAGAACATCTGTCTTAGTTCATAATGGAATAAATTGCACATTAAACATTTCGTAGTGCCCTGAACTGGCAACTTACTTTACAAAGAATCGTTTTCGTCGTCTCGTAAAAAGTACATTGCCGGGCAAATAACCGAAAGGCTTGCATGACCATAAAATTCATACTTGCTCTCTTTTAGTGTGCACGAAATCGCAAACAATGTGCAATTCAGTAGCAAACAAAATCGCCTTGTTCGCACTTAAAGCTCTAAAAATACAAACGAACCCGCAGACTTCAGGCTGACAGACGGACAGACAGACGAACATTCGTGCAGATGCGATAGAAATTTCAACTGAAAGTCGTTGGAAGCAATTCAACGTAACATCCGCAATAGGCATCCCATGTGCCCAACTTGCTGTTCCCACGCACACTCGCACACACATTCTCGATCCAACGAGAGGAAAACTTTGGTCAAAGTGCTCGTATATGGCTCGGTATACCTCCTCTCGTTCACGGACAAAGCTGGATTACACAATTGCTCAAGCGAAATAATGATGTGGTGCCGATGGTGCTTGCTACACCTTCGCCGCAAATAAATTTTGAACGAACAGAACATCAGCAGCAACAGTAGCACTCGGTGCAGTGGCAAAAATCAGCTTCGCTTAATGGTGGAAGACAACCCCAAGTAGCAAAATAGGTCGAAAATTGGTAAATTCTTACCTATATTAGGTCAGAATATTTACTTGACCTAACCTAAATAGGTCGAGATTACGTCGATTCGACGTCGAGTCGACGTAAGTGGGGAATAGATTGGAAGTCGATTGGCGGTAATAATAGGTCATAATAGGGCATTTCGACTTCAAAGTCAGGGCGAAAAGAAGTCCGTTTACCTAATATTAGTCGAAAAGAAGTCGCAATGACCAATTTTCGACCTAATTGGACTTATGAGTAAAACGAAAGAGAACGTAAAAGGAAACGAAAAAAGTGAGAGAGAGAGTAACAGAGAAAGATATAAATACATAATATCTTACTCAGTCATTCGTATTACTCGAAAGCAGAAATGAACGAGAGATTTTCTTCTTCGTGTGTCTTAAGAAATAAATAATAAATAAAATATGGACTTCATTAAAAATTATTTTGCGCTTAATAAGTCCCAAAAACATATGCCCGCTGAGATTTTTCGTGAAAGTGTTCCTTCTACTTCTTCATTTTTTAGGGGCTTTCTCATTGATGGAAATTAAATAAATATTGCTTGAAAAAAATTGTTTTTCTTAAAGAAAAAACATATGCAGAAGAATAATTCTCAATTTGCCATTCGAAAAACATGGCGGAGCTCGACCTATTTTGACCTATTTCGATTTTAAAGTCAAACCGACTATGAAGTCCAAAAATCAAGTCCGCTCGACTTTGAAGTCGAAGCATGCAACAAAATAAGTCAACTTTTGACCCTATTTCGCCCTATAAGTCAAACGGACTTTAAAGTCGAATTTTAGTCAAAAAATTGGTCTGTTTGCCTTGAAAAATTACCTAATTTGGAATTCAAAGTTAAGTCAATTTTAAGTCACTCAATAGGGAATTTTTTACCTATTTTCGACCAAAAATCGACTTGGAAGTCGAAGCGACTTTGAAGTCATGAAATAGGTAGAATAGAGGTAATTTGGACCTCCGAAACGGACTTTTAAGTTAGGTCATATTTAAGGCCGGAAAATAGGTCAGAAATAGGGTATTTTCAACCAAAATAGGTCGATTCGACTTGCTGCTGGTCGAATCGCTCTATTTTGCTGCTTGGGACATCAAATTCTCTCGCAGCATTTTCTCCTTGGGTCTCATAGCTCGGTTCCTAATACACCGCTGCCAGGTACATACACGTAAAGTTGCTTTGCTGAAAATTCGTTCAGAACGTTCAATCTACTTTCAGCCAGCGAAAGCATGCAATGAACAATTGCTTTCTTTTTTCCTTTGTTCTCTTTCACTCTTTTCACTTTCTTGGTTTTTTTTTTTTTTTTTTTTTTGGACGCTCTATCATTTTGGTTGATGTCGGTTGAGCGTAATAATGTCGTTTCGGCCAAGAGACAACAAATGGAAAGTAATTGAATGCTTAACCGTCGCCGGCAACAACATCACTCTTTCAATGTTCTACGTGTCAGCAAATGAAGGGAGAACTTTTCTTAATTTCTTTTCAAAAGAAAAACACAGTTCATTGCGGTCGTATTTTCTTAAACTGAACCCTTATTTCCGATGCCTTTTTGGAATGGAATGTATATGCGTATGTCCTTTTATACGCGATTCAAATCGTTTAGAGATTATATTGTGTTTGTTCATCCGAGTGTAACGCTCAGAAGCATTCACAGCTTTTCTTCGATTGGGGATGAACTATTTTGGGGAAATTCGGTAATGAGACCCAGGGAGATAATTTCGTACTTCTATTATATTATAAGTAAAATACTTATGTAATAAGTGAATATGTGAATTCTTCGACTAACTGTATAGCAAAGGCCGGATTTAAGAAACCATATAAGCTGTTGTACTAGTTTCGTTGTGCAGAGACTTGCACATAATTCCACTTGAAGGCTGTACTTAGAAACACTTTGATGAACCAATTTTTCTTCACATACTATTAAGAAATGTATATTTCTTTACAGCTTTCTTAAAATAGCATTGTCAGGCAACTAATAATATATCTTTGGAGTAACTTAGCCATCGGATCTGTCATCCTTGACATAGGTATCCTATCTGAAGACAAATAAGCTTTCAAATGAGACTCCATACAAAAGTGGGAGGGAGAAAGGGAAAAATAGAGAAAGAGAGCGAGAAGGAGGAAGGAGGAGGAAATAGAGATTTGATTTTGAACCATTACAATGTCATGCTACCGACGTTTAGTTTTTTCGGCATACTTAAGATGACAATGCATAACATAACATAACATAAACATAACATAACATAACATAACATAAAACATAACATAACATAACAATAACATAACATAACATAACATAACATAACATAACATAACATAATAACATAACATAACATAACATAACATAACATAACATAACATAACATAACATAACATAACATAACATAACATAACATAACATAACATAACATAACATAACATAACATAACATAACATAACATAACATAACATAACATAACATAACATAACATAACATAACATAACATAACACAAATAACACTCATTAGGACAGGGATAAGGATTTTCCCCTTATTTTATATGTAAAACTTTCTTCAACTACCTGTTACCATAACAATTTATGGAACAGACGAAACTCATGAAAACTCCACTAGGAGTTTAAGCTTTTTTCTTGAGTAAATAAACTAGTCTATTTAAATCCTAATCGGTAATGAGGGTCAAGCACATTTCAAGCACTCCCAAGGAGTGATGTGAGCAATGTTACCAATATTTCCCGGCGAGCTCACTGATGTATATTTCCGGTTGTGGTAGTATGCATTGAACAAGGAAATGTTCAATTAAGGGGAAGAGAGATTTTGCACGTTATTTTTTAATCTTCTTAAATTCAAAATAAATGAAAGCAACGAAAGAAAAAAGAAGCCCAGAAATATACATACATATGTAGACAAAAAAAAGAAAAAAACCAAACTCATGTTTGCAAACGATTCTTTCCAGCTTTAATTCAGTTAATGCTACAAACATGCATACAATTTGTATATTTGTAAATTTTCTCCCTTCTCATTTCGCAGTCTTAGATGTTTTATTGCGTGCAAAGTGTCGTTGACTCGGTGTGGGGGAAATTATTGCTTTCCATTGCCTCCGAACTCGGAATATTCTGGCACATGTACGGAAAATTAGCATCTTCTAAGAGCGCAGTGTGTGCAGAGAAATTCGAAGGCTAAGCTTTATTGCAGCAAAGGACCTTCCTTGAACTAAAAACAGAACCGAACCAAACCGAACAGATCTCCGCCGATACATATACATAGGTAGGTATACACGTTTATAGAAATATGTATGGATTTGTGTGTTCACACATGCTCATAGTCAACTGCTCAGCGCCAAACGAATGTGTGCATGCACAACATTTAAATTAAAGAAGAAAGCATTATATTAATTGGAGGATTGCAAATGAAGCACGTTTAGCAATTTATGCTGCCACAAAATATGTTGACACTCGGCTTAATCGCTTGCGAATAAAAGCATAAATGTTTTGTGGCTATTTTATGTTTAGTTGAAGCATTTCATTTTCATTGCAGTATAGGGAATCTTATTAACTTTATGAAGTGTGGCATAATTACTTTTTATTATAATATATCCATATATCGTTCCTTGTATTATTTTACGAAATGTGCCAAAAGAAATGCTAAGGATAAAAGGAAAATAATTAATTAAATTTCAAGCATCAAAGTCACTTTGTTGGGAAATAGACACCAATCACTTTGCTTAAATTAATTAAACGATAAGATGGAATTATCAATTCAATTTTGTTCAACTTTATTTCAAAGCGAAGTAAAACAAGCGATACCTAAAGCCTTCAAAATATTTCCTTCATTATAACCTATTCTTAGCCAATAGTTGTCCATTTTAATAATTGCGATATTAATAGTCCAAAAGATCATGGCCCAGACTATACTTATTCTCTCATAAGTAATAGACATGGGATTAAGTAGTGTTATTATATAATTTAAGTGTGTGCTCACTTTTCTTAAATTCTCAGTGCTGATTTTTACATATATTTCAGAGAATATTGTTATAAATTGAAAGTAATTATAGCCAGGCACTCTGCGTTGGCGCTTTAAAGCTGCAGAAATAATATAAAGGCAATTCACAAAGTCTTCTAAAATCCCTTTGAAAGCGAAGCCAGAAGCTTATTTCAACGAAAGTTATTTTGCTATTTAGGTCAATGTAAATATTTCATTTGCACCGAGTTTTGGCTCTCTATCTCCTGCAGTCCTTGAATATCCTTGAAAAACGTGGTTTTTTACAGAAAAATTTTTTAAAGTAATATCTAAGACAATTATAAAGATAGAGTGTTAATTCAAAAGCCCATATATAGAAAATTGCTCACAAAATAAGGAAAAAAAAATTTTTCAAGCAAATTTGCTAAAACCAATACATGATCCCGTGGAAGGATATTTTCTCGTGACAATTTTTTGTATTTTTTGTTTCAGATATTAGACAAGCTTAAATAAAATGTTTTATGCCAAGATTAATAATGTTAAGTTTCAATACGCAAAACGGCCTGCAACATCCTTAAAAATACTAAATTAAGAAAATGTTGCATACTTCTCGGGTATACCTATGATTGGTATGAATATTTCCGACTGCGGCCCCAGAAAAGGATTTGAAAGCTTTGTTTACTTCTCGATAGGTGTTATCTTAAATCACTGTACAAAGCATTTTTAAGAATCCTGTTACGAAGTGTCCTTGAGATTTACTTGAAAAATATTTTTTGGTAACATCCAACATCGAACATCTTAAGGAACTTAAGGATCTAGATAAAATTCCAATATAGTTCGCTCCATAAGAGAGTTTTCAGGGAACCCAAGAGAATTTAGCTCATGGAGGAAAAATGTCGAAAGAGTCCTCAAGATCAACGAACCTTCAATGAAATTTTAAGCGTTACAAAGCGTTACAAAACTGTAGGCAATGCCGATGCAGCACTTGAATTCTACACCACTCCACCTTGTTGGAAAGCGATTTCAAGAACAACAACAAAAATTTCATGAAAAAATATCCTCCACGGAAGCATGTATTGGTTTTATCAAAATTGCTTAAAAAAATATTTTTGTAATATTTTCTGAGCTTTTCAATGAACATTCTTTCTTTATAATTATCTAAGATACGATTTTTTTAAAATTTGCTTCAAAAAATCGTTTTTTCAATGATATTCAAGGACTACAGGAGACCTAAAAAGCAAAACAACTTTTGTCGAAATAGGCTTCGGGGCCAAATCACTATGCTTATAGCGCTATACCGTTTGTTCCTATCCTTTAAAGATATTCATTTTAGCTGCGGATAAAGTTAAAACGGATTTTGGAAGACTTTGTGAATTGCCTCATTGTAATAAATATTTCTTATGTATAGTCTCAGGCTTGATTTTTATACCACACATTAATGCAATTATTTTGGACAGCAGCCAGACCATTTGGTGGGGACAAACATCCCCCAGACACACATAAAGTGTCGCATTTATACTTGAGTTAGTCGAACTTAATAATAAATAAAAAATCTAAGATACTTTATCGATGTTTTTTGATTGACCAGCTATAAGCTTGTAAAATTTTTGTTTTAGTTGATCCCAAATGAACCAGTTGAAATGATATTTATTGTCTTTTAAAGTCCATCCGTTATTTTCAGGGCTAAAAATACCAATTTTTTCATATGGCCATTATTCCAGGGACTAGCGATATAATCAAAGCTCATCAAAACTGCTGTTAAATCTCACTTTAGCATGGTGGTAAGTTGCTCGCATTAAATTGGACTATCTAAACTTCGCAAGAATAATTTACGTAGATGCTGCCCTACTTCAGATGTTCATCAGCATATTTATGCTTTGTGACGTAAACAAGAAACTTCAATCGCAAAAGTATGGAAAACATTGCGTTGAGTGTAAAGAAAAATTTGTCGACACTTAAGGAAACTTCTTTTGTCAGCCACTCACTTGCAACGGTTGCATGTGTGTACATAGTTAAGTTGAAAATTGCTTTTGATTTTGATAGTTTTCCCAAAACAACCTTTCACACATTTTTAGGATCAAATGTAGAATTCTTAGAACTTGGCAACTTGTTTTACAATCTCAGGTGCCTGAGAAAATCCTGTTTTTCTTCATTGCTTTCAGCTGCACACGAGCATTCGACTTCCGAGACTCTACATTCTCTACGCTAGATTTCTTGCGCGCTTTTGTTCATTTTTGACGCCATTTCCAAGAATACATCTCAAAATAAAGCCACAGTATGGCTGGTGCACGTGCACGTGGCAGCTCTGAAATTTTGCAATTTCCTTGGAGAAAGATTTTTTTATATACATTTTTTTTTTCATTTCTATATACGCCAAGCATGTTGAGACACATGCGAATACCAGGGAGCCAAAATAAACATCAAAAATACAGTAATTAAAATTTCCCAGAAACAGGATAGCTTATTCTATACTAAATAAGACCCATGGAACTCGTGACATTTACAAATTCAGTAATTTATTTCCCTTTACCAAGATTGAGTGGGAAATGCCATGGGGTTCCGCTTGCGAAACGAATTTTCTAAATTAAATCACTTTTTGTTCAATAGGATTTTTAATGATTAACATGAATTTTAACAATGTTGAAGTCTAAATCTATCATAAATAAGAAGAAATGTTATTGTTTTGGTTATGCACTTTCCAAAATATTAGGCCTATTCACGAGAACTTGGTATCGTGGCCAAAGTCTAAATGTGTAAAAATTAGTTAAGCTTCCAACAACAACTTGTATCGAAAAGTCTTGCACTCTTGCACTTTTGCCACGATACCACGGTCTCGTGAATAGGCCTATTGATTTTTAAAAAGAGTCTAAATAGTCAAGAATGGAAAACATTTTACCTTAGATAATTTAGAATCCACAATGCTGCCATTGTGCAATTTTGAGCAACAAGTCTTGCCATACTATAAACTACTTACGTGGAGCCGGCATTTTCTGTTCTTTAAGGGTGATAGTCTTCAACTCGGTTTAAGAACTTCGAAAGGTTAAATTTACGAATATATTCTTTCAGTCTTCATGAACACTATGAGCCTAAATGTAAATAAATTTGTTCGAATACATTCTAAAATGGTGCTGCCATAATTTTTGTTTCCTCTGTCAATTTGAATTTACCGGAAATTGAATCACATCCAGTTCAATTCCTGGGGAATTAAAAAACCACGGGGAACGGATTTCCCGGGTAAAAAAATAATCACATACTTTTATAAAGCAAAAGTTTTAATGCGTGCTATTTCTCTGGCATGCTCTACGTATGAGCAACGTTTCTATTTGCATTGCGTATGACGCATTTTTATATTGACAAAAAGCCAAATTTTATTCCGCTTTATTTTGGTCTACTAAATAATTGAAAAATATTAAAAAAAATCCGCATAATGACCAAAAGCTGTGGGCGCGGCAGTAAACATGGTGACCTATGGAATTAAGCATATTTTAATCAGAACTTTATTTTTCCCTGACCCAATATTTCAAATCAATCTAGTCACCATTGCTTTCCGAAACGAAAAAAAGTGGATTTTTCAATTAATAGTTTTGTTTTGTTTTACGAAAATCTGAATTGAGTTGTTTCTGAAAATCCTTTATATCGTGGAAAAGGTGTGTGCTACAGTTCTGAGATTTGATATGTTCTGCACATAATTGATTGACCTGCCATTTAAGATATCGAAATTGAAAAAGAGGCTGTTAATGGTTGAGTTATTTTCATTTAAACTCAAAAAAAAGTTTAAATTTTATATAATTTTTAAAATTTTTGGACTTTGGGCACCATTTTACACGATTTATTTAAAGAATTTTTAATTATTTTTGATTACCTATAATATTGAAGAATGATGTTTAAAAAATACAAAAGTTTTTATTTTTTAAAAAAGCTTTAGCCACATTTGAGAAAATTGACTTCAATTGAAGCAATAGTGCTAAAAATTTCAAATGCGATTTTCTCAAAATCCTTACGTGATGGAATTTTTTGATATTTTTTTAATTATTCAGCAGACCAAAATCTACCAAAGCCACCACTCAAACTCAAAAGGAGGATTTCATTGCAGACCAGTGTAATTTAAATTTCACGATGGGCACAACAATTTTTTTATCTTCTGATTTATTTTCTTGGAATAGTACAGGTGTCGTGTTTTTATGAATAATAATTTCAGTCATGTTGGAGGGATCATTTGATTTTGGCTTACCCCAAAATGTTTCTCATACCAAGCTGTCTTTTCGGCCATTTTCCTAATTCAAAACAAATACTCTCTGCTAGCTATCAATGTCAGACATCAGCAAAACTCAAGTTGAAAAAACAATTGCACTTCTAGAATTTCAAAAAAATTCCACTAAGCAAAACCAGCGACCTTTTTTAATGTCTTTACAAATATAAAAAGGAGCCAAAAATAAGAATTCTCATTTCAATGTCTATCGCCGCCAGACGCTGTCATCGGATATTTTTATTCACGACATCCTTCTATCCATATCTCCCTACCGACCAATCACTTAAAAATCCCTTCGAATGTAAAAGGAAAAATAATCCGATTGAATGCTAACACAAAAATAAAGACATCTGCTTAGGGTCATTGCTCGAAGGCTCGAAATGTCTTATCCTTTCGAATTAAATTTTTTAATTAAAGAAAATTGAAAATTGTTTTAGGCAAGCGCGAGTTTGCGATTGCAATTTATTTCAATTAAATGCTTCATCGACATAATTTGTAATTAGTGTCAACAATTACTTCACTTTTGCGGCAATACCAGCAGTCAAATATAGCCGCACCAGCTGCTCCAGACAACTTCGAGCACCGCAAAACCATAGCTATGCCTTTTAAGACCATTTAAAACGTTGAGCAGCAGTAGCGAAAATTCGCATTTAGCGCCTTCCTGGAAAAACGCCCAATCAATGCAGATATCAACCTATTTAATTCGCTGGAAAAACATACATAACGCCACGACAAATACTTGCGGTAATCATCGACCAACACACGAGCCCCCATAGACATAACCCCAGATACGGACGACTGCTCCAAAGTCTAATGAGTCCGCGCTTGAGCTTTAAGTGCCTCCGTCTGCCCCCGTTTGCTTCTAAGCATTTGCCTCTTCCCAGCAGGCTTTACATGCACCCGTCACCACAAATTTGAATAGAAACATTCGGCCAAACCAATGCACAAATACAAAAATATACAAGAGCTTGAATACATGAACACAACTACAACTACACAACTAAAATACAAGTTATGGTAATCGCTTCTTTGGAATTTGGAACGTCTTCAAAAGCATCGCAGCTTGCCGAACGTTTGGTGATTTTTTCAATTTTGATCAATAAAGATTTAAATTGCTTCTGGGGCTTCCGTTAATTGCGCAGATTTTGTCTGCGCTTCGCATTGCCGTTACTCTACTCTGCTGCTCCATCTTTTGTTCTTTTCGTGTATTATTTATGACGCTTTTCGTTTCAAATTTCGCTCCAACAAAAGCTTGTTCGCAATATTGCGCTTTTCATCCAAATACCATCCAGCGAAGGTAGCAGATTGTCGGGATTGTTTTGTGGATTGCCTTTTCCGTTATTTGATTTCGAGGAATTATTCGCTATCTGCACTGTTTTTCTTGCAAACATCAATTTTTGCATATTTTTTTAATGGATTTCGCAATATAAAAGGTAAATATATTAAAAGGTTTTTGTTTCCGAAATTTCCTGGAAATGAAGTCGCAAAAATACCAACCAATTTATTTAAACGAAATTGTCCTACTACACCGAAAAAAATCCGTAGGTAATATTGAAGAAATGGGCTGCGTTATTGAAGAAACGGCAGTAAAAATAGAGCTAACTAAAAAAAGCAATCAATATGAATAAAGACGTTATTCAATATGAAGAAATTCAAATCAGGAAAAAAAGTTCGTTATATTGAAGAAATATCTTCAGATCTACGAAATTATATTAGTCAAATTTCTTCAAGTATATTATCCTGCTTCGTTATATTGAAGAAATTTCTTCATATCTACGAAAATAATTATTGATATTGAATAAATTTCTTCAATATTACGAACGATTTTCTTCAATATGAAGAAATTTATTGAAATACGCAACCCTGCTTAGTTATATAGAAGAAATTTCTTCATATTTATATATTTTAAAATTTCATCATATGTATTAACTGTTGTGAGTCCCGTCTGTCTCACATCTGCTATTTTTTATAGACAAGAAAATCGTCCAAATATCATACACACAAAACAGTATATTAAATTTCTCATTGCAAGCAATAATGATTGACTAAATAAAGACTGGCGATAAGAATTAAAAAACAATTTTATGTATATATGATTGCGTCGTTAAAAGGACGAAAATTCTAAAATATTATGAGAGGACTTAAAGAAATTTTTTAAAATAATGCAGCATTTTCCCTAAAAATATACTTTAAACCAAAATGTCAAGTCAAAGTAAATTACATCGAAATTAATTTTAATATTATTTTTATTTAGTATTGCGTTTCTTATAATGCCTCCAAAGATCAATATTATATATAGATATTTATTTTCTGTACTATATTTTACAATTATATTCCAAAATTAAGCATTAAAAAGTTTGATATTGTGCTGAGTGTCACCGGATCCAGTACGAAATATGAAGCTCACTCATATGCAGAAGCGTCTCCCCGTCAATGTGGCACTTTAAAAAATTTCAGTTTATTAAAAACGGAACACTTCGCAAAATATATATGGCATAATACACACCTATCAGATTTTCTGCGATTTTGAACGCGAGCAATATTTTCTTTCAATTTTCAAATTAAACACAATTTCTCTGCTTCCATAAAGAAACGCGTCTTCACTTCATGGACGAACTTTGCTTATGACGCTGAATCTTCTGCCTTAAGACTCATCAACCCCAAGAACTTCTTCAAAATATTCACTTTTTCGTAATATTGAAGAAATTCTTCATATCTCAAGAATTACATCAGTCATATTGAAGAACTTTCTTTATTTATACGAAATAAATTCGTTATATTTAATATATAAATTAATTTTAAGACAATTTCTTCGTCATATTGAAAAAATTTCTTCATATTTACGAAATTAATTTCTTTATATTCAGGAATACGTTTTGTTATATTAACGAAATTTCTTCATATCAACAAACAAATTACGTCATATTGAAGAAATTTCTTCATTTATACGAAAATTCTAAATTTTAAAATGTCCTACGAAAGCTTTTGTCATATCTAAGAAAATTTCTTCAGTATGAAGAAATGTTTTCGTACCTATGAAGAAATTTTGTTATATTGATTAAACTATTTAACTCATATTGAAGAATTTTTTTTCGTTCCATTCACAAAATTTCTGCAATATACCAAATATTTTCGTCAGCATGAAGAAAATTCGTTATATTGACTAAAATTCGTATTCAAATATTTACGAAAATTTTTATTCAATATTACTGCCGATATTTCTTTCAGTGTACCCTTGAGGCTAATATTTTTAATTAATACACAGAGAAAAAAATCAACCAGAAAACTGGTTAAATCAAAAGGAAAAACATACAAAACGGCTTCAACAAGGAATATTTTTAATTTTAACAATTTTTCTTGTTGAAAAAATAAAAAATTTTCCTTTTGAATCAACCATATTTCAGGTTGAATTGAAATGATAATTTTCAAAAATGGATTTAAATTTAAATTGTTGAACCAACCACGGACATAGTTGAAATGACAAGATATTTTTTTAAAAAATTCCAAAAAAAAAATACCTATACAAGAAGAAATGTCAAAAAAAATTTAATTAACGTTCAAAGCAAATGGCCATAGAGCACTCTGCTGAACATGACCCAAAAAATAGCCATCGGATGGACTTCATCCGATTTGGTCACTCCGTTTTGGTGACTGCTTTCGCAATGCTTAAAAAGTTCTAAGATGAATACATATCTTATATGTCTTATTTTATTAAACAAATGAGAATTATACCGAACGAAAAGAAACGTAATTAAACATATTTCCTTTCAATTCAACCAAAAATGTTGTTGACTCAACAATTTTCCTTTTGAAATTTTTTGTTCTGCTCGAGAATCAAAAGGACTGTGAATAACAATGCGCCCTTTTAAAAAAATCATGGTTACGTTCGCTCAGTGTATAACAAGGAAAAAAATACATTGTCTTTTCTCTTAAAGCGATTCAAAAAAATTTAATTTCTGATGCAAAAGAAACGGGCGTTATATGGTTTCCAGACTATTGCGTTAAACTGAATTTAGTACCTTAAGTAGACTTTAATGGTGAGTTTAAACTGAGTTTATGGTATTTAAATTCAGAAATAAACTCATGTGTTTAGGCATTCGTTGCTGCAACGCTTACATTTCCTTTACCTTTTTGACAACGATGAAATTACCTGTTTGCTTCTTTTTTCAAATCTTTAGAGGTGAAATGAATTTTCGTTTGTTTTAATAATAAAAATAAATAACATATCTTTCTCCCCAATTAATCTTGTTTGCGCCCGTTTTCGAACCTCAGCCTTTCGGGTTCCAAGGCGGAGCCCTATCCACTATACCACGATATCTTTTCGATCAATCAAAGCAAACATCTAATTTAAGTTCGAACAGGCGTGTGAGCTCGTAAACTCAGAATTTACAGTCTGAAAGGGTATTTTCTAAATTCAACTTAAGGAGCTAAATTCAGATTTTAAGTTGACAGTCTGGAAGTCATATAAGCCCGATTGAATAGTTGCGACGGGAAATTTTGAGGCCCACTTAAATATCACGATATATTTCGTAGAAATGATATTGCACTAAAGTCGCCGACACACAGTGGGACGTCTAGTGGACAAAAATCAAAAATATTATGATGACAAAACCTATCGAATTGGGTATCATTGTAAACTAGTTGTTGAGAACTTCAGCCAAAAAATTCCTATAAATTCATTCTTTTACATATCGAAGAAAACTTTGTTTTATTTAAATTTTAAAATTTTCGGCTCTCAGTATTGACATGATGCGATAAACGTGCAACTCACCCGACGTATGAGCAATGTTATACGTATATCATGTATACGCAATCAAAACGACTACTTTATTTATTTTGATATAACATTTTTATATACAAAAACCATAATTTTTTACGCTTTTTCGGATGATTTGCGCGATTTTTATTAAAAATGCCTTTTCTGAACGTTTACCGCATCATGTCAATACTGAGAGCATCCATATGCATTAGCAATTTTTTGAAAATCTCATCCAATTAAAATGAAACTTTTTCTTAAATGACTGCAAATACTTAGAGGTATTTTGAAAAAAAAATTTTAGATTGGCGTCAAACTGGGAATACACTGAAAAAAAATTAAAATTTATTTTTAGTTTTGTGAAAAAGTTTTCTCAGTGTAAAAATTGAAAAAAAAAATGTTCGATTCCGTGTTATATTAGCAATTGGCCAACGTTTGTTTCATCTTCTTATCTTAATTAGTTTTTGAGATACTTATAAAGTTTTAAAACTTACTAAAGGCTTTCTAAAAAAGGATTTTCAAGGATATCTCAAGGACTTTTCGAAATAGAGCACTAAAAAAGTCGTCCCTACAGTGTTTTTAGATGCCACCTATCGAAAAATCAACAAAAATTCAAAATCCCTTTCAGGGTGCCGCATGCCTTTGCTCAATCGGCAAGACCCTTTTCATACGCTTTTCAGGAGATCATAAATGCTCTATTTACTAACTTTGAGTGGGCGTGGCACAAAAAGTGGGCGTGGTAGCACAACCAAGCTAGGTTTTTTTCAACTAAAGAGAACAACAGTAAGCTATGTTTCGAACTTCAACTTTGTGAGTCCGAAATTGTGAAATTTCGAGGGCCCCTTTACATGGGGGTGGGGGTTGGTGTGGTTTGATTTAAAATTTTTTTTCAAAAATTCTTAATTATATGGAAAGAAATGTCCATAGCCAAATGTCATTACTGTATGAAAACTCCTTCTATTTCTGTCCATGAAATGTATGGATTCGATCCACTGTGCGACAGCTGTATATATTTCGAAGCATACTTCAGGGATTTTCATATCAAAAATAAAAATATAAAAAATATTATAGCTGATTTTTAAATTTGAAATGGGTATAGCTCCATATTGCGGCATTTTATAATAACGGTGTTTTGTGAAGAATTACTTGGCACATCTCTGAGTACACTTTGATATTAGTTAAGAATACCAAACTTCAATTCATACATAGATATGCGCCAAAAACTGGAGTAAAAAATTGAAAAAAAAAATTTTTTTTCAAACCGTAACTGTAACTCAAAAAACTAATGATGCAGTTCGATTCCCGGGCGAAATAGGGTAACCTTTTAATTCAAGTCAGTCTGATTTTTGGACTATCACAGTGTTATATGTATACTTGTGTATTTATATCTACGAATATTAAATGCTTTCATGGAGGACATACCAAAAAACAACCCGCAATTCCCGCATACAATTAACTCTTCTAAACTAACTTTCTAAGCAAAAGACTAACTGTACAAACTTTCGAACAAAACGCCATTCATGTAAAACGCTCACAAAAGCGGTTATTAATCATCATTAGTCGTCGACAAGCAACTTATATAGCTTTACTTGAACAAATTTGTAGTTTTCCTTCTCATTAAAAATATTTGTTGGAGTTCCGCGTACACACCAAACTTTAACTTCAGTTTGAACAATTACCTCCGCTTGCCTCTCGGCTCACCAGCACTCGGAGTGCTCTTGGGTTTCACTAGGCGGCGTAGGTGCACACAAAGAGCTTTTATGAAGCCATCAACTTTTTGAGCAGCTCGCACGCAATTTATGAAAAAGTCAATTTTACTTCCAAAAAAATACTAACGAAAAATTCTCGCAGAGCATCGTGCAAACCTACTACTACCCGTCAATCATCTCTGCTCTTGTTGGGCACTTTCAGCCACATCGGGCCACACAACTCCTTTACGGCAAGGCATCAACTACATATGACTTTATTCGACTCGACGCAACATATTTTCTCCACTCTCCTGTGCTCTGCTCTGCTCTGCTCAAAGTACACTTGGCTGCACATAAACTCTAATAATGATTTCAACGCAAGATGAAGTGTGACAAATTTTCTAATTTCCTGTCTTGCATGCAAGAAAGCCCCCAAAACAAACAAAAAAATTATTTTTGAAAAAGTTCGTGGCGTCCAAGAAGACTATGCACTGCCACGCAACATTGCAGTCATATTTTCGCTGCGTTGCGTTGCGTTGCGGGTAAAATTTTTATAGTTTCCGCTTTGCTAATTTCTGTTTTCAACTCACGTAAAATTTGTAAACCTCTCACGCTCGTGCAGTGCTCAATAAAACAAAAGTAGGAAGAGCGAAGGCAACGGAAACGGTGCATTTTCGTTTTAAGTTTTGAAGGACTTGTGAAAACTAGAAATCAACATTCTATCAAGTTCCCTTCCCTGTTGCCCTGTTGGTCGCTTTTGTTTGTATGTATTCGTGCGAGTATATCTTCTTTCCGTGATAGATGTATGTACCTACCTTCCTGTCGCTCGATTCTGCTTCCGTTTACTGGAAACGATGCAAGAGCGCGATTAAGGGTGCAGGGTGCTTTTTAAGCCTGCTAAAAATCTTCAGAAAAATACACGAGCATCATTTTTTGTTTGTTTTCAGTCTCCAGCTGAATTGAAAGTTTTTGGTGGTACCTGTTTATATTTTGCTGAAGGCGCCGTTCATGGGGTCTGAATTGTTTTGGTGCACCGTAAACTGATTGCGCTGTTTTGTCTATTCTGGTTTGTGGACCAGGGTCCTTGCCGCTTGGGGCTTTTCTACTGCTTCTGTTGATGTTGTTGCTGCGGCTCCGAATCCGGCTGCGGCTCTTGCTGCTGCAATGCCTTTGGACAATTAACAAGCTCGGTTGCTAATTCCTTCGGTCTTCATATTCATTTCGTGCGTGCTCTGGGTAAATATCTTTTCGGGCGTTCCCGTGCAAACCAGATCTGAGTAGTGCGAAGAGAAATTATCAGTAAAATGAAGCAACTGTTTCATGTCCTATACGCGTACGTAACACTATTCCCATCTAACATTGTGAGTTGTTTGCTAGAGGAAGCCACACACACTGAATTGCTTATTTGTAGTGGAAGCTCAAGGGCTTAGAACGCGAAAGCGGAACGCAAAATACAAAACGAAAACGATTTTCTTGCGTAAGTTTATTGCCAGCATCAACAGCAATTATCGCCAGGTGAACTATGCCGTTGCACGATAACGTTGACTTAATTTCCCACTTTGCAGCTGTCGACGCTCACATCAATTAAGGACACGATTCGTGGAAGAGATACAAGAAAAAAACCCTTTTTTCGGAAGACAATAAATAATACTCATAAGCTCACATTAAATGGAATACAGTTGAATGTTGGCTCTCTCATTCGGTCGATAATTTTGTTCAGTTATAATGATATTTTCGCTGTTGCTAGCTCGCTTGCAATCGGAAAATTTGAGAGATATTGCGAAAGACACCAGAGTTAAATGAAAATTTTTTTTTTTGAGTCCTCCTTGTATGGAAAACTTATGCAGTGTGTTCGGTCTTTGATCTTGCGCACGATTTCTTTTTTTTGAGCTTTCCTTTGAACACATATAAGCCTTTTGTGAAAAACCGCACACGGTGAAGTTTTTGCTTTTTGTTCTGTAGATAATTTTTTGTATACATTCTTTTGAAAGACGACAACACAATGGAAAGTGTCCATATACAGTGTACACTTTCTTAAGCGGATACCTACGGAACCGAAAAATAAGTCCGCTTAACGGGGGTGCCTGCTTATGAAGAAACTATGTATTTGAGAAGCAGGAATACTAGAGCAGCAGGAGAGAGTACACTGTAGACACTCTTAATGGAAAAATTAACGTCCAGAGGAAAACTGTGTTCCTTAGATTTATCGCCTAAATGCTGAGAACGTTTTCCCTCATGCCGGTGTCTTCATAACAATGTCTGTCACCAATGAGATATACAATATATATATATATATATACATAGGTGACAATTTCACGAATGAGTTTTTGGGTGGGTTCAATATCCTCCCTCAAGCAAACAATCAGCCCGATTCTTAATGAATATTCCCCGAGAAATGTTTCCCCAAAACTTTCATTGCAGAAAAATAAATTCTAAACGTCAATGAAAGAGGTTATGCGATGCCTTTTTTTTTGAAATTTTCTAAGTTCTCGCTCGCGTTTTATCAAATTCCCCCAGTGATTGGAAAATGAGGATCCTTCCTCTTCTACTTCTTGCATGTTCAAGTGTCCCGACCTATCGCGGAGTCCGAAAAACGTGACCATGGTCCTCCATTTTGTTCTATCAGTAGCATCATACGAGGTAAGTCCTACTAGATCCCGTTTGATTGTGTCCATCCAACGGTGTTTCGGACGCCCTCGTTGTCTGCAAGCTTGTATTTTTAGAGTTCAGTCCCTTTTTAACAAACTGTCCTCATTCGCTCTCTCTTTCTCAGGACGTGTCCATACCAGCGGATCTTATTATGGAAGCAACTTCATAATGGCTACGAACGTCCCCGTTTGGAACATGACCAACACAATCCAGTCCGGCTAAACAGAGGAACATCTTTGTTTTCCATAACATAAAGAGCGACATACACAACAATATGACAATATCACCAGTAGCATCACTATCAGATTGCGTTCAGATATCATACAAAATATACATCGCAACGTCATGTAATCTGGTTCTAAGGTCACCCTGATAGTACCGATCATAGATTTCAAAGTCCCATTATAAAAGAATGAAATGTCTTTTTCTTGTAACAACAGGCAAAAAATAATATTCCTCATCACGACAGCAATCGCTTGACCTAATTATAAGACTTTGCCATCAGAAGCCACTGTTAGGCTAGTTCCAAAAAGATTATTCAATTTCTGTTTTCTGTAACACTTTATATTATAGCAAATACGACGACTAACGTAGAAAAAAATAAATAGAGAAAAATAGAAAAAGAGAAATCACTGTAATCTTTTATATCCTCAAGAGAAAGAAATTTTTCAAGCACCACTAAAAACTCATTTCCTGCAGTTTGTTTTTTTTTTTTTTAATTTGGTTTTGAAATTTTTTTTTCTAAGATAAAATATTCCATTTCGTCTTATCATCACTTCCAGAAAACTTTCACTCACTCTAAAGCCAAAATAAGAAGCATTCATTTGTCTTTAATTAATCTAAGCCAAGTTGGGAGCGTAAAGCACTTCAGAATTGCATTATAACCAGACCGCGAAATCACAAATTCTGCTGGAGCAGAAAAACTGAAATTTACATCGCACAATTAACAAGCATATTGGAGGCAGGGAGCGTACGACAAGCGCAACTGCAGCAGCTGTAATTGCCGCAACAAAAGCAAAGAATTTGCTTACCACTTTTTCTCATAACTGAAAAGAATAATTTGCTAATAAGCAAGCGAAACAGACAAAAATGGAACGAAGGAGGAACCTTTGATAGTTTCTGCCATGGAATCAGAAATAGAATAAGAGTTTGCTGGACCCGCATCGCAGCTAACTTCGTTTTTTTTAAGGCAAGCATATCGCAACCGGAAATGCACAATGACAGCCAACCGCCATAGAGTGTGGAGAGCGGAGAGCTGGTAGGGGTGCATCGCCGCTGTCGCTGGTATTGCGGTATCTTGGAAATAAATGAGGAAATACAATTCGCACAACAGTTTGCCGTGCTGTGTGCGGAATTTAGCGGAAGCAAAAAACTAATTAAGTCCTGAGTGAAAAGTCAGCATTGTGCTGCTAGTTAGCCCCGCCAAAGGGAGATGCAGTCAAATTGAAGAAATCAACGTAAAAGTGCCATTTGTTTCGACGTGCGGCGCAAGACATTTCGCATTGCCGGCTCTCTGCTTGTTGGCGCTTCGCTGCCATTTTGCTGCTTCAGTTGCCATTAAGAAAGTAAACTCATTTCGCTTTGTGCGCGCGAGAGGTGCGAACAGCGGGGCGCCAACGAAGGCGTTACTTGTTTGTGATGAATTTATATACTTTCCTTACGAATTGGAACAAGCACTCAAACGGCTATGGGATCTTCACACTTCCTGCCGCTTTTACGAGAAGATGCTGCAGCGAACAACTAAATTAGTTGTGCAAACTTACTCTCTGATTTCATCGCTTTGTCGACGTTTATCTTTGGCAGTAAGGTCTTGTTTTTTTTTGGCACCTGCTTAAAAGGCAGGAAGTCCTTTCTCTACGGTTTTACTACACCACCCGCTCCCCCCACTCTTTTTCGTTTTCTTTTTCTTTTCTTACTAAATTTAGTATGTACGTGCATGTCTTCGCACGTCGTAAGTCGCTCAATCAGCACAGTTCGAGGGCCAACCGTTCGTTTTTCCTGTTTTTTTTTAATCTTTCCATTTTCGGTTTCGCTTTTTGTAAGGACCTTTTTTGATAGACTCGTGTCGCTCAGCCCTCTAGTTGATGTAATTGAAAATTAGTAAGAAATATAATTAAAGATTCATTGCGCGCATAAGTAATAAGCTTTAGAACAATCACAGCACAGCGTTCTTGAAACCATAAGAGATACGGTAAGCCAAAGAAAAGCTTAAGTCGAACAGATCAGGTTTTGCAGCAAGCATTCCATTCAAAGAAAGAAGAATAATTTCAATCTTCTTAGGAGACAGAAATGGGCGAAAACGCTTGCCAAAACTGTAGGAAAATAACCAAAAATGAAAGAAGACTTCCCTAAATCGTTTCATTTATTTAAATTTTGCAATTCATTTTGGGCAATCTAAACCTTTTCTAAAAGCATTTCAGAGAACGAAAATATTCGCTTTTTTATGCTTTTAATGAAAGGAAAATATTTATTAAGAATCTCTAAACTGATAAAAAACAAAAATTTCTGAAAACATCAACACTGTGCGTTTCCAAGACAAAGCAACCAAGATAGGCTTTCTACTGTTAAAAAAAAATTTGGCTAAACAAAAGTTGCTCCTTCTACGCAAATGAAATATTTATTTAAATTAAGAGTTCTTTGAATTTATATTTATTCAAAATAAATTGAGAGATTTTTTTGCCTTCTTATCATCTTAGCCCGCCGCCCATCTCCGACTCTGGAAACATTTCAATGAAAGGCAAAATAAAATTATTCATTTATTGGAAGACACACTTGGGTGTTTATGTATTTGTTAATAATATTAACTTAATATAATCGAAATAAAAACAAAACAACCAGAATAGCTGCTATTTTTTGAATACCTTTTGTTCATATTTTGGGGTGATAACATTTTAGCGTGTTCATAGAGAAGCGATTGCACTGTATAGGAAAAATGAGGGGAACGATTTGTATTGCAGCTTTCGTGTAGTGATTGCATTATTTGAATGTAGTGCAATTTTTTTTTTTTTTCATATCCACCAAACTTAGTTGTAGTGAAACAAATTAACATAATTGAAAAAATATGTACACAGAGAAAAAAATCAACCAGAAAACTGGTTAAATCAAAAGGAAAAACATACAAAACGGCTTCAATAAGGAATATTTTTAATTTAAAAATTTTTCTTGTTGGAAAAAATAAAGATTTTCCTTTTGAATCAACCATATTTCAGGCTGAGATGATAATTTTCCAAAATGGATTTAAATTTAAATTGTTTAACTAGCCACGGACATAATAGAAATGACAATAGGGTATTCACAAAAGGCGAATCGGAAAATATGTAGTAAAGTTCGGAAAATCGGAAAACTTTATTATTTGCTTAATATAAGCTGTGCAAGTGCAAATAAAATTTAAAAATTTTTTAAGAAGTCGCAAATTTTCCGATTTTCCTACTTTCCAACGTATTTAACACGCCTTTGCTGAATCCACCCTAATAGTAGTATTCATGTATAGCGCAAAGCATGCAAAACTGACAGTTCTGAACACTTTTATCTCACATGTATGCAATTGTTTTTTTTTTAGCGCACCTCTTGCAGCTTGCGTGCAAAGTTTTGAAAAGCTATGATACAATGATGCTGAGAAATCATCAATACTGAAATTTGAGAAAATCCAAACAAGCCAAATTGAGCAAGATTAAGTCAAATTTTTTAAATAAATATAGTATTTAATACTTTAAAAAACTCAAAAACAAACGATCAACGATTGTTTATAGCGCCTTAATAACAGCATCGCTTTGCGCTATCCAATCGTAGTGCAAGTTCTCTTAAAATTATTTTCATACAAAAATATTTAGACATAACGTTGGATTTATACGTTGCAAAAATATGATGTTTGTGTTTACAAGAATACCAAATCTAATACCATCACGGATATAGATTATAAGGTAATACGCAAATCAAAGAAGTTCAAAATTTGTATTCTTCTGCGCATTACACAATTGTGAGTAGCGTTAAAAGCATTCTGATTGGTAATAAAAGAAATTATTGAAATAATTTTTGACCGATAAAAAGTTTTAATATCGTTTAAAAAATCTCAAAACAAGAGAAATTATATCCACTTATACCTCCTTTGCGCTATCTAATTAGTGTGAGCGTAATTATTTCATACAGAAATTTGAGGTTTATGAACTTCAAACAATAAGGTTTGGCAAGAAATTGAAACTCCTAATACCCAAACGTGATGATAGATTATAGGTTACGTCAATCAGAGTCAAACATTTGCCATGTCTCTGCGCATGTAACTGTGCGAGGTGCATTGATGGTTAAAAATTGAATTTTTCACAGATGAAATTTTTCAAGAGAAATAATTAAAAAATTTATGTATTTACAGCGTTGCCACTAACGTTCGAAAAACATACTACCAATGTGAAACTTTCAAAAAACCTGTTTTGTACATACTTATATCGTCCTTAAAATTAGAGATTCTTGTAAAATGAACAATTAACAAAACAAAATAAAACACATTGAGCAACTTGAAATAATAGTAAAACTGAAAAATTTTCATAGAAATATTTTTAAAAATATTCAGCACCAACAGAACCATCACCAGTGCTCGAATAAAAGTAAATTCTGCGCATGTCGTAATCTTATAGTCTATCATTCTTGGGTTAATGCACTTCGTTTTAGCTTAATAATTTAGTTCATCCGATGTGTTCAGTATATGAATAAATATGAAATACCCAATTAGACTTAAAAACTAATCGGCAAACATTGAAAATATCTTCTATTTTGCAAAATGCCAATATTGTGTGGCATAATCCTTCGATTTTTGAGGCTGCGTGCACACGGGAACAAATGAAACGGAACGAAACGAAACCAAAGCAAACTGTTTTTAAAAACCACATTACCTACATTGTACCCTATGAGAGCGAACACACCATTTTTGTTTCGTTAGTCAAGAAAAACCCTTTTCTTTGCTAGTTAAAATCTAATGTTGTTTTTGAAACCGTTTGTTTGGCTTTCGTTTCATTCCGTTTGATCCGGTGTGTTCGCAGCCTAAATGATAAATCGCAGTCGACTGTTTCAATCGAATCGCATGACTAGACATATGTGATTACTTTTACAGTCGAAACATGAGTCTGCAGGACTTTCAATAAATAAATTTAGTCGAATTGCATTTCAGATTATTTTCACATAATTACATTAAAGTATCTAGTTGTAATCAAATACCGTCGCAATTTCCTTTCACTGCCTGATGTCTGCTACAAAAGTAAAGGACTTTTAATGTTATTTATTTATTTCTCCTTTCTTGAAAAATTTCTTCGTATTAAAATAAGTAAAACGAATTAATTGAAGCATTGGTCTATCGAAAAATCCCTGACAAAATTCCATTTAAATGGAAAACATTTCGTTGCAATTAAGAAACTTTAATGACATTACAGCGACAAGTCTCGATTTATCTGAAGGGATTGCAGCAAATGGAATTGGAGAAAATGCTTTGTAAAAGTTTTTGATTTAAAGATTTATTTAAATACGCTTCGGCATTGACTTTTCTTCCGCTATATTTATGGCCTCTGTCATGGTAGTACTTTCCAACCATTTCCAGTCAGCCTGGTGTATCTGTTCTGCCGCATAAAGGATGGAGAACTGAAGCTGCTCCAGCCAGGCCCCTCGGCAGGGCGTGTGGGTATTAAAGTTGATGGACATGTCCAACACTTGTGGCAAATAATGGTTTCCGGATATTGTGGAATTTAAATAAGTTTTTAGCTTCCTATTTTTCACAGTTAACTTCACGAAGTGGAAGCTCAGCTTCTCCAGCCATTGCATAATTGGGGTGTGCCAATGTACATTGTTGTATGGGTAGATTGAGGTATAAGTAGTAGTCCTCTATCCCAGGTCGGCCACGCTCCATGCAATATTTCTATCTGGAAATGTCCTTAGAATCTGCCGCTGGCCAGCTGCTTAAGCTCATTTATGCGGTCGAATCTTGCATATTCCGTCGTAAGGTTGTTATACCCAGACCAGTCCCTTCTAGGTATGTCCATCTTGCTTAGCATGAGCGAATAGTCCATGCAGCTGGCACCGGACAACATGTGGGGCCAGGAAGATAGGATATTTGGTGTACCGAAAACATACTCCCGGTTGCCTCCTTCTTACAGCCCATGGTAGGTGGGTGCCCAGTCTGTTAGTTGAAATCGTTATTTGCGTCAGATATATGCATATAAACACAAAAGTCTGGCTTTGGCTTTGAACGGTGGCGATTGCCTTAAACTTTCAATACTGAGCCGACGTAGCCTTTGTGTTGTTGCCCGATGTAGCAAGGACATAAGCACCTGAAATAACGCACGGCGTCTGGTATCCTACTTTGCTCGGGCACGGCAGCAGAGACCTCCCAGGGCTCTGTGATTTTTTGTATTTTGTTTTTTCACTAATCAATTTTGTCAATATGTCTATGTTTTGTTAATACTTTTTTTACTGTATTGTTATTTATCTAGCCTGTGACTGTATATCGTACTTTATATATTATATATATACTGTTTAATTTTTGTTATTAACTATATTTTGTCTTTTTTCGACTAGTTTCGTCACAGTTGCCTGCACTCTTTCTCTCCACTTGTCTACTGTTTTTGTTGTTCTGACCTCTGTCTGACTTGTTTGTGCAGTGATAAACAAACAAAAAACACACACACACATAAAAGGTTTCTGTAAGGTGTCAGGCTTGTTGATTGTGTGCTACCAGAGGCAGAGAGCCACCGCGACGGATGTGATTAAGGCCAACAAATTTGGCCCTTGTCGCTCGGTGTTGCGCTTGCTACGGTGAGGGTCGCTACTTCACACCGGGAGTAGCCTCACGCAAACTCCAAATACATATGCCTTCTGCGAAGTGGCACTGCTTCTTAGATGCTATCGAGTGCACGGCAACAGGCATTCGGGCTTTAAGGACCCCCGGAATGAAATACCTTTTGCTATTTGTTTTTGTAACCTTCGGTAGATCAGTGACAATGCACTCGCTTTTCAATTTGAAGGTTATGAGATGGACTCCCCGATACAGTAAAATGTCTCTCGCTACGGATTCACCTATATACATTATAGGTGGTCTTCTCTGTTTGTTATATAAAGTGATCCCAAACTGAATATCCTGCAAAGGCATCAATCAATCAAAAGGACTTTTTCACTTTACTTTTAATAATTCTTGATGGCCTTTTCCTAGCTCGCGCAACTGCGGCTACGAATTTATCAAGGCTTGCATGTGCATGTTCTTATCAAACACTCAACACTCATACAAATTCCTATGTACATGCACACATACATACCTTCCGATTTAAAATGAAATGAACTTGGGCAAATGCATAATGCAATTTGTCTGATTACGGAATTTCGTAAAGTTAGCAAAGAGGGAAATGTCAGCAAATAGTAATTGAGCTTGCAGCGCTTAATAACTTAAATACCAAAGTTGTAAGGAAACGTCAAGATAGTCAGTCTATGTTTCTACTTCCAATAGTTGAGCAAAGTGTAATTTATTCGGTAAACTTCTTTTGTGGCCGTTAGAACCTAAATGAACGCACATCGTGCCTCTAAGAAATAGTTTCAAAAATTGTTACTCCATTTTCATTTGCATTTGTTTCACAACTTAAAACGATGATGATAGCACCGGCAGCAACAACAACAAAAAAAATAACAACGACAACAATGGCAACAACACCAGCAACAAGAAACAACAAAAGAC
The DNA here is from genome assembly GCA_020466095.1 of Chlorops oryzae. Classification (NCBI taxonomy): domain Eukaryota; kingdom Metazoa; phylum Arthropoda; class Insecta; order Diptera; family Chloropidae; genus Chlorops; species Chlorops oryzae. Next base: position 16,449,187 of record CM035808.1, read on the forward strand.
CAAAAAGGTAACAACAAAGACGACAACAGCAACAAAAACATCAACAGAAACAGAAACAAAAGCAATCGGAATAGAAATGGCTACAGTGATAGTGATGCTGATGCTGATGGTAATGGTAATGGGGGTGGCGATGGTGGATGTGGGCTGAAAGCTGAAGGCTGAAGGCGGGTGGTGTTGCCTTTGCGTGAAATACTTTATCAACAATGAAGACGTTCATTTTCATTTTGAATTTTATATAATAGCCAAAGTAATTTGAAGTTTTGTATCATGTCTTGAATGTAAAATAGCGTAGAAACATCAACAGCAAATAGAATAGCAAAATCGTTTTGCGTACAGTAGAAAATTGCAACGGCAGCACTAGGACCAAAAATTGCCTTTACAAAAACCGCTCAGCGTCAGAGATAATTAAAAAGTTTTGTGCATGAAATGCTTAAATATTTTTTTTTTTTTTTTTAAGAAAATTCTTTCTCTTCTTGTTCTTTCACTTTCGTTGCTTTTAAATGCATTTACAGCTTCGACAATGAGCATAAAGCGTGAATGTTGAAAGCGAAATTCTCCTTGAGTGCATCGCATCTGTATACTTTTGGCATCGTGAGCAAAAGTGAGAGGGTAGGAAAAAATGAACGCAGCAATCAATTGCATTGTATAACAATTGCGTTATTGCAAATTGAAACATTTACAAAATTAAACGTGTGGAGAAGAAAAGATCACATAATTAAATATACCTACAGTAATGCTCAAAACAAAGACAGCTCAACCATTAAATCTAGGCTCTCTATCTCGCCTAGTTCTTGTAGGTTAGGTAAGGTTAGGTTAGTGTAGCTGTGATCATTAAGGCCTCAAATGGGCCCGTTGAGACACCACAAATTATGGAGAAACAAAAAAAAACAGAATCAATAAAAAAAAACACAAACATTCATGACCTCAGCTGGGAATCGAATCCAGGGCCTCTCGCTTCGTAAGTTGGTGTCTCCACCAACTCCATCACGGAGGCCGACTTTTCAACCGTAGATTCAAATGCACTTTTACATAGAATGTTTAATATCAATGTCTTTTCCATAGGGAATTTTTATTTTGTTCATGTATCTGGGCCTACAACCTTACCATATCAGCTAAGCTGGATTAGAAATTTTGGGGAGATGAAAAAAAATTACGCAAAATCACTCAAGGAATTAGAAAACCGACGTAATTTTCCTCTAAGATTTGCGCAACTATTTTATGACCAAATTTAATTTTTCCAGTTTTTTTCGTTTTTTTTTTTTTTTTTTGTGTATCCACTTTATCAAATAATGCATTTTCATTTAAATAATCCATGCTCGGTTTTTAAAGAAAGACATTCTTCATTTCTGCAACCAAGGCATTTGTCGCCTAATGTAATCTAGCAGCTAGCAGGTCTTCTTAATCTTCTTCTTCTTCATTTTGTTCTTCTTTTTCTTAGCGATTATTAATCCCGTTTACAACGGAGTACGCTTTGTAGTCTTAATCGTGCGACGAACTTTTTTTTATAGCCGACCAGTCGCTTAGCCTGTCGCTGTCTGTATCGCTTTAGAAGGAAGAGTGGAACCTGCAGTTTAACGCCTACTCCGAACGGCAAATTTCTTTTAAAAAAGCTTTTTTTATAGTCAAATTTTAGCTTCATCTGTGGACTTATCAGAATCCAACGGACTAGTGGGCGCTGTAACTTTTTAAAGATTAACTAAAAAAACGTTTGAAGATTTTAGCGTCGAGCAGAATTCCCCTAGCAGGTCTTATTCATTCTCCATAATTGATGGCAGCACCCTAACCACCCCAGGTAATTTATAATTTTTTCTCATTGCCAATCTTCTATTTTGAGGTCCTTTACATGATCTTTGATCTCATTTAAGTCATGACTTTCAAGGAAAATATTAAAGTTCAAAAGTTAACATCAAAAACAAAAGACAACATTTCCTCATATTCACCTCAGAGTGTTTTAATGATCTCGGAAGGCTTGACCTAAAATGCTTCTTCAAATTCAATTCCCAACTATTTTTGTCCACCTTGACGTCAGACATAAACGCGAAACTGAAACTTTGATGCTCTTGTCGAAAATATTATTTTGCAAAATTATGTTGCATATTTTGCGGAACGTTTTCAAAAATGAAATGGAAAAGCAAGGCATTCTGCACTCTCACATAAAACAAATGTTAGCAGAGTGAGCGTTCGCTGCACGAGTATTGGTACATTGGCCCAAAATTGCAAGAACGTTGGCGAACAAAACTGAGACAAAAATGGCGAAAAATGAAATATAGAAAACTGTTTTAAGATCTAAAAAAAACAATAAGACGGAGAACGAAAAAAAATAGAATCGCATTTAACAAATGCATTGCATTTCGCATAACAAAATCAGCAAAGCTTCCGGCAATGCATATGCATTCGTTATGGAAGCTCTCGAAGGCTTGGCTTGGCTTATAGTCGCTCTAACGTATACACTGCTAGAAGATACCTTGGGGGGTTGACACTGTGGCACAGCAGCGTTTCTTTATTTAATTTTTTTTCTCTTATTTCCCTCTTAGTTTTTCTTTTCTCCTTTTTCTTTGTGTACCATTTGCTTCTTCTGACAAACGAGACGTGCAACATAAAAGAAAATGGTGTACGAACAAACTCACACACACACACATTAGCACAGAAACACACATACACAGGCACAAAGGACACGGTACGCGAGATGCAACGCTTTCTTCAGATTATCTGCGCGCATAAGTTTCGCTCCAGAGTGCATCATCGTGATATGCAAAGTAAATCGTTTTCGGTTGCTGCACTTATGTCTGTTATGATTTCGTGTGTGTGCGAATGTGTTTGCATTTACCGGAAATGCCATGCATCTGCAATTGCATTATTGTACGCTGGTGTATGCATTTCTACGTTTCTAGGTTTGTATGTAAATTGAAAGGCGTTCTTCACATCCTTCAAAGAATTATTCTTATATTCATTTCTTATGAAAATTTCCCTCTTTTGAGAAGTTGTAAATGGCAAGATGCAGTAGAAACTAAGCTTCTTCTTGTCGTTTTAAAGTTTATGCAAAATTGCTGATCTTATCAAAATATGATTTTCAAATTTTCCTTTCCTTTATTTGCTTCGAAAAAAAAAAACAAGTAAAAAAGCTAAAGTCGGTAAAGCCCGACTTTCATATACCCAGCGTCCGAACAATATTGGCGCGCTATGTTTTTCCTTTCCGTATGGAAACTACACAAAATTAATTTTTTTGGGCGTTGCATTGGGCGGAACACATCAACTTTTATCCCACAACTTCCATTCGTGTTGGTCAACTTATGTTTCAAATATGCAAATACGCCTCTACGCCGAATGGAAAGACAGATGGGCATGTCTAAATCGATTCAGTTTTCGATCCTGATCAAGAATACATATATTTGTCTATATCTCCTTGGTACTAGCTGTTACAAGATCCGCACAAAACTAATATACCCTGCTTACGCTGCGTGAAAAAGATATACACTTTAGCTAGTTTATTGTTAGAAGGCGGGCAGCATTATATTTTCGCAATAAAAACTATTTATGAGACCCTTAATCGGATTACTGACTCGCAATATACTCTTCGCATAAATATCTAAAAAAAAAAAAAAAAAAAACATTTACGCTCTAAGCGTCCGTTTAAGTGCGTGGATAAGCGTTAAAGTGAATGTATCCCTTGAGAGCTTATGTGGCTTACATAATTGTTGCTCCGGGAATAAGTTCCAAGCCCATGTTAAAGCAATAAGACATTATTATTGAAGCCAATAGAAAAGGCGGAAGGGAATAGGCTTGGAAAGTTTAAGAGCAGTTCCGAAAGCTTAAGTAAATATCAACATCCCTGCAAGCATTTTCAGTTGCGGAAGATCCGAATGCGATTCGCGGCCGCGAACGTTTTGTTCGCCGCAACAGTTGCTTAAGAATCGCTTTCGGATCATAGCTGTGAGATTTTGTCCGGTCGAAAGCGATTCGCGGAGAGGATTCGCTTCTTCATCGCGGAGAAGATTCCCTTTTTTAATCGCGGAGAAGATTCGCTTTTAGGACGTTAGACCTGGAGTGGAAATTTCCACTGCAAACGTTTGTATTACGGTCGTCTAGAAGATGTTTAGGCGATTCTTCCACAAGATGATATGGCGATGCACGTGTTTGCTATTGAATTGTTGGTATGAAATGAAAAACATCGTCTAACCTTCTTCCAGAAGAATCGCCTAAACATCTTCTGGACGAACGTTCTTCCAAACATCTTCCAAATGCTTGCAGGGATTAAACAAGTAAGAAGAAATTTAAAATACATACATACATATATGTATTTGGAGATGTTAGTTTTATGAACCCGAAATGTGTCAGATATGAGCAAAAAGTGAGTCATATATGTATGGGTCATTTTGACTCATACAAGTCGAACTTCGCAAGAACACAGGGAGCTCATTTAAAAGGCTTATGCTACATATTACGACTCAAAACCTACTCATTAAGAAATTCAAATGTATGCTGAATTGTATATAATTTTATAAATAAAAAAAAACCATTAAATATTTTTTTTTACCTTCTTGTTTTAACAATTACTTCTGGAGATTAGCTTTCCCCAACAAATGATCACATCATTATACAGTTAAATCATTTTCAAATTTCAGCCTTTCGTATTTTCTTTTAAAATCTCCAATTTCATTGTTCATACATTTTGAAAGACTGTATATTTTTTTATACGAGTATATATGTATATGTAAAAATGTTATGAGTACTCACCAATTTCTACGAATCAAACATCAAACAACAAATCAAAAAGTAGCGTAAGCGAAGGCAATATAGCACAGAAGATCTGTAGAAAGAGAACAAATTTTATGCAATTTCCCGCTACACTGCAGCCTATAGAACCAAAAACTTTCTATCAAAAATACTACTTACGAAATAGTCTTTAGTTTTCCTTTACCGAAGTAAATTCTCGCTGCATGTTTTCATTTAATTATTGAAAATTGGCTGTGTCATACAACAATTGCACGAAACCGTTGCAACAATGTATCGAACACGCAACCATTTCACGATTACCAATAAGTTTTTATGCCGACGTTCAAGTTTACCGCTTCCACGCAATTCGACACATCGCGTCACATTTTCACAAATCCCGGCAGCTTTGCACGCACTTTTCTTTAAACACAACCGTTGGACATTCATTTCCTTGTATGAAAACAAACAATCGAATATTGAAGAACCACTTTTCACCGACATTTTCTTTGTTAATGCCCACTTTAAGCGGAAATTTTTGCAAAAACTTAGAAACGAACAGAAAACACACGCGAACTCATTAATGGCGCGACGAATTTGACAACTGAAGGAGCAACAACAATAAGCGCAAGATGATCGATTGAGGCTTCAGTGCTGAAATTTTTGGTACTATTTGCGTACTTTTTTACATTTTACTGTAAGAAGGTATTTTTATTTTGTTTTGGTCAACCCGTAACTCTTAATCGTATTTTGGAGCATTCCACGTACCGGACAAATACTATTCATGACATTTTTTATGTTTAAATGTTTAATTTTATGAAAAGATTATTTTATAACGCACTATTATTAAGATACTTAACAGGATATAAGGTGCCGTTTCCAAAATTTTGAGTAATTATATTAGTTTTTGCCAGTTTGTACGGGACAAAAGTATCATTTTCTGTGGAATGCTCCTTTTGTGGTTGCCCTAATTATTAGATATGTAAAACAAAAAGTAAAAATTCAAAGGAGCAGAAAACTCCTTAAACGTGATCGTTAAATCGGCCTTTATATTCAATGTTTTGTAATACTCAAACCTAGTGCTAAAAAAATACTTTCGATTGAGTATTTTGAAATGTTAAAATAAAAATAAAAAAATTGAGAGCTCACATCCTTCCTTAATGGTGTCTATGCACAGTCACATTTACAGCCATAATCATTTCAAAATGCATGCCTCTGGGTAACATTTAAATCAAAAGCCATTAAGACATACATGTCGATGCAGGCCGACATCGTTCACTATCTACGAGGGCTGCCAAATATTTATTTTCCTAACAATTGAGGCATTCGAAAATTTAATTGGTTTCCATAAAAGCTTTTTTCTTTTCTTTCCATGGAGATTATACCATTCTTTTAACCAGTGGCGTAGCGAGGACTTATCTAGACGTGCCCATGGGCGAGATGAATTACCGAGACCCTATAACATTTTTTTATACTTACGAACTATGCCATTATCCTTCAATCTTATGCTCGTTTACATCGGAGTCTGATTTGTGCTTAAATATGCTAACGTGGAGGAAGAGCGGCCAAAAATGATCTAAAACTCTCTTACGTAGTTAATGGACAGTAGGGTGTCCCAAGATATAAGGGAGGGTCTTATTTTCCCAAAAATCGAAATGCATACCCTCCAATTTTTTTCTAAATGGTCCTATTAGCTTAAATATGAAATATTATTGGGATTGGAATACGATAACCCGTGCCGAATTGCCTTCGAAGTTTGGTATGAAGTCTCTTCAAATTGAGTCCCCCAAAAGTATGCATCGAAATTTTTTGATATTAAAAATCGTGGGTTTTCTTGAAAATATTGCAACATTACCACGATGTCAGAAATATATAGTGAAATTATGTTTACCGTGCATTATAGTTCGAACAAAATTTCACTGGAAAATACTCAAAACTAATAGGAAATTTTAGCCTTAAATATTGACATGCATACCTTAAGGGTACAATTCATATCAAAATTCAACGCTTAAGATTTGTTAATATTCAAATATCTCACTCATTTTTAATTTGACCTGGTAACATTATGGTTTAAAATGTTACCAATTTAATGGGCTTGCGATTATAAAATCTTTATAGTTTTATACGCAAGTGTTTGGTCTGGTAAAATATATTTAAAATCAGAAAAATTTTCTAAATGTTTAAGATTTTTTAATTTCCATAAGTTTGGTGGAGCTCTTTTTACTAGAGTATCTAACCTCTAAATTTTTTTGTCATGATAACAATCGCAAACTTAATGGTGTCAAGGTAGGACCACGCCCAGCCGAATGTCATTGGAACTTTTAGATGCTAGCTAAGAAGGCTATAGCGCTCCAAAGTACGAAGGTTTCATACTTCTATTGATAACATTAAGCAAATATAAAAGTTAAATCAAAATCGCACACGCTCAAAACCACCCGTCCCACCACACTATACATCCAACAAATTTTTCCATATAAAACTTGTTTTTAATTTAGAATGCCTTAAAATGTCATACAGACCTCAAAAATCTTGCCCTTATGCAAAACGGTTTTAAAAAGAAATAATTTTTACCAATAATCCTATTAAAATATTAAATAGTAATAGTTTTTGGGTATATAATAAGTGTTCTTTTTAGTAAAGAAACTCCAACTTAAGAAACTACAGTTATAGGTTGTAAGTAAGGTCAGTGCACCACATAAGGCCCACCTTACACCTTTTCCATTGCTGCGTACAAAGTATTGATGATACAGGCCCAATTGTTTTTGTGTTGTTTTATTTGATAAACTTTCTATAAAATAACAAAAAATTCTACCAAAAAACCTTATCGAAAAAGCTCTTAAAATACGATTTAAAAAACGACTTTTTGGGCCTTACGAGGAACATGTGTACCTTAAAAGGCTCATTTATTCCTTGTTTGAGATTATGAACCCAAACCTGCATTTATTATTTTTGTTAGCTTAATAGGTTAAGCTATATTGTAAAAGCTAGTAAAAAAAATTTAAATAACAGAAACAATTCGTTTATTTGAAAAAAAAAAACCAATTAAATGTAACTCAGCTTTTTCATATTACGAATAAAAAATAAAACACTATTTAAGGATAAAAACGTATAGTTGCCTACTATTTTGACATCAGAGCAACTCAAAAAATGGTTTCTTAATGTCTGTCAGGGCATTTTTTTTTTTGTATGGGCCTTCAGAGGCTTTCCAAGAAAAAAAAATTGCAATAGAATTTTTTCCATAAACATACCTCTGTATCTTCACAATAGAACAAAATTTATTATTTTAAGAAAGCAACCCCCACAATTTCACTATAAATAATTATTTGTTAAGCGCGGACCACTATAAAAATGAAATTTTTACGTCTCTGTTATTTTCAATTGACTGTGGGCGCCGCAAATATTGTGCGATTGTCTTAATTTTTTATTTCTGCGAAATAACTTGAGGACATGTTTCACCATGTGCAAGTACAAGAACATTTGATAGTTAAAATGAAAGTGGACCTTAAGAGGAAACGGGCTTTACGTGATGCACTTCTCTTACAAAGAGTTCCACGAGACTTATGAAAGTTAAAAAATCGGAAAAATCAACGATTTCCAAATTTTTTCTGATTTACAATATATTTTACTATACCATACATTGCGTATAAAATATTTAAACTTTTAAAACCACTATCAAGTTTCATTGGTAACATTTTAAGCCCTTATATGTCCAGATCAAGTAAAAAATTCGCGAGATATTCGAGAATTAACAAATTTGAGGCGTTGAATTTTGATATGAATTGTACCATCAAGGTATGCATGTCAATATTTAGGGCTAAAATCTCCTATTAGTTTTGAGTATTTTCCAGAAAAGTTTTGTTCGAGCTATGATGATGATAAACATTATTTCACTATATATTTCTGACATCGTGGTAATGTTGCAATATTTTCAAGAAAACCCACGATTCTTAATATCAAAATTTTTCGATGCATACTTTTGGGGACTCAATTTGAAGAGACTTCATACCAAACTTCGAACGAAATTCGGCACGGGTTATCGTATTCCAATCTCAATAATATTTAATATTTAAGCTAATAGGACCATTTAGAAAAAAATTGGAGGGTATGCGTTTCCGAAAAATTAATTTCATATTTTTGGGACACCCTAATGGACAGCCCCTAAGTCCTTTTAAATCGTTAATTCAATTGACTTCATGCGAGGCCCCTTTGGGTGCGAGGCCGTGGACGATGTCCCCCTTCGCCCACGCCTAGCTACGCCACTGCTTTTAACTATAATATTCATACATTTCTTATATTTAATTCAATTTCACTGCAAATGCAAGTTCATTCTTTGTACCTCCTCACTTTAATGTACAAATTGATTTTGCATGGAGAACTTATTTGATCGGTCCTCGTAAAGTTTGCCACTTCTCGTGTGATATATTTGAGCAGTTCACATATAAAAGCAATTTGCGTGCAAAGAACAAGTAAAATAAATACGCTCTGCTCGTAATGGTCACTGCAGATGCGGTTAAGATGTAAAGCAATATAAAGCATACATATACCCATGTGGGTAGAATGTTCCGTCATTGGCGACACAGGAATCTGGTTATCTCTAGTGCACGTACGACACAAACTACAAAACGCATCCCAACGACGGCTACGTACTGAAGGAAAATGACACAGAAAAAAAAGAAAACCTTCAGCTATAGAAAAAGAAGCCCTTAAATGGATCAGGAATGTTTGTAAAGCTGTCTGGACTACAAATCAGTAGTTGGTCCTGTCCGACATGAAAGCATGCGAATATAGACACGTTCATTTATGTACATACACATATATATATGTGAACACATGCATTAATGACTGCAAAAATAAATAAATGGGAAAAAAAAAAGAAAAAATGTTTCTTTAATAAAAATACAACAGCGAAAATTGCAAATAGCAAAATGTTGACTAATGTGTATATTATATGATAAGTTGCTTGCCCTTGTCACGTGTGGTCATAGGACTTGTATTCAGCATGCTGCAGTATGCAGCATACGCGTATTGAAAAGCCAATGGAGGCCAACAAAGTGTTTTTGAAAAACAAGAAAAGCCCTTTTTACATCTGTGGACACTGCGTCGTGCATGTGTGTATGTATGTGCATTTGTGTATGTTTGTACGTTCATATGTATGAAGTACAGCAACGAATGCCATATTTTTAAGTCATTTGTTTTAATAATTCAACCAAGAAAACATAAAACGGGTCTAAGTGCGTGAGTGTGTGTGTGTGTGCGCGTCCCTTGTGTGTGTGTGTGTATGCACCGGTACATTACTCGTAGGTACCCCATGGAGTACAATGGCTCGCATTTAGGTTTTCGTCTGCGACAACAAATGTTACACTAAAATGAAAAGTGTTCGGACGGGCAACATAAAATGACACTTTCCATGCTGTGCTGTGCTAAAGTGCATGAAAATGGGGGAAAAAAAGAAGTAATGAAAAGCACTAAGCGACAGCATGCAACCAGTGCGAGCGCCATTTTCAACTCGAAAAGGTTAAAACTGCACTTGACATGTGGTAAATTGCTACATTTGCATGTTTTGCATATAGAATTTCAAATTGAATCGAAGGAATTTTTTGCTTTTTTTTTTGAAAATTTTTTTTATATATATTTTTTTTTTTTTTACTGCTTTTGCGCAGCCATTCATTCATTCTACAAATGAGCACACATCTCTATGGCGTGCACGTTGCATGGAAGAGGGCACCTATTGAAAGCATTACTGCACTCTCTGCTTGACATTTTTTCTTTTCCTTTTAATTCAAGCACAAGCGAGTACAAAGGTCAGCTCCAAAGAATTCATGCTGCACTCTGATTACAAAAAGAAAATAAATAAATAAATAAAAAATGAAAAAAAAAAAAATTAGTTAGAAAAAAAAAATAGCAAATTGCAAGCATGAAAAATCACTTTGAATGGTCATTTAAGGAAAACGGAAGATGAAGGAAATATAACAAAATATACGTACGTTTATATCCGTATGTTTACGAACGTAATTCACTTTAGCCAACTTCGCAATCAAACGTTTTATAACCGAATTTGACAAAAAGAGAAAAACCACAAAACTCTTGCAACGTCTGCAATTGCAACGAAATTGAACTGCGCCAGTGAACGTGCTTCATTTCTGGACATTGTTCATTTTAATTACGTTCCCCGCCCGTTCGTTCGTCCTGCCGTCCGTCCAACCGTCCGTTTCATCTTCCATTCGGTTTTCTATGCTTTTTTCATTTCACTTTGCATATATATGTATATAGATATGGACTGTACATATGTATATATATATATATAATTTTTTTTTTTTTTTGTTCTGGGTTACCTCAGCGCATTTGTGGGCAAAGAGATCAAAGGCGACATTAGGGCATGCCGCATTTCTCTAACCGCCAAAAAGAGTTTTGTTTTGTTTTGTATTCATTTTCGTTTGTAAACAAGTTCACCAATGCACCGGACCATCGATCCAAAGGCGAGAGAAACAAATTGAAGCTAGTTGCATCGTACGATACCAACGCTCTTAGTCACTTTCGATGTTTCCGGTTCCGACAAGTTTGCTGATTGCTGATTCTCACTTTTTACGCACAACATTCATGAAAACTTTCGACAGATACAACAGGGATCCAAATTAAATTACGAAAAATGTTTTTTGCTATCAAATCGAAATAATTTTAAGCAACGGGAATTTTTTTTCCAAATTTAAAACTTACAAAAAATCCTCTCACATGGTCGAACTTTTATTTACTGGTTTTAGAACACATTCGATTCTACGATTTGGTGCGTATATATTGGGGCAAAAGCAGACCAGAAATCTCTCCTACATATGTAGTTCTTTAAGTGTATAAATATATGTTAGAATATGCACGAAATTACCCAGCGGAAAATTATCTCCTGCATGACAAAGTCATCAGTGATATCATCAATGACATATAGGTGACAGTATCATGCATGACACCTTGGAGGACATGTCATCGTAGAGGTGTGTTTTTCATGTGCTTGAATCTCATTGGCTACTGAAATTTAAATAAAGTTGTAGTGTCAATTGAGTGTTAGCATGAAGTGGCGTGGAGGATGAGTGATCGACTCCGAACTCGTTATCCTAAGTCATAGAAATCCAGAAATCATCCTGAAGCATAGACTAGATCTTTTTTTTTTTTTTAAATATCCATGTGAAAATTGTGAATACAATTTTTTTAACGACTAAAATAATTTATTTGAACATTTTTTAACATTTTTAGTTAAGATTTCTACATTTTCTTATACTACTGGATTTGAAATTTACATCTCATATTTACATAATAGACCTTTTTCTTCGGTCTACACTTCTTTTCGTTTGTGTATTGTAAATTCGAAATTATTGCTTTCTACGCTTTCGTTCGATATTTCAATATACGATTCCACATCGTCCGTATCAAACGTCTCCCATTCCGTGCATTCCTCGACAACATCATTTGTAGTTATTGCTTCCAGTGACGTTTCGGTGACATCCTCCTTTTGAGAGTTTAAATCGTCAACTACCTCAAATGCGTCAAATTTTCCATCAGCGGTATAGCTTTTCATAGCTTTGCAACGTCCTTTTAAATGCTTATTTAGTGACGTCTTTAAGGTGAATCTATTGGCACAATGGGGACATATGTGTTCGCGCAGTGGTCCCACTATATATATATATGAATATATATTTATATGAATAATACTCTCAAAAGACCATAGAAGATTATTTACCCGCGCAAAGAGCCTCATTTAAATGTTTTCTCCAAGCTGTATATGAAAGGAATTCCACGGGGCAGTACATACATTTGTAATTTTTGCTTGTATCGTCTTTCTTAACGTTTCGGCAACGTCCTCGCAGGTGTTTATTGAGTGATGACTTAAATGTGAAAAGTTTCGGGCAATTGGGGCAATTGAAGCGGTAAGGATCCTCAGCTGAAAAGGATAACTATTAGTTTATAGTGCAAAAAGCTAGGCTTCTAGAACAAATTTAGGAATATTTTAGAACTAAGTTCATTTAACAGTCTCTAGCCCATCAAACTTACACTATTAATTACACTTTCAGTAGAGTACAGATAAATACATTTAAAAAAAATGAATTTCAATGGATAAAGTACGGATTAACGCAACACTATTAAATGTAAAATACATTGTGTGAGCGTAACTGCATTATTTTGGCACACATCCGTGGTTTGTATAAGCCCTGTAGAAAGCTGTTAAGCAATTTGCCTAAAAGAACTAGTACTTTTACCAGTACTAAAAGAACTAGTGCAATGTTTGGGTAAGTTTGCACCATAACTATACTAGTGATCAGTGGAATAATTTCATTCACTCATTGAGGCGTTATAAATTGATAATAAATACACAACCGAATGGTTTTCTTTTATTATACAATAAAAATTTATAATTATAAATATTTAGTTCCATTTTGTACTGAAAAAAATCCACGATTCTAGTACCTTTTTCCCGTAAACATCACTAGTATTTAACTGGTGCAAATTTACCCAATTTGATCCAAAAGTACTAGAATAATTCTGGTGCATACTGTACTAGTGCTTTCCTGTACAGATGTTATACTGATTTTCGACAGAATTTCATATGGACAGGGGTATAGAAAAGAACTAGTACTGGTAGCTTTTGCACTAGTAAAGTACTAGTACGACACTAATTCAAATTCCTACAGGGAGTTCACGATCACTTCGGTTGGCTTTGCCCTACACTATACACTGACTTACCCGTACAACGTTCATAATGATCCTTTAACGTAGCACTCAATGAAAACTTCTTCTGGCAATTGGAGCATTTGAATCCTTCTGTCTTCGAACCGCATATCTTATTGTGCAGTGTATGGCGTCTATAATTGCTGGATAACGTGAACTTATGTCCGCACTTCTTGCATTCGAAATGACTAAATAACAGAAAAACAATAAACAAAGGAGCCAATCCGTTGTATGGTGGTTCATGAGGAGCCAATAATAGAAAAACAATCAAAAAATTTGACGGCAAACTAATATTTACCCTTTATTCTCTGTCTCGGCTCTGCCATCATCAGTGTCTTCCTGGTAATCTTCGTTCAGGCCCGCCATTTCAGTTCTCTTCTTCGCATTTGTTTTTCTTTGCAAAAATTCAGAATTTCCGAGTTATTTTTGTTTTCGTTTTAATTACGAGAGCTGGACAACAATCGATTATACAGGCGCTGGTCCTGAACATCGATTACGTACTTGAGTAATCGACATTGATTAAAGTATAAGGTTCACCTCAAAAGTAATTAGACTTTCTCAGACAAATTTTTTTTACTTCAATGAACATTTGAGGAGCTTTCGACCTCCCTTAACTCAAAATCAACATTTATTGAAATATTTAAAAAATTTACGATAATATAATGCATAGCCATTAATATAATTTCGATATATTCCATTTAAGATTGAGAAGAAAAACATCCATATATCTTCAATGTTACATTTCCGTTGTATTTAAAAAATTTTTTTTATTTTATATCTTTGATAACTACAGTTATCAAGAATTAATAAATTTCATCACATATAAATAATTCAAAGCTCAAAGAAATTTGTCTTAAGAATATTATTTCTTCTAAATATTTTCTGCATTTGCAGTCCTGAAAGTTCGTGCAAAAAAGTAGAAATTTTTAATACGTTTTTTTGACTAAAATGATGCACCGAAAGTAACCATTGGCTATGCAGAAATAATTGCAAAATGAAGTTGTTATCTTGGAGAAATTTAAAGGCGTGAGTAAGTCAGATAAGTGATTTCATAGAAATTAGTGCTATTCAAATTATATTTTTTCGGGTTTTTCTCAAAAAAACATCGGAAAAAACCTCTAAAACACAATGATAACACTTAAACTAAGAAATTAATATTCTGCGAATTAATATCGACATTTTGTAAAAGAGATAGAAGTAATTTGCGTGCTTTGTCAAATTTCTGAACGTTCTTAATCTGGCTTTAATTAATTTTGTTTTCGATTTATCACTTTTTTAACACATTGACATATGACACATTCTTCAATGTTCATTCGTTGTATTAAAAATGTTTTTTTTATATGCCTGCACACGTATCAAATTGCTCAATTTCAGAACAAAATTGAAATTGCCTCAATCAAATGTCAATTTGTTCTGAATTTTTTTGAAATTGCTCAATTTCGATCTACGTTTGGAGACCGGCATATTAGTCGAAATTTCACAATTTACCATTTTTTGACAATTGATGCGCCGATGATTTCAAAATCTGACAATCTGCGATGAAATTCATACATAATGTTATCGAATTTAAGCTGCCAGTCATAACCTATTTCAGTGAGTCTCATCTCTAATTGAAGGCAAAACACAATCAGCTGCTTGACATAGAAGTAAAATCGGGATAGAAAAAAGAAATTCAGGATGCCGTTTATGATAGGGAGAGCTCCAGTGCGTCGCACACTACCGTATCTTGAATGCCGGCAAACTTGTGCTCAAAGAGAAAGTTAAGATTTTCAGCCTTAACTACAACACATACGGCGACCATCATGCCGGCGCTAGGTAAGATAACAGTAAATTACAGTAAGGTATGGTTGCCAAAAGCGCTTGAATTCCTGCAAACATTCACCAAACCCATGGAACCAGTTCCAATTAACGGCGCTTTCGATTGTATTTGATTCCATAACATTGCATGTCTTAAATGTTTGCAGGAACTGTTGCGCTATTGGAACTAATCGTCACAGGTCGTCTGGAATTTCGATGATATTTGGTAAATTCATGTAAAATGGCTTCCTAAATCCAAATATGAAATCAGTTTTTGGTAGTCGCGTTTAGTTTAGGAGATATTTATAAGGAGGAACGCACTTAAAGTCAATTTGTTCTGATTTACTTTCATACATTTTGCATTCCTATTTTCAATGTGGTTCGAAAAGTTCGTTTCATGAAATTTCGATAGATTAAGATATTGCTTCATTTGAATACTTTTTAGGTAAGATTTTTTTATTACAGAGACTTTGTGTTTTGGAATCTCCCACAAGTACAGTATAAGAATCCGGCTGTTCAGGTTATAACTTTTAAGAATATGACACCTTCACCATTCGTCCGTTGCTATTTTGAAGATGGACGTGATATTCTTATTGATATCGATAGTAGAGACCGAATCCAAATCCTAGACCATCTAATCAGCGTCATTGGAAAGTCAAAGTGAGTAGATAGAACAATATTCGAAAAATTTTCATTTCGTAATGTTTCCTTTTTTGCCAGAGAACAACTGGATGCGGATGCACGTCTAGCCGAAAGTAAAGACAATCCCGCAAACTTTGGTGCTGGATGCGATAGGCATTGTATTTGTGAGATACTAGGACAGGTACCTTGTCCAGGAACAGTGCCTCTCCCACAGCATATGCGAGGCAAATACATATTCGCACCAAAGTAGTGAAGTCTGCATTCAAATTAAGTTTTATTTTGTTAAAATAGAAATATAAAAATAAATTAAATGCCGTGTTAAAGTAGCCGAACACATTTAAGAAAAATACACACATTCACATAATACATAATCGAGTTAAAATTCAAAAAATTATAGAACATTGAGATTAACTTTATACCTAAATTGATTTCAATTACAGCTATCTACGATTTGGCCTTTGATTTCGATGGTAAGGACGGGAAGCTGGTTTTGTGTAAGTACGAAGAGAACTTCTCTGACTATTGTTACTACTACTACTACTGCTACTGCTTGCAGCTCCCTCTCGTTCTTTATTGAATTGATATTTCTGTATAAATGGAACCATTGGTCCACCAGTTCCATTGCTGTTGAATTCCATATCCGTTCCAGTACTACGTTCTAATGCTTTCAATTTTGCTTCGATGGCTCGTATGGTATCGGCTTTGCTATATTTTCCTTCTCTCTGGCAGCCAAGCGCAGGAATTTCAATTCGTGGTTTTTGCTTTTCCAGTTCGTCCTTTAAATAAATGAAAACGCAAATGACCTTCCTGCAATTGTTTTCTATTTAATAAGACTTACGTAATCAACATTCTCCGCCAGTCTCACAGCAATTGGACGATTTGCTACTATCGTTCCATTTAGTTTTTCCAAAGCGTTTAAGGCTGCCTCAGTCTATCGATTAGGAATTCTGTTAATTAGTCCAATAAAATTTTTCTTGTACTTACTGTCGCAAAAGTAGCAAAAGCATATCCCCGCGACTGCCCCATTAATGGTCCACCCTTGTGAAAGAGCATATCGAATTTTTCCATGGGACCGCATTTTTGCAAGAGTTTTAAAAGGTGATACCAATTGAAAGAATAAAAAAAGTAAGATTAGTTTTGAAAGCCATGAATTCCATCGATTTTATAAAAGAACATCTTGACAGTGGAAATGCGTGCCAAATATACGAGTTTGCGAAGCTTCATGAAAACTTATGCTTGGAGAAATTGGCTTTTGAGGTAAGTTAAATGTATCAAATTAAGATAATTTAACAATTTTTTCTGCCTACAGACGTTCTGGATTTTTTCTGCCTACAGACGTTCTGGATTTTTTCTGCCTACAGACATTCTGATTTTTTCTGCCTACAGACGTTCTGGATTTTATCAAAGTTGATAAGAGGCTCGGAAAGTGTCCATGCCTTCTCGAGATGACATCGCGCCAAGTCGATATTCTTTGTGTATGAATTCCACAGGTTTTACGAGTCTAAGAGTACTTACTCTGATAAGCGCGGATCTAAATTACCCAGCCATACTCTTCTTTCGTCTAGACTGATTTTGCCTCCAGTACTTCCAGTAGCCTGTAAAGCAAGAAGATAGATATTCATTCGTTTTCGCTTAAATGTAAACAAACCATTTTTATATTTCTTTGTTGTATCCCAAGCTGCAATATGTGTGTCAGAAAAATCTATACTGCACTACCGAATTCTCGAAAATAAGTAACCAAGTAAGCCGTCGACCCAATCGTTACAATAAACAGTTGCTTAAAGGCATGACGTCACAGCAGTTCCGAGTGCGTAAATTTAACTTAGCTAATGGCACTGTTACAATATTCCGAGAGTAATGCGTGCGTGCGAGAGAGGAGAGTAAGGTAACCTCAAAATATTTGTTGTTCCAATTCTACTAATACGCAACATTTGTTTCTACGTCTGCCAAAAGGAAATTTCATTTGAGTGTTTTCTGTAGTTATACAATACGTCAAACAGTCATCGATAATGTATCGAGTAACGAATTTCATAACAAAAAGAAATCACTAAAATCCATGTCAGCTGTTCTTTGGTGGTATAAAATTCTATTATCGGTCATGTAAAATAGTATAGTACCCTACGGTTGTCATATTTACAAAGATGATGGTGATAAGACAATTTCTACATAAAATCATCGTACAAGGTTTATATATTTGTTGAAATAGTAATCATTGTGCTGCAGGGAACAATATATTAGTTGACGCCAACACAAGAATTCAAATGGTAGGGTGCAACATAATGCCATACTGTTTTCAAAGATTGACAATATTCATTGATTCAATCGTAAAGAAGCTCGTAAACAAATGAATCTACTAGAATTATAACCACAGTACTGAAGAACTGGATTTCGATGGTTAAGTAAAAGTAGAAAATGGAGATAACATTGGCGATTATTAAGCCCCACATCGTCAGAAACACTCCAGCTTTCAACCGTCTAAATGACATAATACGAGAAAATTTTAAAATTGTCAATTGCAAGGAAATCCATATCACGCGAGAGCTCTGCGAAAAGTTTTATGAAGAGCACCGAGGCAAGTTCTTCTATAGTCGTTTAACGACTTTTATGAACAGGTGGAATGACTCTTTTGATATAATATCTAAGAAATTTCAAGGATCTTTGATTTTAGCGGTCCATCATTTGCTTTAATACTCGAGGCCGATAACTGTATTTCGAAGTGGCGCGAGATGTTGGGTCCAACTAAAGTTTATAGGGCTGTTCACTCGCATCCACTTAGTTTGCGTGGTCTTTATGGCTTATCTGATACGAGAAATGCTTGTCATGGATCGGATAGTGAGCAATCTGCTCTGAGAGAGATCTCAATTCTCTTTCCGGAGCTCATTATACACAAATGGGGGGTCGGCAGGTAACAAGAATATCTTCTAAGCAAATAAGCCATAAATTGTCCAAAGATGAAGTAAGAAACTTTAAGAATTTAAATCCTGTGCTCTTTATGAATAGCTTTAATATATTTAAAACAAATGGCATAGCCAATTAGTATTAGATAGTTAGATCTATCAATTCTTAAGAAAAAAGTTTGAAATTTTTGGAAATAAGGAGTATTTTAATCAATAAAAATTTATATAATACTGAACCCAATATCACGATTATGGCTAAGTTTTAGTCTACGATGAAATCGTTATATATATTAATATATATATATATATATATAATAGGACGATCCGGTGAGTTGTAAGTTGACTGCTGACTCTTGTGATATTATAAGTAAAGTCTATTACTTTATTTTAAATCATATCTTTATTATTTTATAGGATTGATTCTCATCTTATATATTCTATACTCTGTCTTTCAAATCCGTTTATATTATCTATAGCTTTTATTGTATGTTGGTAATTGATTAAAAAGGTCAGTCCTCTATACAGTATTGAATTTCGTGCTGCCGTAGATCTATGAAGAGCTAATCTGAAATCGTTTACATTTCTTAGAGCATATCTCTCCTAAGTACTAATTATATACTTTCCATCATGTATAGGGTATAGCCGCCTGTAGTCCCCTACCAAAAGCTTAAAAAAGTAGAAACTGATTCTTTGGTTCCAATTGCCCAGTGTCCTTGAAATAACCTTGAAAAATCATTTTTAGTAAGCCTTTTTTCAAGATTTTATACAGGGTGTCCCGTCAGGTAGTACATTCCTTTACAGGGGTGGTAGGGGAGTCCAAGATGAACAAAAAATCGTATGTGAGGTGGGGGTCCCAAATGCACCCCTGAGGAGTTATAGGGCCTTAAAGTTTTCTGGCACTAAGTCCAGAAAAACAATTCTCCCACGCTAGTGGCTTACTGTAGAAAAAAAATTGTAATGCGGTTTGAAAGCCAATTGTACAGGCTTTCGGGCAAAATTGAATTGATGGTCAAAACTGCAGTTATTGTGTGAAAAATAAACGCTCAAAGTCAAAAATTCTGAAAAAATTTTCAATTATTTTACTTTGGGAGCCATTTTGGTATGGAAAAGGTCCAATTAAGACATGCTTTTTTAATTTTTTTTTAAATCTTCGATCAATTTACTTCAAATCTGTGGTACATTTGTTATACCTTATTAGCGGTTTAACCTCAGGAAAAATAGGATTTAAAAACGAACTTGAACTTGATATTTACAAGAACCTAAGTGCACATAGATGATGTTTCACCTCTACCGAAGTGCGTTTGACTTCCAGAAAAAGCAAGAACAAAACCCAACCTCTGCAGTTTTCCAAACTTTATTTTAAATCTTCCCATAACATACCATATTAAAATATCTGAATAAAATATAATCTTTATAAGAACATTAAAATGTGCTTAACTTAAAATACTACAAATAGGATAGTTCGGAGGTCAAAATACCAAATTCTTGAGAATTATTTTGTTGACTTGATCTGAAGATGAAAGAAAAAAAAATGATTGATTTCAAAAACTCATGAATTTTGTAAATGTTGCTATTATGAAATTAGTATTTTGTCTTTTTCTTTTTAACTTATATAAGAACCTAAATCCGAATTTCCATATGTATTAAAAATATTTGAATTCTTTTTGAAAATTTTGTTTAGCTTTTGTCGCAGTCCTACAAATTTCTTATGATTCTTTAGGAATACCTTCAATATCGATTATTGCTATGCGTAGACAGTTCAGACTTCGTGCGTTGCTTAACAGTTTAAAACCGAATGAAGCACAATAATATATACAACAAATTAGAAAAAAATTAGAAGAAAAAAAAAAACTAATCAAGAAAAAACATAATTCAACCATTTTCAGTTAGAGTTATCGTTTAAACAGTTGAAGTCTTTTTATGGCCACTGCAAAGTTGCTAAGTAACATTTTATGTTGGATCTTGGAACAACTACAACAACTTCTACTAAGCATTGATAACAATTGAAGCAGCATTACTTAAAGGCTATAAAATATTTGCTTCTTACCGTTTGGGGACCGTTTGTTTTTTTTTTTTTTTTTTTTTTTTGGTCTTAAAATATCTTGGGATATATAATTAATGTATAGATTTATCCATAATGAATTCATGTAAATAAGTCATAGAGTAATTGAATGTTAGAACTCAGCTTTTCCTTTGAATATTTGTGTCGATAAATAGATACATATATATGTGTGTATATGTCATTTCCTCGAGCCCGTCGATTTTGCTGTACTTGAATATATCTTATTCAAACATTGCCATGGTAGAGGTGGGTACAACTTCCAGCAACAGCTGCAGGAAAAGTGTCACTTTGTCTGAAATAGAAAACAAATCGTAAACAACGATAAAAGCTAAAAAAAAAAAAATAAAATGCGATTTAGTTTACTCATGAAGCGCGGAGTCATATTGTATTTCACAAATGGCACATAGAAGATGAGACCCGCAAATATGAATAATGTCGCATATAAGTATTCGATGCGTGGTGTATCGATAATGGGCGCCACAACCAGATACATGGAAATCACAAGAACCACAACAGGAATGATTATTGGCACTTTATATGGCCTTGGATAGTTGGGTTTGGTGAAGCGCATTAAAATAAGCGCGAACATGGAACCACCATAAAAGATCCACGCAGTAAAACTGAAGAAATCAATCAAAGAATCAATAGTGCCGTAGAGCACCATCGCTGAAGCAATCAGTGACTAAAATGAAAGGAAATTGTATACATATGTATATAGTTTTTGATTGACATTCATTGCGTCCCTCAGACTTACGTGGAAAATTAAACCAGGTGCCGGTGTTAGACGACGCACATGGACATACGATAATATATCCAACAAATGACCCTCACGACTTGCAGCAAAGCAGAGCCTGTAAGATAAAAAAATATCCTTCATTTTCTCATATAAATATCATATATAAATATGAATGAATTATACAAAAAAAAATAGGAAACACTTCACTCAGCTCAGAGCGAGTTCGATGATTTTTCATTACCTTCCCGCTGCAAAAAGGGTTCCATTAGCACTACCAAATGTCGATATAGTCACACTAAGTGGCATCAACCATGCCATTGCGCCCAATATACGATTACCGAAAGTAACTGCAACAGCTTCGGATTCGATCATTTCGGTGGGTGACATTGCAGCCAGATATGATATATTGATCAATGCATAGCATAGTGTTACCAATGGTATACCAATTACAATTGAGCGCGGTAGATTTTTGCTCGGATTTTTGATCTCTTCAGTTACATAATTTAAATTATTCCATCCATCGTATGCCCAGAGACCTGTATAGAATGCTGTTGCAATCGCACCCATCGTTGGTGTGGGTCCAGTAAATGCATTGGATAAATGTTGTGTATTACCTTGGAATAATTTCCAAGCACCGCCAGATATTACAACCAGTACGGCGACCAATTTTGCTGCTGTGAAAACATTTTGTACCGCCATACCCAAATTCACGCTGTAGCAATTAACGAATAGAATCATCACTAAAATGTGATATCGGCCGGTGAGCGGGGGTGGCGGGGGAGAGGGAGAAAAAAGAATCCATTGCAGCTTCTACTAAATCGAATTTCATACAGTCGATCGAAAGTGTACTACTCACCAATCGCTAATAATGCAACCATCTTTACAACCGACAAGGGTGGATCACATTCTGATACAAACGCTTCCACTGCATACTGTGCAAATGAAAGACATATTATAGCCATTTGTGATGGCTTTAGGACCAAAGTTGATACCCAAGAGAACAAAAATGCCGGAGCTGGTCCAAAGGCATCCATGAAATAAGCCCATTCAGCACCAGATGACGTATTCATCGTTCCCAATTCAGCATAGGCCAATGCACCTACAAGCCAAAGGTACGAAATTTTAATTGACGATTTCAAATCAAGCGCGATTATATTTACAACTTGGGAGCTTTCAGTGGTAAAGCGATGCTTTCTCAAGAGTTCTCCATTTGGCATTGGATTAATTTTGTTTTTTTTTTTTTTTTTTTGGTTTTTTTATTTACTCTTTACATCAATAGACATTTCCAAGAGAAGTAAATTTCATTAGAACTGTGATAACAAAGCCATTTGTTACAATGAGGATCAGTAAAAGCAGCATTTCGTCAACGTAGATGCTAGCCATTCATGAACATTCCAAAACATTTTGTATTTCGCCATAAGTAATTGCCTAACTCAAAATTGAATCATTGTAAGAAATTCGTTTCAATCCCGTGAAAAAATTTTCTAAATTCTACAGCGGCCACTATGCTGTTACAAAGATTGAAGGCCGCAACTTTCGTAACGTAATTACGACATCCCTCGTATATTTTTAGCCCGTTTTGAAGAGTGAACGTACAATCTTCAAAGTAAGCTATTGTAGCGCAGGTCGCATACAGTCTCGCTTACAGAATTGGAAGCAGTCGCTACAGTTCGTATACTGTAATGCTATAGCAGCAGTTCGCTCTACAAACTCGTATACTTGTAAGCTATTGGCAGGCAATTCGCTACAGTCTCGTATACTTTAAGATATTGGAAGGCAGTCGCTTACAGTCTCGTATATTTTGTAAGCTATTAGACGACAGGTCGCTTACAGTCTCGTATACTTTGTAAGCTATTGGCAGGCAAGTCGCCTACAGTCTCGTATACTTTATAAGATATTGGAAGGCAGGTCGCTTACAGTCTCGTATACTTTGTAAGCTATTAGACGACAAGTCGCTTACAGTCTCGTATACTTTGTAAGCTATTGGCAGGCAGTTCGTCTACAATCTCGTATACTTTGTAAGCTATTGGCAGGCAATTCGCCTACAGTCTCGTATACTTTATAAGATATTGGAAGGCAGGTCGCTTACAGTCTCGTATACTTTGTAAGCTATTAGACGACAGGTCGCTTACAGTCTCGTATACTTTGTAAGCTATTGGCAGGCAGTTCGTCTACAATCTCGTATACTTTGTTGCTATTGATAGGCAAGTCGCCTACAGTCTCGTATACTTTATAAGATATTGGAAGGCAGGTCGCTTACAGTCTCGTATACTTTGTAAGCTATTAGACGACAGGTCGCTTACAGTCTCGTATACTTTGTAAGCTATTGGCAGGCAGTTCGCCTACAGTCTCGTATACTTTGTTGCTATTGATAGGCAGGTCGCTTACAGTCTCGTATACTTTGTAAGCTATTAGACGACAGGTCGCTTACAGTCTCGTATACTTTGTAAGCTATTTGCAGGCAGTTCGCCTACAATCTCGTATACTTTGTAAGCTATTGGCAGGCAAGTCGCCTACAGTCTCGTATACTATGTAGGCAATAGGCATTCGTGGCCGCTGGGTAATATTCTTAATTAATTGTTGAAGCAATAAATGTATCGGTACATTTCTCGGGCGTTGGTGTAATTGCAATAAAAGGCAGTCAAACATGAAAAATTGGATGAGAAATCTTTTGACTTGTGCCAGTTCATTTGTTTAATGTGCGATTTCTTTTCATTTCACATAAAATTAGAATAAAATCGTTCTCAAAATGAGCGCCCAGAAACAAAATCATTGAGCTCTATTTGAGGAAATCAGTTTGAGCTTCCAACAAAAATGCTTTTATGTTTAACTGAAGAACCGATACAATTTTCGCAAAGTTTCAAACAAATTTTTAAATATTTCTACAACTATAAAACTATATGGAATAGCGTAGGCAAATATTAACCTCAAATGAATGCAACTTGACTCCATTCTTATCTTAGTGGCACTTGTAGATACCTACATGAAAAATTCTTTGTGACTTACCCAACAAGGAGAGCAAACCGCAGGCCAGCCATATTATGAAGCTTACACCAACAGAACCAGTACGCACTAGTAGACCTGA
The DNA here is from genome assembly GCA_020466095.1 of Chlorops oryzae. Classification (NCBI taxonomy): domain Eukaryota; kingdom Metazoa; phylum Arthropoda; class Insecta; order Diptera; family Chloropidae; genus Chlorops; species Chlorops oryzae. Next base: position 16,473,828 of record CM035808.1, read on the forward strand.
AGGTGACACAAATATTCCAGACCCTATTGCAGAATAGTAAAATCATTTGAAATAAATACTTTTGAGGTTTTTAGCCATTCTAAGTAATGTTTTTTTTTTTTTTCAACTTAAAAATATCAAATTAAATTTCCGTTATGAGATTTATTAATAGAAAAATGTTGTGTGCAGTGTGGTTTAAATTCAAATATCATAAAGAAATGATTTTTTTTTTTTTTTCAATAATTTGCAATTCGCGATGTTATATTAGTGGTATTCAAGGAGCTGTGGAAATTGAATTGTGCAAATTTTGCCCTTTTGTATGAAAAACCCTGCGAAGAACGAGTGCAAGACTTGTGCAATAACATGGCAAAAATGTTGCCCATCAAAATCGATGTGCAATATTTGCCCGGCCGCGGAATTTTTTTCCATACAAACAAATTTGCACAAACGCAAAATTGCACACCTGCTTGAATCCCACTATTATGTAAATATGGAGCATGACGAAAGCGAGGAAAAACATAAATTAACGAATTTCGAACTCTTTTAAAAACATGTGAGGAAATGTATCATTTATATATTTTACGCATATAACATCAGGTCGATGGGCACAGTCTAAGGCAGGCGATATTTTGTTGCGAAAAGTTTATTGCTCGTACATGTTGAATACGCAACGTGCAATCTTGAAATCATTGGGTGCATTCAACAGACTCAACTGTTGAGTAATCTTTTTGACTGAGCGGACCACATTTTTGGAAATTTGAGAAAAATTCGAATTAATCGTTTTTGGGTATATTTTTTTTGCGATAAATTTTTGATTTTGTGGTTCAAATGATTTTCAGATTTAAAAATTCAGATTTTTCTCTAGGCGACACAGTTATAATTACATCCAGCGTTAGGAGGGTAGATCTTAGCTCCGTAGATATAGACAAATATATACTATATATTCTTGATCAGAAACGAAACCTGAATCGATTAAGACACGTCCGTCCGTCTGGGGTCGGATCTCCTTCCAAATGGCTGGTACAACCGCACATCGAAATTTGGCACGCAGATATTTTATGAATAAAATGATCCTAAGCAAATATCCATCCACTGTCACGCCCGCAAATGGATATTTTTTATATTGGCTATAGTTTCAATATTTTTGGTGAATATCGATTTTCTGGCTAGAGTATATTAAGAGTTGAATATTAAGGAGTGAAGAACACAAAAAAAATAAATTTGTTTTAAAGATATTATGAGGTAAAAAAAAACTGTTAGGCAAAAAGTTTGTATTCCTCGATAAAGGATTAAAAGTCAAAAAAGTATGCGTTTTTTTATGCAAAAAAATGGATCTCTGAATAGAGAATTGTTTTGATGTGGAGTGAAAGTTTAATGTGCTCGCAATCAATTAACATTTACATATTTTTGACAAGCTATTCACAACCAATGTGGTATCGAAAAAGCCGAAAAGATCGTAACTGACCTTACTTTAAAGTCTGGGCGTGATGGATATAACAAATGTTTTGTTCTTGTGTTAATTAGAGTTGATATCTCTGTTAAAATCTAGTGGCTGAAAACCTTGTTGATCAGTGTTAATTTTTCATATTACATAGGTACCTAATTTAGAAAAAAAATTCCCATTATTTTCGATGCCTGCTCCTTCTGGCTTATTTGTGGATTTCATCCCTTCAGGAAATGACAATAGTGAATCTATACTCTTTCTCTACTGACTGCGTCAACAGTACTACTGACCAGTTAAACCCGTCGCAATGCTTTGGGTTATTGACATTTAACATTGAGTTGTCATTGAATGTCAACAGTAGACCGAAAAACTATTGACGACCTATTGACGTCGGTACTATTATATAGACAAAAGGAGTACTCTTTCGCTTTATAAGGAAACATGTTGTTGACATGGTCAATAAAGATGAACTATACCTCTTGACAGTACAGTTTCTATAATGAGACCGCCTATAAATACTGTTGACGTTGGAACTAGTTCTCTTGTCTATATTGACGTCAATATAGATATGGGGCCATATGGCGACAGGCTTCCTGCAGGGATATTTCGCGGCAATTTAATTCTATAATGTTGTTTGGTCTCTCACACACCAACGCAAAAAGAGTGTGTAATGTGCAAACCATCCGTTTAAAAATTAATACAATTTGTGAGTAATGGCTGTGCTATCACTCGCAAGCGATGATATGGACAAAGTATGTCAACATTGAGACCCAATTTGCAATTAAATATTCAAACGTGCTGGTAATTATGTTTAAAATATAATATTGTACGAACATAAAATTGATATGATGTCCGAACAAGGAAACCTCACCCGCACACTTCGGCTGTGACGTCAAAGGTTAACTAAATGGTGCTCTATTTTAGAATTTTTTCACGCAATACAACGTCATCACAATTATTCAAGATATTTATATATTAAATATCTTTTCTACCTGGTACGAACTCTTGAAAGCTTTTATAAATTGAAAAAAAAAAAAAATTCGAAAATCGACGAACGCTCAATGACATGAGAATTCTTATTTTTGCCTTGAAAATTCACTTTCATTGCCTAAAAAAAAATATAAGAAAAACACCATTTCACTTAATTTATGACGGTATTTAGTATAGGCGGGTGTTTTTATATTTTTTATAAATTATATAAAAGGAATTAAAAAAGGCTCCAAAGTCTATCGTGACAAATTTATGAAAAATATAAAAAATACCTAAATTTTTTATATACATATACCTATATTTTAATAATGGGAATTTTTTCTTTTATTTTCTTTTTTTCCCACAAATTTTGCTAAGTTATTAAAATTAATCCGAAAATTTTATGAATTTTGATTAAAGAATTTTATAACAAAAACCAGTGATATTTGGAATGAATGTGCTGACACGCAATACTCGTATGGTGAATCAATATATTGGCATCCTAGACGTATGAGTAATGTTCTGCGTACACAAGAACGTAGCGCATACGCAAGTACTTCTGTTAACCCTTTCGCGCATTTGAAGCCATTTGGCAACATCCACGTTTTAAGGTCTTCAGATCTAAACTTTTGCACCTTTTGATCCTTCTGTTGTGATTTAATGGTTAATCGGAACAATGTTATTATTATTATTATTATTTGAGTATTTTCCCTTAATGAATTAAGACGGATCTTTAAAAAATAAGAGGCGCTAGCTTCTGAGGCTATCGGCCATAATCGGAACTATTTATATTGTTTGAACTCATTAGGAGCGAGAAAAATGAAGTCTGTCGATTATGAGGACCTATAGAGTAAAGGTCGAAGGTACAACTTCTGATTGAAGTGAGAATATATTACAGTGTGCTCTTTGGAAACTATGCTTTAATTTTGATGACTTTACTTCCACAATTTGTAAAAAATTAGTCAAGTAAGAGTCTTAAGTAATTAGTAACTCTGAAAATAAGGTCAGTAGGGCTATACAATTGTTCTGAGTACATATTTTATCATGCCTCAAAAACCACTAAAAAAATTAAAAGATACGGAAATTGATTTCTTTTTATGAATAACAAGATCCGAGGTAATAAAAACACATACAAAATGATTATTTTGTCTGAAAATCAAAAAAGATGTAGTGAAAGGGTTAACAATCCCCACTTTTTCGATTCCACCATTGGACATTTGAAACGCTAAGAGCAAAATGACAATAAAATCTTTTGTTATTTCATTTATTGTTGAAAGATCTACAATTTTCGAAGGCAAATTTACGCCACGAATTTGTTTTTTTGCTAAAGGAATTTCAATATTTTTCCCTAAAAAAAAAAAAGAAAAACAAATAACAAATTTTTCTATGCATAAAAAATAAAAGCCACAAAAAATTCGTAAAAAAAAACTTAATTGATTTCTTTTATGACTGAGCATGAATGGGCGTGAAATTTTATTTATTTTAGTTTCTGCATACGTCATTTAAAGAATCACATGCCTTTCTGAATTTATTTAATAGCATTTCGCTACATACAAATCTGCATAAATTTAATGAGCAGGATGAATATGAGTTCTATTTTTGACACACGAGAGCTTCTTTATCGCATTCCCAATTAGGTACAGTGTACTCTCTCTAAAGTGGACACCTGCGGGACCGAAAAGTATGTCCGCTTAACGGGGGTGCCTGCTTAAAAGGAAACTATTTGAGAATCAGGAATACGAGAGCATTCTCACAAAGTGTCCATTTAAGAGGAGTATCCGCAAGGAGAGAGTGCACTGTGCTCACATACATATGTATGTTAAGTGTGAAATTGTTGATTGTTATCTTTTGTATTCATAACAAACAACTCTAAAATCAATTGAGAAAAAAAAGGTCTCTTGTAAATAAGTATTTATTTTCGTTTTTTCCCATGAGATAATTTTGAGCCTTAACATGCATGTGTACTGTTATGAGCTTGAGAATTTCACGTGGTGCCTAATAAAGAAATAAAAGGTATGCACAGAGTTAGGTACAGCGGAAATGGCATTTAGCCAAAAATGAAATTCATATGTAAATGTCGCGAAATTATCTTTCGAAACCTAATAAATTTTGCCAATTTTTTATATATATTTTTTTTTCCTATTGCGTTTTAAAATTCTGAATGGATTCTCTTTTAGCATAACTTTAGGCTCGGTAATGGAACACTCAAAGGACATTCAGTAGGTACCTTAAACTTATGCTTGGATATTTGAGAATATCGTGATGAAAGGATTTTAAGAAATCTGAAAGAGTTTTGAAGATATAGCCTTCTTTGTCGAGCAAGGTCTGTGCTAAAACGAGTAATTTTTGCGTTGCTTCAAACTTTAAACGCATTTGTTTTTCAACTGGCGGCCACGATTTCTCCAGTTCAACTGGACCGATTTTAATAAAACAATGTAGATTCGACGCAGAATTGTCACAATTTTCGGGTGACCCTCAATTTTAATTTTAAAAAATTTTTTACTATTTTTTTTTTTACACTGAACTACAAAAAAATATACCCAAAATCGATGTGTCATTTTTCGATGCCCGCCATTTTGTAAAAAAAAAATCTCTAAATGTTTTTCGAGCTTCACCCGAAAATGACATCTATTCTGATTAAAAACCCTCTTTTTCTTTTTCATTTCGGAGTCTCTACTTTTAGGGCCTAGAACTTTTTGAACCGCCTTAACATAAAAATAAGAAGTGTTTTTTGCTAACTTTAATTAATTCTGAGCAGAATAAAAAGATAAAAAACCTCTTTTCGTTTTCTGTCAAGAATTTTTTAAAGAATGGTCCAAAAACAGCCTTGCGAAGGAGACATCCCCTTAAGAGATACCCAGCGGGAAGAGTCCCCCTGACAAAATCGGTCATGTCAGCGTGACTTTGGAGCCGGTATGCATGCCAATTCGTAGGACACTTTGCATGATATTTGTACACGAACTGACGGACGGATTAGAAAAAGTCACTATTGACGCCCAGCAGGACATTGTCCTGTTATCTGTCAATATCGATTAAAAATTCAGAAAAACAAGTAACGTTCCAAAAATATTTCCACCTTTTTTAGCTGTAGGTAACTTTTGGGGAAAGCTTATGAGAACACTAGCTTACAAATAGTTAATTTTTATTTAACCAGGAGATCTAAATGCACTTTTCTAATTGACCTTTGCCTTCTTAATACGAAAACAATATTTAAAAAGAAAATTATAACTTGTCCATTTATGCATAGATTTTATAAGCTGATATCTAAATTTTTTTCGTAAAAAACCAACTTTATTTTATTATACCCAACGTTAGCAGGGTGTATTAGTTTTGTACGAATCTTGTTACATATAGAACTAAGCTTCATAGATATAGAAAAAAAAAATATATATATATATACACTAGAGTGATTGATTATTCGACATTTTCCAGAACCCGGTTTTCGAATAACTCGATATCCTAACATTAAAAAAAAACCGATTAAGCGAATAAAAGTTCACTAAAAACCGGTTAACCGGTTATTTTAAAAATCCAAGGAAAAAGCAATTTTTGGACGGGTGTGTTTTATTTGTTCGTAAATATTTTCTTCGTACTTCTTTTTTTTATAAAACTTAAAAAATAAAAAACAAAAACAAAACATTTGCATTCAGCATAAAATAAATTAAAACAGCCATATTTTCATTTGCTTTGAAAAACTACAACTTTAAAATACATATAAGAGTTCAATTATTTAACTTAAAATATTTTTTTTTAAATAAAATAACATTCAAAAGTTTCGGAGTGTACCGATTTTTTTCTTTTGTTTTAATGAAACTTGCCATAGAGAAAGCCCTTTCACTTAAGATGCTTGGTGGAGATATACTTAATAAAGCATACAATAACAAATCAAGTTTTTCTGTTCTTTTGTGACACTTGTCTAAATACAAAAAATCATCCAAAATATCATTTCTATTTGGATGCACCATTACACTTCGTGTGTCTCTGGCGATTGTCTCTCTAATGTAAACGCGGACAAACTTACAACGATATAATCGCAAGATTGGAGATAGCCCATTATTACTACGTTTATACGTACGCCTTATTCGCGAATAAGAATATCGCGAATAGCGAATATTACCGTATAAACGGTCTTATTCACGAATAGCTAATTCACGAAAGTTATTCGTGAATAGTGAGACTATTCGCGATAAACATGAGAGGTGATGCCACATTTTTCGCTGATTTCTCTCTTTTTGACGATCCGGCAGCGCTTTTGTTTAATTTGAGTTCAAAAATCTAGCAAAAAAGATGGAGAACGGAAAGGAAACCAACCGCTGCACATGGATAATACTTAAATCAGAGACTAACATTTTTTCACTTTTGAAAAACTAATTGGTAAAAGCATTCCTGATGCTATGAAATCATGTGGTTTTCAAGTGTGCTACCATTTCATTTCGTTTTGGCAGTCAGGTAGCGCTAAGACCAACTAATCTCGGTTGCCGTATAAACGGTGACTTCACTATTTGCGATATTCTTATGAAGGTTTAACGTATAAACGTAGTATATGATGACACTCATTTCGATAGCTATTGATAATCTATACTTATAGTGGTGATCACATGGTCATTTTTGTATGCAATCTTGTATGACGTTAGGAAAGGAATAACTGAGTGAAAGCGAAAATAAGCCGTTGGAGAAAAAACCGGGTATTCGTATAAAAATAACCGATTTAATCGATATTCGAAAAATCAGTATTTAGAAAAAACCGCCTCCCAAATCGCACTAAAAACCGGTCGGTTAACCGATCGGTTAACCGAATCAATCACCCTAATATACACCCTTGATCAGGATCGTACCTGAATCGATTAGGACATGTCCATCCATCTGTGGTCGGATCTCCTTTCAAGCGGCTGGTACAACCACTTCGAGAATGATCTCAAGTGAAAATGGGCGATATACAACCACTGCCACGCCCACAAATGGACATTTTTCGTAACTTCCGAAGTAAAAGGCGTAGAAGCTTCAAATTCGAAACATGGGTTTCCCAAGACGAATGAAAGGTGTGGGAGAAAATTGGATGTGTTCCGCCCACTGCCACGCCCGCAAATGGAAATTTTTCGTTACTTCCGTACGGAAAGGCAAACCATAGCGCATCAATATTGTCGGGATGCTGGGTATATGAAAGTCGGGCTTGACCGATTTTAGCTTTCTTACTTGTTTCGATTTTTTAGATTTTATGAATTTTCTCAAAAAATATTGTGTTTTTTTTTAGGTTTAAAGGACTACAGAACCTTATTTTCTTGACCGATCCTAAGACTATGTGAAAAATAAGTTTTAGAGGAGTTCATTTTATTTAATTTGAGGGATAATTTGTTTAAATCGGATGATTCATTGTCGAATTCCGGCCGAAAAAGCTTCCGTAAAAATTTAAAAAATATTTTTTTCCTATTTAGAAAGCCAAAGTCCATAATTAAAGTGCATTTAGGTCTACTGTTGAAAATTCTGTAAGCCAGTGTAATTGAATATATGAAAATTCTGAAATTAATATTTTTTTCATTGAAGTAAAAGTTAATTTATATTCATCATTCGTGTGGATCTGTGAAGATACAGCGGTGTTCTGTTCCTACTCACGAAGTGAAACTAAAAATTTCAAAGGGCTCAAATGGTCAATCAAAATTTAAGAGGAATAGAAACAAAATGGTTTTTTCAATGAGAAAGCAAATGGAGAACACGAAAATCTGAAAGAAGAAGAAAACTTCCTACTAGAATTTCGTATTTTTCTATTTTCTTTTATGGCTGCCAGATTTTGTCAGGCAAAACGAATTCGCATCAAACTAAATGAATAAATTTTTATGTATTTCAGAGCTCTAAATTCCTTAATCCATTTTTCGTTAACTCAAACATATATATACATATGGCACCGTTGACGGGAATTGGTTAATTTAAGACATTCAGGATTTAATTCGATTGCTATGTAATTCCGTTTATAGAAACAATCGACACTGAACTATTTTAATAGCCTAATTAATATTTCGAAAAATCTTTTAACCCCCTTAACGCTTAAGGGAGAAATTTGTCCGCACATTATTTAATGGATTTATAGAATTTACTTTTTACAAAATTGCCATAAAAGAAAATTTCCTAATATTCATTTTAACCCGAATGCGTGTTTTGGACTCCAAAATGAAATGAAAAGTTTCCATGGAAAAACTTTTTGCAAATCTTTTCAAGCAATTAAAAAAGCAAAGGTCTCCGTTGCCAGTGCTCCTTTCATTTTGAAAATAAATAAATATAAAAAAATGCAAAGAAAATTATTTTCTTTTTATGAATCCATGATTGTCAAATAAAAATAGAAAGCTCCCAAAGTGACTGCTAAGAGAAGAATTTCTTTGAACAAAAAGAGAATGAAGAATTTGCTGTTGCTGTCATGTTGTGAAAAATATTGAATGTTTTCCGTTGTGCAGAGATGAAAGCACTATTTCAAAAGGTACATACATACATACATCTATTTTTCAAAATAAAATGGTATTGAAAATTCTCGATGAAAACGAAATAAATAGGAGGCCCGTTTGTATTAACAGTCGTGGGATGTTATAGTCGAAGGCTTTTAAAAAACTCAGAAACGATTTTAAGAAAATGCTGAGTATTTTTTTTTTTTTAATATTTTCATAATATATTCCACGGCAGTGTTTCCCAAACAGAGTTCAATGGAACTGCCTTCGAAAATGTTGCCTCGGATCGAGGTATTTGGCAGTCTCTGTCCTATAGTGTTGACATTAATTAATAGTAAAACTATGTGAATGTTATGAATTTGGAAAATTGTTGACTTTCGATTTTCGATTGTTTTCACTTACCTATCATCGTTCCGACAATTAAAGCAACCCCACTGAAGAGTCCCACCCGTCTCTGGAGGTGAACAGGGTCGTTCTGCGTTGACTGCTCCCCCTCCAGCGACTTCCGCATCCTCCCGGTCCCTGATGAGTCGGTCTCTGTCGCTTCGGGCCCTTCTCCGCCGACAGACCCATTGGCACACGTTGTCCCGTTGCTCGTGGTTTTAGAAGGCAAATTATGTCCTTTTTTTTTTATTAAAAAAAAATTTTTTTTTTTTGAAATAATTACATATTCATCATTCGCAGTGCCATTATCAATCGTGAAAAGCGAAAATGAGAAGAGAAGAGAATAGAAAAAAAATGATTAATATAACTTGAAAAAATCGTCTGAAAAAAGTTTTTAAAACAATGGCATGGATTCTCTTCTATAAAAATGGATTTTTTTTTTCGATCGCTCGAGTGGCACTATCGCCAAAACACACCTGTAACATTTTCTGTTGAGCCATCTTTGCATGCGTTTCTTTGCAAGCAAAATAGTTGAGATACTTTATCGCGCATGGCATGGACGGATAAAAAATTTTCGAAATTATTTCGCCGCGAATATTTACGTACAGCGAACGATTGCGACGACGAATTTTAACTAACTGGCCGCCTATTTTCGCACCAATATGCTACAGAGTCTTGTGAAAATCTTTTCGATATATGTCCGCAGAAGCACAAGAGAGTACGCGTTTTTCAATTTAGTTTTCTTTGTGTTTGTCTTACGAATTCGATGCGATGCGATTCGATTCGATTCGGTTTGGCGCCGTTAGAGACAATCGGGAAATTCTGTGCGATTGCTTATTGTTGCGTTGAGTGTTGGAGAAGAAATATCTATCACAACCACCGACGAACAGTTTTGAGCAAAATCAAAAAAAAAAAAAATTTTTTTTTGCGGTTCTTTGGACTTTTCTTTTCGAATATTTTATTTATTTGTTTGTTTTTGATTTGATTTCAGAAGCTCGAAAATATTTTCGATAATATTAATAAAAGTTAATAAAATTTTTTAATAGTCGCTTTTTTTTCTAGATCATCTAAAAATTTTATATTAATTAATTCCTTTTCTCTCTAATGATTCACTTTCAGTTTTGGGTTCGTTTTTGATAAAAATTTCTCTCTCTCAAAAGTTTTTAAATAATTTTTTTTTTTTAATAATTGTTTTCCGATCCGATTTGTTTTATCGTTTTCATAGAAATAACGAATCGAAGATTTTTCAGCACTTTCAAAGTCCCTGGCGTAATGGAGTCTTGGAGCTTCAAGAAACGAGAATCACTTTTTCATGAATCTTTTTCTCAAAAGATTTCATCAGCCAAAAAATGTTTTCAGTCTGACAGCAGTTTGAAACGATTTTCACACTTTTTGGATACACATTCGTGCGATGTAAGCAAAAATCAGAAGACGAAAAAATTCTTAAATAAAAAATGTGTTTATTTTATTTTTTTTTTACACAGAGGCTAGAGCGTGTGATGATCTGACCGCGAAAATCGCAGTATACTGTGAATGCGTTCGGCACTTCTATTCAACTGAATGTGTAAATTTGCAATTATAGCTTCGCATACGATTGTTTTTTTTGGGCTTATAAAGGTTTCTCATTCTGCAGTTTTACTCATATACATACGCGGACAATATCACTCGATTCGCACATGTACATATGGTTTCTCTTATGTACGGCTTGAGTGTTGTTCGCCTTTGAGTGTCTTCGGCCTGGGCATTGGCGTCGGCATATGATTTCAATTAATTTTAAATGAAAGTATATGATTTCATTAATTTGTAATATTGAACTCTTGTTAATTGATTTGAATTTGTGTTTGCAAATTTGCACGAAGAGAAAAAAATATTGAAAAGGGATCGAAATTTCAAATGCTGAATTTTCACTTTTCGATTGAATTCAATAAAAAAATTGGGAAAATTAGTTTAACATGGACAAGCTCGGTTTTGATATAAGCATTTTTTTTTTTCATAAAATTCGTGTAGAATCGATACGCTTTTTTTTATCTCATTATTTATGTTTTATATTAGTGGAATTCATTTAGGCTCGCAAAATCTCGTCGTACACACAGAAAAATATGACGCCATAAAATCGATAAGATCCGCTTATTGAGCGAATTTATAGAGAAATCTTGTTAAACTATATGAACGATGTGCTTTTTCCATAGAGAAAACTCTTTGAATGCATAGAGAATATCTTATTGAAACATTTTAATCGATATCCTCATATATTTCATGTGAATATCTTATTAATTCTGTTAAGGATATGGAAAACTGCTTGATATAGTAAAATAATAAGGTGACCATATCAATCAAACTATGTGACATTCTTATAAAAACGACGTTTTGATAAATTAAGAATTTATCTTCTTAACTTTTCGTTCAATTTTTCGTTAAAATAAACGATAAGTTTTTCTCTATGGTTTCAATAAGACAATCTTCTTGAATAAAAACCATAGAGAAATCTTATTGTTTTTCTTCCATTTTATGTGGTATCGTTTTCTCTGTGTAAATTTAGCGATCGCAAATTTCCCGACGTTGAATGAACGACCCTTCGCAGGCGCTTCGCAAAACTTATGCTTATTCATATAAAAATATATAAAAAATATATATATTTAAGCCTTAAATTTTAAGGCAAAACCGTTTGTTTTTAGATTCCTTCCATAGAACAAATTATTTGTTTAATGAACCTTTAACAAGGTGTATCCGGCTTTGCAGTTATTATTTTTATATCTTAGATTTTAGCTTAAGCTTTTTGAATTGTTTAATTAGTATATTTGCTGTACTGTCGTACTGTCTGTTGACTGAAATTAAATGAATAAATAAATAAAAAATAAAAAATAAATAAATAAAAAATTCTTTCCTTTTTCGAATTAAAGCTTAAAGCCATTTCACCATACATTTTAAGGTTTCTCAAATTAGACTGTCTAGATCAGCCCGAACCCGTTTTATGAAAAAGCTTTCTAAATTTTGCGAAGCGAAAACCAATGGGGAAAGTTTGTCATGATTCATACAATTTTCTCCATACAAATTTTGACAGCTCATTTCCCATTTCGAAATATGTATATCCAATTTGGTAAAAATTGCGCAGCTGGATGAATCCCACAATTGTCTTTATTAATATTAAGATTAAAGAGAGCTCGACTGGGTAGATAAATCGAATTTCTCCCAGACCACTGCCGCCTTAAATGCCAGCTCCAAAAGATGGACAAGTCTGAAGGCAGACGTGAATATTTTGCCCTATGTAGGCCCTGCTTAAGCTAGGACCAGCTGAGGCTCAAAAATTATCTAAGTATACTCCTCTTCATAAGTAAGATTTAGGGCATACTATAACAACTGAATGGCAACAAATCGCACAAGGGATCTCCACTGCGAGCTTTTACTTTGTCTTAACCCTTTCGCGCCGGAGTTTTTTCTCGAAACACAGGCATTTTTTTTAAAACCTTCGGTTCCTTCGGTTATCCTGGGATATATAATTCCAATAACAGTTTTAAATGGTACACATGTGTATGTCCTAAAAGAAAAAAATAAAGTTTTAACTGAGTGGGACAAATTGTCCCAGTAGGCGCGAAAGGGTTAAAGTTGGAGGGATTTTTCGGAGGTAAGAAATATTAACTTCTGTTTCTACTTTATCCGGAATGCATCAATTTTGGAACACTTTAAAAAAACAGAAAATACATTTTATACGTCTCAATATATTGTATGTTTGTAACTGGGGATTTGTAATGCAATTCCCTGCAGAAAAAAGGACCGGTCCTGGGTCGAGCGCGGATCGGTCTTAACGAGGTCAGTGTTAGTCGGCTTTCCATACAATCAACTGACCTGCCTTAATATAGAGCTATCATTGAAAATCAACCGGTCTCTTTTCAATTGATTGCGAATGAGTCCTTATGCCTTTAAATGAGGATGAGTTTTTCATCAAGCAAAGCAAAAAACGCACAAATTTAAACGAATCCACCCCACTACGCTCATTTTGAAACTAGACGATATTGAGTCCGATAAAGGTTAATCCTAGACCGGTCGCGTTACATATAAAATTGGGTTTGGTGCTATATGGACTCACCTAGGTCCGGTCCTCTTTTACATCGAAACCATTTCATTACTGCAGGGTTTGCTAAACGGCTCGGTCTCTTCTAATGCATATGTATAGGTTCTCCGCTGGAGTTGAGTAAACCGACCCTGCAGTAATGAGCCGGTCAGTTATCTAAGAAGGACTGGCTTTTGACCGGTCCAAACCCTACCGGTTAAATTATGGCAGTTCGGTCCATGGAATTCGGCTAGCCGGCGGTCGGTAATAAAGGGGTTAGTTTATGGGTAGTCTGTAATTGGCACTTTGATCAACTTAGAATATGGTATATAAGAAATTTGTTGTTTACTTTCCTCATTTGACTATCCTAAAACCAGACAAAATTACGACAATTGACCCAAAAAAACTGGCCTATGATCAGCCGTTTTGCGGACTAGTCCCTCCCCTAGGACAGGCCCATGTTAAAAAGGTCAGGTACTGGTAGCATGAAGGACTGACCGAAGGCTACACTTGGGTCAGTCGATATTACTGCAGGGGAGCAATCTATGAATGAAACATACTTCCTATTGTATGAAAAAGCTTAGTTTTAAATTCTTAAATGTGATTTTTATAGGTTTTTTTTTATACTATATTGTAGTTTCTTTTTCAATTGTTTCTTATGCAACTCCACCCGAAGAAAAAGGTTCAAAAAAGTTTGAATTCCTCGAAGTGGTCACGCGCTATATTGAAAAGCCGGCATGTCCAATTAGTTCTGAGCGGCTTGCATATTTATTTACTTTTATTTGTTTATACATTATATACTCGTCGAACAGAATAACATACTGTTTTTGTTTAACTCGACGTAAATATTTTGTTCGACTGGCATTCTTTCTATCGTTGATACGCTACTGCAAACGTGTATTCTTGTAGCTCAATTTTCTTTATCAATTTTGTTTTGTTCTTGCTTGTTTTCTCTTATTTTTTTTTTGTCTCTTTTTAATTATTAATGATCATAATTTTGCGTGCTCTAAATTTTTCAAATGAATGTGAGACATAAAACTCATCAAGAATTAAAAAGTTTATACCCATGGCAGAGCGCTAGATTCAACACCGAGTCATCATTTCGATTTCACAAAAACATTGCCTTGTGCCATTGAAGTCACGAGGACTTTACTTTTCTAGCGTTTGTCTTTTGTTTTTTTTTTTTTTCTCATTTAGAAATATAATATTTTTTTATTTATTTTCGAATTTTCGCTTTGAAAAATTCTTGAATGCATTTTATTTACAATAAAAAGAAGGAATTTCGTGTTGATTGTCACGTACTCGTTTGTTGGGAAGGATAAGCAAGCAGATTCGAAATGTTAGACGTTTGTTGTATGTATGTATGTTTGTTTATAGCTCTTCCCTTCAGTAATTCCAACTACTCTCCAACTACTCCCCGACTAGTCCCAAAAATACTAGGACTACTCCATCTTAATTTGCCAACCAATGCTTTGAACTGTCTTTTTTAACGTTGAGCTGTCATTGGAAAATAACTAGTCAGAGTTTTTGCTGATATGAACTAGACCTGGAGTATATACAGTTGGGTCGATTTTTGGTCAATTTGTATTTTTGCACATTTTATGAAAAAATATGATTTTTTCCTCTTCGTTTTGTATTTTTTTTTTCTTTTTTGTTTTTTTAAATCTTTTCTTTATCACTTCTTTTTTAATTTTCTCGCCTCGGCCGAGCCTCGAACCGCTGACCTCTGGGGGTTGGTAAGTCCGTGTCTTAACCATTACGCTAAAAAAGCAAATTTAATGTATTGATCAAAATGCTAATTTGAGTTTTTGGTTGCTGAAGTTTTTGTGGAACGCACGAATAGAATTTTTACTACAAAAATTTATTAATTGAAAAATAAATACATATTAAAAAAAAAGATAAAATATGAAGAAAAAATACTTAAAAATTTAGCGACAAATTTTTTTATTTCAAAATTAACTACTTATCAGGGTGATAAGAAATCATGATTAAAATCAAAAAAAATTAAAAAAATCAAATTTTTTGGATTTTTTTTCCGATTTAAATCGGGTTTTTTGAATTTAAGTCATGATTTTTATTTTGGGCTAAATTCAATTAGATAAGACAGATCACAGCAAGCTTTTAAAGTTTATTCATTGAAATTTTAATAAAGAGATTTCATACATCAATTAAGATTTTCCAATAAAAATACGAGCTTCCCAGCATTTCGTTGTACCCAGTTTGATTTCTGATTTTACTGTGCACCAAATTTAATGCAGAAAACACTCGCTCCACCCCGGCGGAAGAAGCGATTGCGGTGCACAGTTGTTTTTTTCTATTATTTTGAATTCTTATTCCGTTATGCATTTTTTCATGCTATCTATTGCTCGCCTCCAGTCTAAAGTATTGGTATTTTTTACAATTGCTTCGTTCATTAGAACTCCTGTAAACGGCCCATTTTTTGCTTTCAATTGTATTATTTTTATTAGGAAACTTACTCCTGTCTGTCCGTAGGTGTTCCCTAAAAATGTTAGGGCTTCTTCAGATTCGTTCTCTGATAATTGCTCTTGAGGCAGTTTTGGACTTATTATATACGCCAAAAAGTGAGCCGGTGTCATAGCTTGGCGGTACCGGTTCCTGACTTTCTTCATTAAAGCTACGCTTAAAACATCTTCAAGCTGCACCGTCAGGTCTTTCCATATATGTTCACATTCTGAAATTGTGCACCTGTCACTGAATTTTTTCCAATGATTTAGCTATTGGCTCCAATCTTTCAACAAGGTATTCAGCATTTCTTTTGGTAGACATATTTGTAATAATATAATATTTCTGATTTCTTTATCTATCTTATCTTTGTTTTGATCAGCTATTTGCATCAATGTTGGCCAGTTGTCAATATAACTTTTTAGTGAATCACACATAGTGTTCCATCTCACTTCTTGTGGTCCTTAGCTAGCAAATTAGGAATATGGATCTCTAAGGTCTTATATATAGATACGCGAGAAGAAGCAAAGCAAATGAAAATTGGATGAAATTTTGTATTTCAATCATCCGGATTTAAATGACTGATTTTTATCTTGAATTTAAATCACTGATTAAAAATCAACTGATTTAAAATCATATCAACCCTGCTACTTATTAAATAAAATAAATTAAAATATAAACATAAAAGAAACTTGGTATTAAAAAAAAAAAATTATTCTCACCCGAGGCCAGGGACCGAACCCAAACCCACGAGGTCGCTGAGCGATAGTCTTAACCGTCCAGCTAACTACCTTTCGGTGGGGCAACGATCAGAATGCGAACTTAAGGCAGACAATAACAATTTTTTTTCTACTTCGCAATCAAAGCACAAAGCGTAAGGAAATCCTGAAACTCACCCCCCGTAGATCTCCGTAGATACATAAAATACTGTACATTTTGACTGGTCATATTTCGAGTAACCTCAGAGTACTCCTGTTTGGCAAATTGACCTCTTTATTACTGCAGGGTTGTTTTTATTTTTTAGCTGTATTATGTGTGGTATAAATGGCTCTGGGATAGCGTAGGGGATGCGTGCTATGCTCTTGATCGCAGGTAGGAATTCCGACACAGCGAAACGATGTAATGTCAATAGTAACCTCGATTTTTTCAAAAGATCGATATTACGGGAGTGTAATGTTCCAAGCCTAGAACTGGTTTAAATCTCAACAAAATCGCATACCTTGTGGATGCACAACGACGTAATACAGACACACATTAGGAATTTCAACAAACTTTACAAGTAAGAACCCTTTGTTTAAAGTGCATATTACGGACCCGGAGACAGCCTAACCTTTTAAAGGAATTTCAACTAATTTTAAATAAGAACATCTCGATTGATTTAAAGTGACAATTATTTTAAAATTTGACTATATTTCTCCATGGAGAAAACTAACATGTTTTAAACAATGGTAATGCAAATTTCATATTAAAAAAAAGTAAATTTTCATTTAAGTTTTATTTAAATAGCTTGGTGAATTCGGGCCTTAGTCTATGAATGATTTCAAAGTTGTTTCTTTCAAGTTAATTGAGAAGGAATTCTCTAAGAAAAATAGAATAACAATCCGATGTCGGTGAGTTTAAATCCCTGTTCAGACAAGCGTTTTTTTTTTTTTTTTGCGAAAAACTATATATAATAATATAGCTATTTAAATAATAATTAACAATTTTAGACGAATATTCTTTCATCCAAACTTTTTATTCAAAATAATAAAAAAGAAAAGTTCCAATGAAACTTGTAGGAAGTTTTTCAACGATCTTGTGTATGACGTATTTGAAGAAAGGATGGAAACTTTACTGTATGGGTGGCAGCTTCTTTTCTCCTCCCTGGGTGAATCAAATTTTTCCTTTATATTTAAAATTGACTGCAGTGTCGGTGATCTTCACAAGACTAACCTTTAGTAATTATAAGCAATAGTGTACAAGCATAGTTAGGTATAAGTAATCATAAGTATAAGTGTATGTATAAGTAAGTATAAGAGCATGTAAACTATGTTTATGTAATAGTGGATTTAATATATTTTAGAAACTTGTACAACATTAACGTGCCTGCCTCTTTCAATTCCAAAATTTTCCACATCTTATTTCTGCCTGTGACAGGATTCGAACACCAGCCTTCGGATTGCTAAGCACAATCGCTAAACGCTACGCCACGGACAGATCGAAAACATGCAGATTTAATAGATTTTATTAAAGTTCATGAATGTTATCTCAATTAATTGATTTTTAACTAATTGTAAAACATATTTTTTTTCCATCTGATTGCCTAAATTCCGATAGGGAAGTGGCAGCCACTCATACATACATACATATGTGTGATGTTAAATTCGATCGAGGTTCAACTCAACATTAGAGAAACTTATTCAATTGTTATATTTTTTTTTTTGGATATTCATATCGCATCTCCAAAAAAAACAAAGTCTTTTCGAGCCACAAATTTTTTAAGGAGCTTCTCATGTACCTACCCCAAAAACACTTTGACGCTAATGATGTTCTTTCTTTATGGAATAAAGTCACGCAGCCCCTCGACGTCAAAGAACCTCGTTATTGTCTGCTGACATATCAATTTGCCATTTATTTCTACTTTTTATACCCAGCGTAAGCAGGGTATATTAGTTTTTTGCGAATCTTGTAACAGCCAGATACTAAGCTCCGTAGATATAGACATATATATATATATATATATATTCTTGATCAAAAACTGAATCGATTTAGACATGTCCGTTTGTGGTCGGATCTCCTCCGAAACGGCTGGACCAACCAAGTCAATTTGGCACACAGGTATATCGGGATTCGGTATGATCCTAAGTAAAATTGTGAGACACCGCCCACTGACACGCCCACAAATGAATTTAAGTGTTTTCAGTAAAATGCTTGTACTTGCGAACCACTCAACACATTCCATTGATATTTGAATGTGTCTGGTAAACTACGAAAATGGGACATATCCTGAAAAAAAATGGGACGCCTGCTCCTCCTCGAGCCACGCCCAGCCCACGAATAAGGGTTTATCGTAACTTGTGAAGTAAAAGGCGTAGAAGCTTCAAATTCGCAACATAGATTGACCAAGAAGAACGAAAGGTGCAGGAAAAAAATTTATGTAGCCCGCCCGCTTGACCGACCTTAGCTTTCTTATTTGTTATATATATGTATGTATACATATATATAGGTCGATATGACAAAAATTTAAGACTTAAAAAATTTTGGAAAATATTTTACGAATTTGTCTCAAGTTCAACCCCATCATTTTTTCAATATCCCTTTGGTATGATAATCATCGTATGGAATGAAATACATATATATATCCGTGAGCAAATTAAAAGAAATGACTGCTACTCTCTTGGTTGTTACCTCCATTGCTCAGTGTATTGATACCGATGGCACTATATTCCTGACACTATCATTTCATCGCAAAGAACTCTTTATGGTGAGTTCGCGTTTAATGGCTAGCGTGAAAAGCGCTTTTAATAATTTTAGGAATTACGCTCGAAGTAAGCAAAAGTAACTTGGCCTTTAGAATACTCGTCTTAGTTACAGACCATATAATAGGTATGATGAAAGTAAAATTCTTTTATTTTTTATTAGCCATTTCATATTTATAGGCATAAATGTTTTTGTTTTTTTTTTTGGAAAATGAAACTTTGCAAAATTATTAATAATAATTGATTTTCCAGCAAGAAGAGCATAACGGGGAGTTTTTCTTTTCGATTTATTATTAGTATACCACGATTATTTTCTCGTGTGGTTTTTAATCTTTTAGTGAGAGCCCTTCCCTTCCCGTGCAGATCAATTTACTTCGTACTTTGACCTTTAACGTCACATAAAACTCATTTTACTTCCATTTAATTACCGTGTGCCCGGGGATAATTACTTAATCAATAATCTTCATTAGTCTATTACAAATTTTACTAACGAAATCTAAAGAGTGGCCATAAGTGGCTTTTAGCTGAATTCAGTACCTCATAGAGAGCTGCACGAACATACTTGAAGGGGGTCTTCTCATTGAGCAACTTTTTTTTCGACTTTTTTTTTTTTGCATTTATTTATAGCTTGGGTAGTTGTGAATATGCCCCTAAAAGGATTTGTTGAAATTCGAAATAGTTTAGAGGATATAGCCTTCTTTGTCGAGCAAGATCTGCGCTAAAACGAGTAATTTTTGCGTTGCTTCAAAATTTTAAACGCGTTTATCTCGAAACCACGTTTTTCGAACTGGCGGCCATGATATCTCCAGTTCAACTGAACCGATTTTCATGAAACAAAGTGGAATCGACGCAGAATTGTCACCATTCTCGGGTGAATCTCGACCATAATTTAAAAAAAATTTTTTAATATTTTTTTTTTACACTAAACTACAAAAAAAAGCACGAAATTGAAATTTTTTTTTGAATGGCCGCCATTTTGTCAAAAAAAATCACAAAATTAAGCTTGAGGTTCACCCGAGAATTACATCTATACTGATTATAACCCCGTTTTTTTTCCATTTCGGACGCTCCGGAGACCCGGAATCGTGGCCGCCGTGACGACACCATTTTTTTCACCACCAACTTTGAAGTCTCATTACTTTTTGAACAGCCCACGTATCGAGGCAAAAAAATTTTTTTTATTTACTTTGAACCTTTTGTAATACAATAAATAAAGTTTTCAATTATTCTTTGCGTTTTCAAATAAGAATTTTTTTAAAAAGGGTCCAAAAAACGGGTTTTCAATGAGAAGACCCCCTTAATAATTATTTTAAAATGGCCGATAAATAGTGATTTTCAAAGAAAAAATTTATAAAATTTTCAGCCTAAAATTTTCTCAGTGTATTTTAAATAAAATGTTACATTTCCTGTTTTTAAGCTATCAGTTACCATTTGTTTCAGCTTTCTATCTTAATTAGTTTTTTAAAATATAAATAGTTTTTAAAGGGGCTTTATAAAAAGGGGTTTTCAAGGATTTTTCAAGGACATTGGACATACAAATTTGAGTTTAAAGTGGGTACATACCCTGGGTGGGACACACTGTGCGAATTTCACAGCGTACTAATATTTTCCTCATGCAGGGGTAAGCCACAATATTGGAGCCCATTAGTAATGGTGTGGTATCAGCTGAACGTTAAGCAACCACAGCGCCAACGAGACTCCCACAAGGGGCCTCCCAATCGATCAGGCACAGACGTACCAAGTTGAGGTCAATTACTTCCATTTTATAGATTCTATAACCAATCTGTCAGGAATGGTCGAACTGTTGGCTAGGGTCCGCGGGTTTGCCAAGCCCGTAAATCATAAATTGATTCCCCTCGCGGTAAAGGACATTGGACAATAGAAACCTAAAGATCGGTTTCTACATTGTTTTTAGAAAGTACCTATCCAAAAATGAATGGTTCTGGACTTTCGACACGAATGCACAAACGTAATTTACTCTCGACACAGAGTGTATTGGGTATAAAAATCCCGAAAAATAGCATTCTGTGAAAAAACAGGAAATTTAAACACTCGCTCAAGGAAAATTCTAATTACTATTTCAATTAAATTTCATAAAAAACAAAACAACTAACTACCCAAAATGTTTTCCCTAAAATGCCATACGGTACTCTTCAAAATTGGGTATGACAATCTAGCGAGAAGTAATTAGAAATGCAAAATCTCGCGTCTTCTCTTTCAATTTGTTTGTTTAATGACACTGAAATTGTGTGAGGCATTTTTCATTACAGACGGTAGCGACGGTAAAGACATTAAAATATTTATATTTTTCGTTGTATATGCCCAAAGATTTTCAATGCAATTCTTCTCAACGATGACTTATGGCAATTTGATGCATTTGAGCAATGCAAAAGTGTCAAGCTATTCAAACGAATAGATTTCCATTAAGCACATTTGAATGGAAATGATTTCAATTAGAACCTATTGATCAACTATGACAGTAACAATGGAATCGAAGTGACGCATTTACGGCCTGTGATTGAAATGTGAGACACACTCGCGATAATTACTGATATATTGGTTCGCACAGAGGCAACGGCAAAAGAGTTAATTTTAGATTTGCGGTTTTATACCCGCTTCGAATTACTGCACAAAAAATTGGTATTCAAATTAAAAAAAAAAAAAAAAAACAATGACATTGACTATTTGACACCTTTAGCAATAATGCTTTAAACAATTTCTGTTGATATTAAACTTAATTATAGAAAATTTTAGCTACTGCAGATATTCGCCAGTGCCTTAAACGAATAAGCTCCTACAAATTGAATCAATTAATAAGAACAGAGATAAAGGCAACTGCAGTTAATGTCAGTTTAAATTATTTTTTTTTTAGGAAAATTTACTGAATTAAAAGCACCATTGAGAGAATTCTACAAGCGAAAAGGAAAAATAATCGAACGGATGAAAACTTTTACTTTCGATTTATATATGTGAATTGTTGGGTAATATTTGAACGCAACATGTGGAAGAATTTTAAGAGAAAATAACGTAGAAATAAATTGAAAAATGTTGAGAGCAAATGGCAAATTTCCAAAAATTCTGTTTCTAAGGCTGCGAGTTCTCTTGGCATTCTTTTAAAACGTCTTTCTAAGCTCTGACTAAGACTTCCGTTAAAGTTTTACAGGCAAACTGTTGGAAAATAAAAGGGTGGTCAAAATGTACGCAGAAAAACAGTTTAATATATCCAAAACTCATTTATTTCAAAGTATGCCTTCATGCGTTGACGTGTCGTCAGCCATTCAGGCCTCTAGATTACATTGAAAACAAAAGTTTTTCTTCTTTGCTATTCTCTGCTATTTTATAGGTACGTAATTGAACTATTCATGCTGCGAATGTCAAAACATACAACACCATCACACCAATGATATTTTCTTTTTCATTTTGTCACGTACGCACTACCACTTCCTTTCATATAAATTCGTACAGACTACCAAAATTTTTCAATTTCTTACAATTATTTTTTTTTTTTGTTTTATCCCAACTTAAATCCAAGTGAAGTAATTTTCCTCAGTTACGTGAAAGTGAATACAAAAAATTTCGAAGCTACTTAAATTGATAGCGTGGCTATTGATTGCGTGGTCATCGAACGATTGAAATCGATATTTTGATACCAATTAATATTTTCACTGCACTACGCGTCGTATGCGCAACTTAAACTCTATTGCAATATCGTTGCTCATACGCCTATCTACACACATATAAAAATAAACTTGCCACCTCCAAGGATATAATGTAGTTTTTCAAATCATGAGTAAATGAAAAAACATGATAAACTCAACACAAGATCTAATGGGAATATAAAGTAAATGATCCGTCAAGCTCGTGAAAACTTATTAAATTGACTGTAAATATCCACATTTTGGCAAAAAAAAAAAATTTTGCAGACTTCAACCTTATTTCGTGAGAGAAAGAATATTTTCTGTGTCACATGACATAATAGAATTCGTAGCAAAATACATACAGTGTTAATTCATTATAATGAACCGCGATAACACATTTTCATCAACTAAGGCCCGTTTGCTACTGTTCCGATTAAATTTTTTCGTTCCGAAAAACAAAAAATTTGTATGAAAATTTGGACATTTTGAGAGGATATCGTAACGAAAAACTTTAACCGGAACAGTAGCAAATGGGCCTAAGGATTTAATTTTTTTTTTTTTAATATCCTTGAAGCACTAATGAAAATTCGTTCTACCGAATATTCCGTCATTGCAAACCATAACGAGAGGGAACAATGGAATATTCCCAGGTCCTGTATTCTGGAAGGGGTCCGGAGGAATTCCGCTCTTTTCTTCGGAGACGCTGTGGCAACCAATGATGGCTACGGAAAGAGGTCCCTTAATGCAGACTTCGCTCTAGGTAAGAGAGTGGTGACATTTTCTTTTAGGAGAAGTCTTTTGATCGAGAGAGCCCCTAGGAACAAAATCACTGAGAGGTTCTTATTTCACTCGACGGAGCTCTATTTAAGGAAATCTTTCAGCTCCGCACCTTAACATCAAAAATGCTTTACAAATTTTAAAATGTGTTTTAAAAAATGTTTAAATACCTTAGCTCTTCTAAGAAACCCCCAAAATCTTTCTATAATGTCTTGAAAATACTATAAAATAATTTTTCTCTCCTTTTATTATTCAAATTCCCTTGCATTGAGTGGTTGATAACAATAACGTTGAATAAAAAATCTGTTAAAAAATATATTTTATCCTATTTTACAGCACAAATCAAAGATTTGAAGATTATTTTAGGGAGTTAATTTATAGAATTTTTCGCCATTATTTTTTTAAACCTTTTTTAAGACAATTCTAGACTTTTTATCGCTTTTTTCGCAGACCTACTCTCAACGGATCGCAAACGAACTTCGTCTCTTTATCTCAAAAACTTTTTATTTTAATATGTAAAGCGTTTTTCATCCCGCTCAGATGCGCTTCATTGAGGTTCCACTGTTCATGTCTCTATTCACTCATGAAAAGATTTGAGAACGCACACACATATAGCAATACATTGGAGGGTCATAAATTTATGCAAAATCTTTGCCATGGCGCCGGTTTGCCTGACGCAGCTATAAAAATTTCTTGAGACGTAAATGAGATCTTTCAAATCAGTTTCAATGACAAAGGATTCATCGTAAAAACGACGTACCGAAAAAAAGGCCATTAAGTTATTCTTAAACGGAGCAAAATTTAAAAAAAAAAAATTCTCCCATCAATGGAATGAATTCAATCTAACAATATTTTAAACTGCCCTTCCTACTTACATTTTTTTTTGGGGCAAAGAAAATCAAAACAATATCCAAAATGATTGACAACAAACCGGTCAATTCATGCAATGACGTATTTTAGAATAATGAAAGAGAAATTGTTTCCATTAACCCGCTTGGAACTGAGTAAATGCTATATACCCAATTACATCTGTGGGCAATGGCACGAGGAGTGTGTTTTTTAATGCGCAAGCGCATTTGTAAATGTCCTTGACGTGACACCGCCATTATTGCAAGGACGCATTGGAATCGTTGCTTACATCGTTGCAATTTATGTTACCAGCATAAGAAAAGCCCTCAATGGTTTTTTTTTTTTTTTTTTTATCTGAGATTCGGTTTTTATGTCTTCAAATTTCGGCCTTTTATACCCGACACACTCTGTGTCGAGGGTATATTGCGTTTGTGTGGTTGTGTGTAACACCCAGAACCAGTCGAGATAGACCATACAAAATGTTTATAGAAATGATCAGCGTCACCAGGAGATTCGATTTAGACATGTCCGTCTGTCTGTCCGTCTGTCGTCTGTCTATCTGTCCGTCAGTCTGTCTGTCCGTCTGTCTGTCCGTCCGTCTGTCTGTCTGTATACAGTTATCTTATCGAAGGAGTTGAGCTATCTTGACAAAATTTGGTATGCGTGTTCACGGTGACATGAGAAAGAAAAAGAAAGAGAATGGACCCGATCGGACCATTTTTAGGGGTACCTCCAGTACTAGGGTCTGTTACGAAAATCACAAAAACTGCCTCAAAAACGGACTTTTTCGAAATATTTCAATGAAACTTAGAATTTGAGTGTATATTTAAGCCGCTGATTAGAATTGCAAAAAAAAAAAAACGGAAAATTGGGCGTGGCAAAGGGGTGGATTGCATAAAGAAATTCAACAAAAGTCGGTATATGGGACCCCTAATGGCCTTCGAAACCTCTTGAATATTCTTTCTTAATGGTCCTGATTTTTGGGCGTGGTTCAAAAACTATTTAAGCATGTGTGTCTGTGTCGAGTATTTTATTGTCAGGCTCGTCTGACTATAACACCCTTACTTGTTTTATTTTGTCTTAAGAGACAATTAGGATTAGCTTTTTGTCTTGGCTATACGACTGCGGACCTAAGCTTCCTATAACTAGCAGATGTAATGGGAAATCATCATAATTACGCACTTAAAAATGCTCATGCAATTGAGATAATTGCTGCAGTAATTTAGCTTTCTGTTATGTCCCCTAATGAGCTGAGTCAGATATTATAGTCTTGGTAGATTCAAATGTAAGATGGGCCTTCCGGGGTTGCAAGGTTGAAGTGAAATTTTTTATTCTTGGCACACTGAGGAATAGAGAAAAGCCATCTCAAAATAAAAGCCTATTGTAAAGGCCTGCACAAAGAGGAAATATATAGGTACATATCTTAAGAAGAGCAGTCTTCTAGATAAGTTGCGGTGCATTTTTAATTGACTTCAATTAGTAGCAAAAGTTCAAGGCTTAAAAAAAAAGTTATTATCTCACAGTATAGTATAGAAGATTCTTTGCCAATTGTATTCAAACTCACGACGATGGCAATTAACACAAGGCATAAATCGGGATTTTATTGCACACATTTCAAAAATATTCTTCGTCCCTTTGGAAAACTTGGACTTTTCGAAAAGCTTTAATGTAGAATATTTGAAATTTCACAACAGACAGGCGGATGAATCACGTACTGATGCTGATCATTTCTATGCACATTTTGTATGTTCTTTCGCGAGTGGTTCTGGTTGTTGCACACAACCGCACAAACGCAATAGTCCCCTTGCCACAGGGTGTGTTATGCAAAAATATGCAAAATCCAGGGCTGGATTAAAGGATGGGCCGGGGTCGGCCATCGCCTAGGAGCCCCAAATTTTAGGGGCCCTCGGAGACTATAGATAACCTTAATAAAACAATAACACTGTGCTAGTTCAAACAAGTAAGGGTGTTATAGTCAGGCGAGCCTGACAATAGAATACCCGACACAGACACACGCGTTCAAATCATTTTTAATATCAAGAGATGTTTAAGGCCATATGGGGCCCCATATACCGACTTTTGTTAAATTTCTTTATGCAAACTGCCCCTTTGTCACGCCGACAATTTTTTTGAATTCTAATCGGAGGCTTTTATATACGCTCAAATTCGAAGTTTCATTGAAATATTTGAAAAAAGTCCGATTTTGAGGCAGTTTTGAGATTTTTGTGACAGACCCTAGTACTGGAGGTACTCTTAATAATGGACCGATCTAGGAAATTTTTTGGAAGGATGTTAATAACTACAAAGGCAGCATACGTGTCATCTTTTGTTCAAGTCCCATTTGAATTTCGGGTGTAGGAGACAATTTTCGAAAACCGCCCTTCTACCACGCCCACTTTTCCAATTTTTGGAACTTGTACAACGTGGCTTTAAATATGTTCAACTATCAAATTTCATCAAAATATCTTGAAAAACTCCGATTTTAGAGCAGTTTTTGTGATTTTCGTAACAGACCCTAGTACTGGAGGTATCCCTAAAAATGGTCCGATCGGGTCCATTCTCGAACTTGTTCTTACTCATATCCCCGTGATCATTTCTATATATATCTTGTTTGGTCTATCTCGACTAGTTCTGGGTGTTACACACAACCACACAAACGCAATATACCCTCGACACAGAATGTGTCGGGTATAAAAACCGACAGACGGCTTTCATACTTAGAACTAATAAGTAAAATACGCTGAATTTAAAAGTGATATTGATTTTTTGTGATTGGCTCAGTTAACGGAGATTTTTGCGTTTAAATTTGGATCCCTAAAGTATGCAATTATTATTTTGTTTTTTAATTATAACATTTTGCGTGCGTATGCGGTGCAAATGTCCAAAATATCATTGAAAACGCATCACTCATACGGCATGTAGGACCTTAATTACATATTCGTTAATGCGCCCGCTCGTCCTACATGCCGTATGAGTAACGTTACCATCTCGGTTCTTCGAAAAAACGGACAAATGTCAAAAAAAATTTTATTTTGCTGTACGCTAAATTGGAAAAAAAAACGGACACATTTTTAAGTACATATTTACACAAAAATCCATTATTTCTGTTCAAACAAATTGAATTTTTCGGACTCAGAATTAACAATTGTGAGATTGTAGCCTTAAACATCCTTCCAAAAAATTTCTTGATCGGTCCATTTTTAAGGGTACCTCCAGTACTAGGGTCTGTCACAAAAATCCCAAAACTGCCTTAAAATCGGACTTTTTCGAAATATTTTAATGAAACTTAAAATTTGAGCGTATATTTAAGCCTCCGATTATAGTTCAACAAAAATTGGAAAAGTGGGCGTGGCAAAGTGGCAGTTTTCATAAAGAAATCTATCAAAAGTCGGTATATGGGGCCCCTTATGGTCTTAAACACCTCTTGATATTAAAAATTATATGAACATGTGTGTCTGTGTCAGGTATTCTATTGTCGGGCTCGCCTGACTATAACACCCTTACTTGTTTTAATATGACACTGTTCCGTCATCCGATT
This sequence comes from Chlorops oryzae, assembly GCA_020466095.1. Lineage (NCBI taxonomy): Eukaryota > Metazoa > Arthropoda > Insecta > Diptera > Chloropidae > Chlorops > Chlorops oryzae. The sequence goes on from CM035808.1 coordinate 16,501,806, forward strand.
TAAACATTTCTTTTTTAAATGAAAGTAAATTCTAGGGGGTATAGTTTTAAAAAAATTATAGAGCGGCGCGAAACAGGGAATACACTGAAAAAAATAGTTAAAATTTTCTTTTTAGTTTTGTGAAAAAAATTTTCTCAGTGTAAAATAATAAAAAAAATTTTTTGGACTCCCTGTTTTATTGGCAAACAGCCAACGTTTGTTTCGTCTTTATTAGTTTTTGAGATAAAAAATTTTGAAAAAAAGCTTACTAAAAAAAATTCTCAAGGACTATTCGAAATGGAAGATTAAAAAGTGGTCCCTACAGTGTTTTTAGATGGGACCTATCGAAATATCAACAAAATTTCAAAATTCAATTCACGATACCGTAGTCCGCCAGACCCTTTAAAGCATATTTTATGTGGCAAAAAAATTTTCTTACCTACATACATATATGTACCTACACGCTACAGTGGATCTCGAAAAATTCAACCTATAACTTTAAAAGAAGCAAAAACTTCAAAACTGATTAAAATTTTGTGCCAATTTAATGTCGATATCTGTAGGCCACCGAAACCTTAATCCGTCCGTGGCAAAATCTATTTTCCCTATCTTTTATCATTAAATTAAAAAAAAAAATTAAATAAAATTAAGAATGTCACTCTCGTCGAATCAACAAAAAAGGAAAACAACGCCTGTTTCGCTCTCATTAGAAGAAATTTCCAAAAATAAATCAAAATATTTCAATAAAATCAATTAAACCATTTAAAATCAATCTTTGAATATCCCACAACCGTTAATAAATTACCACCTTATTAAATGTTCCACTTTAGTGCAATCAAAAACACTTTTAAGGCTACTTGGCTATTGAATTTCATGGGCGAGAGAATAAAATTTACTAAGCCAAGGGTAATGTTACGCACCACAGTCAAAAGGGAAAGCACAAAGGGTTCAGTGCAAAGCAGCTAACAGTCCTTCCTCAGTACCTTACACAAATAATAATAATAATACAAAAAAAAGGGTTACTGCGGGTTAATGAAATGGAAAGTGAACATTCCGAGACGAAACGATAAACGAAAATAGCACGCCCGCATGGAAAGCCAGACATTCAAGCATGCAGCCAAACAGTTCGAATAAATGAACCAGGTCTCAAGTGGTCTCGCTGCTGAAGACCTCCAGTATACCGCTACCCACTCAAATCAAAACGGAAAACAGCTGTTGCACCTCACGACTATGACGAGACATGTACGTACGTAATCTTTTTACAAATACGTATTTCGTATTCTTTTCGTATCATTCACAAAATCACACACACACACACACGTATGTATGTGCCAATGTATATGTATATGGAACGTCCATGCGTATGTATGTACATATATTCGAAAATACGCAAAAGACAATTTCGCACATACTTACATACATATCTATATATGTATGTATGTCCCTGACGTGTTCTTCAAAATCATTTCTGTTCTTTTGCGCTTCGAAATTGTGTACCAATGGTAAACAAAAGCACCGCATAGCGTTAACCATTTTCCGGCTTATTAGACGCGAGCCTCCAAAAACGAAAAATTTTCTTCTCACTTTTATTATAGGCATGCGCATTTCCAAAAGGGAAATACTCTCGGAAAACGCTCTCGGCCAAAAAAAAAAAACAAAAAATTGAAAAATCGAAAAATTGAAAAATGAAAAAACAACACGTGGGACGAGTTATACCTATGTCACTAAGCGGCAGAGTGACTTAGTATCTATGCGATTGAATGTGTAGGTATCCATCCAAAAAGTGGGAAATTTTCCAACAAATCATCTAATCGAACGCGGCGGCCAATATACTATATTGTATACTGAGGGAACAGGTTGTACTAGCGCAAAAATAGTTCTTATGACGACATATTCATCATATCTGAATTCCTTATATTCGAATCACACTAAAAATTTTCTATAAATGCGATCAAAATTGAAATTTCAATTTATCGAAGTAAAATCGTTTAAAAATCATTTTCACAGCTGCCGTACTGTACAAAAAATTTGTCCGCACCCAAAAATTTTCACTCCATCGCTTCATTTGCTTTCGAACAATTTCACATAAAATTCCGAAATTAAGTTCACACAAAAATAGTTCCTTAAGATTTTTAGGTACGAAATTAATTAATATTATTGTATAATTTTTAGTTTTTAGTTAAAATTATTTTTATTCGCAATTTGAGAATCGATTTGAAAATCACTTTGCCAATAGAGAACTCACCATTGGCGAAAAATTGAGCAGTGTTTGGAAGGACATGCTGATACATGACTTTTTACCGTCTACAAATGTCTTCACTTTCATACTTTAACTACTATGAGAGAATGAAAGAACGCGTCTCTGGTTATCTGTATTTATAATGAAGAACGAAATGAGAAAAGCAGATACCACATACATACATACATACATACATACATATGACGTGGGATATTTTTCACTTGAATCCTGCCAACAATGGGAAATTTTTTCCTCTTTTATCTTAAAGTGAATTCGACAAATTTCTGTAATTTATTTAATTCTTTTGATGCAGCAATGCAAATGAAAGTGTTTATTTTCTATAAGCAAATGCTAAAGTTATGAGCATATTGCACGTATGGCTGCCAGACCTTCAAGTTATCTGCAGAATCAGAATCCATTAGTTGCATATGAATATTTTCGAGTGTCTTATACATATGACCGGTGAAATAGAAAACAATTATTAAAAACAGAATATAACTATTTTTTATTTGGCTTTTAATCATAACTCGAGTTGTGCTTATAAAGTACTTTATAAATGTTATCTTACATAGTAATATCATATAACTTTGCTAAATTTAAGTTAACATACTTATTTTATAAGTATGTTAGTTCAACAAAAGCTCGTTTTCGTTGACTTTTAAAAAGTTTAGAGAAATTCTACCAATTTTGTATTTGCAAGTAACGCTTCATATTCTGACTTCAAAAAAATTAATATTGATGTTAAAAATCGATTTGAATCTTAACTTTATGTGAGTTGAACAAAATTTGTACTCCATAAAGTATGCTATAAAATAAATAAAAGTCAACAAAATCCGAGCTCTGCTTATATCGCTTGATTTAAAAAGTTTGGGAGAAAATTCATGAACCAAATTGATTTTGTATTTCTGGTCAAGATCAACTGAATCTTCAGTGTATTCTACTTGGTCTAAAATTCATTTGGACTAATATGGTTGCGAAGGTGTCTCTTTACATTCTGAATTAAGCTCATAAAGTAGCGTGAAAAAAAGTTCCTTTTAGACTCTAAATTCTCAAATTTTTTGATGGATAGTTTTGTAATTTTGAATTTTAATTCTAATGGACTGTGTATTTATTTCAATTTTAAAATCCGGTCTATTGCACTATGGACTGCTTGAATTAGAGAATGTCCTGGCTCTGAAGAACTTTTGTAGGATAGTTTTCACATTAGGGAGCGTTCAAGTATTACGTAACGCAATTTTTGAAGATTCAAACTTTTACTCTGAGGATATGGATAATGATATTTCATATAAATGTTATAGTTTGATGTTTGATTGTATTTACTTGCGCCTTTAGAGCGTGGAGCCCTGAACCTGAGAAAACATATCCTGTAAAGGGAAACTATCCAAACCATCAATTAGCAAACATGTAAGACTGTTATAATCAAGCGAGCCAGAAGGTATAATATTCGACAATACTCATTAAGATATAGTAGATAGATATAGATATGGAGACTTTTGCGACCATAAAGGAGCCTCATAAGCCGACTTCCGTTCACATGCTTTAGAACACCGCCCTTTGCCGTGCTCACTTTTACAAGTTTTTGGAAATTTTATCGGTTACTCAAAGATATCATGATATCAGAATTTAGAAAAAGTTTTTGTGACAGACCCTAGTAGATACTGGAGATACCGTTATTAATGGACCGATCAAAACAAATTTCTAAAGCATATTTATGCTATGTGGCAAGGTTACACACCAAGATTCGTTCAAGTCCCATTTGACTTTTAAGTGTTTGAGACTATTTTCGAAAAACGCCCCCTTGCCACGCCCAATTTTCCAATTTTTGTAAAATTATATATAATACCCTGAAATATGCTCACATATCACCTGCCGAGGGCTCTCTGGGATAGTTCAGTTCTATTTTATAAGCGTAGTATTTTAATATTATGCCTATAACTAATAAATTAATAAATATTAAATCATATAAATTTATCAAATATTTATCAAAAATTTGTATTTTCATAACATTCTAGCACTGGGAGCACCCCCAAATTATGATCCGATCTTATCCATTCACATATCAAAATGTTGCCCTAGATAACTCAAAGCAATAAGGTTCTAGGGCAAATTTTTATATTTTTCATAACAGGTCTTGGTATTGAATGTACCTACCCGTAAAAATTTGAACTAGTGCTGTACTAGTACTTTACTAGTGCAAAAGCCACCAGTACTAGTTCTTTTCTATACCCCTGTCCATATAAAATTCTGTAGCAAATCAGTATAACATCTGTACAGGAAATCACTGATTTGTTTTCCTTTTTCTGTATGCACATCGTGGGAAAAAACATTTATATTCAGTCGATATCGATTGATTTGTAGTTCAACTTTATTGAACGCATATGATTATTCTAATTATCATTAGTATACTTATGGTGGAAGCTTACCCAAAAATTGCACTGGTTCTTATAGTTCTGGTTAAAAGACTAGTTCTTTTTTCTGTTTCTGTCTGCAACTTGTTGTTACACATGTATACACAAACACACATATCAAATTTCATACGAACAGCCGGACATACAGCACGTCTCTTTACATACATATTTTGTATAACTGCTCAACCGTGTCGTATCCCAACAACTCAAACTTTTGTGGAGTACAAAGATATCTATCATATATGCACTCTTTGTGGAGTATCAAAAACGTAGGGTATCCATTCACAGGCACTGCCGGTGCATGCAAAGAACAGCTGACACGGATTTTTCAGTGATGAGTATTTTCTATGATGGAACATCTAGCTCGATACATAATCGACGAATCGGCTACGCATTGATATTATTTACTTAAAATGTCCAAATTTTATATTTAATACAATTTTTCGAAATAGGAAAGTAAATTCATTTAAATTATATCAATTAAAACGTGAAAAGCTTCGATTTTGAAAAAACATTAATTCATTTCTGCACCGACTACCCGAAGTGTTGTAGCATCACTACTTCGCAATGAACGTGCATTGTTGTGATTTTAAAAGCCGAGGAAAACAATAACAATTAATAGTGTTTAACATTACGATAAACTAGAATCGCAATAAATTCCCAAAAACGACTTAATAAAGCCACGATGGATGCACTGGAAGGCATACCCATACCAAAGTTCCTGGCACCAATAAATACGCAACAAACATCAGCGTTGATCGATCCAACAAAATGTGATGATACGCCCACTTTTAGCAAACGTGATATGGTGCTTCGTATTCCACTTGCCTATATGAATTACACCTATACACACTTGACTATTTCGAAGAACTGGCTCGTGTGTCTAGTCACTGATCCCTTGGCGCAGACAAACATAATGCTGCGCTTCTTTCTTCCACGCGCTATTCCACCCGGCGATATTGTTTTGGATAAGTATTTGACGGGCTATAGAATCTCGAAGCTGTTCTTAGATCCTACGGGACATCATACGCTCATATCGATAGTTCCCAAATCGCCTGGTCTTTCGGCAGACTTCCTTTACATACATGCAAATGGACCGAAGGTTCGTCGTATTGAGAAATTCAAAGACAATGAGATTACAGCAGTCGCTTTCAATAAGTACTTGGGCACTGAAGCATCGACGGCTCCAATATTGTTAGGTACAAGTCGTGGGTTAATTTTCGAAACCGAACTCCTGCAAGATGCTGACAAGCCGTCGTACAAAAAGCAAGTATGATCAAGAGAAATTGACAATAAGAGAAATATTGTAGGTACTAATTAAATGGTTTCCAGGTCTATGATTTAGGTTTAGGGCGGTCAAAGTATCCGATAACAGATTTAGACATACTGCGTTTACCCGATAGCAACAAATATGTGATAGTAGCTACTGCACCCGATTGCATCTATACATTCCAAGAAACGCTCAAGCCGGAAGAGAGATCACTGCAGGCAGTATTTATGAGTTATGTCAATGGAACGAAAGTTCATACGGCGGAAGAAATCAAGACGTCAATGGGCTATTCGGTGCTGCGTTTATATGCACAGCCCAATGAAAAGTATCCCATTTTATGGGGCTGGCTATGCGGCGCTGGAATACGTACTGGAGAGGTTTTGTTGCATTACTTTTTTTTTTTTGAGATTACACAGAAATAATATTCTCATTTATAGGTATCAAATGATGCATCGGCTGAAAATGTTATTCTGGGCGAAGATCTCATCGATTTGGACTTCGAACAACGGAAGCATATGTCCTTTGAGGAACGCACCCGTACGGATCCTAAAACATTCGTTCTCACAAACTATCATGCCTTGGTCCTGTACTCGAATCGCCTTGTCGGAATTTGTTTGATAAACAAAAAAGTTGTGTATGAAGAAAAAATCCACGAACGAGCTGGCAAACTTTTGAATATTGTCCGTGATCATTTCACCGGAACTATTTACTTTTATACAGAGAAGAAAGTTTTCACTCTAAGAACAGTCGATGAAAAGCGAAATTTATGGCATATATATTTAGCTCAGCGTCAGTTTGATAAGGCTGAAATATTCGCAGCTGACAACCCCGAAGACCTGGACTTTGTTTTAGTGAATAAGGCTGAAGATGCCTATTTAAATAAGGACTATACGAATGCGGCAAAAGTTTTCGCGGACACGGAAATGCCATTCGAACATGTTTGCTTGAAATTCACGGATTTAAAAGATAAACGTCCAATAATAACGTATATACGGAAAAAACTAAATAAACTTCCCGCAGAGCCAAATGAGGATACAAGTGCTCTGGTTTTTTGGTTAATTGATCTATATCTAAATCAAATAAATATGCCGGGTCGTAGTTCGGACGATTGTGCACTGTGGCAAATGGAATTTGATGAATTCATGCGAGAGGAACGTATTGTCGCTGTGACACGGGAAAATCAACAGAAAGTACGCCAACAAATGGAGGAACATGCTGACAAACATAATTTAGCACAGTTTGCAATAGCTAATGAAGACTATGAAGAAGTGATTCGACTTCAAATAGAAGCCGAACGATATATGGATGCATTGCAAACATTACGAAAGCAAAAGGATATCAATCTCTATTATCAATATTGTCCAACGTTAGTAGAATTTTTGCCGCATGAAACAATTGAAGCGCTGATGGCACAAGGCACTAAAGTGGATGTGGAATATCTGGTGCCATTATTTTATTCGATTGATACGCCGGAGCAGACAGAAGAAATAATTAAATATTTAGAATTCATAATATACAATTTGGGTGAAACCCACGAAGCCATACACAATTATCTGCTTCGTCTTTACTTACAGCATAAACCCGATAAAGTTATGCCATATTTAAAAAATGAAGGCTTAGATGTCTCACTGGTTCATTATGATACAGCTGTGGCACTTCTTATGTGCTTGGAGCACAAAGCTAACCTTCCTTGTGTTTTCTTGCAATGTTTGTTGAATATGTGGACGAATGCGGTGGATTTAGCCCTAACGTTTGACATTCAATTGGCAAAGGAAACAGCCTCAAAGCCTGAGGATCCAGATCTAAAGAGGGAATTATGGCTTAAAATAGGTAAATTATTTAAATTTCATAAAAAAGTAATTCAAATACATTATATAAATATCAGGGCTTGTAACCGGAACACGCCCGTTTTGCACGTACGTCAACATCGTTCAACAAATCGGCGTTTGTTGGAGAGATAAGAGCGGGGAGAGGAATCCGATTCCTCTCCCCGCTCTCCTCTCTCTCCTACTAACTGCGAATCAATAAATATAAATGTTAATTTCCCAGATGTTCCTTTTACTACAGTAGAGAATGTTGGCAAACATAAAAAAGTGATTGAAAAAATTTTGAGTTGTGCCGGTTTAGTGATTAGTGAGCGACATTATTAAATTATTTTAACCGATTTTCGATTATTGAAATTTTAGCAAGAAAGGATATCCTTGGCACGAATGATGTAAAGAAGGCGCTACGTTTATTAGAGGAATGTAATTTATTGCGCATCGAAGACTTGCTGCCATTTTTTTCGGATTTTGAAAAAATTGACGACTTTAAAGAGCCGATTTGCAACGCTCTGAGGGTAAATAATTCAATTATTTAAATAATAAAAAAAATACAATGAGAAAAAATGTTTTCTATAGGAGTACAATCAAAAAATCCAAGAACTGCAACATGATATGAACGAGAGTGAAAAACAAGCAGAACGTGTACGCAAGGACTTAAAAAGTTTAAGGAATACCAGCATACGCATTGGCGCGCAGGAAGTCTGTTCGATTTGTGATGCATTTCTATTAGTTAAATCGTTTTATATATTTGCGTGTGGCCATAAGTTTCACAGCGATTGTTTAACGAAGTTAGTTGTACCCATGTTAACGACTGAAAAGAGTCGCGAACTAGCGACATTGAAACAACAATTAGATGCGCTGATCACACAAGCAGTCGCTTCAGCTGGCCTAACGGCGGAAGAACAAGAGAAACGAAAAAAAATTAAACAAGAAATTGAGGAAATTTTAGCTTCCCATTGCCTTTACTGTGGTCTACAAATCGAGGAGATCGATAAACCATTTGTCGAGGATTGGGAACAAGAAAATGTTGACTGGGAGTGAAAAAAAAGTTATCCCATATGGAAATTGTAAATATTTATTATATTAAAGTAAATACACAGTTTGCACTTTATATACTCATATAAAAATATTTTGTTCATATACTACATTATTTGACTTATGATACCTATCGTTGTGCCAATTATATAAAAAAAAATTGAAAATGTCGACTATATGCGCTGATAAGGCAAGATAAACTTTGTACTAAACCATTTCGATCAGTCAATTATCTGCAATTGAAGCTCGTTCGATACAAAAGTTACTGCCGTTCGCAGCACAGCTTGTTGTATGCTCACATTGCTGAGTATAAGTGGCAGGAGCAGGGCAATATCCGCGGGTTCTATTTCAGCAACAGCATTTCTTACATGATTCACTAATCGTTCGCGTTGCTGATCAGTTAAATCATGCAAAAGTACTTCTCCCAAAGGACGATAAGTACCTATAAAAGAAAAAAATACATTTGATTAATAAGAAGAGAATAATTGCCATTAGGTTGGAATGTACCGCTTGTCATTTTATACGCTGCCAATCCTCCGGCAGTTCCCCCAATTGCTAATCCAACTGGCCCAAGAAGAACTCCACCGACAAAAGCTGTTGCTGCACATACCAATGCACCTTTCCCTGATTGTTTGACTGCAACGCGAACATTTCTTTCTGAAATGAATCAATTGGTCAAGGCACTACCAATCATCGAACATTCTCTTCAAAAATGGCACAACTCAAATCTCTGTATTTTTCGGAATAGCATCAATTGTCCTTTAAATTATATGAATTATTAAGTTCTAACAACTTTAATATCAATCTCTACGATGTGCAGATGAAATGAAGTATAATTAATATTTCCTCAACTATGTTTATCCCCTAAATATATCAAATATGTCAAAATGAAAAATATGTAACGTTTTGGAGTTGTGTCTCTTTTGAAAAGAATGAACGTTATATTTGATAGCCGAAGAAGAAAATTCGGTGTTACCATTTGCAATCACTCCAATGGCCTCCATTAACTCCCGCGTTTCGACTGGCATGATGGCGTTGTTCAGAATTAAACTTAATTGGTATTGTGCGCAATAACAAGTACACGCAATAAATTTACAATGATGATCAAGCCTTATTGTTGTTTTAAGTAGAGCTGCAAAACTATCGATGGTACTATCGATACTATCGATAGTTTCTATTTTTAATAACCATCGATGGTTTTTATTCGCCATCGATAGTTAGATAAGCATCACTAACAGACAATGTTGCTCATCTTTAGCTAAAAAAGGATGCGAGTACTTGGCGATAAGTAGAATTTTAGATTTATGAGAAATTCCGACCACTTCAACGGAATTTGAAAGCATGTTCAGTAAATCGAAAATTCTTATTTCGGACAGAAGGACGTCCTTTGAACCGAAAAACGTCGACATGTTATTGTTTTTTAACAAAAATCAATGTGCTGGTAAATTAATTACCTTGTGATTTATTGTAACTACTTTTTTTTGTTGTTTTTTTAATGATATATGAACTGTTTACCAATAAAAATACGGTAATACGTTGAAAGCTATAAAATCTAAAAAAAGTATGCAACTTTTGTCATTATTAAATTGTCTAAAAATAAACAACTAGTTAAAAATTTTCAATTCAAATTTTAACTCCGAGTCATGCGATACTATCGACGATATATCGATAGTTTGGACTATCACTATCGAAACTATCGATGGGCCGACTATCGATAGTATGACAGCTCTAGTTTTAAGAACCAGCCCTCAAATAAATTCCCCTGGCAGTGCTGCCATATTTAAAACCTAAACTGAAAGTTAATGCAGCTCGACCAAGGTGTATTTCATATCCCAGCCGGAAATTTCACTACTTCTGCAGTACTTCCGAAGTGGTGAAAATTCATACTGCGACTACTCGCATTATTAGCCCTTACCTCTAATGAAGTTTGGTAGAAGATGGCCGCTATTTTCAGTACTTCAAAATTCATGTGTTATTCATTAGGTAAAGGAGTATATGACCTCGGTCCGCATGAAAACTTCATTTGGGAAAAGTGCACGTGCTGGCTGGCTAAAATGGATCCAACTTGCATGATTATTTCATTTGAAAATAGAGTATATGCTGCTAACATGAATGAAAATATCATTCTGAACAAAGACTATGGTGCCAACGTGAATGAGAATTTTTTTTGAAAAAATAGTATACGCCGCGGGGATCTGAGAGGGGAATGAAAATAAATTTTTTTTAATTTTCTAAATGTATTAAAAACCGCTTTCGAACTTGTATTTCTTCAATGAATATTTTAAAAAAATTGGCGGATAAGGCTATATTCCGTCACTTCGTGACTGTGACACATTATCGCCTTTGAAAAGATTGAAGAGTTTCAATTCTTAAAACATCTTAAGTAAAACAAAATTATAAAACTTTTGAGAATTGTAGCACAAAGATGGAAAAACATCTTGTCATGGCAATTTCATAGGATCTTCATTGAAAATAGGAGTATACAACCCTCTATCAAATGAAATTTTCTATTGAAGAAAAGTGTGTTACAACGCGCTCTTGCTTCTGTGATATTTTCACTAGAAGATCATTTGAAAAAGCATCAATTGCCCTCTTTCGAAATGAATCTTCACTAACTACTTCTGCATTAATGATTTGTTCACGCATGCGATTAAGTCCGGCTGGGTAAGGCGATACTCGAGGGTCAGACACATGTTTGTTTACTTTGGTTTTTTTTTTTTCAAAATTTGACAGTAGCGTTGCAGCATTTCAGCGATACTTATCGAAAAACACAGAGTTACATTCAGTTTGTTCCGGATTTCATTTAGGATTTCGTTTAAATCCAGTTCCTGAGCGGATTTGTTTTGACAGGTATTGGTATGGGAAATCTGCTGGATTTCGACTGAAATCCTCAAAATTGCCGAAATCCCGGGATTTCGACGCTCGTCTGAATCCCATATTATGTAATCGCAAACATAAATTCGACGAATTCCGGTTGGGTTAGCACCAAATGAAGAGGGAAAAATGCTAGCGGCTTGACAGCATCGTTGAAAAAACGCAACAAGTGACGCAGCGTTGGTAGCGTATAGTACTTTTTTGTTTTAAGTATTGATTCCCATAAAAATATACTTCAAATAAGTTTCTATTAATCAACTCACTTCACAATATATTTTATTATTATATCTTTTTCACGCTCCACATCATCTTAACTTAAGTGTGGCATGGTTTTATGTTGGATTGAAATTTTGATTGCATTTTTTGAAAAGGAGAGACCGTTTTCAATAAAAAGTACTTTTTTTTTTAAAAAGCGGTAAGTGGAAAATGGCCCATTCCAACACTTGTGGCCTTTCTTATCACAAGTGAAGATGAAGTCGTAAGGATTGTTTTATTTGCTTATTTATTAATTTTATAATATTTTGTGATGTGAAAAATCTTTTAAATTGTACAATATTTTATTATGTATTCTAATTGAAAAGTTAAAATGGGATCAAAAAAAATTGTAAGTACATTGGCCGCATTATTGCGATTTTGTTTGTTTGTATTTCATTAACAAAAAAACATTTAAGTTCTTTATTTAAATAATCGTTTAACTATGTTATATTTAGTGCGACTGAAACTTTTTTTTCTTTGAATTCAATTATTCTATTTTTAGAACGTTGCACATACAGATATACATTCGTTTATTCATAGTAAACACGTTATTTTTAAACTTCCCAGAGCGAAAAGTTTTCCGAAATGACTGTCATAATATATATAATTGATGTTCATTATCAACTGGAGTTTCAATGTTCGTTCATTAATATGCTCGGGTTTTTTTTGGTTTTTAATAGGCTTTTTGCTCAAATCCCTCTGTATATAATTGAAAAATTAGATCTTCAATAGATTCTTTTCTTCCCAAAGTTTTCGTCTCGGCTCTGCCATCATCAGTGTCTTCCTGGTAATCTTCGTTCAGGCCCGCCATTTCAGTTCTCTTCTTCGCATTTGTTTTTCTTTGCAAAAATTCAGAATTTCCGAGTTATTTTTGTTTTCGTTTTAATAACGAGAGCTGGACAACAATCGATGATACAGGCGCTGGTCCTGAACATCGATTACTCAAGTACTCAATCGACATTGATTAAAGTATAAGGTTCACCTCAAAAGCAATTAGACTTTCTCAGACAAGTTTTTTTTTTTACTTCAATGAACATTTGAGGAGCTTCCGACCTCCCTTAACTCAAAATCAACATTTATTGATATATTTAAAAAATTTACGATAATATAATGCATAGCCATTAATATAATTTCGATATATTCCATTTAAGATTGAGAAGAAAAACATCCATATATCTTCAACAGGGACCATAACTGTTATAAATTATATTTTAAAAATTACAATTTAAGTATTATTTTAAGAGTTTTATTATTTTAATCAGAAAATAACAATTATTTTTTGAGTTTTATTTTTTACTCAGAAGATAAAACTTATTCTTGGAGTTTTATTTTTCGATCAAGAAATAAAAATTACTTTTCGAGTTATATTTTTTACTCAGAAGAAAAAACTTATTTTTAGATTTTTAATTTTTACTCAGTAAATAAAAATTATTTTTCGAATTTTATTTTTTGCTCTGAAGATAAAAATTTATCTTAGATTTTTATTTATTACTCAAAAAATAAAAATTGGTTTTTGAGTTTTTTTTTTACTCAGAAAAATAAAACTCTTGCATAAGTATATTACCACTTTCTTCAAGATAACGCCTGAAATAGGATAAAGTGATGAAGAGTCGGATGATGATGAACACGAGGAAATGAAAAAGGCCAGATGCGAAATCGGCAACCACAATTCAAATCCAAAAAATATTTGCATAATACTTGTGTTTGCATAATGTTGTGAGTAAAACAAAAAACATGATAAATAATTTTTATTTTCTGAGTAAAAAATAAAACTCCAAAAATAATTTTTATCATCCGAGCAAAAAATAAAACTCTAAAAGCAATTTTTATTTACTGAGTTAAAACAAAAACTCTTAGAATAAGTTTTATCCTCTGAGTAAAAAATAAAACTCGAAAAATAATTGTTATTTCCTGATCAAAAAATAAAACTTGAGAATTAATTTTTGTTTTTTGATCAAAAAATAAAACTCTAAGAATAACACTTAAATACTAATTTTTAAAATATAAATTATTTTATATCGATTTTTAAAATTCAAAATTCAAAAATAATTATTATTTTGGTTCCCTGAGTTAAAATCTTATTGTATTTTGTGTCGCAACATATTTTCTTAAAATCAATCGTTTTTTAAGAACTTATTTAAGCACTTTGCACTAACTTTGAACAAACAAAAATTACACTGTGTTCTTATAGTAAACTCTTTGCTAGGCATAAAATAACTTCCGAATTCTATAAAATAAATCTGATATGGTATTTTGAGACTATATAATAATGCTATTAATTGGGAACATAATATAAGTATCCATCCGACTTCTTTTTATTACTAAAATCGGCCATTACATGGTCACGTTTTCCTGCAAGCGTCGCATCATGCAAAAGAATTTCATGCCTGTTTTTTTTATACATTTTTTGCTTTTACATGGTCATTCTTTTCAATCACGCCACGCATGACTGCAAGTAAACGTGATCATGTAAATGCCGCTAAACACTTCCATAACCCCGTTATGACTCTTCCTAGATGGATGTTCACGCAACGGCAATGAATTGGGAGTTTGTGCCTTCCTGTTTGGGTACAAATTGTGCTAATAAGCTATTAAATGATCATTAAACTTGCTACGCTTAATGCTAATGAAAAATTCAACAATGTCGGCGTTTATTCTTTCATGCTGTTTATTTATATATATTTACTATTTATATTTCGCAACCAAAAAAAAAAAAAAAAAAAACCATAAGGAATTGTCAAGGAAAGAATGCAATTAAATTCATCTCAATTAATAACGCTAAGGCGCACCCGTTTTGGTTTTCATTGAATTAATGGCTACTGTACCCAGCAGGAAATATCGTTCTAAGAGCATTGCCTTCCTATGCATATCAAGACTTATGAATCTTCCAAACAAACCACAAATTCTTTTGTAGTTAGCAACTCGAAGATTTCCTTTCCATTAGGGTACATACATAAGGCTACACTCCCAATGGCGAAAAAGCTAAACAAATATTTGCAAAGTAAATAGAAATTACCATTAATGTGTTATCATTTATTTTGTTTCAGCAGTTTTTCTTTTTGCTATTGTGCTCAGCGTTGTGTCCAACGTTTGGCGAGGAGGCAGATATTATAACAAACGAAGAACTAGCGCAGCCCATACCCGCTGTGAATGGTGAAAATACATTAACGGAAAACGAGACGACGCCATCGCCGAAGGAGGAGTCCGAAACGCCAGAGTACCTTAAGAATTGCTTTTATGCTGAAGCAAAATTGTGCCTTAACTTTAGTGCCTCCTCACAAAATGAAACGAATAGATCATCGAATGGTTTTAAATCTGACGCAAACGGCCAGTGTCAATGTCGGCCACACGCAACAGTGGCAAATTCATGGTACTGTTGTAACATAACACACATATCATCGATTTCATCATGTAGTAATAATATAAATTGGACGAATTTACACATAATCAACGCCACTATCGCCACTTTGGATTTGTCAAATGCCATCTATAAGACGTTACACTCACTAGCGATCACCGACGGAAATATAACACAACTGAAGGAATCCTTTTCGCGAATGTCTTCAATCAAGTGCCTTAATATATCGAACAATCATCTATCAGCCATATCTCAGCGTGCTCTAAGGAGCACACCAAGCTTAACATATTTGGACATATCAAATAATAATTTAACGCTCATACCGAAATTGAATCAAAATCAAAACATAACTGTCAATATGAGGTGAGTTAAAAGGCAATTCCTCCTATAAATATATATATATATCAGTTTCGTAACGAATGTCAATGAGGTAACATAGGACTCATTTACGCTCGGGCCGGGCTCACCATTGTGAAATAATCGCCATTTTGTTTGGACACTGACGCCGGTCATATAAAACGGGAATTTGAATACTGACGCCGGTCATATAAAACGGGAATTGGTCGAAACGTGTGCTTAGGAGGAATATAAGTACTCAAGGGCACTCGAATCGGGCTAAATTCAACTCAACTATAATTAATACAACTGACGACGGTCAACCTACCCTGGAACCAGTATCCCGTCTGAGGGCGGTGGGGAGGGGTCAAACGTAAATTAACCCTGACGCAGGTCATCTAACCTAGTCGATATATATCTGACTTTTGTCATATAAACGCGGAATATACCCTGGCTAATGTGGAACTTAATGTGACCCAAAGCCATTTTTTAAGCCCAAAAAAAAAAAAAAAAAAAATATGTATATAATATGGTGCACTTAGAGCGCTCTTTTTTTTTTAAACTATTCCATTTGAAGCTGCTACTCTTTAATTTCTTTCAATTGATTTCATTTTTCGTACGATTTTCCTTGCAGCGGCAATAAGCATATGCTATGTTCTGATTTACTCGATACAATCTTCCGAGATTCCATAAAGTTCGTTGATCCACATTCATCGTATTGTCTTATGAACTACACATACAACTGGTTCAACTCGACGGATTATGTTTCCATAAAAGAACTGGAAATGGCGAGACGTTTTCAAACTGAATGTCCAGTTATTCCTGGCTTTGGAAATTGTACATGCTCGCGCGAACAGATGTTAATTATGGTTGGTCATAACTATTTTATTATTTCTATTGGCCCAATTAAGCGAATTTTTTTTTTTTTTCCAGGGCGATCAATCTAAGCCGTCAGCGAAACTGTTTTGTCGGGTTGACTGTTCAGGTTTGGATTAAAAATATCATTAAATCAATTCAATATCACTACAATGATATCATTTACAGGCTTAGGATTAACTGAGCTACCACCGAAATTACCTGAAAACACATTTTCACTGAATATTTCAAACAACAATGTAAGCTAATATACATACATACATACATACCTGCTGAAAACTCAAGTGGAATGCTATAATTTATTATTTGATTTTTAAGATCACGTCACTCGGGAAAAACTTTTTGAACCCCACATATTGGAATATAGTTAAACTCTATGCCGATAATAATCAAATATCATCGATGTACGAATTGGAAGGAACTAAATTCATGGATCAATTTCAACGACTCTATTTGCGTAACAACGCTTTGATTAAGGTGAGCGCTAGAGTTAATTATCTGTAAAGAGAAAGAAGTAGGAAAATTCTGTTGATTTTTCAACACTCAATGAAGTATTAAACTTACTTAACCCCAGCAAACATTCTGAGTCCTAACGGAGTCATATATGACTCCTAATTTGGAGCAGACCTGTTAAATAATGATTATTTAATTAATGATTAATTAATCAGATTATTTTTTTCTTATGAGTGAAATAGTGATTATTTAATGATTATTTTTGTATGACCTATATTAATCAAAGATTGCGATTACCAAATAATCATGAAATAATCATGATTATTTTAGATTAATGAAAAAAATCAGAAAAAATCAAAAAATAATCAAAAAAATAATCCCGATTAATTTTAGATTATTTTTGAATATTTTTGATTTTTTTTTGATTATTTTTGATTTTTCCTGATTATTTTTGGGTTTTTTGATTTTTTTTGATTAATTTTGATTTGTTCAGATTTTTTTTTATTAATTTTAATTATTTTAAATTTGTAATTGAATATAATTAAATGTAGTACAGCGAGGGGGCCCATATGTCCTTGCCTATGACATCGCAATGTAAAAATCGCCTCTCGAAAGTATTGCCGGTGGTTTGACGAGGGGTGGTCCTAACCACAGGTGGCCGGTGAATTTACTTGTCCGGTGCCGGTCCCACGGACTATAGGGAAACTTTGGAAAAACGATGTTATTCAAATACAAATTGAAAATAATTAAAATTAATAAAAAAATCAGAACAAATCAAAAATAATCAAAAAACCCAAAAATAATCAGGAAAAATCAAAAATAATCAAAAAAAAATCAAAAATATTCAAAAATAATCTAAAATTAATCGGGATTATTTTTGATTATTTTTGATTTTTTCTGATTTTTTTCATTAATCTGAAATAGTCTGATATTTCACGATTATTTGGTAATCGCAATCATTAATAATCCAAATTTCAAGAAGTTAAATTAATAATGATTATCGGATTAAAAAAGAACAATAATTCATGATTATTAATCTTAATCGGGATTTAACAGGTCTGATTTGGAGTCGGAGCCCTCATAATGAGCTCATATAAGAGTCTGAAATGAATGTGTTTCCCTTCTTGCGAAGGTCGTCTTATAAGAGCCGGATTTCATATATCGATGAGTCTCATATAAGAGTCATATAGGACTCTTCCGCACTCTTATCTACTCTATTAGTCTCATAAGAGCTAGGACTCTTCCGCACTCTTATGACTCCTATTTAGTCTCATATAAGAGCCATATAGGACTCCTTCCGCACTCTTATCTGACTCCTATTTAGTCTCATTTAAGAGCCATATAGGACTCCTTCCGCACCTAACTAAATTCAAAGCCTTGAAGATTGAGGATTTTTTCTAAAAACTTAACACACATGCTTATATCTCACTTTCTTTCTTTTTGTTTTATTAGCTTCCCGTCTATTTACTCACAAACGTTTTGATAGACAGCGATGTGGGTCGCAACATATTCTTAGGAGGTAACAAACTTCAGTGTGACTGCAATACTGCAAAGGCACTCAAGGTATGGTATTGGAAGCTCCTTTATACATAGTTATTATTAAGATTTAGTATTTTGTTTTCGTAGCGTTGGTTGCTTGAGCGCAGTCGCGACATACCAGATTACACGGAAATACTTTGTCGAAACATGCAGGCTCGTGTCATGGAATTGCAGGAAATGAAATTGTGCCAATCACCTCATGACTGGACTGATTATATTTATTATTTAATAGCAACCGAAGTGATTTTACTCTTGGCCTTAGTAGCGAAAGTTTCCTATGACTATTGGGTATTCAAAACAGCAGGATATCTACCTTGGCCAGCTAGCAAGATGCCCAAGTTGCCATGTGATTGGCTATGCGAATCTTAGAAAATGTATTCGTCAATAGCCACGTAAATAAAAGTGCCTATATTAATGTTAATGCTTTTGTGAAATAGTTGAAGTAATTTTTACTGAGCGTATTTGTCTAATTATACCTCAATTTGTATAAGAGATTGTTAGTTATACATATATATATGTATATATATACATACGTTTTTATGCATGTCAAAATAAAAGTGTGCAATATTTGTGAAAGTATTGCAGTAAAATGGATTAATTAATTGTTTAAACCTGGAAATGAATAGAACTGCTGTATGATAGTTAAAGTCTATAAGGACTATTATGTGTACAAATGAGTTTTTTTTGTACAAATTTTCTCCCTGCCCCGTCTGTGTCGAGGGTATGTTGCATGTGTGCGGTTGTGTGTAACATCAAAGAGTATATATTAACATTTAACTCTTTGAACCAATCCAGATTGAAGATACGAAATAATCAGCGTCATCAGGAGATTCGATTTAGCCATGTCCATGTCAAAACCAGGACCTGTTATGGGAGTCATAAAAATTGCTCTAAATCCTTATTGTGATATTCGTATATAATTTGTTATGGGTACCTACATATTTTTGGACGATAAAGGTTATTTCCAAAAATTTTTAAATTGGGCATATTGACTTTTTTTATAGTCATTTACAACCTCTACAAAAATTGACGTGAGCGGTTCATTTGAAAGATAACCTCCATTACTGGGTTTGTAACAACAAGCAATTAAGTCAGTAGCGAGGCGAGGGCGGGTCGAGGGGGGAAGCTGTCCCGGGCTCCAAATCATATTTCAATTTTTTTGAAGGTATTTGTATTGAGGCCAGCGGCATTTCCTGCATTGTGCCCCACCGTGCCCCGGTGTTCTAAAGAAATTTGCTAATGCTCTTGGTGTTTGATATGGTATTAAAAATTTGTTGTAAATAATTGCATTAATTTCATACCTTTCGTTACCAAAAGAATACCAATACTTCAAATTGTATAGCTCCATTGAAAATTTCAGAACGTGTTCCTTTTATAGAAAAAGTTTGTATTTTCTTACAAAAACCCAAATACAAAAATTTCAACTCAAATATCTATCTCAAGCAGAGCTGTAAAAAATTTAAATCATTTCGGATTTAAATCATTTTGATTTATTTATCTTTTGATTGCAATCATTTTAATCGAAAATCATGAAGATTTAAATCTGATTTAATTCTTTGATGATTGCCTTAAGATGATTTATAAATCACTTTTCTGCAATCAATTGATTTATATTTTGAATTGTCAATCATTTGATTTAAATCAAAAAGGATTTAAATCATTTGATTTAAAACAGAAAGATTTCAATCATTTGATTTAAATCCAAAAAAATTTAAATCATTTTTGAATGAAATCAGAAAGATTTCAATCATTTGATTTAAATACAAAAAAAATTTAAATCAGTGTTGATTTAATTCAAAAATGATTTAAATCACTCTATGTAAATCAAACAAGTGAGACTGATGTGATCAGGTAAGCCCGACACTACAAACCCGAATTAGTGCACTTCATATTTCACTAAAACTATCTGTTTAGTGGTTATGCACTTTTTATATCTACTACCACATCAGTCTCACTTGTTTGATTTACATAGAGTGATTTAAATCATTTTTGAATTAAATCAACACTGATTTAAATTTTTTTGGATTTAAATCAAATGATTGAAATCTTTCTGATTTAAATCAAATGATTTAAATCTTTTTAGATTTAAATCACATGATTGAAATCATTTTGAATTAAATCAAATGATTTAAATCCTTTTTGATTTAAATCAAATGATTGACAATTCAAAATATAAATCAATTGATTGCAGCAAAGTGATTTATAAATCATCTTGAGGCAATCATCAAAGAATTAAATCAGATTTAAATCTTCATGATTTTCAAGTAAAATGAATTAAATCTTTTTTTTCTAATCAGGCTGTGATTGATTCTTGAATCAATCTTGAAATGATTGATTCATTTACAGCTCTGATCTCAAGGTAACAATTTAATTTTCTTTAATTTTTTGCATTTTCTTGAGTGTCTTTTCTCATCTTTGATAGCTTCTCTAAATGTTTTGGTTTGTTTTTTGTAATGGATTTTTCAACTTTTTTAAAATTCCCTTGACGATCCTTTGAAGAATTTAATTTCTTTGCCGGATTTTTGTTTGGTTTTTGTGTTTTGGAAATCTCGGCATTATTTATGTTTTGCTTGCCTTGGTTTTTCCACCCACTCTCTAGATTTATAGTCTCTGGTTTAATTTTCGTTGAAATATCTTCACGTTTTGGTGCAATATTTTCCAAGCGTTTGAGATCCGATTTTCTTGGCTTTTTCATAGTAAGCATGAATTCAGGCACTTTACCACCGGAATTTTTTATGATTTGGGCAATACTGAAAGTGTAAAATTGAAATTCAGTTTTAAAATATATCCATTGTTTTGAAATTTTTGGACGAACGAACCTTCTCAATTGTGGTGTATCGTTTTGTGTGAAGAATGTTATTGCTTTTCCAGTACGTCCAGCTCTACCTGCGCGACCAATTCGATGAACATAAGCGATTGTTGATGGTGGGAAATCGTAGTTTATGACTAAATTAACACCTTTAAAATCGATACCACGTCCCATCAGTTCCGTACATATAAGCACCCAGATATGACCTTCACGAAAGGCGCGTACACAGTTATCTCGCTGTTGTTGAGTGCGCTCGGCATGAATAACATCAACATTGATTCCATCGTAGAGTAGCTCCTGGAAGAGCTGCTTCGCACGTTCCTATTTAAATGTAAATACAATTTTTTTTTTTTTTTATATGTTCACTAAACCATAAATTGTGTAGTGGCAAATCGAATTTTCGGTTTCTTACCTTACTTTGGACAAAAACTAAGACGGGCGGCTTTAGACCTGTTCGTACCATATCACGAATGGCCAATAATTTTCCCTGCTCCGAGCCAACGAACAGAAGTTCTTGCTCAACTGATTCTGTTGCCGCATTCTGCTGTCCTACTGTAACTCGAGCCAAATTTTTGAGATTTTTCAAAGCCCATTTTGCGACAGGAACAGTATAGGTTGCACTGAAAAGCGCAATTTTCTTATTTGGATTAGAGCAAGCTAACATTATGTCATCCAATTGCTCCTTGAAACTATTCTGTCCCTCTTCCATTAGACGATCAGCTTCATCGATAACAAACCATTCGATGCTAAATGAAATTTCAGATCTGAATATTCTTTAGTATCGAAAAGATAATCTATAATTTTACCTCGCCAAATCAAGTAACGGTGGCTCCTGCTGCAATAAATACCTTACACGATTTGGAGTTGAGATAAGAATATCGAATTTCTTGTTTCCATTTGGACCAAATTTTTGCTTGGCTTGACTCACTTTATTAATTATGTGTATCCGCAGTGCGGTTTTTTCGGCCAATCGCACACATTCCCTGTATATTTGCTGTGCTAGTTCCCGTGTTGGTGCCAGAACAATCGCCCGGAAACCTTTCTTTTGTGGACAACGAAGATCGTTTATAATTGGTGCCAAAAAGGCAATTGTTTTACCCGACCCGGTGGGGGCACATGCCATTAATGGACGTCCTTGCAACAGTATGGGAATCGCTTGCATTTGAATCGGCGTTGGCTGTGGATAGTTGCATGTGAGCAAATTATTTACCAATTGTTCGTGCACATTATATGACCGTAGCTAGTTCTTCGAATGCGGAAATAGGTGCCGGTATATTTTTTCCATATATTTTTATATTATTTTCACGCCGCATTGTAGAAATCTAAATAAAAGAAATCGATTAGAGTTTTCATTTAATTGATAAAATTCTTTTTACCATTTCATCCTTTGCTTTTTGGTTACGCTCTTTAACAGTTAGTTTTATTTTCTTATTTTTCTTTTTAGGCGGTTCTTCGAAATCGGTGGACTTGAGAAAACGGAATTCAGTTTGCTCTGGCTCTTCATCAGACTCGCTGGAATGATTGTTGCACGGTTCATCTTTGATTTCGGTTTCGTTCGTTTCATTGATATCTGTTTTCTTTGTAAAAAAAAAAGATTTATTTTTAATTTCATCTTTTATTAATGTTTACGTCTTCACGACAAAATTTCAAAAAAATTTAATTCTTCTACTAATCTTGATGATTAAACCATGTCTAAATATGTATATACATAAATGGAAAGGCAAAGATTGATCGGAAACTAAATCTATTTATTTGAAAACGTTATTAGTGAGGATCATCGCGCGGGTAAAATGGATGCGATAATCCTTCAGCTAATTAACTAAGCTGTAAAGATTACAGAAGCAGAAGAGGAGCATTTAAAAAACATTCGATAATGAAACAAATTTTCTATGGGTAGAGACGCAGGGGGGAAGAGAGAAAATCGCTCCCATACCACATCCCCGCGCGTCCTTAGCCAAAAAAAAGTGTGTTTTATATTCGAAATGTCTTATCGTGTAAATGGTCTCTTTAATGCGTTCAGGTTGGCAGCGAATGTGAAGTAAACATTTGCCAACTTTCTATACATTAAAATTTAGAAAGAAGCTTGCAGGTTTGCCTGCTTTCAATACATCATGGGAATTCATTCGAACCCTCCAAGTGACTCTGAGAACTTTTTGCATTAACTGTCAAATACATGACTTGAGGCTCTTCAAAAAGTTCTCAAAGTCACTGTTCGAGGTCTGATAACCCTATTTGTACTTTCCAATGCTTGCATGTTTGTACAAAACATTGCGTAGTTTGCCAGTCAGCATACCTTAAAAGTTCGGAACATCAGTTCGTTGGCAAGAGACCATATATATATGCAAGAGACGCAGGAGGCAAGGAAAAGTTTCTTTGCCTCTTGCCCGCGAACTAAATGTTCCGGAACATGTTTTAGGTATGTCTGACTTCGGACTTTCCGTTCATAATTTTCGTTACAGGTAATATCATTTGATCAGCACTATCTGTAGTATCGAATTATATATATCGGTTGCTCTACCACCACCATATAAGTCGATAACATCGATTGTTCGCCAATCAGTTTTGTCAAATGACCGGAAAACACATTATTCTTTGTTATACTAATTGAATCTTTTAGGTAATTTACATAGCACTTAAATTACCTGTACGTCTTCTCTTCTCCTTTTCGTAAACTTTGCTCCCCTCGTCAATTGACGAAACAAGTCGTGAGCGTCCATATTGCAATATTAATATAACAGAAACAATAAGAAATTACACGTGCTAGTAGTTGTATATTAACTATCGATGTTATTGATACTTTTAACTTTAATCGCTATCGGTTATTCTGGAGCTATCGATTGGACTGGATCCTAGCGCCCGTTTAGACGTGCTTCAAAATCGTTCAACAAAACGCAGTTCGTAGGAGAGACGATAGCGGGGAGAGGAAGATGGTTTTTGTTGAACGTACTCGGCTATTCTCTTTGTGCCTATATTCTTAGCGTGAAACTTGAAAAACAAACACTGTGCGATTTTTACATTTGCTTCAAATATTTTTGTCATTGAGCGGAAAGGTTCGAATGCCTTCGCTAAAAAAATTTTTTGTTTTTTTTAATCTCGTTTGATATTTTTCATTTTATTAGCTTTTTCATTATTTTAAAATTCGAAATTTGATTTTTAATTTTTGAAACGAAAAAGTAATATAAATCAAGCAATAAGATTTATTTTATGATTTTTTAAAAATAAAACCTATAAGCTTGTTCACCTGCTATTTGGCATTTGCCATATTTAAGTTAAACATTTCATAATAAAATTTTGATGAAATGATTGTTGGTATAAAGCAATAACAATCGGCGTACTACACTTTTGCAGAAAAGATAAAATTGGAATTTTTTATGCTTAATTACAATACATGGTTTAGGCATGGAAAAAAGCGATAAAAATTTGACAGTATAAGATAGACAGATGGTTTGTGAACAAATATAATTGAAAGTGATTTTTAAAAAATTGCTCTTTACACGTTGTTTTCGATAATAAATTACACTTAAAACATTCAAAATAAACAATTATTTGCCAAACTTTTGAAAGAGGGTTTGTTCCACATCCGGCTCCTAAGCCATATAGCTCACACAGTACCTGAAGTTATAATCAGCCTTAAACATATGTTTGAAACATTTTATCTCTTATTCAAGAATATTCCTAAGAATCCGTTTCATCGTTCGTAGTGCTAGCTTGGATATCTATTTCATAACTATCGTACTTATTTTTACTTCAAAATCGAAATTATATTTAAGTAAAATTTTTTGCAAATGTGGCCATTATTAGGATCGACAATTTTACCGTAAGAAATTTGTTTACTGCGAAATACTCAATTAAAGTGAAAATCAATTTTGGATTTCGCTATGGTCGTTTTGCAATTTACTTAGAGGACATTTGTTTGTTGAAATCACTAAAATAGTGAAAATCAAATGTTCGCGAATCCGAATGGTGGAAATTTTAACCTTAAGTGACGACTTTATCAGAAGAAGCAAAAAAAATCATTTTTGTATACAGATATGAGAATAAGAGAAAGAGTGTTTTTTTCTAATGTGTAGGATGATGACCATAGTTATAGCGATGTCGCAATTTTTTTTCAGCGAAAGCTTAAGTCTACATGGTAGCTATACACACACCCAATTTCTTTGTTCAAACTCAAGCCCCACCTCTTTCCAAGCATTATCTCTGATTATTTTATTTTTATAATCATTTAACTGGGCGTTCCAGAGACATTCGCGCATTTCCACATTGCTTATCAATTTCATTATTTCGGTGTCACTCCACTGTATGGAAACCTTTTTGACTCTCTTTTTTCCTTCAGACATTTTTTTAAATTCAATTTTAGGTTGAAATAAAAATAATTTTGTCTTTATTTGGCTGTATTTGTTTCTGCAGTTGACAAGGAATATCCAAACAAAAATAATATTCCAAATACGTGCAAACAGTTTGCTTTGTTTAAAGCGAACCCAATTACACAGAAAAAAAGTGTCAAATATTTGGCTTTTTGACGATATGCCAAACATAACCCAAATACGATCAAATAATATGTTTAGTCAAATATATTTGCCTATTACACTGTTTGAACCTGTGTTTGGCACCGAAATTCCAAATATTTGGCCAAATGCCAAACAGTGTAATACTACCTTAATAACTGTTACAATCTCTCCTATTTATACATTTATATGAAAATAAAAAAAAACATATCCAAGCAATATTAAATAGTTTTTGTGTTTTTGAAATTGCATTGTTGTATTTGCGTTCAATACATTCGGAATATCAATCCTTTTTGAGAGATGCATAAGGAATTTATTTTTCTTTAAATTTCTAACATCGTTCCTACGTGCAAGAGGGAAACGTCGAAATATAAAATGTTGAAGCATTTGTTGAACGAAGCAGTTTTTGGCTGTGTGGACACGAACGAAAAAGAGAGAAAAACGCTACCAACCACATCCCCGCGCGTCCCTTAGCCTATAAAAAGTGTGTTTCATTATCGAAATGTCTCAACGTGTAAATGGCCTCTTAATGACCAGCATTTCAGGAATTGTCAGCAGCACAAATGGCGGGAAACCAAGAAAAAATGTAACATTATTATTAGATATACATATATGTACAATATTATGAGAATAATTTAATTTGTAGTTACTACTGATTTTTTAAATAACTTATTTCTATATAATAGTTAAAATATTTGTCCGAATAGTGGCCGAATATTCGTGGCATCACTAGTAAAAATATCAATTGTAAACAAAAATCAGCTGATTTGAAAAGAATACAGGAACACAGATGCGAAATACCACTAGTGGAAACAACGCAATGAACGCTCAAAAGATTATCGCATCTTGTAAGATGCGAAAGAACAAATTTGATGCAGGGGCTGGGGATAGTGGAAAACGGCCTCACCGTCCACTATAAAAGGGTTCTTTAACTTATAAGGCCCATACACTACACCAGCATGCTGGCACCATCAAGTGATTGGGCCAGCATGCTCGCAGCACATAACACACCAACATGCTGGTACAGTATTCATTTGTTTCCAAATTTTGAGCAGACATGTCATGGGTACGGCTGAAAAAAATGCCCTTAAAAAGGTAAAACGTACACTAAAAGCAATGAAAAAAAAAAATCTTTAAAAATTTCCAAATAAATGCGCTAAAAAGAGGACATTAAAATCTTTGAGATATGTCGTATATTTCCTCCGATGTCCGAAAATTTCTCTTCGACGCTATCTTTCAATTGAGCAATTTTCACCATACACTACAACAGCATGCTGGTACAATCATGAAAATATCAAAATCTTTTTTTTGATGGTATGCCAACCCCAGACAGCTGACATTTGATCGTGCCAGCATGCTGGTGTAGTGTATGGGCCCTATTACATAGCATCTGAGTATAGGCTATCAACGTGTAAATAGCGTATAAGGACCATCGATATACGCTATTTACACGTTAAGACATTTCGATAATGAAACAAATTTTCGATGGCAAGAGAGGCAGGGGGAAGAGAGAAAAACCGCTACCATACCACTTCCCCGTGCGTCCCTAGCCCACAAAAAGTGTGTTTCATTATCGAAATGTCTTAACGTGTAAATGGCCTCATAGTTAACACATTTTTAAGCTATCGATTAGGCCATCGATAACTCTCAACCTCTATCCAAAGTGCCATCTCTTCTTTTCCACCTCTTTTGCGAGATGGTATGTGAAATTTGCAATATTCAATATAAATCGTATTTTAATTTTTTCATCACTTAACATAAGTTATTGTTAATTAAAAATTGTGAAAATAGATATGATTTTGTTGTCGGAAAACCTAAAATTTCCAACACAAGCAGCACTGATAACAATGAAAGACAAATATTAAAATAACTCTGTTTTTTGCAGACCAAAGGTACATCAAGTTTTGGTAAACGCCACAATAAGACGCACACCTTGTGTCGTCGTTGTGGCCGTTCTTCCTACCACATCCAGAAGTCAACTTGCGCGCAATGTGGATACCCGGCTGCCAAGATGCGCTCATGTTAGTACATCTATTCGTTTTTCGATATATGTAGTAATAATTTTTGTTTGGTTTTCAGACAACTGGTCAGTTAAGGCCAAGAGGAGGAAGACCACTGGCACTGGTCGCCAACGTTATTTGAAAGTTGTTCGCAGACGATTCCGTAACGGTTTCCGTGAAGGTACACAAGCCAAGCCCAAAAAGAGCCCGCAAACGAAATAAACAACATACGGCAGGATTCCTCAGCGTTTAGCTTATTTTGTAAAAACTTAATTCGTAAGCGGATCTTGGAAATGGCGTGAATAAAGGGATTTTTTAAAAGAAGTTAACACAATTTCCAGTCTCTGGTAATCATTGAATTCTTTATTTGCTATTATTTTTCTTCATTTCCCTATTTTGGCTGAAAAACTGTAATGTTCAACTTTAAAATCGAATGAAGATACATTGGCTGCATAAAAGGTTCAAAGCTTAGCATTCTTGCAACTATTCCTCACATTATAATTAACAAATTTCCTCATCGAAAAGGATTTTATACGATTCTTAAAATGACTTCATACTAGCTGGAACCTCTTAAATGTGGTAGAATATTTAGTATGGACCTATTCTAAATGAATATTCCCTGGGAGTTTTTTTCCAAGAAATTTTTCTCCGCGGAAAAAAAAGGTTTCTCAGCGTCAATAAAAGAAAAAATTCAATGACCTTTTCTTAAAAATGTTCAGAATACTTGGTTCCTTAATATTTGCTTGCCCAGTGTGCTTAGAATTGCAGATTTTTTTTTTTAAATCCGCAAGGAATAACTCCGGGGGAATATTTAGATTCGGGCTGCTTATAAGGTACAGCTGTATTTGTCTATACTTGCGGAGCGTAGTTCTGGCTATTACATGATCCGTACAAAACTAATATAACTTGCTTACGTTGGTATAATAAGTGCAATCATGCAAACGAGAGGGAAAAATTACTTTTATTAATACAGGCTTTTGCATGAATACCACCAATATTCAGGGGTGTCACAGAATCCGATAGCTGTCGGAATTAGAATTTAAGTCGACTGAATTTTCATATATATTTCATAGGCAGCCGGATAAAATAGGGTTCTATTCAATTAAGAACCGATATACAGGGGTGTCACAGAATCCGATAGCTGTCGGAATCGGAATTAAAACCGGTCGAAATTTCATACACGATTTACAAATTTTCTCGTTTTTGGATATGAATCGGAATCATTATTGGTTCTTAGTTGCACAGAACCCTTTTTTATCCAGCTGTCTATCAGATATATATGAACATTCAGTCGACTATAATTCCAATTCCGACAGCTATCGGATTCTATGACACCCCTGAGTATCTAAACGAAGCAAAACAAAAAAATAAAAAACAAATCAGTTTAACGTTAATCCATTTTTTGATTACATTTGTTACATTTAGCATTCCGATTAACATTCTAATACATGAGTGTTTTTCAAGAGACATACAAAATACGTATAAATATGGTCAAATAAATTTCATTACACTAGGATTACATATACACAATAAGGTAAAAAGTTTTAATACAATCAACTTTTTCATTTTCTTGCAATTTAGTTTTGTGTTTTTAATGCTTATTATCGCTGTATCACATTGGCTTCTTCGCAGATTTTCAACCACGTTCGCTTGTGTATCCAATTAGAAATTTTTTCTTTCAATTTTATTTTTCGTTTTAAGCATCCAAATGCAACTAATACGGAAATACGAATAAGGGGGTATTTATTTAAATATTAAAAAAAAAAAAAAAACCAATACGAGTTTTGGGACGATGCTTGTTGTCGTCGGAATACGATCAAATTCGAATCAGTTTAGTTACTAATGTAAACATCCTGCGTTGAATCTGCCGAAGAGTAAGTGAGTGAAATGCATTGCGCGTTGCCTCGAATTCATTTAAGGATAAGTAAGATGCCTGTTTGTGACTTAATTACAAAGTCTAAGTCTAAGCGTCATAGTCAAAAAAGTAAGGCTCAAAAATATTAAATATTTTTACAAGTCATTAGAAATAAACTCTCAAGTATATATTAAAAGTTATAAACTTTTGGTCTTAAAACTAATTCACATAAATGCACACATTCCAAAATCGTTTGCAAGGGCTATACAAAAAGTCTAAAAAAAAACAATTAGTTTTGTTAACTGTTAGGAGGGTCCGTCCCTAATTCTTGTAGAGCTCTAAACAAAATATATTTTTGTGCAATACTGGGTATTTCTTTGAGCTGGCCGGATTTGGAATTGGACTTTAGTGTTCAAATATCGATTCTAAAAGAGGAAATAATTTTTTACAACAACAATAAATATATTACACAAGTTTACAAAATTAAACTTTTTGTTTGTTCCCTCGATTTTGTTATGAGTTTTTTTTTTTGGATTAGGGTGGTATCCGTGACATAAGGAACATTTTTGAAAAATTTTTCTCAGCTCTGGTTTTGCAGTTTTTAGCATTTTGGAAAATCAGGCTTTTAATTTAAAATTTTACTTTTACGGAACAAAATAGATATTAGAGCTTTAGTAACTTATTATGGTTGGTTGCGTATCAAAGCCAATACCACTATCTATCAAATGATGATTTTTTCAGGAAAATACAGCTTGTAGTTTTATAGTAATGTGCTTCGCAATTGTGAAAAATTAGAAATTTTTCAAGTTTTCCTCGATTTTCGGAGTTTATTTGCCCTGTTGTGACATGAGAGTATTTAAAAAAATATATTAAATTTTAACTTAAAATGCTAAAAAAAAAAGTATGAACGGGCTCTTTACAAGGGCCAGATTTTTCAATACCACTAATTGTTTAGTGGTAATGAAAATCGAATTGCATTATCACTAAAGCTTTAGTGCTAATGCAAATCAAATATCACTACCACTAAAGCGTTAATATCAATTTTTCCCGTAAAAGTTAAACAACTGAAGATTTTTCACAAAATTGATGGTAGCTGCAAAACCAGAGCTAGAGAAAAAATTTTCTAAAATGTTCCTTATGTCACCAATACCACCCTAATCCAAAACTCCTAACGAAAAAGCGGAAACAAAACCACTGTAAACTAGTGTTATTGTTTTCGGGGTGTTTAAAAAAAATATTGCTTTCAAAAATACAAATTGTTTGGTTCATTTGATTGGTATACTGTTTTTTTTTTTTTGGTATTAAACTATTTTACTTCTTCATATGCCATCAACGAGATGGCCTTCCACAACAGACGAATGATGATACCGCCTTCTCTGAGCAAAGTCCTCGTTTTCTTCGTTTAATTGCGTTGGTGATAAATCGACACTGGAACACGAAGGTACAACAACCACTTGTTCATACCCATGCACTCTTTTGCTGTAATTGAATGAAATAGTATTGATTTTATTTGGATAGATTATGTGTATATACATTTTTATCATAAACTACTTCATTTTAGAAATACCATTAACGGGTGACAATGGACTTTATTTTTCTGGCAATTGTCAGCAGTACTATGACATTAGCTTTATAATCTGAATTTTTCGTTGATATAAATATCTTACCCGAAACATCGGAATATAGCGCCTTTTAACCAAACGAAGAAGTTAAATTCTGCTGTAAGGCCTGGCTTTACCGCTGGATTCGCTGTTCCCACATAAAACCAAATGATGAAGACAACCACGAAACACGTGAAGGCATAATACCAGTTTACAAGCAGCATAACGATAATCTTGGTTAAGGCCTGTGTAAGTAAAAATATTTTTTTTGGTAACAAATAAAATATTTTGCGAACTTTCTGCACAATTAGTTAATAGCTAAATTCTCAGGGACTACGAGATTCTTACACACAAACGCTTCAGACTTACTCCAAGTAGAGATGCCCATCGGTTACAATACCCGGAATACCAGTTTTTCGTTTTTGAATGAATCGGTAGACGTATAGGAGCAATCGGTTCATCTTCACCGTTATTTTCATTATTTTCATTGGCGTTTGTGCTGTTGACCAGCTCATCATTGAAAATAACTGCTGTTGCATCGTTTGAATTGATTTGAGGTCTTTGATTATTCCGATGGATATGATTATTTGCAGTCTCATTAATTGGATTTGCATTTGCAGCTGTTGTTGGATTTGCAGTAAAAGGCACATGCTGAGGTGAATTTCTCGGACTCTGTAAATTCTTATGTCGCACACGATCTGGAAATAGTATATCCAAATCATTCCCAGGTTGTACAGCGCCATAACGACGTGTCTCATACGAAGGACTTGAGGCTTGTATACGAAAACGTTCTTCACGTTGCTCTTGTATGTCGAAAGTCTGTGCCAAAGCGAAATAGGAATAATCGATACAAGCGTAAGTCAATAAAAATGGCATGGTTACGATTGGTGCCAAGAAATTAATATCACCAACGATAATAAAGGTAACAGTGACGGCTGCAACTACAGCCATTGCGTAGAGTGGTACTTTGTTAGGTCCGCGCTGTAAAAAACAAACAAAGAAGCAAACGGTGAGTAAATTGGTGAGAGGAATCAACGAATTTCAAATATGTTACCCCTTTTCCAAGTACATCTATACCAGGTATAACACTCTCATTTGCAATGCTCTGTAGCACACGCGGTGTACCGTACATGGCACCCAAGCAAGATGACATGCTGGAGACGTATATGCCGGCAATAAGTAAAAAATTTACTGCGGATACTTTAACAGATATCATGAAATCATTGAGTAAAGTCGCGCGACGGCATGTTGCGCCAAGGAACAGTATGAAAACCATATACAAAAAAGTTCTGCAATATACGAATAAATGATTAAAAATTATTCGTATTAGTAATGAAACTTTTCCTTACGAAGTTCCAAATGCTGCCAATGTTCCATTAGGTATATCTGTCGATGGAGCACGCAAATCACCACTCATATTTATGCCGGAAAGAACACCCGTTACGGTGGGGAAAAATACACCAAATACTCGAAACCAGGAATATCCATTTTCGTATTTTGGCCAAAGATTTTCCATGAAATTTCCGCTAACCCAACCGTCGACCCCATTTTCTGAAAAATTGAAAAATAAAAACCTCAATGAAATATTAATCAATGTACAGAAAATCATTTGTATAACTTGCCATGGTCCTCTGTTACAAAACTACCAACCATAAAATCCAACGCAGAAAGCAGCAATATCATAAGCAAAGCAAACTGTAACTTAATAACCCACTTTACGCCAGCGATGTTTATACAGCCCAAAAGTAATACGGCCGCAGTTGCAAAGGCACGTATAGCCCACTTACTGCCCTCCAGTCCGACTAAACCGGCCATGGATTCACCAAATCCCATAACATTCAAAGCACAGCCAACAGCTTGCCCAAAACAATAGAGCAAACCCAAAGCTCCTCCAAAACGTGATCCCAACGTGTGTGCTATCAGGAAATACACACCACCACTCTCTACGCGACACCGTTCACATATTCCAACGGCGGAGAGTACGGAAACCAAAGCTATACACACTGTACAGAACACAATAAGAACAGCATTTATAATGCCTGCCTGGGCTACAATCCAACCAGAGCGCAGGAATACTATTACGCCGAAAACATTAATGAGGCATGATGTAAACACTCCATCCCAGGTGCCGAACAATACCGGCTGTGATATGAAAAAGTGTGACCGCCACCTGTGGAAGAAACATTTATACTACATATAATAGAAAAGTCCAGGCCAAACGCCTACCATGGCTTATCGCCTGAAAAAAAAAAAAAACAAAACAATATAATCGTCAACTTCATGAAGAAAAGGCAACTAAACTACAACATCACCTTGCTCATTCGCAAAGATCTCATTTGCACCAGACGCATGGTGGCCTCCTGAAGAGTACATGTATTCATTTCCAAGATCAACGAATCCACCTGTGTTGGAGCGTTGCGAACGAAAATTTAAATCGACTTCGTCATTTAAACCAAAACGATTCCAGTTTACTCTTCTACTGTTGGTGCTATTTCCACCATCGCCAATTACACTATTACTCATGGCTTTCTAATTTTGTTG
The DNA here is from genome assembly GCA_020466095.1 of Chlorops oryzae. Lineage (NCBI taxonomy): Eukaryota > Metazoa > Arthropoda > Insecta > Diptera > Chloropidae > Chlorops > Chlorops oryzae. The sequence continues at coordinate 16,535,562 of CM035808.1, forward strand.
TTGTCTTTTTTTTTGTGACGTGGCTAATACAATATTTCATATAAGCATTTGCTTAGAGTTAAAAAACCAAAACAAAAACTTGCCAGCGTTGCCGTTTTGGATACAATTGTATCAAATTGGATACTTTTAAAATGAAATGATGCAATGATACGCTGCCTCTGAAATGGATACATTTTTTTGAGACATCGATATGTCGATATATTAAAAGATGACTGTCAGCATCAATTAGTAAATTTTGTATTGCATATGAATTTACACTGTAAGAGATTTCAATCCCAAACCAACAAAACAATGGTTAACTATCGAAATGCATCGCCGTGTGTAGAATGAATATTTATCGAAGGAAAATTTCGATATCATTGATGCATCAATTTCCAAATTTGGAAATTGGGCAACTATTAAAAAATAAAAATTTTTACAATTTGTAAAACTGAAAAACAGACATTTTATTCAATGAGTAAACAAAAAATACCTACCAAATAACTAGTAAGTATGGTTTTACACATATCGATAACCATTATAATCGATAATTGCGAAAAAAAAAAATTTGATCCATTTTGGATACGAAAAAAATAAAGTGAGTGGCAACGCTGCTTGGGCTGCAGCAGGAAAACTTTTGATGGCAGTATCGATAGCATCGATGTTTACTAATAGCAATGACAGACATAGGTATTTTACACCATGATGGTGTGAAGTCTAGGTGACACACATAGGTATTTCTCAAAAGTCTACCTTATAGCACTGACAGACATAGGTATTTTACACCATGATGGTGTGAAGTCTAGGTGACACACAGGTATTTCTCAAAAGTCGACCTTAGCCAACATAGACTTTTTATAGACTTCACACTACATTGAAAGGGAGGATTTATTGTGGACTTCTTAGATTGATATGCCAACGCTGCACAAAATTAAACGAATAATCGATTATTTTATCGGAAACCAGGGGCCCTACTCTGTATTGCGATGCGCAAATCAATGCGATGCGCAAGTCGAATGCGATGCGCAAGGAAATCGCTACCCTGAATTGCTATCGCATTTGTTTCCGCAAAAAAAAATGAAAAGGAGGCAACACTGTTTTTCGAAGTTGAAAATGAATTTCGAAATGTCAAAATATGTTGTTTTGATGGAGAAGATTTATCGGTTTCTTAACCAAAAGCAGCTAGTCAAGGTGTTTAAACAAGGTGCAAGCACTATGTCGCATGCTTCGTATTCATTTTTGTCAAATACGAATTTTAAATATGGACGTATGTTTGTTTACATTTCTTATTCATGATACAAGAAAACAAGATAGCGCCATTACGGGTGGCGCTATTTTGTAGCATTGGGTATGAGAGCGAAGATGACGTATTACCTACAAGAGACAGAGGCATTATTGTTGTTTTCCATACTATTAAATGATTTGTTATGTTTTAATGCCAATATAACTGTTATTTTTATTTATTTATCACCGATTTTTACATTACTATGTAAAGAAATGTAAAAAATAAGTACTTAATTCTGGTTTTACAAAATAATAACTTTTTTATTTATGATTTCTCGTGCAAAGAATCATTTGCTTGAGGTTTGAAGCATTTTGCATTGGTTTGCCTAGGCGATCACATCGTGAGCTTGAAAAATAACAAAGCCAAAACTTTTATTTTGTTTGAAACCAAAAGTTTCAATAATTCCTTAAAATACTTCTTTACAAAAAAGTATAAAAATCAGTTATCTAAATTTGCAAATAAAATCAAAATTCGCATCAAAAGATGAAAAGTCGGTTTAACATACAAAAAAAAAAAAAAACAACAACGATTCTCTCTTTTGGATGTGGTACGTGAAGTTGCGCTTTCTTGTTTTCTTGTATCATGGATTTAATTAACGTTTCTTTGCTTACGGTATTTTTGAATATGAAATTTGAATTTAAAAATGAGAAAGTGTGATGTTTCCGAAAATTAAATGGACCTCGCTTTTACGTTCCTCGATGCTATATATATATGCTATATATAAGCTATAGTATAAAAACATTTCTCAAAACGCGTACATAGAGATTTGATAATTTTGGTTTGCTTATAATTTTTGCAATTCTGTGTATAGCTATAACCAGGCTGATTTTCACTTCCAATCTTAATAAATCTAATAAAAAAAAGTATGAAAAATATACTAAGCTATCTGAAATTATAAATAATATTATAAAAATAAAAAACTTCATATTATAAAAAAAAGAATAGTAAATAAAAACGAATTATGTAATTAACAATTACATATAACCCTGTTAGCTCCCCTTTTAATAAAATAATTAAAATAAACAATGAAAGTAATTAAAAATTGCACTTATTAAGACAATTTACTCACATCGCATTACCTTTCCGCAAGCCAAACAGTTGGCGAATGAAATTTGCGACAAAAGGGTTGTTTTGACACTCGCTATCGCATTTCAGAGTACCGTGAAACTGAGGGATTAGCGGAAATTTCGAATATCGAAAATTTCAAATGCGGTTATCGCAATACAGAGTACCGATTACTCGATTTTGCGCATTTTTTTTGTCGCATCGCAATACAGAGTAGGGCCCCAGATGTTTAAATTTCTAGTTTCAAGTAATTTATGCGAAATGCATGAAATTAATTCCATCGTATGGATTTATATAACAAACAAACGATATTTTCATGGATTCTTTTGAGATAAAATCGAGGCTTAATGCTAACAAAATGTTTTTATTGTTTTTGTTGTATTTTAATTTTAAATTATCAGCTGTTTTAAAGAAGTCCACAATAGAAATCCACAATCAATTACAGTGTGTCACCCCAACATAGACTTTTTTCATTGTAGTGTGAAGTCTATAGACTTTACACCATATGTCTGTCAATGCTATAATATGTATTGAGGCCTTTCACATTGAGGCCTTCTACACAAGGCAATTTATGTTCCGCAACTCATATCGAATTCTCTTTTGGAGTTGCTTTCGTGTCTACATTGGGCCAGCAACTCGAATTGCTCGATCGTCAAAAACAACCCCGACGCCACTTACACGTTTCAAAGTAAGAAAGAGATGGCATTTTCACCTTTGAAGGTACGAAAGAGATGCACAAAGCGTATCGCACAAAATTGCCTGTACGAGCAACTGGCTACAGCAATTTTCCCCTTACCTTCCCCGTACCTCGTCTCTCCGACAAACTCGCGAGTTGCGCAACTAAAATTGCCTAGTGTAGAAGGCCTCATTGAGGCCTTTTACACTAGGCAATTATCGCCGGCAATTTTTTTCATTTGTAGGCGAGACGCAAAGCGGGGGGGTAGAGAAAAATTGCTCGTTTCAGAATTGCCCGTACTCAGCAATTCCGTTTTGCTCTCTGTCCTTTTGTCAAATGTGAAGTTGGCTGCGAGCTGGTTTTTGACGTTTGCTTCATTTGCTTTCTACTTTCGAGGTGTTAACAACTGAGATTTTTCGGGAAATATAAAATTTAAAGTTTCAAATGTCGGGGAAGTGGCCGCGCGAATGCATAGAAAAGCTAATTGTGCTAATGCAACAAAATCCGTGCATATATTATATTAAATTGCCGGAATATGCCCGAACGCATCTTTTTAATCTTAAAATCAACCCTAAATCAGGGATACTTAATTATGTTATTTTAATTTATTCCAAAAATCAACCCTGCGCGAACGGGACAAACGTCAAAAACAGACAAAAAAAATGAAAATTGCTCGGCAATCTTTTTTATACGTGTAAAAGCGAAGGCAACTCCAAAAGAGAATTTGGAAAAAATTGCCGGCGATAATTGCCCTAGTGTAAAAGGCCTCATTAATCATTAGTTGACCGTCAATTCTCATTTTCAGTACAAAACGATAACATATCGTTATCGAAAAGTTGAGCGTTTTCTGGTTGCACGTACTCGCTTAATCCGTCGTTGCTCTCTTTCGTTTATAGAACTTATCGATGGCTGGGAGCAAATTTCTGACATTTATTTTATTCGTTTTCGTTGTTCGTGGCATATATTACTATATATGTCACTCTCATAGATTTTGGGCGGGGCATTTGGCGCCAGTTAGAAAGAGATGTTACTCGGCAGGCAAAAAAAGAGCGAGAGAGAAATACTTTTGGTGAGTACCTAAGTGAAAAATGCTCATTTTGGTGAGTACCCAAGACCGTGTTGAAAAGAGCCAAAATAGAAACGGCTCCTGAGTAACATATATAGTTAATATAGTTATACAGGGTGTCCCGTTAGGTAGTACATTCCTTTACAGGGGTGGTAGGGGAGTCCAAGATGCACAAAAAATCGTTTGTGAGGTGGGGGCACCAAATGTACCCCTGAGGAACTAGAGGGCCTTTAAGTTTTTTGGCACTAAGTCCAAAAAAACAATTCTCCCACGCTAGTGGCTTACTGTAGAAAAAAAATTGAATTGATGGTCAAAACTGCAGTTATTGTGTGAAAACTAAACGCTCAAAGTCAAAAATTATGAAAAAAATTTCAATTATTTTACTTTGGGAGCCATTTTGGTATGGAAAAGGTCCAATTAACACATGCTTTTTAAATTTTTTTTTTTAATCACATATCTTGCACTTTTTTTTATTTTTCTGCAGAAAAAAATTGGTTTTCAAAACACACTCATAAATTTTAAACAATTTTAATTTTTTTACAAAAGATTTTCAAATTGGCGGCCGGACCTTTGTATACAAAAGTTTGCTCTCTTCTGAATTTCACAACATAAATTTGTGTTTAACAAATCACTTTTTACAACATCAATAGCTTCCATGATACGTTCCATTAGCTGATGTCTCGTCTGTATGGGAGCTGAATAAACTATTTCCTTAAGTCGGCCCCACAAAAAAAAAAAATCTAACGGCGTAAGATCTGGCGATCGTGGTGGCCATTTCACCGGACAATTCCTACCAATCCATCTGTTTGGGTAGTTTTCATCTAACCATGCCTTTACGTTCGCACCAAAATGTGCTGGAGCGCCATCGTGCCGGTAAATTATTTGGTTTCTCATCAGCAACGGAACATCCTCAAGAAGTTCAGGTAGAGTTTCTTGTAAAAATTCTAAGTACAACCGGGAGTTAAGATTCGACTCCAATACATAAGGACCAATTAAATTTGTACCCATTATACCAGCCCAAAAGGTCAAATAAGTTGATGCTAAAAAAAAAAATCTTTTGCTGAGTAGGTGTTTTTATGCTATATAAACTTTGTTTGGAGTGCTTATGTCTCATACACAATTTTATATATTTTTTTATATTTATATTCAATAACCATCATAGAGCAAAAGAGATTGACTCTTATACTAAGCTCTACTCAATACAATGCAATACGTGCGGAGATTACCAAGTAACATGTTTAATATAACTTAAAATTAAAATTAACAACATTTAGCAACAAACGATCATTAAATAAAATTTAACTTGTATAATTATGAAAAATTGAAAAATTCTACAGTCAGTCTCTTAAATTTGCCGTCATTCGTTATCGCCCGAATGTCGGACGGTAGAGAATTCCAAAGGCGTATAGTGGGTATAAAAAATTGTCTCTCCGAAAGTTGTAAGTTGTATCTGAATGGAATCACTTTTTTGTCTCTGGGCGAGCGAGTAAAGCGAAGCCGTTCGTAAAGATATTTTGGTGATTTTGTATAAATGACTTTATGAAGAAATTGAAGTGCTTTTAATTTCAAAAGATCATGAAAAAAGAATTCCATATATCAGGAAACTATACTGGGATATGTGATCTCTACGATTTCGCATGTAAATAAAGCGAGCAATGTTGTTAAATAAAACATTTAGTTTTTGCTTGTGTATAGAGTCGCAGTTCCAGAAAATTTCACTGCGTAAGTAATTCCCAGGTTTTGAGCCGTGACAGCATATGAGATCACCATTTCATTAAACAAGATTGGAAGAAAAGTAGAAGTATTTACAGGTTTTTTGCCTATAAGGAGACATTTCGATTTCGACGGGTTTATAGAGAGCTTATTTTCATTTGCCCAAATGCTAATAATTTTTAGGTCCGAGTTCATTCCCTCAATACATTGATTTACAGAGTTCAGCTTGCAAGTTATGTATAATTGTATATCATCAGCATAAATTTGTATCCTACAGGATTTTAATTTTGAAGGAAGGTCATTTATATACATTATAAATAAAAGAGGGCCAAGAATTGAGCCCTGGGGTACACCTCTTGATAGAAAAATTGAAGAAGAGACGCGATTACCAGCACATACAAATTGCGATCTTTTGCTTAGGTACTCTCTGATTAAGTTATTAGCACACTGCGAGAATTTGAAATTGCGCATTAATTTTTCTGCCAAGACATTATGGTCTATCGAATCAAAGGCTTTTGAGTGGTCCAATAACGTTAATAAGGTTATGTTGTTATCATCAATCGCTAAGCGGATATCTTCAGCCACATCGACTAAAGCAGTGACACAACTGCGATTCTTTGAGAACCCCGATTGCCGATCAGACATCATATTATATTGGGCAAGAAAATTACTAATTTGGTTATGTAAAGTTTTTTCAAAAACCTTAGACAGATAGGGCAATATTGATATGGGTCTATACTCGCCATTGGCTTTTGGAATTGGTATAACTTTCGCACGTTTCCAATTTGTCGGGTAAGTAGATCGTGTTATAATACTATTAAAAATGAACGTTATCACAGGCAGTAATTTAGGAAGAAGTGCTTTCAAGAAAATTGGATTGATTTCGTCATCGAATTGACACAACATGTTCTCTGCGCTTATCGGACCCACTATTGTAAGTAATTTCGTTTTCTATCCCTGATTTCTGATCCCTATTCATTTATTTTTTTCTTCTTGTTATTTTTAGAAATGGGATGGATATCTTACGGTGGTGGCCGTCTTGAACGATCTACGGTTGGCTTGCGCTATCACCCCGGATCCGCAATCGGCGCTGCTGGCGGAGGTGCCACTCCTTTTGTCCCCCTGTACGGCGTTTGGTGGGAGGTGCCGCCGATGGGCGATCATGTGCCGGGACTATCATCTTTTGGACAATCCCCGCACAAATGACTGCCTGGAATGGTACCTAGGAGCATACTACAACTTCTCGGGGGTTCGTGAAGGACTACATCAGACTCTGGCCAGTGTGATGGAGATATGTCTGAGGCTAGACTACCAGAGGCGCAGGCGATAAATCTGCGATTCTCGGCATGCCCTTAGGCTTCACAACTTGGCGGGGTATGCGGCATATTATGACTACAACCAGTCTTTTCGGATGAATGCCAATCTTATGGCGTTCGAGATTCTGGCCCCTCGGACGGAAGACTTGTCACGTTTTCGACGCGGCCCCTGGTACAATGACTTGGATCACGGCCGCACATATAGTATCCTCTCGAACCCCCTTCCACTGCGGAATAGGTCGGAAGGTTGTGTCACCGAGCTTGGGACCGATCCCGTAATATGGTTTTAATTCATATTTCTTTATGAGAATGAATTTATCAATAAAACTGCAAATGTTAATTAGTTTCCGAGTTTTGCTTTTGATTTATTGTGTTGGCGATTTCGAATCTTTGTTTTTCTCTTATTGGTTGCATTGAGCCATGTCAGCTTTTCTGAATTGCTTGTTAAGTTTGTGGAAAGGGAAAACTTATAATTTTCTAGCTTTTCGTTTCATTTACTTTATCGTTTTATTCTTGATTGTTATTGGTTGCCAGGTAATGAATTGACAATGCTTTTAATAAAAAGTTGTAGTGTTGGATGCAATTGACGGCATGAGCTCGCTCTAGGCGAATTTTATTTATAATTTTTTGAATATTGGATTTCAGGTATGCTCTTAGGGTGTCAATGGCTATGTCCAGCGCAATCACTGTTCCGGTTCGGCCGATGCCTGCGCTACAATGTATGACCATTTTTGAATATTTATTTTTCTTTTCAGAGATTTTTTGTTGTTCTTTTACCCGTAACCAAATTTTAGTAGAGCATATGTATTCGGTGTGCCGTTATCGGGCCAACCTGTATATTGCCAATAATTGATGATTCTTGATTGCCTTCTTTTCAGATTTTTCAATTCTTTTTGGATTTAACACTATTTCTGTTGACTATTTTGTCTGAAGCTTTAACATTGAAAGTTTCTGTTTTAATTATGTCATTTATTCTCTTTCCCCAATACTAGTGGAATTTTTCCTGCTCATTTTCAAAGAATTTCGTTAGCATGGTTATATTAAAACAGTTTTGCTCCCAAACCATGTACCAAAAATCGTTTAGTGTATTTTTAAGTGGACCCTGTGTTGAAATGTACTCATTTTACCTATAAAACCCATCAACATAATTGGCGTAAATGTAGTCATGCTTATGCATGTTAGATAATTTCACCCTACTGTGATCAAGACAGCGGACATTTGAATATCTGTTTTTTGTTTTGTTTTTTTTTTAGGAAATTTTTAAGTTTGCTTGATCCACCAGTTCTGGGAGAGTGAAATATTCTTCAGCAACCTTTTCATCGTTTGAAATTATTCTCTCATGATTTAACTTTTCCCTTGGTATTGTTACACGTTCTACGATATAAGTTTTCTCCTTTTAACTATGGTCTAATTTTATCAAATTTTTGTGGTAGGTTTTCTTTTTTCCCTTAATAAGTAATCGTACATTTGCCGGGGAAGGGATGGAAATTATTTCAAATGGTCCCTCGCAAATGGGTGAAAATTTATTTTGTCTATTTTGATTTTTTAGCCAAACTTCATCTCCTATTTTGAAGTTTCTTTCTTTTGAATTTTTGTCATAATATATCTTTGACTTTTCTTTTGCAGATTTTTGATTTTGTCTAACAGTTTCATAGCTTCTACTGGGTGTTTGTTTTGTGGATGAATGTATTGTGTTGTTATGCACGTGCATAGCGTGGTGCAACCATTCATCGCCATTTGTCCCATCTTCATTGACAAAATTTCGAAGAAATTCCGCAAGAGGCCGGTGACTTCTTTCAAGAGCACTATTGGCTTGAGGGTGGTATGGCGAAGTTAAGTATTTTCTTTTCTAGATTTTTTAGCTTGAACATTTGATAAATGAACATTTGGTGGTTTGTAAGGTTAATATTTTGTAATATATTGTATATTAAATTTCCTCTAGCCGTGCTGGATAGGAATATTAAAAGTGCTAAAATCTGAAACACGACAAAGAAAAGGTTAGTAGAACTTCCGGTCATTGTTTAATCAATTTGCTGGGTCGCAATTATTTTTCTATAGAAGCTAAGAGCTCTGTCCATTTTGGACATTCGGTGATATCTATCCGGTTGGGCACTCTAATAGTAAGTATCCGACCCGCTTCTGGATTTTCATTTTCGGGCCTACCTCGGCCCTGCCTATTGGCTGGTGAGGGACCGTGTTCACCCCGTTCTTGCCAGCGTCTTGGAATTGGCTCTCCGGGAGGACTACCGGAGGCGTTTGGGGCTTATCGTGGACGCCCGCCATGCGGATTGGCTCCAGACGCTCCGAGGGCATGATGAGGACTATGATGAAGGCCTGTCCTTCCGGAGGAACGCCTTCTCTTTAAAGTAGAACGCACTTGCCCCCGCATAGAGCAAATGCCCTGTTTACCACGGGGTCCATTGATTGATGACCTCAATCATGGCAGGCCGTACTAATTCCGGAAAAATCTTTCGGTGATGCGCACCCGATCGGAGAGTTGCCTCACCGAATTCGGAACAGACCATGTTATATGGCTATATCAGCTATATGTCTTTTGGGGAATGATAATAATGAATAATAAAAAAATATATCTCAAAAAAATTCTAGCTATGTTATTTTTAATTTTTTTTTTCAAATTGGAAGGCTTTTGTTCTATTCCTAGGTGGCGTTGTTTATTATTCAGGCACCAAAAAATCATAATGATGACTGCAAGACAAATTCCTTTTGACGAAAGTGAATTTGATATTGCGGAACCTTAATGCTTAATTTTTTCAGGTTGCGTACAGTTATGGATTTGCAATGCCTTGGACAAAAATTTGTACTTTGTACAAAAGTTTGAGCATTTGGTGGTTTGCAAGGTTAATATTTTGAATGTTCAATTAATAAAATTTTGTTTGTCTTGATCTATGGCCCTTTTTAAGGTTCCTAGGGTGTCACTAAAGTGGCTATTAATTGTAATTTGTTCATTGAGTCCCTCTATTGCATTATGGCTATTTTCTACCACTGTTGTTAGGTGATTTTCTATTTCTTCTCTATCCTGTTAATCCATAATTCCGAATAACCAATTAAATAGTTGCCGTGCCCACAGCATTGATTAAACCACTTTTAGAGCGCTTCTGTTCTAGCGGTGTTATAGACTTAAGTTTCAGTCGTATGTCTTGGATTTCGTATGTTAACAAGTATTTGTTGTATATCGGTACCTTACGTATATCATTTTCGATGGAGTCCAACATGCCTGCAATTTCTTGCGGTTGAATTATATGTAAAATGGTGTATGAGTCCGAAACGATATTTATATCCCGTAAGTCAATTTCGATGAAGCCCCTTTGGTCGGTGATCGGAGTGTATATTAAATTTCCTCTAGCCGTGCTGGATAGGAATAACAAATGTGCTAAAATCTGAAACACGACAAAGAAAAGGTTAGTAGAACTTCCGGTCATTGTTTAATCCATTTCCTGGGTCGTCATTATTTTTCTATAAAAGCTAAGAGCTCTGGCCATTTTGGACATTCGCAAAGATGATATCTATCCTGTTGGGCACTCTAAACGCTGAAAAAAATACACTTAAAAAAAATTATACACTTTTTTATTAAGGTCCTCCATTTGTAAAGCAACTTTTAGTAACGCCGTGTGGCTATGTACCCAAGCACTTGCGTGCAAGTCATCTTTAGATTACTTTCAGGCAAGCTACAAGCTAAAATTTACTAGCATCGTGTGGTTGGTCACGCAAGTTCTTGAACACAAGTACTAAAACTTGCCAAGCGAAAACTTGCATCGTGTAGATGGGGCCTAAAAATATGCAATAATAAGGAAGTAAGCGGAATAAGAGCGATCCTGTAAGTGGGACAAGCTGTGCCCAAGTAAGGTTCGACGACATCGAATGAGACAAATGTCAATGTTGGATCCAAACCGGAACAACACAGCCCCCCATGGAGTGTTCAAAAAAAGGGTCCAACCACCTCCTGTTCCAGCGCGATGTTAAAAAAAATTTTAAATCCTATTAAGAACTTTTAAAAATCAAAAATAAAACGTTAAAACAAAAAATAGAAATTAAAAGTTATATAAGAACTATCCCAGCGACAAATAAGAGTCGAGTCATCGATCCACAAAATTCGTGTTTAAATAATTTTTGCTCTTTCTAGAGTTAGATTAGTTTTCCAGGTGGCAGCTGCGAACGCTCTTGACATTTTCCATTATGATGACCCACTGGTGACAAAAGACGCAGGAAATGGGTGGACGATAATGGGAAACTTCAAACTGGTACATGTTATTGACCTCAAACAATATGAAGATACTAGCATATTCTTGTTGGAGGCGGCGGCTGATATCACGAAGAGCTCTAGCAGGCGAGCAGTCATAGAATATTACCTTCAGTCAGGGACGTAGCCAAGGGGGGCGGGGAGGGTTTGGGTGTTAAAGCCGGCCCACCCCTCTGTCGTCAACCTGACTATGTTATTTTAAATTGTATTTCCAATGCACTCTTTGGCACAAATTAAAACTAAAACGTTTGAAATATACCTTGATATTTTTAACTTCGTCTAGAAACAAATTTTTGCTGTGTATTTCCGTTTCTTTAATAAATTTTTCAGCAGAATTTACTATACTTGCTATTTCTTGTGGATGAATGATATGTATAACGGTATGTGCATCCGAAACAATGTTTCTGTAACGTAAATGAATTTCGATAAAACCCTTTTGGTCGGTAATTGGAGTGGATATTAAATCTCCGGTGGCCACTACGATAAGTGTTAACAAAAAGGTGAGAACCTGGAACACGAAGGGGGAAAAAATTGTAGTTACATTTCCGGTCTCAGGGTCAAATAAGTTGATGCTAAAAAAAAATATTTTGCTGAGTAGGTGTTTTTATGCTATATAAACTTTGTTTGGAGTGCTTATGTCTCATACACAATTAGTCATCGAATTGACACAACATGTTCTCTGCGCTTATCGGACCCACTATTGTAAGTAATTTCGTTTTCTATCCCTGATTTCTGATCCCTATTCATTTATTTTTTTCTTCTTGTTATTTTTAGATTTGGGATGGATATCTTACGGTGGTGGCCGTCTTGAACGACCTACGGTTGGCCTGCGCTATCACCCCGGATCCGCAATCGGCGCTGCTGGCGGAGGTGCCACTCCTTTTGTCCCCCTGTACGGCGTTTGGTGGGAGGTGCCGCCGATGGGCGATCATGTGCCGGGACTATCATCTTTTGGACAATCCCCGCACAAATGACTGCCTGGAATGGTACCTAGGAGCATACTACAACTTCTCGGGGGTTCTTGAAGGACTATATCAGACTCTGGCCAGTGTGATGGAGATATGCCTGAGGCTAGACTACCAGAGGCGCAGGCGACAAATCTGCGATTCTCGGCATGCCCTTAGGCTTCACAACTTGGCGGGGTATGCGGCATATTATGACTACAACCAGTCTTTTCGGATGAATGCCAATCTTATGGCGTTCGAGATTCTGGCCCCTCGGACGGAAGACTTGTCACGTTTTCGACGCGGCCCCTGGTACAATGACTTGGATCACGGCCGCACATATAGTATCCTCTCGAACCCCCTTCCACTGCGGAATAGGTCGGAAGGTTGTGTCACCGAGCTTGGGACCGATCCCGTAATATGGTTTTAATTCATATTTCTTTATGAGAATGAATTTATCAATAAAACTGCAAATGTTAATTAGTTTCCGAGTTTTGCTTTTGATTTTAATTTTTTTGGTTTAACTTTGTTTTTCTTTTTATTGGTTTCTGAATTCATTTTTTTTTTTTGTTTTTTTAATTTTAAAGGGAACTTAAATTTTTTAAAGTTTTCTTTCATTCCCCGGGTTTTTATTCTTTTGTTATTTGGTTGCCGGAATGGGGAAGAAATCTTTTAAAAAAATGAGGGGGAAATGGAAAAGGCAATCCTCGGGTTTTAAAATAATTTTAAATGGATTAGGGAATCCTAGGGTGTAAGGCGAGCCAATTTCATTTCGGTTTCGGGCCCCCTCGTAAATTATGACCAAATTTTTGAAATTTAAATTATCTTTTAGATTTTTGGGGTTGTTCTTTTACCCCGGTACAAAAAGGCAAATTGTTCTTCCCCCTTCGGGCCAATTTGTTAATTGCCAAAAATATTTTTATTCCTTTCCAAAATTTTTTAAAAATCTTTTTGTTTCCCTTTGATTTTTTTGGCTTTAATTTGGTTTTTCTTTTTTTATTCATTTAAAACTTTTAATTTGGGGGAAAAAAATTTTTCCTGCTTTTTCGTTTTTACATGTTTTATTCAGTTTTGTCCCCAAAAAAAAAAAAAAAATTGTTGTAAGAAAACCGCGATTGAGGGTTTTTTATAATTTTAAAAGGGTCAGCACCTTTAGGGGCAACCCTTTCCCCAAAAAAAAACTTTTTCCGACCCGCGGAATAAAAAGCAAATGAATATTTAATTTTAAAGGTTGCACACAGAAAAGGGCTGACGGTTGCCCGGCAACCAAAATTTTTAAAAAAATTTTGAAAGCTTTTTCGTTAATTTTTTGGTTTAAACCTTTTTGTTACTTTTGTCTAAACTTTAAAAAAAATCTGGTAAAGAAATAAATTTTAAATAAATTGAAATTCCTTTTTTTTTGTTGATCGAAAGTTTTAACGGTACAAATCGTTAAGTATTTTTAAGGGACCCTGTGTTGCAATGTACTCATTTTACCTATAAAACCCATCAACATAATTGGCGTGAATAGTCATGCTTATGCATGTAAGATAATTTCACCCTACTGTGATCAAGACAGCGGAAAGTGAAATATTCTTCAGCAACCTTTTCATCGTTTGAAATTATTCTCTCATGATTTAACTTTTCCCTTGGTATTGTTACACGTTCTACGATATAAGTTTTCTCCTTTTAACTATGGGCTAATTTTATCAAATTTTTGTGGTAGGTTTTATTTTTTCCCTTAATAAGTAATCGTACATTTGCCGGGGAAGGGATGGAAATTATTTCAAATGGTCCCTCGCAAATGGGTGAAAATTTATTTTTCTATTTTGATTTTTTAGCCAAACTTCATCTCCTATTTGAAGTTTTTTCTTTTGAATTTTTGTCAAATATATCTTTGACTTTTCTTTTCAGATTTTTGATTTTGTCTAACAGTTTCATAGCTTCTACTGGGTGTTTGTTTTGTGGATGAATTATTGTGTTGTTATGCACGTGCATAGCGTGGTGCAACCATTCATCGCCATTTGCCCCATCTTCATTGACAAAATTTCGAAGAAATTCCGCAAGAGGCCGGTGACTTCTTTCAAGACACTATTGGCTTGAGGGTGGTATGGCGAAGTTAAGTATTTTCTTTTCTAGATTTTTTAGCTTGAACATTTGATAAATGAACATTTGGTGGTTTGTAAGGTTAATATTTTGTAATATATTGTATATTAAATTTCCTCTAGCCGTGCTGGATAGGAATATTAAAAGTGCTAAAATCTGAAACACGACAAAGAAAAGGTTAGTAGAATTCCGGTCATTGTTTAATCAATTTGCTGGGTCGCCATTATTTTTCTATAGAAGCTAAGAGCTCTGTCCATTTTGGACATTCGGTGATATCTATCCGGTTGGGCACTCTAATAGTAAGTATCCGACCCGCTTCTGGATTTTCATTTTCGGGCCTACCTCGGCCCTGCCTATTGGCTGGTGAGGGACCGTGTTCCCCCCCGTTCTTGCCAGCGTCTTGGAATTGGCTCTCCGGGGGACTACCGGAGGCGTCTGGGGCTTATCGTGGACGCCCGCCATGCGGATTGGCTCCAGACGCTCCGAGGGCATGATGAGGACTTGATGAAGGTGGGGGAAAGCCCCTTTGTAACCACTTGCCCCCCATGAGAAATGCCCTTTTACCAGGGGCCGGTACTAATCCGGGAAATTCCTCCGGTGATGCGCACCCGATCGGAGAGTTGCCTCACCGAATTCGGAACCAGACCATGTTATATGGCTATAAAGCTATATGTCTTTTGGGGAATGATAATAATGAATAAAAAAAAATTAAAAAAAATAATTCTAGCTATGTTATTTTTACTTGTTTTTTCAAATTGGAAGGCTTTTGTTCTATTCCTAGGTGGCGTTGTTTATTATTCAGGCACCAAAAAAATCATAATGATGACTGCAAGACAAATTCCTTTTGACGAAAGTGAATTTGATATTGCGGAACCTTAATGCTTAATTTTTTCAGGTTGCGTACAGTTATGGATTTGCAATGCCTTGGACAAAAATTTGTACTTTGTAAAAAGTTTGAGCATTTGGTGGTTTGCAAGGTTAATATTTTGAATGTTCAATTAATAAAATTTTGTTTGTCTTGATCTATGGCCCTTTTTAAGGTCCTAGGGTGTCACTAAAGTGGCTATTAATTGTAATTTGTTCATTGAGTCCCTCTATTGCATTATGGCTATTTTCTACCACTGTTGTTAGGTGATTTTCTATTTCTTCTCTATCCTGTTAATCCATAATTCCGAATAACCAATTAAATATTGCCGTGCCCACAGCATTGATTAAACCACTTTTAGAGCGCTTCTGTTCTAGCGGTGTTATAGACTTAAGTTTCAGTCGTATGTCTTGGATTTCGTATGTTAACAAGTATTTGTTGTATATCGGTACCTTACGTATATCATTTTCGATGGAGTCCAACATGCCTGCAATTTCTTGCGGTTGAATTATATGTAAAATGGTGTATGAGTCCGAAACGATATTTATATCCCGTAAGTCAATTTCGATGAAGCCCCTTTGGTCGGTGATCGGAGTGTATATTAAATTTCCTCTAGCCGTGCTGGATAGGAATAACAAATGTGCTAAAATCTGAAACACGACAAAGAAAAGGTTAGTAGAACTTCCGGTCATTGTTTAATCCATTTCCTGGGTCGTCATTATTTTTCTATAAAAGCTAAGAGCTCTGGCCATTTTGGACATTCGCAAAGATGATATCTATCCTGTTGGGCACTCTAATAGTAAGTATCCTACACTGTAGGACCTACAGTTATTTGCTTGTTTTTTTGGTTTATTCTTGATTTGTTTACTGAATTCACTTCTCTTTTCTTCCCCAGATCTATGACGGCTTGGTGACCGTGGCATCGGTGATAAACGATCACTATGGACGCCCAGCCCTTTCCCCATTGATGCAAAAACGGCACCTTTGGCAACGGTACCATTCATTTTGTCGGTTGGGTACGCGGTGCCGTACTTGGAGACGGCGGTGCCAGGAATATCACCTTATGGACGATCCGCTTCTGGACTTTCATTTTCGGGCCTACCTCGGCCCTGCCTATTGGCTGGTGAGGGACCGCGTTCACCCCGTTCTTGCCAGCGTCTTGGAATTGGCTGTCCGGGAGGACTACCGGAGGCGTCTGGGGCTTATCGTGGACGCCCGATATGCGGATTGGCTCCAGACGCTCCGTGGGCATGCTGAGGACCATGATGAAGTACTGTCCTTCCGGAGGAACGCCTTCTCTTTAAAGTAGAACGCACTTCCCCCCCACATAGAGGAAATGCCCTGTTTACCACGAGGTCCATTGATTGATGACCTCGATCATAGCAGGCCGTACTACTTCCGAAAAAATCTTTCTGTGATGCGCGCCCGATCGGAGAGTTGCCTCACCAAATTCGGATTCAAATTGGAAGGCTTTTGTTCTTTTCCTAGTTGTTTTTTATTCAGGCACCAAAAAATCAAAATGATGACTGCAAGACAAATTCCTTTTGACGAAAGTGAATTTGGTATTGCGGAACCTTAATGCTTAATTTTTTTTTTGTTGCGTGCAGTTATGGATTTGCAATGCCTTTTACAAAAATTTGTACTGCTGAGAACAGTTAACTGCACCGCGCTCGCTGTACGCGAATTTTATTTATAATGTTGGGGTTTTTGTATTTCTGTCCTGCCGCTAATGAGTCGACTGATGACTGTGGCGGTTCGGTCAACGCCGGCACTGCAGTACAATATGATTCTTGCATATTTGTTTTCTTTTGCAAAGATTTTCTGTTGTCTTTTAATTTTTGCCCAAAACGGATATATGACTCTTGATTCTTTCTCATTTATGTTTTTTAATTCTATTTTTGATTGCAATTTACTTTTGTTAAAGATTCTGTCCAACGTTTTAGCGACGAAATTTTCTGTTGTAATTATGTCATTTATCTTCTTGCCCCAAGGTTAGGTTAGGTTAGGTTAGGTTAGGTAAGGGTGGCTGCACTCTTTAAGGGGACACACTAAGGCCGCGTTTGGGCCCGATGAGATGCCACGTGGGAAGGCATGCCTCCCTAGTTACCCGTTTGGTGGAGCCAATTGGACTCATTTATAAAGCGAGCCATGTCTTTTATTCGAACAGATGATAGCTCGGTGAGGGAGGAGAAGAAGAAGGAGCCGAGTAGCCTGGATCTTCTCCTGGCTTGGCCCGGGCAGTAACACATGAGGTGGCTCACTGATTCTTCTTCCTCCTCCGATCTGCAACTTCTACAGAAGTCATTGTATGGAACGCCAAGGCGTTCGGCATGCCTGTCTATTAGGCAGTGTCCTGTGATAATGAAGACCAAATGCCTTATGTCGGCGCGGCCCAGGGCAAGGAGTTGACGGGTTCCTTTTGTAATCTAGGTCTACCCACATCAAGCTTGAGGTGAGGCAGGAATATTCCTCTGCCCATGCCTTGCGTCCCTGCTTGTAGAATTCAGATTTAATCTTTAATTTCACTGAAGCAAGCGATATACCTAATTCAGGTTCCGTTATAGTATTCTCGAGTTCTGTACCGGCTCTCGTCAGATCATCCGCTGTACAGTTCCCTTAAATGTCCCTGTGTCCAGGCACCCACATCAGGGTCACCGAGGAGTGCTCTGCCATCTCTTGAAGAGATGAGCGGCACTCGTGGATTGTCTTATATGTGGTTACCACACTTGATAGGGATTTTATGGCCGCCTGGCTGTCCGAGTAAATCAACAGATGTTCTGGGAAAATCTTGTTACCCAGAAACCAGTTGGTCGCTTTATTGATTGTCAATACCTCTGCCTGAAAAACACTGCAGTGTCAGGGAGTCGAAAGCTGAGTTTTAGGTTGAGCTCCTCGGAGAAAACTCCACCCCAACTCTGCCCTTGAGCTTAGAGCCATCCGTGAATACCTCCACGGATTTGGAAGTAATATCAGTTCGATGATCCCAGTATTCTCTATTAGGGACCACGGTCTGGAAGTCTCGTTTTAAAGAGATCCGAGGGATCGTATAGTCCACTAGAAGTGGTCATTAGGATGGCCGCATGGCCAATGGGTCTGGAGGGCCAGCATCCGATGACTTTGGGTCTGGTAATAAGAAGCTCTGATGGAATCCAGTTAATAATTACAAATAGAGCTTTTGTGGGAGTGGTGCGCAGAGCTCCCGTGATCATTAGAGCAGCGCTCCGTCTAACTCGGCTTATCTGTGCCTGGGTTTTCTGCCTGCAAATCGCTGGCCACCAGACTACGGCGCCGTATAGAAGGATTGGCTCTACAATAGCCACATCAGGACTCTAGGTTTGCGTCCCCAGCTTTTGCCAACGGCTTTTTTGCAGCAGTAGAGAGCAGTTAGCGCCTTACGGCATCTCTCAAGCACGTTTTCGTTCCAAGAGAGTTTAGGGTCCAGGATCACCCCTAGGTACTTGAAATTTGATGAGAGGTTGATTGGTACCCCGTCCCTTACCGGAGGAATGAAAATCCTGAGTTTCTACCTTCTGGTACATTCTACCCGAAAGGGTATTTGGATCAATCCCCGAGAGTGCTATGGCTAGGTCATCGGCGTAGCCAACCACCTTGAAACTTGAGTCTCTCAGTCTTTCAAGGAGGTTTTCCACCACAAGGTTTCATAGAAGAGGGGACAAAACGCCCCCTTGAGGAGTACCTCGGTATGTAGCTCGCCTGACCTGCTCATTACCCATCGACGTGTTTATGCACCTGCAAACAAGGAGCTGGTGCGTAAAATTTACCAGGTTATTATCCACCTGCATCCTGTTGAGGGCTCTAATAACAGCTGCTGGGTCTATGTTATTAAAGGCCCCTTGTATATCTACAAACGCTGCCAAGGTGTACTCTTTGCAGTGAAGAAAGCAGCTCAAGAGTGAGCTGAGAGTCGTTTCCGTAGATCGGCCTTTGGTATAACATATGCATGTTGAGGACTGCCTGGCGGACGCCGAGTCGCAGTCCTTATGTGACAGTCGATGATTCGCTCTAACGTCTTGATAAGAAAGGATGAGAGACTGATAGGTCTGAAATCTTTCGTTGAGGTTTGGTTGGCCTTTCCCGCCTTGGGGATGAAGACCACGTTTGAGTCACGCCACAGGCGCGGAACGTGGGCAAATTCAAGGCAAGCCCTGAAGATGCTCTTGAGCCAGGGCATCGCCTCCGATACAGTAGCCTGTATCACGTCATCCAAAGCAACCGAAGTGGGAACCCGTAGTGCAGTAGTTGGCGCAGAGACGTGGTCTCTCGGATCCATACTTCCAGGGAAATGTGCATCAAGGAGGGCCCCTAGCGTGGGCGCATGGGACTCCGTCCATTTGCCACTGACCCTTTGGATTGACCCAATTTGGGACCATTACGGGACAGTATCTTACGAAGTCTGCCTGTTTCGCTGAGGCTTTCAACTTCGTTGCAGAAGTGTCTCCAGGATGCGCGTTTTGCCTTCCTGGTCTTGGCCTTGAAAAGCCTTAGCTTTTCTTTGTATAAAGCCCAGTTGTTGGCTGTTTTTGCTTGGTTGAAGCTTTTTCCTACATTCCCTACGTAGCTCTGCTTTGCGTTGACTCCACCAGTGTGGTTTGGGCTGACCCCTGGGTTTAACGGGTCTGCATGTAGCCAGGGTGGCCAGGTTGTACGCATGGGTTAACGTAGTTACGGCATCTTCCAAGCCCTCAATGCCGTCAAGATGTCCCATAGGATATTTTATCAATACAGAACGAAAAAACTTACGAATAACGAAATGCAGAGCTGATGAGGTTTTGTTTTTTTCGACTTAAAAAATAAACGTCGCAGAATAAAGGTTATTTTCGACGTAAAAAATAAACGTCCCAAAATAACGTTTATTTTCGATGTAAAAAATAAACAGCCGAGAATAACGGTCATTGGGAGCGGACAAAATAAACGGCCGAGAGTAACGGTTATTTCTGGCTGGTTTAAAAAAAAAAATCGAACAATTATAAAGCTGGCTGTTATCAAACGGCTCACAATACAAGGACAAGAATACTGTATGTAAAATATTTCTACGACTTTTCCTTCATAAGGCTTTTTTGGGTAAGAAACTTTAAAATAACCGTTATTTACGGTCCCTGTTTTTAAGTGCACAATTTTGCTCTACAAAATGAGTTATAACTTCAAATATAACAGAAATGCTATGACATACAGGAATATATGATATCAGCTTAGCTTATAACATAATGATTTGCAAACTTTTATTACTTAAATTTTACAAAAAATCAAAACGTAATGTTATTTTAAATATAATTAGCACGAAGCTGTTATTCATTTTAATATTTATTTACGTACATAATCACATATCTCTTGAAATCTCTAAAAGAAGAGTTTTACTATCGTTTAAAGGACTAACAGATTCCATGGAATAACATTCTATGAACAAAGAAAATAATTCGGTTAAGTCAATCAATAAAAACGCAATCCGGGAGATTTTGAATGAATAGTAGTATCCCGTCTATTTGTTTCTTATACTTATATATAATTTTTTATCTATATAATTTTCTATATAAAAGATTTTAAAAAAAGAAAAAAGAAAAGTAATATGAATAGGTCGCATTCGATTCGTGGTGTTGTGAGTCACAATTCGCGTACAAAAGAGCTGTTAATGAATTATTCATTTTCGTTTTAAAATTCAATCGATTTAACAAATTTTGAATGATTCATTTCAACACAAAGTTTGAACTTAATTTACTTTAAATGAATTCCATTTCTCAATTTTTTAAATTCAATTCTTCTCAAATTTATTTATAGTAGTGGTATTCAAGCTGGCTCGGAAGTACTTACCTAGGTGCAAATATTGCGCGCGAAAATTTTGTACTATTGCTTGAACGACATTTATGCAAAGCGTGTGTAAAAATTTTGCAAAATCATCTGGCTTCAATATTTACTGTGGTGAAAGAAAAAGAAGCTGTTGCGATCATGTCACACATGTCGTGAGCCCACTGTGCTGACGGAAAGAAAGAATGCAGCAACAAACAACGACAGCCAAGAAAGTCTTAATTGGAGCATTCGAGCGAATAAAGTGGAATGCAAGAATGCAACAACAAGCACCAACAGCCTAGAAAGTCTAAATTAGAGCAGTTGGGTGCAAGCCAAATGATGCATTCCAGCAAGAAAATGAAGAACTGGAATGCAAGTCCAAAGTGAGTGCGAGAAAGTTGCGAAAGACGAAGACGTCAGCAGAAACTGAAGCGAGAAGACAGCAGCAGGGGAGTGCGACTTTAGCAGAGGTTAAGTAATTTTAAGCATATTTTTAAGTTGAAGTATATTTTGGATTTTAGAAAGTTTTTAGTGGTAATTAATCCATTAACGAACGATTGTGGAATCGGTTAATAAAAACTTTTGAAGTAAAAGAAAAACGTTGGAGGTGTTCATTCTTTATTCGTACAGCAATCACATTTAGCATTTGACAAACAATTTTAACAAACAGTAAGGAAATTACACTAAGAAAAGTTAAAAGACATTTAACATTTGGCGCCCGAGCTAAAAATTTTTCACGCAAGTGAAAAGTGTAATTTGTGTTTTCTGAAACAGTGGAACATTAAAAAAAAAAAAACCAAATTGAAGCATAAAAATTAAAATTGCAAAAAATATAAAAAAATTCTCACGAATCCCTCAAACGGAGACAACAATTATTAATTGGCCTTAACAGCAGAGGAAATTGGTACCCGAAATAAGGATCATGGCGACCCTGAAGAAAATGGTGAGTGGTGATGTTGTGAATCGCGATCTCGCTTAGACTCAATAACATAGTTTTCCTCCTCCTTCTACACGCTCGCAAATTAAATCAAAACAACAAAGTGCACATCACGCATAAACAAAAGGAAAGAAAGTAAAAAGAATCAAAAGCGTCGCTAGAACGTTTATGCAATCAACCCAAGCCAACAAAGACAAGATCGTACCTGAAGTTCAATGGCTGGCAACAACAACAAGATATTCGCAGCTCAATCATCAGCCACAACAACTATCAAGACTAGCTTTTGCATAATGGCAACAACAACAGCGGGCTATTCAGCGAGTCTCATTTTTTCGAGTACAAACATTAAAATAGCATAACCACGGACGCACTTACAAATATGCAATACAGCAGTTACCAAAAATGTCAGCGCATCGATTTCAGCCTACAATTATTGATCAGACGAAAAGTGTCATCGAAGCAATTTCGCCCTATAAATATCGATCCACGTTGATTGCAACGGGACTTCTGCACACGTACTCATCCAAGGGCCATGACGTAGAAGTAACTAGTTCAAGTATTAGGGATATTTGTATTGGAGGTATAGGATTCATTGTATTAAATAAAGAATTGAACCCTATTTGTTGGTGTTCTTTATTTAAAGAAAAAACGGGGACTATTATACGCTTGACATTGTCTGAGCGCTTGGTACCCTACGTTGGAATATAGTGACATTTGTGCGCTCGACTCAGTCTGAGCGCTGTGCCCACTATATAACACAACAGTGACTACCAAACATATTGTTAACAATCATTTATCATTTATGTTGCACTTAATAATAATAAAATAATGCATAATAAACAATTAAAAAAAAAAATTAAGCGCTACGTGCTGAATTAATTGGCGTATCTTCGGTGGATAAATATAGAGAAATTGGGCGCTGGCGCCGAACAGATTTGCGAGTCCTGCCGCTCAGCAATAGCGGGACATAATTCAATAAATTCTCTAGGATATAACTGAAACAAAAGATAATATTGAAAATATAAATCCTTCCAAAAGAAGGATACCCCTGAAGAATAAAAATAATGTAAATTATTTATTTTTTTTCTCGTTTCTATACGCATAAATCGTGCAGATGGCTATTTCATAAGTTTTAAGTGACAATTTTCACATTTTTGAAAATTTTCCCTGCCATTCAGTACTAACAAGGACAATTCGCTTCTTTAAGGTTCCAAGGAATTGAAAAAGGTGTCTAAAAGTTGACCAAATTACAATAACTTTGGGATAGCTTAAACGGCTAGAGAATTATTGAAAGCGAAAGTTACCCAAAAAGGTTTTCTCCCCCAAATCTCTATTCCATTTAGTTAAGGGAAGTTCCCGTAGTTACATCACCATAAATTGCATAAAGTTGCAAACCATAAAGAATGAAAATAACCATGCCATTTAGATAATCAAATTGTAAATCATGACTCTCTGAACGCTCCTTGACGATGCTCTTAAGGAGCCTATTGCCGGAGCACTCCGAAAACGCTCCTTCAAGGAGTCCAAGTGACAGTCCTTTTACACTCCTACTTCGGAGCGCTCCGAAAACGATCCTTCAAGGTGTCTAGGTGGGAGTCCTTTAGAACCCGTGTTTGACGACAAAGAGCGTCCGTGAGGGAAGTTGGTGTTATCATCGTGTGCTGCCATCTATCAAGCGGCTGCAAAACAAATTTTAGGTTGCTGGATAGGTTAGCTTGGATTTGGCAACCATTCGAGTAACGCGTGTTTCGTGATTTTCGCTAAAATGGAAAAAGAGCAGCATCGTTCGGTAATTCGCTTTTTGTTTTTGGATGGGAAAAATGCGAGGAGATAAAAACAAAGTTGGATGCAGTTTATGGGGACACTTCGCCATCTATGACCACAGTTAGATATTGGTTCAACGAATTTCAACGTGGACAAACATGCGTTTTTGATGAGGAGCGACCAGGACGCCCGGCAGACGTGGTTACCGAGAAAATCATACAAAAAGTCCACCACATGATTCTCGCTGATCGACGAACGAAATGCGCGAAGTAGCAGAGGCCGTAGGTGTGTCGACGGGAATGGCAATTAATATTTTACATGATAAGTTGGCGATGAAAAAAATTGTCGGCCTGATGGGTGCCGCGATTGCTCACGGTGGACAACAAGCAGATACGGCTGTTAACTTCGAAGCAGTGTCTGGAACAACAGAAATAAAGGAACAATCCATACAATGCATTTTTCGCGGTGAATCTGCTCCAAACAAATGCAATTTCAATAAATGTTAATTTTTAAGAAAATTCAATTTTATTAATACTTTAAGGAAGCAAAAAATAAAAATGTATTTTTTTGAATAAAAACCTCCCAATTTTATTATCTGGCGCCTAACTAGAAAATATCTCTAGTACACGTTCACAGACCGTACAAATAAGTCCCACCGCGATCCCTTAGTAACACACGTAAAACAGAAAAAGACTGCACGTCCGGTACGGGATTAATATTAAATATCCTTTCATAAAAAAAAAGAACAACATAAAAATCAAAAATGGTTCATAAATAAAAATCAAAAAATTAAGCTTAGTGTCAGCGACAGAATAGTCAGTCGTTGTTGAGCCGCCAAAGCGTGAAGTCGAGCTACGGAAAGACTCTCGCATCAAGTCATTTTTCCATATAAGTTTTTATTTAAACCTAACACAAAAGTGTACAGTCTTATTTTCTTTGTTTTCCGATATTTAAAATAAAACCGGTTTTTGTACACTAAACCATTCTGACAACTTCAGAAGTGGGATGACCGAAGCCTTAATATGTAAAGAAGACCGCAGCTGCGCTATTTACTTTATACGGTAGAGTTCCACGGAATTGGGAGCGAGAAATAGCAACGAAACAGCGGTAGCAACGACTATCGTGAAGCACAAGCGTATCGAATGTCGTGAAAATAAGGGTTGTTTTCATGATCAGCAAAAGCGCACGTGTGCAAAAGTTCGAGCTAGATTTCAGTGAAGCACATAAGGAGAGCACTGTGGTCAAACAGTTTGCTTATGTAGCGTGAATAAATAAGGACCGAAGCTAGCAAGTACGTCGGTTATTTTACTGTGTGTAATAAAATAAGCGAAAAAGTTTATGTACTGTGTGGACATAAGGAGCTAGAAAACGGCTAGTTCAGAGAATTTCAGCGGTGGCGTGATCTCTTTATTTACTTGAAGTTATAAGGACCGACGCCACGACGGAAATATCGTGGAAAGAAAGGGAGTATTCATCGAGAAGCCGAAGCAGACGGATGGAATTTGTTGATCCGGGTTTTTAACATTGTTTTTTTTTCATCAAGCTTTATTCAGTGAATACGATGGAAGGAAAAGTTCGATTCGATTCGTTAAAAGTGACGCAATTGAATAAAATTCTGGTGAACCAGGGAGGGTCAGTCAGCGGGAATAAGACCGAGAAAGTTTCCAGACTTGTTGAAATGTTCGAATCAGAGGAAATTGACCATGAGGAGCTGAATGCGATTTTGAGACAGCCCGATCTGGCGAGTCAGATCATCGAAATGCAGCGTGCCATTACAAGCATGAGGACGACTATTCAGGAATTAGTTCAGACGCAATCGTCTAATTCTACACATGCAGAGCCATTGGAAGCAGCCGCAAGAGTCTCAACCGCAATGGAACAACGAGCGGTAAGCCAGGATTGGAATGCAAGTCACAGCATTGCAACGTCTTTGACAAATCGTTCACGCGCGTCAAATGGTGTAAACGACATTGTTGGCCTTTTGCCCGACTTTGACCCCATCAAAGGAGTCTTGAATTCGACACAGTTAATCGACAAAATTGTTCAAATGCGGAGGGCATATGGATGGGCCGAAACTGAAGTCTTGATAGCAGTGCAGCTGAAATTAAAGAGTGTAGCTACGGAATGGCTAGATGCGCAAGCTGTTTTCACTGACTGGTCTTCATTTATGGAAAGTTTTTACAGAGATTTTCCATCGTCAATCTGTTCAGCGGAAATACATAAGCAAATGGCGAAACGGCGGCGTAAAAATTCTGAAACGTTCAAGGAATTTTATTACTCGATGCTTAGCTTGGGTCGGCAGGGATCCATGGACGAAGTCTCGATAAATAATTACATCATCAATGGGCTGAACGATTCAACGGTGACACGAATTCTTTCGGCATTGAGTATAAGCAACTGTAATCAACTGCTGAAATCGCTGGAAAGCGTTTCAGCTATTCCGACCGTTCCGGAAAAGAAATATCATAGCAATGAAGAGCAGAATAAGGAAAACAGTAGTGTCGCAGGGAGAAAGACAGTGTTGTGCTACAACTGTCGCAAAGAGGGTCACATCGCAGCGAAGTGTCCAGCCCCACCACGGAAGCCCCGATGTCCTAAGTGTAGCAGAGTGGGTCACGATGAGAAAACGTGTTTTGAAGCAAAATCGTCAATAGCAGAAGTCAATGATGTCAGTGAGCCCAAACCTCCGGTCACAGTAGTGATTGAGATGCTCAACCGGAAAATCATCGCTTTTGTGGACACTGGTAGCTGTGCATCGTTGATAAAAGAATCGATAATCCCGCATGATGTTCCACGAGTGGCAAATCCTAAACAATTGCAAGGGTTCGGAGGAGCAACCGTGATGAGCAACGAAGCCATAGAAACAGAAGTGTTGGTTGATGGACGTAAGTTTGTGGCTCAATTCAGCATAGTGCCAGACGAGTTCCTGTCACATGGCGTATATATGGGCAGAGACATTGTTTGCCGAGAGGACGTACAACTGAGAATCGAAGCCGGATCGATTCAGTCAATCACAACACTCGAAGATAAGTATAATAATAAATCTCTAAGTGAAAGTGATGCTCTTGAGTTGAAAAATAAATTGCAGGCTTTTAAAACTTGCTTTGCCGAGGATCTGGCAACGATTGGTAGATGCAACCTATCCGAGATGGAGATACGAGTCAAAACCGAACTGCCGATAGTTGGCAAGCGTTATTAAGTGCCTCTATCACAGCGCGAGTCTCTGGCTGGAATAGTGGATGATCTTTTGAAGAACAAAATCATCCGACCCAGTTCGTCTCCACACGCAGCGCCTGTATTGTTGGTGAAAAAGGCAAACGGCGAGGATCGCATGTGTTGCGATTTCAGAGCCTTGAATGCAGTGACGATCAAAAAGAACTTTCCCATGCCCGTAGTGGAGGAACAGTTGGCCCGTCTGGCTGGCAATAAATATTTCTCAACACTAGATATGACTGCTGGCTATTATCAAGTACCAATGAAGGAAGAAAGCAAGGCTTTTACCACGTTTATGACGCCGAGCGGACTCTTCGGGCATGAGGTAATGCCATTTGGGCTCGTTAATGCGCTAATGGAGTTCCAGGAGATCATAATGAAGCTTACAAGTCAGATGAGTAATCCAGAATGCGTGACCAGCTACGTCGACGAAGTGATTTTGGCATCGAAAACTGTATCGGAAGGCATCGAGATACTGGTCGAGTTCCTGAAAATATTGCAACGTGCAGGAATGACGTTGCGTCCGTCCAAATGCGTCTTTTTGAAACAAAGCGTGAACTTTTTGGGTCACATAATAAGTAAAAGCGGAGTCCAACCTGGAAAAGAGAAGATGAGATGCGTTGAAAACATTCCGAAATCTCAGGACGCTACTCATGTGAGACGATTTTTGGGTCTTACGGGTTACTTTCGGAAGTTTATACCGCATTACGGGCTAATATTTAAGCCGCTTACTGGATTGCTGAAGAAACAGGTGGCTTTCAAGTGGGACGCGGAACAAAATAATGCATTCCAACAGCTGGAAACAGCTTTATCAAACGAGCCAGTGTTAATATTGTTCAATTCGCGAGCAGATTACCAGGTTCACACTGACGCAAGCCACTTGGGGTTATCCGGAATCTTAGTGCAGAACGGCGAAGGGAGTTGGAAGCCGGTACAATATTATAGTCGACAGTGCAGCGCAGCTGAAGAAAACTATGCGAGTCATGAGCTGGAAGTGCTCGTGATTGTTGAGACGCTGGAGCGCTTCAGATTCTACCTCCTCGGAAGAAGGTTCACAGTGGTGACGGACTGCAACGCGATCGCAACAACAAAAGCAAATACTCAGCTTCGACCGCGTATCGCTCGATGGTGGCTGCGGTTGCAGGAGTATGATTTTGAAGTCAAGCATCGATCCGGTACGAGTATGCCGCAAGCAGATGCTTTGAGCAGAGCTCCAGTTGAGCCAACAAAATCAACAAGTACAGTGGCTGATAGCATTCTCAGGGTTGAGGAGAAGGACAACATGGACTGGGTATTTAAGATGCAGCTTCAAGACCCGAAGTTGCGACAAATATGCGAGGCTATGAGGAAGAATGAGAAAGATAATGATGAGTCTAAACATCTGCGAGCGAGCTACACAATCAGAAACGGACGTCTGTTTTTCAAGGTAAACGCGACTGGAAATCGGTGGTACCTCAAGCAATACGTTGGAGAATTACGAAAGCATGCCACGATGACGTCGGGCATTTCGCTTTGGAAAAAACATACATAGCCGCATGTGAAGAATGCTGTATTAACAAAATCAAGGGTGGCAAGTCCGAAGGTCAACTTCATGCGGCCGAAGTCTTACCAATACCGTTCCGAAGCATATATATAGACCACCTTGGTCCATTTGCGAAGAGTAAAGCCGGAAATTGTTTCATACTTACGATTGTGTGTGGCTTCAGCAAGTAAGTTTTGTTGAAAGCAGTAAGGAACACAAAAACCGAGCCAGTAATCAAAGCACTGCGCGAAATGATGGGAATATTCGGAACCCCGTTGCAGTTGACGTCCGACCGCGGAACGGCCTTTACATCGAAGCACTTCGACAATTTTACTCGAATGTATGGTATACATCATGGGAAGACAGCAGTTCGAACCCCAAGGGCCAACGAACAAGCCGAACGATATAACAAGACGATACTTACGTGCTTGAAGTGTTTAACAACCGATAAAAGGGATTGGGACTCGGAGTTGACAACAATCCAATGGAGCATCAATTCACAAAGACGAGGAACAAAATTCAGACGAAGTATCGGGAAAACATGACATCGCTCTTGCTAACATCAACGCAGAGCGGCTGAAGTGGAAAGAGCGTTACGATAAGCGTCACCAACGGCCTCGATCCTACAACACCGGAGATCTGGTAATGATTGACTATGTTCCGGGTGCCACGGGTCAGTCACACAAACTTGATCCCGCTTTCAAAGGACCGTACGTGATAACGAAAGCACTGGAACACGACCGGTATATTGTGGAAGACCTTCCAGATACACAAGTTACATAGCGACGTTACGCAAATGTTATCAGCGTAGACCACTTAAAACCGGGGTGTGCTTTGAGTCCAGAGCTAGAACCACAATCTGACGACGAAGAAGTCCAGGAGGACTTGGAGTCAGAAAAGGTCGAGCTGTCAGCGACAGAAGAGTCAGTCGTTGTTGAGCCGCCAAAGCGTGAAGTCGAGCTACGGAAACACTCTCGCATCAAGTCATTTTTCCATATAAGTTTTTATTTAAACCTAACACATAAGTGTACAGTCTTATTTTCTTTGTTTTCCGACATTTAAAATAAAACCGGTTTTTGTACACTAAGACATTAGTTAATTCTTTTAAAATCAAAAAATGTTTTTAAATGCCAATGCACTCGCCGCGTTCAGATGTGTCTTTCAAGCGCACAAACTCAAAGTTTAAAAATCAAATTTACAAGGAATCGATTAGACAGAAAACCTACGCGCTAGGTCGTATTTTCCTCGCGAGTTGCTGAGTGATGTTATCCAGCCAGTTATCTACTTGTGGGCAGTGATCTAAAAAGTTGAAATAAGAAATTTCCTCAAAGATAAGTTATCCATATTCCAATCCATTCCTAATTGTTACAAAAACACTTTTATAGAAAGAAAGCTGCTTGCCGTAGCTGACTCAGCTGATGACAATAGGCCATTCACCAAAAAGCTCTTCGAAAAGCTCTCTTAAAAATTCTAGTAGCGTCGACACAAACCATGGAAAGGTATTTGTCGAAGATGATGCTAATCAAGTTCGAAAAGTTGTACAACTACCCAGCAAGCAATTTCTTTACGAAAACGAAACTTCCGTCCAGTCCGAACCGCACAGCCAGTTTTCAATGCTGAGAAGCCAGTTCCAAAGGCAAAGCTTCAACTCCACCAGTGCAATAAATCCAAATTCAACAGAGAAAAACATCTCAAGTAAATTAAATCAAGCTGAGCCCACAGCATCTCCTATTGCTACCGCTACAATCACAAAAAACGCAATGAACTCAGGTAATGTAGCTGTTGATGCGGTTATTCAGTCGAACAATATGGTAGAAAAACAAAGTGAACAGCAAGCGGTACTTATTAACATGCATCGCTACGGCAATATAATTAAAAGAAAAAGAAGCCCAACTGCAAAATTTGCCAATAGGGCTAAACTTAATAAAACGGAAACCGTGTCCACTCCGCCTAGTACTCTATCGGGTAAACGCTTTGCTCTTTTATCGGAAAATCTAAATGATAAATCATCTAAAAATCAGCCAAGTAAGGAATTAAAACCGCCTCCAATTTATTTGCGGGAGCGTAGCTCCAATGCACTAGTTGCCAGTTTAGCAAGTCTCCTAAGCAATAGCAACTTCCATGTTGTTCCCCTAACTAAAGGAAACATTCACGAAACTAAAATCCAAACTGATTCTGAGGATAGCTACCGCAAGGTTGTTAATCAATTTGAGAAGGGAAAAAAAAATTTCTATACATACCAGCTTAAAACTAGCAAAGGTATTTCAGTTGTGATTAAAGGTGTTGAAAGAGAAGTTGATCCAAACGATATAAAAAATGATCTCTGCGAACAGGGATTACATGCTAGAGCAGTAATATATATAATAAACAAAGAAAAAATACCGCAGCCAATGTTTAGAGTTGACCTTCTTCCAGACAACTTAAAGCTTAAAAAAAAATTAAAGCCATCCCATTTATAACTTTATGTACTTATTGCATCTTAAAATTACAGTGGAAGAGCCTTACAAACGAAATGGGCCAGTTCAATGCAATAATTGCCAAGTGTTTGGTCATACCAAAACTTACTGCACTCTGCGTACAGTGTGTGTAATATGTGGTGAACTTCATCACAGTTCTCAAAACGAACGGAATTTATTAAAATGTAGCAACTGCGAAGGTAATCATACTGCAAATTACCGAGGCTGTATAGTTTACAAAAATCTTAAGCAGCGTCTTGATATCCAAAAGCAAATGTCTCGAAATCCAGTTAAAAATACATTTGTTCCTTTAACCGCACCATTTTGAACATAGCTAGTGCTGCTTTTACTCCAGGTGTTTCCTATGCAAATGCTTTGAAGACAGGCATTCCATCAAATCAGTTCACACCTCCCAACTCAAATGGCAATCTTGAATTAATGATATCAACTCTTACTCAAAGTATTTCTAGCTTTATGCAGGCAATGAAAAAATCCGTCGACACAATTGTGGAAATGCAGACTAAGTTAATGACAGCTCTTCTTTCGAAAATATAAGCAGATTAAAAATGTGTGCAAGTTAAGCAAACTGATACACAACCTCCTAAAGTGTCCAATAGCCGTTCTTCTTAAAAGAATTTTTAAACTCAAGCTTTTCAATGTGTCAAATATCGCTCATGCTTTGATTCAATGAATTTGATTATACCTTCATTATGTTTACAATAAAATATCATAAATAGCATTGTAAGTTAGCAAGTAAGTCAGTCTGAATTATGACTTCAATAAATAAAGTTATGTGATAAAAAATAAAAATACTTTTAAATTAAATTGCAGGCAGAATACGCCCAGCCCGATCCGGTGAAAATATTGCAGCCGTTCAAGCCAGTATTGAAGAAGAACCAACAACATCGAGTTATCGCCGTTCTCAAGAATTGGGTATCGCCCGCACCAGTTTGCGACGCATAATTCGGTATGATTTGAAAATGTGTCCGTACAAAATTCAAATGGCACAAAAACTAAATCCATCTGACTATCCCCGACGTCTCAATTTTGCCGGATGGGCCATTGAAACGGCACAAAACGAAATCGATTTTTGGAAGAAAATCATCATGTCAGATGAGGCTCATTTCACGTTGAATGGAGGTATAAATAAACAAAATTGTCACTTCTATGCCACCGAAAGTCCTCAATTAATTGAAGAACAGCCGCTTTACGATCAAAAAATTACTGTTTGGTGCGGTGTATGTGCTGAAATGGTCATCGGACCGTATTTTTTTGAAAATTATGATAGGGCAACCGTAACAGTGAATGGTGAGCGTTATCGTGCCATGGTAACCAATTTTTTGATGTCAATTGGTCGTGAAAATGTAATGAGAGACTACTGGTTTCAACAGGACAGATTGGACTTACATGCGAAACCCTTTGCTTATACATTGTCGATTTGGCGCACCTTTCGCCGCATAAATATAAAAGGTGAATTAAGCGCTAGTCGCTGACTCCATTGGCGTATCTCCGCCGGATAAATATAGAGATATTGGGCGCTTTACGCCGAACTGATTTGCGCGTCCAAGTCGCGCAGAAATAACTGGACATAAACAATATAAATCCTTAGGATATAGTCAAATATAAATATATAAATTATAAATATAAATCCTTCTACACGAAGGATCCCCCACATGGCGATCCTCCCGACCAAACTAGGATTTCTGATCTCACATTTTTCAAAAGACAATTTTCATTTCCAATTCGAATTCAATTTTCAAAAAAAAAAATAATAATAATATATATTCCAAAACAAATTTCATTAAAAAAAAAATTTTTTTTTTAAATTCAATTTAATTCAAGTTTTAATTTAGTTATTATTGCCGTTTTTCGTATCCTTTTACTATGAATCATACGCTACATTATATTTTTTCTAATTAATTAGTACAAAAAAAAAACATTTTTTTTTGTCTCTTTCTGTTGCTCTGTGCCATAGATGAACGATCACTCTCCAAACGAGGAGGACATAGCCCGGATAATACAATTTTGGGAAAAGTATGCAGAAAACCAAAAGTCAAAAGAAGAGGAATACGTCCCTGAAGGTCCAGCACCAGAAGGGATTTACAAACCAACAAAAATAAAGCCTAGCGCAGCTACTGTCAATCCACCGCCAAACGTTGGACCCAAACCAATAACCATAGAACAGGTTACTAAAAAACATGGAAGCCGACCGATCCAACAACATCAACAAGAATCCAAAAATAAAAGATCAAGGCCCCGCGGAGGAGCAAAATTCAAAAAAGGCTGCAGCTCCACACCCTATACAAATCTCTAAATTTAACTACCAGTCTTAAAGAGAAACAAAATATTAATAAAGAAATATTGAATATAAGAAATACCAAATAGACAAAAAATATTTCAATATGGGGACAACAAACTCCAAACCAACAACACAATCTGGAGACCCACAGGTTCAGATTATTAACAACAAAACTACCACTCAGAAGTTATCGATCAACATGGGATTATTTTATGGGCAATTTTAATAATCTAAATTATCAGTTTAGCCCTAAAACTCTACAGATTAAACAAGAAAAATAAGCGCCAAGAAGCTCTTAAAGCAGCTAGATCCATAGCATGTCTTACTGACGTCAGAACAACCTAAGAACATATGGACAAATTGACGCAAGATATACTTACGCGTCTCCAGCAAAATCTTTCCAACCTTAAAAAGACACCAAACAGAAGATACACAAAGAAAACTCGTCTCAGTAAAAAACAAGAAAATGAGCAGTTATACAATACAATCATTGACACTATAAAATCAGCAGATGAAAAATTCCAGGCAGCAGTTGTACCGAAAGCAAGAGAAATATACTCCACTATCCTTACAATTTTGAACAGAAAAATAAGAGAATCACAGAAAGCTAATACCTTTCAAAGTCATCTCAACGTGCATTTCGTCATTTCTTTCATTGCATCAAACAAATAAAGAAAAACCAAACATGACTGAATTTCAATGTGATACAGTTCACCAAGGCCATACCGGAATTCTCAGGCAAACAAGAAGAGGCACAAAAATGTATCAATCTCGTTGAACTATTTAATACAGAAATTCCAGATAGCAAAAACCAAATTATTTTGCATTGGTCTACAACACCAAGATACCAGACAAAATAAAAGTAAAGCTCGATTTACTGGGAACGTCTAACGTTACAAACTTAATACAAAATTTGAAGGAAATATTCAAGCCCAGAAAAACAGTAAATACTGTATTAGACGAGCTAT
Source organism: Chlorops oryzae (assembly GCA_020466095.1). Classification (NCBI taxonomy): domain Eukaryota; kingdom Metazoa; phylum Arthropoda; class Insecta; order Diptera; family Chloropidae; genus Chlorops; species Chlorops oryzae. The sequence goes on from CM035808.1 coordinate 16,569,775, forward strand.
CCCAAGCCAAACAAGGAAGAAAGACCATATCGAAATTTGCTGAAAATATTGAAAGCTTGATCACCCAATTAAATTCGATTCAAATTTCGACACTTGGGACACCAGCAGAAAAAGCAGCAATTATCAAATCAAATGATGTAATAGCCCTTAATGTCCTAAAGCGAGGCATAACAAACGCCAACAAAGCACAAACAATTGCATCAAGTCGAGTCACTACCTTCAATGAAGCTCTTCAAATAGCTCAAGAATCGGACCACACAGAAGAAGCTCGTATCATGATGTATAGGCATCGCAACGGTAGCAACCAGCTCAGAGGAAAGCAGCACAGAGGAAATCAGCAAAGGCGAAATGGTAATAGGAGACCTTATGACAACAACCAGCCACGACAATATCGCACTCAAACTGAAAATCAACAAACAAACCCAGCTCACAGCAGACAGCAGCAATACGATCGCAGAGTGAACAACAACAACGATCGCTATGACAATCGCTACAGGAATAACAACAGCAACGGATACCGACAAGGCACACACGACCGTTCCACATATCATCGCAATGCACAATACAACAACAACAACAACAACTTCCATAGTCAACGCGACAACAACAATGCTCGTCGAATTCGAATGCGAACAATTCTTAAAGTCGCAACAATGCAAGGCAGAACGCGTTCGTTTTAAATGGCACAGAGCAACAGGGAAACTTGAGTACCCCCGAAACCGAACAAGAAACAATTTAGGTCACTCGGGGAGTTCAATGAAAAATTTTTAATTTTACCGTTCACTTTGATTATAGTAATTATGCTTACATTAAATGTAATAACAACATTGTTTCATTTTTAATTGATACTGGAGCAGACATATACATAACACAAGTTTACAAATAAAGGCCAACTTTTGGACCAGAAAAACTGGATAGCGACCCTATAGGAATTTTTCGTGCTGATTCCGAATCTGGTACCCGTTTTTCTCTATCACGTCAAGTTTTTGAGAAATCGTTAAATAACGGTTTTTGACATTTTTACCTATAGTCTATGTCAATAATGAGGTCGTAGACCCTATATGCCTTAACCGATTTCAAAGTTTTTGGTACTCATATGAAAGAGGAATGACAACGCAACATATCCTTTATACACAAATTTGGAATTGATTCAGTAACTTGGAAGCTATAGGGCAAAAAACGCGATGCTGATTTCCAATTTTTAGCGATTTTGTTTAAAAACTTGAAATTCAAATGGTTATAAATTTTCGAACCAAGGCTGGTATTCCAGGTCTTAATACTTTGAATGAAAGAACAATCAATTGAAAAAGTTTTGAGCCTAAAACAAAAAAAATCCGTTGCGTCGTTCTAATTTTATGAGGATTTTCGCTGAAAATGACAAAAACGAATTTTTTTAAATGTTGACAAATTCTTTCAAATAAACAAATAATATCGATGTATCGTAAAGGCGCTGCAGCGAGATGGACCAGCCTTCCAATATGTGATTAAATTTTTTCCGAAAATTTCTATGCCAAAATTAAAGAAGGTGTTTTTATTGGACCAGACATCAGAAAAATCATGCGTGATGAACACTTTTCGAAACATCTGTCACCTATAGAAGCAGCTGCTTGGTCATCATTTAAAGACGTTGTGGGAAATTTTTTGGGAAATAAAAAAAGCGACAACTACATAAAAATAGTTGGAGGACTCTTGAAAAATTATCGAAAAATGGGAGTTCGGATGTCACTAAAAATACATTTTCTCCACTCAGATTTGGATTTCTTCCCCGAAAACTTGGGCAAAACTAGCGACGAACAAGGAGAGCGCATTCACCAGGACCTACAGAGGATTGAAAAAAATTATAAGGGCTTTTGGGATGAAGGAATGTTGAGTGACTATTGCTGGTCCCTTATACGCGAAACAGATAGTAAACAATACAAAAGGCTCAGTTCAAATTCTGTTCATTTTTAAAGTTTAAATTGGTTTTAGCTTTAAAGATAGGTTTAAAATTAGAATTTAAGTTTTATGTTTTTTAAGCCAGTTTTACCAACATACACAATTCGAACTGAAATATACATATGAACGAGCGAGGAATATACCAAAAATAAAAATTCGTTTTTGTCATTTTCAGCGAAAATCCTCATAAAATTAGAACGACGCAACGGATTCTTTTTGTTTTAGGCTCAAAACTTTTTCAATTGATTGTTCTTTCATTTAAAGTATTAAGACCTGGAATACCAGCCTTGGTTCGAAAATTATAACCATTTGAATTTCAAGTTTTTAAACAAAATCGCTAAAAATTGGAAATCAGCATCGCGTTTTTTGCCCTATAGCTTCCAAGTTACTGAATCAATTCCAAATTTGTGTATAAAGGATATGCTGCGTTGTCATTCCTCTTTCATATGAGTACCAAAAACTTTGAAATCTGTTAAGGCATATAGGGTCTACGACCTCATTATTGACATAGACTATAGGTAAAAATGTCAAAAACCGTTATTTAACGATTTCTCAAAAACTTGACGTGATAGAGAAAAACGGGTACCAGATTCGGAATCAGCACGAAAAATTCCTATAGGGTCGCTATCCAGTTTCTCTGGTCCAAAACCTTGTATACCTGTGTAATTAAACATGAAAATTTGCGCAATATATATATTGATGGCAGCAACTCATGTGCGATTTCAGGAATCTCAAAAAACTATTTTGTGACTCTAGGAACATGTATTTTGTCTATAGGTATAGAAGACAGCATTTTAAATCATAAATTCACTGTTATAAATGATTTATTTCCCATAAAGTCAAGTGGAATTTTGGGACGAGATTTTTGTACAAAATTCAGAGCAAAGATCGATTATGAAAACTTTACTTTTAACATAGTTGAACTCAATTCGTAAGTCGAACGGCAAAGACGGTTAAGGTCACTTGGACAAAGTCAATTTTAACAGGTGACGCTTTAAACGTATTCTGTCGATCTTTTTTTGAAAAAGTTTTAATCCTTGTAGTTTTAATTAAAAGACTTCTTTGACAAGGTCACAATCATATGAAATTTTAAAGGATCAAATAACCATAAAAGTTTAGAAATCAGCGGTAGCAGAGCGCGAAAATCAAATAAAGAAGAAACAACATACAGCAGCCAACTATAAAAATGGTGAGTAAAAAAAATTTTAAATATTACTTTATCGCAGTCCTTTTTTTTTAAATGTGTTTTAAGCGGACTTGTGCCGTATTCATTTTAAACTTATGGAAGAAGAATTAGAAAATCTAAGGCAGAAGGTCGCACAATCAGAAGTTGACAGCAGCAGAATTTTGGAAGAAGCAAAAGAGTAATTGCATGATTCGAAGTTAAGCAAAGAAATTTTACAGTTAATTAAAGATCAACGTGCGCTAGGCCAATTTTCCCAAATTTACGAGGCAATATTTTTCATAAATCAGGTAAAAAATTCAGTTAAAACAAACGCCGAAAAACACAAAATAACTACCTTAGAGGAGACTGTAAAGTAGCTGTCAAAAAGCTAAAAGAGCAAATAGAAGATAGTAACACCCTAATAGAGGAATCCGAGAAATAAAACGATATTCTTAGGGAAGCCTTACGAAAATCGGCAGGGAAAGGGTGAACGGACACTTTAGAAAAAGATAAGGCCGTTCTTAGAGAAAGGGAAGAGGAGGTGAGAAGACTTAAAGATCAAATTAAAAAACTAAAGAAGGAGTTGAAGACAGTCTACACTGCTTCACCGATGCCAAGCCCAACAGTAACGAAAAAAACGTTTCCCGTTATAGAGCAAACAGGAAATTCTCCAACCACAAATACAAAAACCCCAATACCAGAGTATCTGCTCTTAGCGAGTATAACAGGCTTGCTTAGAATAAATTAATTTTCGGCATAAGAGATCGGTATATGCAACTCCGTTTAGAAGGACAAAGGACAAAGCCGTCTCATTTTTAATAAAATTGGCAGAAGACGCAGATGGTCTGCAAGCAGAGAATATAAAATTTCATACAAATAATTTTATAAGCCAAATCAGTACCCCAGCACAAATAATTTAATGCTCTTTTTACAATATTGCGGGCCATACACGCGATATTTTCCAGCAAAGAAGTTGCATTGTATGCTTCGAATACGGGCATGAGCAACGAGCGAAATACGGTAAAACAGAACAGCAACGCAGTCGTGATAATATAAATGGCAAATTTTGTGGAAAAAAGGGACATTCGGATAATAAATGCTTTGGAAGGCTTGAAAAATTATTTTGCAACACGTGCAAAATGCGAGGGCATGAAAAAAATAAATTTTGTGACACCTTGGCAAAGAGGCCAACAAACTGAGACCCAGCCTCAGAACAGATCACAAAACTTTAGTTCAAACGCATAACAACATTTCAACCCATTCAGATCTCAAAACAATGGCAACGAAGGCAGGCAAAACAATTTAAACGCAACCGAACCACACACTTTTAACAATTCGGCTAAGACTCAAAACCCACAGCTTAGAAATATGCAATGCTTTAAATGCTCAATTACGTAAGCAATTATGTGATCATAGCTAACCACGAATCAATAGCTTATCATGCATAAATAACTTTTGGCAAGACAAAAAGGTACTATCAGCCTGTTCAGCACTTTCCCTACTTTTGAATTAGTATATAAGATCTTAGAATGTTTAAGGCAAACACACAGAACTATATCAATCATGGAAAGTTGAGGTGGTCCGATTCTGGCAATAGCTGAATACGGTCCTTAACTAAATAAAGTCGCTTTTAAATACAACTTTTGTTGAAATATATTTGAGATAGTACAATAGTATTACAGTAATAGTTAAAAAAAAGATTGAATTGTTTCGGTTTTCTTTTTTGTCGAAAAGTTTGATACCTGAATTGGAGGATGGGGGAGGGGCAGAAAATGTGTCAGTGGCCAGGGGCGGAAAGATGCGTTTATCCGGCTCTGTAAAGGCATCATAAATGGGATTCCCCCTCTCAAAATCCCAAGAATGCCATAAGTTACTAGAGAGAAAATAGCAGAGACGTTGCTGGAAGCTGGTGTAAGCTTCGAAAGAAATTTTTTACTATTTCAATTAAGCAGTTGTCCGCCTGGCTTTTGACAAGCAAGCGAAATAAAAAAATTGCTAATTTTTAAATTTATTTCGATAAGCTTTAGACAAGCTTCACAAGTAGATTTAAATTTTTTTTTGTCGTCGTGGAACGAGGTATAATAGCTACGCCCATTATATGATGAGTTGATTAAAAACGGCAATGAGGCGAATTGGGGAACGTTCAGCATCGAAAATGAACCCACCGCTGCTAGCCAAGAACGCCATATTCCTAATGAGGAATCGCTGCATCAGCTGAACAATAATGCTCGGTGGGCCGATGCCAATATGGCCATAAGTGTGCCATTTGCTGAAAACTGCTGCCCCGATGCCAACCAGTTACGCTAGACGCCCAATAAGACCCGATGCACAACAACTGGTGAGGCACTGGTAGAGTCCATTGATGACCGCTGCTCTGAAGTTAGCCGAGTGCACCAAATTTTGAACAAGTGTCGCTGCCCCTATAAATCCGAAACCACATACGGGTTATCGTGGGAAGACCACCACGACTATAGTAACCGAGAGTAAACCAGGGCCATGCACCTGACGAAAACCTCCACGAGAAAAACCGACTACGGGGAAATAGCATTGTTTTCAAGGGTCTCTTATATCACAAAAGTTGTAAGTCTCAGTGCGCGCTACCTCTCTACCGCCAAACATAAGCAATTTTACAGTTCCAAGATTCAGGAGATTATGCTTAGACTTGATGGCAGGGCAGTACGCAAGTGTTCGAGTAAAGCAGGGCAGCCGAGCTATCCAGTAAAGGCGGAAATTTTGCAGCAGAAAAACGTATCATTAGACTAGAAATCAAAAGTGCACGACTAAAAGTACTTTTAAAATAAAAACAAAAATATGCGGACGTTTCAGCTTACAAGCGCAATTCAGTAAACATTTTGATATCATTATTCTATCTTCCAAATGAAAATGCGACCACCAACGACGAATGGCACAACGGTAGTCGTAATCTTAGGAGAATGGAACTGCTCAATAGAGGCCAGGGGCACTTTTAAGCGGCAATACGATGGATTGCGAAGAAGAAGCGCTCCTCACTCGCGCACTCGTCACCACGAAAGGAGTTCGCAAACAAGCACTGTTTACTTTAAAAAAGTGTTGTGTGTCACGATTCGACTCCAACATTTCCCATTAAATGTCCCCTCTTTTCTACGCCACTGAACAAGCAAAAAGCAACAGTTAGTTACAATTTCTCAAGAGAACAATATCACAGGCGTCAGCACAGCAGGCGAGCTTAATATCAACAACAACAAACGAAGTATCAGAACGGTGAACGAGGAATGATCGACTCGGCAGTACGATTGGCACATGTAAGCAGCATAAGCGTCAACTCACCAGCAATGCAATTAGGCACTTTTAATTGGGTCGAATATTCTGAATTAATAGCAGATACTGACCTACGGTAACAAAAGAAGAGCAGAGCGACTGAAGAAAGTGCATAACATCGCTGGGTTGCTGAGATAGCACCAAATCAACAATTTCTTCCTATAGAAGCGGAGCTTGAATCCATTGAAAGACAGACTGACCTTTACATTATTCCGGAAGGCGTCTCAGCTCTATCGCATGTACAGGGTTGCCCATATTCGACGGACCCATCTGGCAACGCCATAACTTTTGACAGAGATGTCAGATCGCTTAATGACATACCGCGTTTGAAGCGTCAGTCGAAGCAGATTTTTACCATGGAACAATACACGCCACGCGAGCGCTCTGAAATAGTTGAAATTTACATTCAACAGAAGAAGTCAATTGTGAAAACTCAACGTGCTTTTAAAAAATTAAAAAATGTGAAAAGTGCGCCTTCTAAGAACACCATTAAGCGTTTGTACGAAAAATTTTCGACTGGTGAGGCTCTTTCTAATCCGAAGAGGCCAAATAAAAGTCGACCAAGGCGATCGGCCGAGAATATCGCTGCCGTACGAGCCAGTATTGAGGCGTCCCCAAGAACATCCCAAAAACGCCGTTCTCAGCAGTTGGGCATGGCTCGGTCCACTTTACAACGGATTATTCGCGTTGATTTGCATTTTTCCCGTACAAAATTCAATTGACGCAAAGATTGTTGCCTGCGGACAAGCCTCGTCGATTGGAATGGGCCCAAAGAGTCATCGAAATGGCCGAAGATGACGAGCAATTTTGGAACAAAATTATCATGTCCGATGAGGCCCATTTCACATTGAATGGGACCGTAAATAAGCAAAATTTCAGTATTTACGCCACTGAAAATCCTCAGGAGATTCAAGAAGTGCCTCTTCATGACGAAAAAGTCACAGTTTGGTGCGGCGTTAGTGCGAAAACGGTCATTGGGCCGTTTTTCTTCCAAAATGAAAATGGCCATGCTGTTACCGTCAACCAGGAGCGTTATCGCGACATGATGACCAATTTTGTGATGCCAATTATTCGTCGAAAGCGTATGGGGCAGTTCTGGTTTCAACAAGACGGCGCTCCACCGCACACAAGTCGCATAACCATAGATTTTCTGAAGAAATCGTTTCCGGGCCGTTTGATGTCGAAAAGTGGTGATTTGGACTGGCCACCGCGTTCGCCCGATTTGACGCCGCCTGACTTCTTCTTGTGGGGATATTTGAAGTCAAAGGTTTACGTTAACAAGCCAAGGACCGTAGAAGAGCTCAAGGACAACATTCGTGAAGAAATAGCCGCTATTCCGGCCGAAATGTTGGCGAAAACGATGGAAAATGCTGCAAAAAGGGCACAATACGCCATCAATGCCAGAGGCGTCCATTTGAGAGATATCATATTCTAAAATTGATGTAAACAAATCTACTTGGAACAAACTAAATGATTAAGATTGCCAACCGCCAAATTTTTATTTTTTTCTTTGATTTAAAAAAAAAAATGGGTCCGTCGAATATGGGCAACCCTGTACACCAAAAAAGTTGTTCACTCTGTGGTCAAGTCTGCTATTTGCAATAGCTGCAAATATTGGGAATCCCAGCAATATATCGATCCAGAGGGAAAATTTTACTATAGGAAGCGTATGTTTATTACTTGGAGCATTTTGGTGTTGACTAGTGTAACCGTTAACCTTTTTAAATTTATTACAGGATGTTGATATTGCTGCACTTGGTAATGAAGCTGAACAATTAAAAATCTGCAGCCTCTTTATATGGCGATAGCAATAGCAATAGCAATAGCAAAAAAAAATTATTCAAATAAAAAGACACCATTACGGCGCGTAAACATTAAATAAAAAAAAATAAAGCGCCTCATAAGAAATACAATAATTCTTTAAGTCCTTAATTATATGACTGCCGCTGTTTAAATACATAGTTCCAACGCACACAACTTAATAACAAAGATTTTGCAGGCCACAGTCCCCTAAAGAGGTTGATATTGTCAAAAATGCACCAGAGAAATATACATATTCCAAATTTAATATCGGTTTGCATCTTTGGTAGATTTGACAAAGTAAATTATTTTCCGACTTAAATAAATATAAAAATTTTAGTGTTATAGCAATAGATAAAAGCTTTATAGAATTAAACTGTTAAGCTTATAGAGTCCTATATAAGTAGAGATTTGTGTTTTTTAAACTGCTGTTCTAGTCTTGAGATCAATTTCAAAAAGTTTAACTTACCTGTTTTCCTTCCAATGTGGCATGAAAACTTGAAAATGGCACTATTCATAATATTTTTGAAAATTTTGAAAAATAAGCCTTTTGGTCATACACAGTCTATGATAGACTTCTTACAGGGACGTTCGAAAGAATATGGGCTTTGAAAGGAATGGGTTTTCGAAAAGTCGATGCGAATCAAAACATCAAATTGACACGAAGATTCAATCACTCTTTTGACTTTATTTGAGGCGTGATCAATGTTGATATTTGTGGGCCTTCCATAATAATTATATTTCAGGTGGTTGCTATTTTTTGTCGAAAATGTATTATTGACATTTTTAAAATTTAGGTAAGTTTCATCCACAAGTTGAGTTAAGAGTTATCTAAAATAATAGAAGTTACACATGGAGATGAAAAGGTAAGTGACGACTTATGTGCTTGAATCCTTAGCTTTATTAGGTGTTTTTGAAAAATAGAAAAGTGCAGTCAAAACAAGTTAACATGTAAATTGTAGCTTCTATATTTCTAATTCCGTCGTAATTGATAATATTCAAGTTCGATTGCAGATTAAAGTTTTTTAATTGTTTTAGTAACAAAGAAAATGAAGAGAATTTACACGTACCTGATTTCTTCTTTATGAAATTTTTATAATAACATTTTCGAAAAGTTGGTTGAAAAAAGAAGACCCAGTGTTAATCAATTTTTTTATTTAATTATTTTTATTCTTAATAGAGAAAAGCAGTTAGTAGTTACAGAGCCTAAGTTTATGTTATGACAAGTCATGATATTACTTATTATATAAAACTTAATATTAAGATACAATTCATTTCAGTTTTGTAACGAACACTTTTCTTGAATAATATACATTCTTTTTATATTAAGTTAAAAACAGTAAATATGAGATAACAATTTTTTTAAGTCCCTCTATCAGGGCTGAGTTTAAAATACAGATAAAGAAATTAAATAAAATGTCATTGAACAAAGACGGACGTAAGACTGCATAGTTTTTCGAAGACAATATCTAAATAGAATAAGATTTCTGATAAACACTAGATATATGAAATTAAAAATAAATTTCATTTCAATTTTGTGACGCAACTTTTGCTTTAATCAAACAAATGATATCTGGATGAAGTTTTGGCAAATATTTTTAATGTGTATAGATAAATATTTTGAAATTGAGGCTTTAATTTTTACGTGTCATTACACGTTAATTTGCTATTTGTTATTATTATGTCTCAAAAAGGTGACGATAATAATATAATTGTTCTTGGGATAGTCGCGAATATCCTACCCAAATGAAGAGGAAATGAGTGCTATGCAGCTAGGATGGAGAAAAGGCGCGAATATCGAAATGATTAGTTTGAAGTTAATAGATTTGGCTAACTAGATGATGGGAAAATAATTAGGGTTTACATATTTTTTTTTTTATATTTTCAGACTACTCTGAATCCAGAGGAGTTACATATTCTATTCCACCGAGCCCACCAACGTTGCCCGTCTAACGGACTCACAACGTCACCCTCTTCAATCAGCACAAACATTCACTCTATATGTAGCCAGCACATGTGCCCTATTATCCACTTGAGCAGCACTGATATTTGACCAGCCAACAATTCACGACCTAACATAACAAACAGGTCTGATTTCAAATAGCCGAACCGAATGACTCAAGCAAGCCGCCGCCACAAATGTCACAGCAAAGCATAATTTACACCAACCAACTAACATAACAAGGGCCACAAATTAAACCAGCATTTTATTTTCTTATTTTTTTTCCATTTTAAACTAAAAAATTTTTATTAGTTAATTACTTTTGAAACCTTCATTTTTAGAACAAACTGTCCATTTTTTCCTTTTTGATTTGTACTAAAAACCTATAAAGGATAGTTTGGAAATAAACTTCAGAATAAAAGTAATTAACCTTTAAGGGAGCACAACCCACAAACAACCCGTCCCAACCGCCTCTTCAAATAATGCATCTGAAGCTATGCAAAAGACCTGCTCAAACAGAAACCAGGGCGACGATAAATTCAAGCAAATAAACAAATGAAGGGAGCAACGACCACATAAAACGGGCAGGTACTGAAAGGGGGGTGAGCCTCAAATCAAAAGTTACACACGAAGGCGGATAGAGGATTTACTTCAAAGAGTCCAAAGAAGACAAATAAGCAAACTTATCTGGCAAAATAAAAAAATGGGATTATGGGAAGTGAAGTGCACTATTTAATAAAAACGGGCAGCGTCCACTGGAAAGGCGCTTTTTTATTCTAACTTGACTCGTAACCCAACGGCCACGGCGATTGAATTAACTTCAAAGTGAATTTTGCCAAAGAAGGTTTTTTCAAAAAAATGGACAAACTTTGTTTGTTCCTTTTATAAAGGGAAAAAGGTGCGATTATACGCTCACTCCTTGGGCTTTGCACCCAAACTAACAATTGTAATTCTTTTCGTTTTATTAAACCAACGGCTACCTCGCAACTCAACCAACCGAGCGCTGAAAAATTGGATTGCCAGATCATTTTTTTTTTCAACAAGACAATGACCCGAAACATTTTGCTGAAGTTGTCCGCCTTTGGTTACTCTACAATGCCCCAAAACAGCTGCGATCGCCGCCCCAATCACCGGATCTCAACCTAATCGAACATTTGTGGGTACTTTTAGAACGAAAAATCCGGCAACACACAATTACCAGCAAAGAATTGCTCAAGTCGGTTATATTACGTGAATGGGCTGCAATATCGTCAACGGAAACTACAAAACTCGTCAACTCAATGCCAGACCGGCTAGCAGAAGTACTGAAACGATGTGGCTATCCTGACCAGCTTACATAAAACATAGTCTTTATCTCATTTTCCTTACATCTTCTTATAATGAGCAGAGACTTTTTCTGTATCAAAATATTACCTACGAAATTAAAATGTGCCTTAATTTTTTTTTTTGTAACTGCATAAAATGATTTTTTTTGTTTTAAGAAATAAAACCTTTTTATATATTTGGATAAGCGTTGTTACAATATTCTCAACGTAGTGATTTTTGAAAGACTTCAAAAAACATAGCACTTGGTGAGCGGAGACTTTTTCTGAGTGAGTGTATATATATATATATATATATCTTTTGAGTCTTGTACACGAGTTCTGGTTCTCAGAAAAGGGACACAGTCCTTCCAAACGCAATGTTGAAAAATCCTGGGCGCCCAAGTGTCATGGATAAAGGCTACTAAGGCAACATTCAAACGTTGCCTCATTTTAAAACAGCCTTAAAGCATTTAAATGTTTCTGAGATTAAAAGATATGTTGGTATATAACTGTATCTTGCTCTTCTCAAGCTAATAATAAATAAATAAATTTTTCAAAATTTTTTTAAGAAAATGAAGGGACGAAAAATTATGGCAGAAAAAACATTACCAACAGGATCAGCGGCACCCACAGGACCGGTACCAGCAGCAGAATCAACAGGATCTGCACCATCAGTCAACCAAGACATTGGATCAATTGCCTTTAACGCTATATCGAAAAGGAAATTGAATAAACCTTTTTTATCAATGACGAAGATGGCATTTAATAAAACCTTCATGGTGGAGCTGGCAAAAAGGATGAAAACGAAATATGGATCAAAGGTAGTTTTTGAGCTGGCTGAAGCACAATTGGTGCTTCCACCTCGATATAATGATCTGAAGGACATAGAGATAGCAAATATAAATAAATCAGTTTTAATATTTTGAGTACAGAATTTCACGATGAGGATGAAAAAAATTTATTAACACGTAAAGGTGTATTTCCATACGATTACATTAAATCTTTTAAAAATCTAAAAGAAACACGCTTACCACCACGCGAAGCTTTTTTCAATAAACTAACAAACAAAGCATGCACCATTGAAGATTATCAACATAGGGAGTAAAGAACTAAACATCAAAGTGATCGGTTAGATTCTTGCATGAATGCCTGAAAACTACCGAATCACTAAATAAAATAAATAAAATATTAACAAATAACCGTCTTTTAATTTAAACTTATTATACCCATAAACAGTTATCGATGAAACAAAATAATTATTGCATTCAAGACGCAGTTTTTATAAATCAAAACTTTTCAAAATGCTCGTTTTTAAGAATCAACACACAATACATATAAAAGTGAACGGTAAATCGTACTGGAAAATTAATTTCAATGAAACGGGTTTATTAGCAGGCTTAACAGACCATCTAAATAAATTAGTGTGTGGAAAAATGGTGAGGAAAAATGGTGAAGAAAATTCTTGAAAATTGTAAGAAAAAACTGCAGACAAACATGAGAGTTGTGTGCGGGTTTGTGTGTGTGTTTTTGTTGATTATTAAAAGGTTGTTGACACGGTGCATGAGCATGCCCTTGATTACCTTTTTATTTCTCACGCTTGTGTGTAAACCTATTGCTGCTGTTTATCAGCTGCTTATTGGATTGAAATGTGGAAATAGATGATTCAAAATTTGATATAAAAGAGATGAAAATTTTCAGTTCAAATTCAGAAAGTTTTTAACATTCTAAAAGGTCACTTCTACTTGCTGCTAAACAATCCATAATGACAGGAAGAAAGAACATTTCCTTGATGAAGACTTCGACAACGTCAGCAACAACTTCAGCAACACAGGACTTTGGTGGAACCCGATTTAATCAAATCGGAAAGAAGGGGATAAACAAAGCATTTAACTCAATCAAGCGGCTTGTGTTTGGAGAAATTTACGACATTAAATCCATCAAAAGGATAAATACTAAATTTGGACAAAAAGTTGGAGTGGAGCTGGACGATAACATTTTAATATTATCACCGGGATACAACGAAGAGCTAAGAGACAAGGATCTGTCTAAAATAAACGAAGCTTCATATGTTATCTGGAAAACTGGAACACATGCAATTATGCCTTGTTCATTCATTTTATAAAGGGATAATATAGGTGCGATTATACGCTCGACTCCGGTTGAGCGCTTTGCATCCTGTATTTGAGAGTAGGAATAAGGGCGCGGCTATACGCTCGACTCCAGTCTGAGCGCTTTGCACCCTATATACTAACACATTGTAATTCTTTTCGTTTTATTAAACCAATCGGCTACCTCGCGAACTCGAACCATATCTCGAGCGCTGAAAAATTGGAGTTGCCAGATCAGTTTTGTTTTCAACAAGACAATGACCCGAAACATTTTGCTGAAGTTGTCCGCCTTTGGTTACTCTACAATGCCCCAAAACAGCTGCGATCGCCGCCCCAATCACCGGATCTCAACCTAATCGAACATTTGTGGGCACTTTTAGAACGAAAAATCCGGCAACACACAATTACCAGCAAAGAAATGCTCAAGTCGGTTTGTATTACGTGAATGGGCTGCAATATCGTCAACGGAAACTACAAAACTCGTCAACTCAATGCCAGACCGGCTAGCAGAAGTACTGAAACGATGTGGCTATCCGACCAGCTACTAAAACATAGTCTTTATCTCATTTTCCTTACATCTTCTTATAATGAGCAGAGACTTTTTCTGTATCAAAATATTACCTACGAAATTAAAATGTGCCTTAATTTTTTTTTGTAACTGCATAAAATGATTTTTTTTGTTTTAAGAAATAAAACCTTTTTATATATTTGGATAAGCGTTGTTACAATATTCTCAACGTAGTGATTTTTGAAAGACTTCAAAAAACATAGCACTTGGTGAGCGGAGACTTTTTCTAGTGAGTGTATATATATATATATAATATATATTCTTTTGAGTCTTGTACCGAGTTCTGGTTCTCAGAAAAGGGCCAGTCCTTCCAAACGCAATGTTGAAAAATCCTGGGCGCCCAAGTGTCATGGATAAAGGCTACTAAGCAACATTCAAACGTTGCCTCATTTTAAAACAGCCTTAAAAGCATTTAAATGTTTCTGAGATTAAAAGATATGTTGGTATATAACTGTATCTTGCTCTTCTCAAGCTAATAATAAATAAATAAATTTTTCAAAATTTTTTTAAGAAAATGAAGGGACGAAAAATTATGGCAGAAAAAACATTACCAACAGGATTACAAGCGTGTGCACCACATCAGGACTGGTACCAGCAGACAGAATCAAACAGGATCTGAAAATGCAGCGCATACAGTCATTACCAGGACATTGGATCAATTGACCTTTAAGCTAATAAAGTCGAAAAGAAATTGAATAAACCTATTTTTATCAAATGACGAAGATGGCAATTTAAATAAAAACCTTATGGTGAGAGCTGGCAAAAAGGATGAAAACGAAATGTGGATAAAAAAAGGTAGTTTTAATTGAGCTGGTGTAGCAAATGTAGTTACTTCCACCTCGAAATATAATGAATACTGAAGGACATAGAGATAGCAAAATATAAATAGCTCAGATTTTAATATTTTGAGTACAGAATTTCACGATGAGGATGAAAAAAATTTATTTAACACGTAAAGGTGTATTTCCATACAGATTACATTAAATCATTTGAAAATCTAAAAGAAACAAGCTTGACCACCACGCGAAGCTTTTTTCAGATAAACTAACAAACAAAGCATGCAGCATTGAAGATTATCAACATGCTCAAAATGTTTGGCATTTTTTCAATTGTACAACGATTTGCGATTATATGTCTATATATTTAAAGACAGATGTATTTGTTGCTAGCTGATGTTATGGAAAACTTTACGAAAAGTTTCCCAAAATATTTATCAATTGGACCCATGCCAATATTTAACATTACCAGCGCTATACATTGTGGGATGCAAAGTTGCTGAAGTATCACAAAAATAGAATGAGGAAAAGCTTATTCCTCGACATTGAAATGCTCTATGTTAAATTAGAAATGGTATTACGTGGTGAGTTTGGTTCAATGTAGCGCAAAACTTCTACTGCAAACAATATATACATGATGGAAGATTATGATGCAAGTAGGCCTTCATCTACAATTGTGTATTTAGACGCAAATATTTTGTATGGATATGCAATGTCCGAATATCTGCCCTATGGAGGTTTCAGGTGGTTAGAAAATATTGAAAAAATTTCCATGTCTTCTCAATACCAACCGATTCACTATTTGGCTACATATTAAAAGTTGATTTGGAATATCCACAAGAAATTAATGACTTACATAATGATCTTCCATTTTGTCCAGCAAACAAGAAGCCAAAATGCGGAAAAATTGCAAAGCTTTAGCAGACTTGACGCCCAAACATAACTATGCCATAGAGTTCTTCAACTAAGTTTAAGACATGGTCTTAAGATTGTTAAAGTTCATAGAATCTTAGAGTTCAAACAATCACCATGGTTACAAAAATATATTAATTTAAATACCAAGTGCAGACAAAACGCTTAAAGTGATTTTGAGAAAAATCTTTTCAAGTTATTGAATAATGCTGTTTACGGTAAGACTATGGAAAACATAGAAAAAAGAAGAAATACCAAGTTGGTGGAAAAATAGGAGAGTAAAGGAAAACGTCTTGGTGCCAAAGCTCTTCTCGCTAAACAAAATTTCCGCAATGTTAAAATTTTTACAGACAATCTTGTTTCCATAGAATTACAAAAAGAAAAAAATTTGTATGACAAGCCAATGTACTTGGGTTTTACAGTATTAGAGTTGTCCAAGCTTAAAATGTATAGCTTTCATTTTGAATATATGCTACCAAAATTTCAAAAAGATCTCTTTCTTAATTATATGGACACTGAATCCTTCATATATACAATTAACAACCTTGATTTTTATAAAGAAATAATAAATGACATAGATTTATATTTTGATACATCAGACTATGCTGCAGATAATCAATTCGAAATTCCCCAAAGAAATAAAAAAGTTTTAGGAATGATGAAAGATGAACTAAATGGTAAAATCGTAAAAGAGTTTATTGGTCTAAGATCAAAAATGTATTCTCTTAAATCTATTGACGAGTATGAAATAAAGAAATCCAAAGGTGTTAAAAAGTCTGCTTTAATAAAATTAAGTATTGATGATTATCGTGAATGTTTATTACAAAATAAGCTCTATTTTGATAGTATGCTAATGTTTAGAAGTAAGCCACATGAAATATATACGCAAATGTGGAATAAAGTAGTATTAAGTAATACTGATGATAAGAGGTACACATTAAGTCAGATTTTATTAATACTTATGCATGGGGGCACAATCATATAAAAATAAATATTGAGGGACAAAAAATATTTTTTGTTTTTCAATGAATTTCACAAGAGGGGTGAGTCATCATGATCAGAAAATTTATATAAAAATAAATATAAAGGAAAAAATATTTTTGTTTTTTCAAAAAAAAAAAAAAGAAATCGTATAAAAGGCATTCAAAACTTGCAATTTAATTCAGTCATCATCATTTCAAGTTTGACTAAAAAAAGAAAAAAAATTAATAAAAATGCTTTGTTTATTGTCCTTATTGGACTGTTTAAATGGAGCGCCAACAGAAAGTTCAATTCCTATATACGTTCCTAAAAATCCGGACGTCGAAGAAAAAAAATTTTTTTTTTTTTCATTAGTTCTACCCAACAATGATATAGTTCAAGTTGGCTTAAAGCTACGTTTAATGAAACCGAGTGAAGATTATCCTGAATTTATCAATGGTACTTTAAGGACATTTGAGGACACAAAAACAACAACAACAACGACTACGGAATCATCAATAGAACTAACAACAGAGTCTTATCAAGAAGATGAATCAAGATTAGTTACTGTGAAGGAAGCAATTGAAGCTTTCAGACAAAATCTTATTCAAAAGGAAACTGAAATAGCTGGGATTATTGAAAGTTCACATCCGTTTCACAGACACTTTCAACTAGAAAACGATAATGAAAAAATTCGTGTAAGATGTACATATAAAAATGAATATAAATTACGATCCTTAACAATTCAATGTTTTGAATATAAGGAAATGGAGGAACAACGTATTTTAAGCAATGGTGAACTCGAAACTGTTAAAGTGTCCGATATACGTCAAGGATCTGATTTAGAGTACATAGACATTAAAAGCTATAAACAAACTTTTAAATATGAATATTGTGTAAACTGTAAATAAAGATTTTTATTATCATTTTCAATAAAAGCTCCACACAAGATCATTTTAAATTTAGTTGACTTTTAGTCGCTTTCAAAGGAGGAAGGAAAAAATATGTTTTGGATTCAAGAAAAAACAAATTATTAAGATAGCAGATCGAAATAAAAGTGAAAGTGATGTAAAATGCAATTTATGTCATGCTGACTTCAACATCAGTAATCTAGGAAGAACTGCAATTGAACAACACATAGGAACTAAAAAACATCAAAAAGCATTGCAAATAGCATCAAGTTCACAGTCAATCAAAAGTATGTTTTCACCAAATATTAATTATTCGTTGGCGGCTTGTGAAGGCGTTTGGGCGTTTCATTCGATCAAATCAAATCATAGTTTCTTGTCGACGGATTGCGCTTCGAAACTAATTAGAACTTGCTTCGACATCAAAAATTTTCATTGCGCTCGTACAAAATGTGAGGCCATCATCACAAATGTTTTTGCTCCGCATGCTGAAAAAGTTCTACGAAATGATTTATCAGAAAGGCGTTTCGTGTGTGTTTCAACCGATGCATCTAATCACGGCAACATCAAATTAATGCCGGTCGTTGTCCGTTATTTCATTCCAACAATTGGTATTCGAGTGAAAATGTTAGAATTCTCATCGGAAAAAGGTGAAACTTCCGAGATCATATCATCTTTAATCATTCGAACTGCTGAAAAAAGTCAAATCATGGATAAGATCGTCGGCTTTTGTGGGGACAATTGTCCTACAAATTTTGGATCGTGCGAACGAAGTGGCGTGAATAACGTGTTCTATCGATTAAAGCAACTCAAACCCGGATTAATTGGCATTGGATGCTCTGCCCATATTGCGCACAACACCCTCAAACATGCTTACGATTGTCTTCCAATCGATATTGAGTGTATCGTTGTTAAAATCTATTCGCATTTTTAAATAAAATAAATGTGTTTATATTCAAATCCTATCTTTTTCCCACTTACATCCTATTATATCCTATATTTTTGATGCCAATATACTATATTTTCGCAAAAAGGAGTTGGTAGCATTAAGTATGAGTAAATGAATGTATCTGAAGATAATGAGTATGTAAGAGAAAGTAGAAAGCGATCTAAAACTGATAGACACACCTCTTATTGATCAGGAGCCAACTGACCTCTTGTTTATGCTAAGCTAATCATATTTGAAAATAGTATAAAATAAGGAACATAATGTAACGAAGAAGAAGAATTATTAAGAACTTACAAGAGAACGGGTCTGATACTGACTTCGGTTGTATACGCCGTCTCTCATAATAAAGAAAAATATGAAACACAACCTTTTTAATGATTACTACATACTTATTTAAACGGTAGCACTATATGGCGATCGTGACGAAAATCCTTAATTAAGGATCGCGAATTTCGTGAAGTAAAGTGAAAAGTAAAAAATGGATCCTATCGAACTGGATATAATTAATCATTTCGGCACGGAACTAACAAGTGAACCCCCAAAAAAGGAGAAAAAATTAACACAAAAAGAACTTATCGAAATACTATCAGGGTAAAGACAAAATATAAAAATGATTTTTGAAACAGACCAGGTTATCTATAAAAAAGCCAAAGGTACATGGTACTGGAAACTAAATCCTAAAAACTTTCTAACCGGTTCCATAGAGCATGTTAACAAATATACCAAAGTGTCGTTAAAAAATGTGCCGCACCTAGAACATAAATTTGGTCTCAAAAAACGACTCTGAGTACACAGTGAATTTAGACTCCCGAAAATTTCCTTCAACGGAAGAAATTAAAAATATTAATAATAAAAACTTTTTGTGAGACTGTAAAAAAAAAAAAAATTTAAAAAAATGTCGTGGTTGAAAAGTCTTAAGTGCAATCATGATAGCACTTTCGGGATATGAAGTAGGCAAGGAGGTACATAGCAAAGACGACTCTCAACCATTAACAATAGTCAAAGAAGTACCTCTTGCTAAAGACATTGATAATACAAATTATGACATTATAATAATCATTATCAGCTCAGCAATAATCCTTATCTTGTGTGCGATCTGGCGAAAAATAAAAAACACTACATTGCATTGGATTATGACCGATAACAAATGGACAGACATTTATGAAGTTATAAAAAATTTAAAAGACGAATTTGACAGATCATACAAATGCATTAATCGACCAAGCTTTTCAAAACATAATACATTAACTAAACATTTAAATGTATTGGTTAGATGTCATAATGACATAGGGAGATTTTTAATAACCAAATTCCATCAATTAACAACACAACATCAATCGATTGTGTCAAACATACAGTTATCTCTAAAAACAAGACTAGATGTTTTGTTCAAAAGAGCAAATATTGAAATAATAATACCAACTGGAATATTTGACACAATAATTTATTCATGTGACGAATCATCAAATTCGGATTCAGAAACTGAGACACTAGTTAAAAGTCAATCACCTTTAATCATGACGTCTACAGTAGAATTTTTAAATGCAGCATCTAAACTGTTGCCAGACTTTGATGGAAAAATCGAAAATTTACAGAGATTTTTGGATGCTGTGGATCTAGTTAAAATCATAAAAGGTGAACATCAAAACTTAGCAGTCACGTTAATAAAAAGCAAACTAGCGAACTCAGCCAGAAATATTATTACCACTGAAAACACCATTGAAGAAAAAAAAAAAAATAAATTACTTAGCTCGGTAAAAGGTGAAACAGCTAAGTCAGTCACTACTAAACTGCTAGCGGCAAAACAAAATAGCAAATCTAGTAATGATTATGCTAAAGAAATTGAAACTCTTTCTAAACAGTTAGAGCTAGCATATATTTCAGATGGTTTACCAACCCAAAATAGCTCAAAACTACACAACGGAAACCGTCATAAATACGTTATCAAAATATGCAATGAGCTATTTGATCTGAGTTTAAATATACAGGGGCGATCTGAGAATCATAAGGCCCTCTTATATATTATTACAACACGTCCATCACACCCAAAGAGGTGCGCAAATTTTTAAATCAAATAAAACGCGATTTAAAAAAAAAACTAAGCCCTTTATAGGTTTGAACTAACGTGACCAGGTGATCCGATTTTCTCGGACTTGATCCGATTTTTTGAAGCCTAGATCCGAGCGATCCGATTTTTCCTTCTATCCATAAAAAAAGAAATATACTTATATGCGCGGCATTTTTTTTATTTCGGTTTTGGTAATTTTTTTATTGTGGGTTGGTAAGAAAATTTCTTGATTAGCGGCAACACTGATTTCAATATACTGATCAGCTGTACATTTGTGATCAGCTGTACATTTGTGAGTCTTTGTTTCTGATTGAGTTCTTGTTTCTTTGTTTCGTTTCTTCATTTTTAAACCAAAGTTTTCTACAAAATGCCTCCGAAAAAAAAGAAGTGTGTTTTCAACGATGAATATAAAAAAAGTTATCCGTTCTTAGAAAAACCAAATAGTGGTAATGATTCTATGGTTCGATGTACGAAATGTAATTCGGAGTTTTCAGTTGGAAGTGGGGCTCACGACATTGAAAAGCATTTGGAAACATCAAAACATCAAAAGGCGATTCTTGCAAGCGTGAAAAATAAATCCATAACCAATTTTTTTACTAATCCAACGAACGCAGATTTGAATGGCGCAGCAATGGAAGGTGTGTGGGCCTACCACACAATAGCTGAAAACCATAGTTTCAGGTGTGAAATATTGGTGAAAAATAAATATCTGCGGCTACAAGAATTGTTTACTTCGCATTTCAGATCAAACGACTGCGCATCGAAGCTATTCAGACGATGTTTTGATCTCAATAAATTCTCGTGTGCCCGAACCAAATGCGAATCGATCATAATCAATGTTTTTGCTCCTCACGCAATTAATTTGTTGAAAGAAGAATTGGAGAAAGCACGTTACATTTGTCTTTCAACTGACGCATCGAATCATTCTTCGACAAAACTATTCCCCGTTGTTATACGTTATTTTTTGCCTACAGAAGGCGTCAAAGTAAAAGTTATTCAATTGACGGATGAAAAAGGCGAAAAATCCGATCACATTCTCAATCTTTTACTTAAAGTTCTGGATGATTTCAAGCTGCGAGCCAAACTGGTTGCACTCTGTGGTGACAATGCGCCTGTGAATTTCGGAAATCTCAAACGAACTGGTACTGAAAATGTTTTTTCGAAATTGAAATTAAGGAAGCCGAACATCGTGGGAATTGGTTGTGCCGCACACATAGTCCATAATGCTTTGCGAAATGCATGCAATGGATTGGATCTTGAAGTGGAGGGTACGGTGGTCAAAATATTCACCCATTTCTACATTCACACAGTTCGAACTCAAGAATTGAAAAGCATTTGCGAAACTACTGATGAAGAATACACCCAACTACTCGGCTACAGCAAAACTCGCTTTATTGCTCTCCGTGGCGCAATGGAAAAAATAATAAAAATGTTTGGTCCACTTCAACAATACTTCAGCGAAATTCGGAACCCGATTAAAGTTCCGAAGCTTATTCAAGATTTTTTTTCCAACACCTTATCAAAACTTTGGTTCATCTTCATAAAAGATCAGGTAATTTTGATCGCATTTTCCCTCATATAAAAAGTATGCATTTTCATATAAATTTTACTTCAATCTACTTATGTAGGCTCAGATTTTCGAAGATGTCATCAAGAAAATTGAAGGAGATGATGTGTCGGCGGTTGCAATCTATGGTGGCTTACAAGATCTCATGAAAAACATGCAATCAGCGAACCAGCATAACTTTTTCTCAGCTGCTGTAAAATCTGAAATGGAAGATTTGAAAAAAGATGGCCATCGGTTGAACGAATTCAAAGGTGCTGCTATGGATTTTCGCGGTAATTGATGTTTCTCTTTTCCACGGCCAATTAAACATTCAGATTTTTTTACAGAAACCTGCTACGATTATCTGAAAACGTGGAGTGAGCAGCTGAAACATGTTGAACATTTTCAATGGGTTTTGTTGACAAATGAGCTCAAATGGGTAAATATTGAAAAATCGATGCATTTCCTAACAGAAAATGGACATTGGGACATGCCCGGTGACTGTTCATCGCAATTTTTTGAACAGCACATTTACATAAAAGAATTCATAACCGGAGAAAAAATTGAAGAATGGGCCACAAAGAAAGTTCCTGTCGACAAACGATGGACTGAATGTTTTCAATATATGCTCAAAAAAGAAGCCCCTTTTCAATGTATTTCTGCTCTGGTTGAATATGCGCTCTCATTAGCTGGAACATCAGCACCCGTCGAACGAATTTTTTCGACTATCAATAAAATTTGGACAACTGAGAAATCTCGTCTCCATGTGAATACATTGAAATCAATTTTGTTTGTGAAGCATAACCTCGATTTCAGCTGTATCGAATTCTTCACGTATTTAAAGGACCATAAGGAACTTCTTCGACAGATTTCGAACCAAGAAAAATATATAAATACACCATCGACATCGCGACTGATCGAAGATAGCAATGAAATCGAATAAAAATTAAGTTTATTATGAAATCGCTTTTGTTTTGTTTCATATTTTTTCACATTATTCGTAAATCCGACTTTTAGTGAAATTTTTATATGGAGATCCGACTTTAGGCGGATGTTTTTTTTTTTTTTTAGAAATCCGATTTTCCTCGGAAAATATCTGGTCACGTTAGTTTAAACAGTTATCGATGAAACAAAATAATTATTGCATTCAAGACGCAGTTTGTATAAAACAAAACTTTTCAAAATGCTCGTCTTTAAGAATCAACACACAATACATATAAAAGTGAACGGTAAATGGTACTGGAAAATTAATTTCAATGAAACGGGTTTATTAGCAGGCTCAACAGACCATCTAAATAAATTTGTGTGAGGAAAGATGGTGAGGTTGTTGACACGGTGCATGAACATGCCCTTGATAAGCTTTTATTACAGGTTTCTCACGCTTGTGTGTAAACCTATTGCTGCTGTTTATCAGCTGCTTATTGGATTGAAATGTGGAAATAGATGATTCAAAATTTGATATAAAAGAGATGAAAATTTTCAGTTCAAATTCAGAAAGTTTTTAACATTCTAAAAGGTCACTTGTACTTGCTGCTAAACAAACCATAATGACAGGAAGAAAGAACATTTCCTTGATGAAGACTTCGACAACGTCAGCAACAACTTCAGCAACACAGGACTTTGGTGTAAACCGATTTAATCATATCGGAAAGAAGAGGATAAACAAAGCATTTATCTCAATCAAGCGGCTTGTGTTTGGAGAAATTTACGACATTAAATCCATCAAAA
This sequence comes from Chlorops oryzae, assembly GCA_020466095.1. Lineage (NCBI taxonomy): Eukaryota > Metazoa > Arthropoda > Insecta > Diptera > Chloropidae > Chlorops > Chlorops oryzae. Next base: position 16,593,741 of record CM035808.1, read on the forward strand.
GGATAAACACTAAATTTGGACAAAAATTTGGAGTGGAGCTGGAAGATAACATTTTAATTTTATCACCGGGATACAACGAAGAGCTAAGAGACAAGGATCTGTCTAAAATAAACGAAGCTTCATATGTTATCTGGAAAACTGGAACACGATGCAATTATGCTGTGCAAATGCGATCAGCCTTCAAATTGAAAACAAAAATGTGAAAGAGTTAATGCCAAAAAACTTTTTCACAGACGTGGAACGACATGTAAAGGAGCTTTTGGAAAAAATGATCATCAAACATTCACTTTTTAAATTTAACATGGAACTCTTTTGTGAATATGTTAAATTTAAATTGATTGACAACTCCGTGGATCATCATATATTCCACTTCCTAAGGTGATCATTTCAAAAAAAGCAATTGTTAACGTGCAAAACAATGACACTTATTGCTTTAAATGGTCAATTATATCAGCGTTGTACAAATCGACTATTCATTCAAATAGATGTTCTACCTCAGTAAAAGAATTATATGTGCAAGAATAAAAAACTGAATTTTTTTAAATTTTCGCTCATTTTTGAGGGAAAATTTAATTTCAAGTATGCAACATCTTTCAGAGTACTCAGCTGATTTTAACCATATGATTTATTTCTTATAATGTGCCATTATTTCCATCGGTGGATGAAAATAGACGAAGGCTTTAATCATCGCTATAGTAAATATGTAAATGTGCAAGTTGTTTTTCTTGTTGTTTTTCGACCCGTAACCTACAGGAATCGCAAATTAAGTTACATATATTATTTGACGTTGCAAAGCAAAGGTAAAAGAAGCTTAATTTTTATCCAATGAATAGAGTAGGAATTTATTTTTGCTTTTTTCAGCTGAATATGCCTCGTGGATTGAGTTTGTCCGAAAAGGAGCAGGGAGCTATATTGGAAATGCATCGAAATGGCATTAAAAGTGGTCAAATAGCTGAGCGACTTCAACGACATCGAAACACCATTAGAAACTTTTTGAAAAACCCAGAGAACTACGGCCTCAACAAACGTAGCGGACGAAACCCCACTATAAGTCCTCGCTCCAAGCGAGAAATTTTACGCCTAGCTATCAATAAAGGAATGAGCTCCAATCAAATCAAGGCGCATTTGAAGCTTCAAGTGTCCAGAGCTAGAATAGTTCAAATTTTGCACGAAAACAAAAACATTGTATATGACTCCAGGGTACCTAAACCTATGTTACTTAAGCGACATATAAATACCCGTTTGTCTTTCGCCGAAAAATATAAGTTTTGGGACGAGGAATGGCGTAATGTGATTTTCAGCGACGAAAAAAAATTTTAATTTAGATGGCCCAGACAATTGTCAAAAATACTGGCGTGATAAATGGCAGCAAAGGCAAACTTACAAAAAGCGTGTTCATGGCGGTGGCTCTTTAATGGTTTGGGCTGCCTTCAGCTATATGGGAAAGTCTCCATTATGTTTCGTTCCCACCAAAATGAATGCGGCCTGTTATGTTAACTTGCTTCACGAGAATCTAATAGAGTTTGCTGGCGATCTGCATGGAGATAACTGGACTTTTCAGCAAGACAATGCTCCAATTCACGCATCACGGCTAACGAAGCAGTTCTTTAAGGACAAAAATATCCCCGTGTTGGACTGGCCCGCTATTAGTCCAGACCTTAATCCCATAGAAAACTTATGGGGCATGCTTTCAGCTGCGGTGTACAAAAATGGACAGCAGTATGATAGCATTATAGAATTAAAACGTGCTTTAGTTGAACAATGGAACGAAATACCCGAAAAAGATTTAAAAGCATTGGTAAACTCTATGCCATATCGACTAAGTGAAGTTATTTTCAACCGCGGGAAGCATACAAATTACTAGCAACCCAATTCTGTAATTTTTTTGTTCATTTCTTGGAGTTAAAGAGTTTTTTTAAGTTTGCACATATAAATATTTACTATTGAGTTCTTGTTTTTATATCTTTTTTTAATATAATAAAAGCAGTTATGTTAATTACATTTGGCATAATTAATACGACATGTTCGTAGAAGAAAACCGTATACCCAAAACAATTATTTATATTAAGAATTTTACGAAATCGTACTAAACCTTACTGCACATATAATTCTTTTACTGAGGTACATACGATGTACACATAGAGGAAAACATAATTGCAGTCAACATTGACAACAACAACTTTATTCTTAACTTCAATGAATTAAGTTTTCCTCTGCCAGTGAAGGATGTAGCAGTTTTTGAAGCTAATAATCCCAATATTAGCAAAAAATGTCTTTGGTCTTGATGTGAAAAAAGGGTGTGTTATTGGCCCTTATTACAAGACAAAGAATGTGAGGACAATACATTTCAACCTTCTCGTTCTGGAAAGAGAAGAGAACTTTCACTATGTATGGATTAAGAATATGTCAAGGTAAGCAGTATTTAAATGTTCAATATACTAATTAACTAATGCAGAAACAATTAACAATATATAACACAGGTATACAAGGTTTTGGACCAGAGAAACTGGATAGCGACCCTATAGGAATTTTTCGTGCTGATTCCGAATCTGGTACCCGTTTTTCTCTATCACGTCAAGTTTTTGAGAAATCGTTAAATAACGGTTTTTGACATTTTTACCTATAGTCTATGTCAATAATGAGGTCGTAGACCCTATATGCCTTAACCGATTTCAAAGTTTTTGGTACTCATATGAAAGAGGAATGACAACGAAACATATCCTTTATACACAAATTTGGAATTGATTCAGTAACTTGGAAGCTATAGGGCAAAAAACGCGATGCTGATTTCCAATTTTTAGCGATTTTGTTTAAAAACTTGAAATTCAAATGGTTATAATTTCCGAACCAAGGCTGGTATTCCAGGTCTTAATACTTTGAATGAAAGAACAATCAATTGAAAAAGTTTTGAGCCTAAAACAAAAAAAATCCGTTGCGTCGTTCTAATTTTATGAGGATTTTCGCTGAAAATGACAAAAACGAATTTTTTTTAAATGTTGACATTGTTGCTTCCTTTGTCTATGGGATAGCCGCGCTACGGAGCATCACTACAAAAAGAAAAATTGGCCGACTCGCTTTCAATATACGCCAGGGCAACAAAGTGTCTCCGCCATTCCACTTGTCGACCCCAACAACATTTTCCTACCTCCTTTACACATCAAGCTGGGTCTATTCAAAAATTTCGTAAAGGCGCTGCAGCGAGCTGGACCAGCCTTCCAATATTTGATTAAATTTTTTCCGAAAATTTCCTATACCAAAATTAAAGAAGGTGTTTTTATTGGACCAGACATCAGAAAAATCATGCGTGATGAACACTTTTCGAAACATCTGTCACCTATAGAAGCAGCTGCTTGATCATCATTTAAAGACGATGTGGGAAATTTTTTGGGAAATAAAAAAAGCGACAACTACATAAAAATAGTTGGAGGACTCTTGAAAAATTATCGAAAAATGGGAGTTCGGATGTCACTAAAAATACATTTTCTCCACTCACATTTGGATTTCTTCCCCGAAAACTTGGGCAAAACTAGCGACGAACAAGGAGAGCGCATTCACCAGGACCTACAGAGGATTGAAAAAAATTATAAGGGCTTTTGTTATGAAGGAATGTTCAGTGACTATTGCTGGTCCCTTATACGCGAAACAGATAGTAAACAATACAAAAGGCTCAGTTCAAATTCTGTTCATTTTTAAAGTTTAAATTGGTTTTAGCTTTAAAGATAGGTTTAAAATAGAATTTAAGTTTTATGTTTTTTAAGCCAGTTTTACCAACATACACAATTCAAACTGAAATATACATATGAACGAGCGAAGAATATACCAAAAATAAAAATTCGTTTTTGTCATTTTCAGCAAAAATCCTCATAAAATTAGAACGACGCAACGGATTTTTTTTGTTTTAGGCTCAAAACTTTTTCAGTTGATTGTTCTTTCATTCAAAGTATTAAGACCTGGAATACAAGCCTTGTTTCGGAAATTATAACCATTTGAATTTCAAGTTTTTAAACAAAATCGCTAAAAATTGGAAATCAGCATCGCGTTTTTTGCCCTATAGCTTCCAAGTTACTGAATCAATTCCAAATTTGTGTATAAAGGATATGTTGCGTTGTCATTCCTCTTTCATATGAGTACCAAAAACTTTGAAATCGGTTAAGGCATATAGGGTCTACGACCTCATTATTGACATAGACTATAGGTAAAAATGTCAAAAACCGTTATTTAACGATTTCTCAAAAACTTGACGTGATAGAGAAAAACAGGTACCAGATTCGGAATCAGCACGAAAAATTCCTATAGGGTCGCTATCCAGTTTTTCTGGTCCAAAAGTTGGCCTTTATTTGTAAACTTGTGTAATTTTAATTGTATTTTTTTTCTATTTCAATTGTTTTAATTTTATTCGACCCGTTCAAATTTTTATTATAATTCTTAGGAATGAATTCCAAATTTTTATTCGAGCTTAGGGTCAACATTTCATTATTTTTATGAAATGATAATTTTTAGGCAATCGGAAAAAAAAACAATTTTTTCTGAATTGCCGAATGTTGGAAGGCAAGCACGATCGATTTCCAATTCTGCCAGGAATTCATCATCAGGCGCTTTTACCAACTAGGCCACGGCAGGTATGTGCCGTGTGTTGTCTTAAGGTGAGATGACACTACGTGTGCAATGCACGAATATTTGCTCACTGACGTCATAAACATTGCACACGTAATGAAATCGACGAATAATTTGTTTGCTCAAAATAATTCTTACAATATTTTACAAATAAAATGTGTGCGTTGCACGCGTAATGTAATAAACCCAAATTTCAACTGCACAAACATTTTGTAAAAATATGTACACGTGAAACTGTTTCCTCATACAGTACAATCTGCTGAACATTTGTTTTTTTATGTGAGGTTAGAACACAGTTTAGGCAAATGCTTAAATACTGTCATTACTTTTAGTTTTAAAGATTTCGATTATCTTAACTGTCTCTGAAATCTCTAAGGTTGGACATTATTTTCATTGCAATCTTTTAAAAACGAAACCTAGTAACATTGCGTAACATGTTATGTGTGCAATTAGTTTTCAGATGTGTCACACATTTTTTGAGCAATTATGTGTGCATTGCACACGTAGTGTAATACCCTGAGCAAATAAATGTGCTTAAAATTTTATTTGTTTCAGATGTGTCACACATTTTTTTGAGCAATTATATGTGAATTGCACACGTAGTGTCATCTCACCTTTAAATTGCTTCACTTTCGTGAAGTCAATCTGTGTATATATATGTATGTACATATGTATATTTTCGCAAGTGCTCAGCGTATTTGTCAATTTCAATTGTTTTAATTTTATTCGACCCGTTCAAATTTTTTCTTTAAATTTTCAGATTGGTGCGAAAGCAGAGCACAGAACACAAAGGTGCAATCCATATATTTTGAGTACAGAATTTCACGATGAGGATGAAAAAAATTTATTAACACGTAAAGGTGTATTTCCATACGATTACATTAAATCATTTGAAAATCTAAAAGAAACAAGCTTACCACCACGCGAAGCTTTTTTCAATAAACTAACAAACAAAGCATGCAGCATTGAAGATTATCAACATGCTCAAAATGTTTGGCATTTTTTCAATTGTACAACGATTTGCGATTATATGTCTATATATTTAAAGACAGATGTTTTGTTGCTAGCTGATGTTATGGAAAACTTAAGAAAATTTTCACAAAATATTTATAAATTTGTGAAGAAATTGAAAATGAAGAGGTTGTACAGGAGGTGATGGAGAAAATTGATTTGCAAAGTTTGAGGCGGAGGAGTGCAGAGCTAATGGAATGTAATACCAATTGGAAAGGTGGAGTGCACAGCAATGAGGTGAAACAGCCAATCGAATATTTCACCAATTTCTTCGGTGATGAAGTCTGGCAGATGATTTGCGATGAAACAAGCTTGTATGCTGTACAAAATAATGGAACGGAGTTGAAATGTAATGTGGCTGAGATTAAAAGATATGTTGGTATATAACTGTATCTTGCTCTTCTCAAGCTAATAATAAATAAATAAATTTTTGAAAATTTTTTTAAGAAAATGAAGGGACGAAAAATTATGGCAGAAAAAACATTACCAACAGGATCAGCGGGACCCACAGGACTGGTACCAGCAGCAGAATCAACAGGATCTGCACCATCAGTCAACCAAGACATTGGATCAATTGCCTTTAACGCTATATCGAAAAGGAAATTGAATAAACCTTTTTTATCAATGACGAAGATGGCATTTAATAAAACCTTCATGGTGGAGCTGGCAAAAAGGATGAAAACGAAATATGGATCAAAGGTAGTTTTTGAGCTGGCTGAAGCACAATTGGTGCTTCCATCTCGATATAATGATCTGAAGGACATAGAGATAGCAAATATAAATAGCTCAGTTTTAATATTTTGAGTACAGAATTTCACGATGAGGATGAAAAAAATTTATTAACACGTAAAGGTGTATTTCCATACGATTACATTAAATCATTTGAAAATCTAAAAGAAACAAGCTTACCACCACGCGAAGCTTTTTTCAATAAACTAACAAACAAAGCATGCACCATTGAAGATTATCAACATGCTCAAAATGTTTGGCATTTTTTCAATTGTACAACGATTTGCGATTATATGTCTATATATTTAAAGACAGATGTTTTGTTGCTAGCTTATGTTATGGAAAACTTACGAAAAGTTTCCCAAAATATTTATAAATTGGACCCATGCCAATATTTAACATTACCAGCGCTATCATAGGATGCAATGCTGAAGTACACAAAAATAGAACTAGAGCTTTTAACTGACATTGAAATGCTCTATTTAATTAGAAATGGTATACGTGGTGGTTTGGTTCAATGTAGCAAAAGACATTCTACTGCAAACAATATATACATGATGGAAGATTATGATGCAAGTAGGCCTTCATCTACAATTGTGTATTTAGACGCAAATAATTTGTATGGATATGCAATGTCCGAATATCTGCCCTATGGAGGTTTCAAGTGGTTAGAAAATATTGAAAATTTCCATGTCTTCTCAATACCAACCGATTCACTATTTGGCTACATATTAAAAGTTGATTTGGAATATCCACAAGAAAATCCTGACTTACATAATGATCTTCCATTTTGTCCAGCAAACAAGAAGCCAACATGCGGAAAAATTGCAAGGCTTTTAGCAGACTTGACGCCCAAACATAACTATGCCATTCATTATAGAGTTCTTCAACAGTGCTTAAGACATGGTCTTAAACTAGTAAAAGTTCATCGAATACTAGAGTTCAAACAGTCTTCTTGGCTACAAAAATCCATAGACCTTAATACTGAATGTAGACAAAATGCTAAAAACGATTTTGAGAAAAATCTTTTTAAGCTTTTGAATAATGCAGTGTACGGTAAAACTATGGAAAATATTGAAAAGAGAAGAAATATAAAATTAGTAGAAGAGTGGGAGAGTAAGGGTAAACTTCTTGGTGCTAAAGCTCTGATATCTAAACCAAATTTTCGTAATATTAAAATTTTCACAGACAATTTAATATCCATAGAACTGATTTTGATTATCGCTTGCACATGTGCCATCCGATTCTAGCGATCCTCTTTCGCATATTTGACTATTGAGTCACAAAGCAAAGGGCAGTCAATCCATGACCCTATAAAAATTCAGTATAAATATAAGAATTGTTTGTTAGAATAATTAATTAGTGTAAGAATCTTCAAAGTGATCGGGCTGATACTGGCTCGCGCTGTATACTGCCGATCACTCTTAAATAAAATATAAATATTCCAAAATTATAAAAAAGAATACTTTTATTTAATTACATGGCGATCCTTGGCCATACGCGAACCCTTGCGCGGAAAAATTATTAAAAATAAAAATGTGAAAGTGAAAAAAAAAAATTTTTTTTGGAAAAAGTTAAAGTGAAAAAAAAACTCTTTGGTGCTAAAAATGAAAAAATACGAAGAACAATTTAAAAAGTTCCTCACAAACTATAAGAAAGAGGAACGAGTTATAATTCGCGAACACTCATTGTCAATTACAGCAACGAATTAAACAGTACATACACGTCCCTCACACCCAAAGAGGTGCGCAAATTTTTAAATCAAATAAAACGCGATTTAAAAAAAAAACAAAAACTAAACCCTATATAGGTTTAAACAGTTATCGATGAAACAAAATAATTATTGCATTCAAGACGCAGTTTGTATAAAACAAAACTTTTCAAAATGCTCGTTTTTAAGAATCAACAGACAATACATATAAAAGTGAACGGTAAATGGTACTGGAAAATTAATTTCAATGAAACGGGTTTATTAGCAGGCTCAACAGACCATCTAAATAAATTTCAAGAAGTACCCCCGAAGAGTGTGCCTTATCTCGAATATAACCTGGGTTTACGTAGTAAACCACAGTGCGCGAAAAAACCAACGTGTAATAAATAATAGCGAAACACTTTAGTGCATTTCAACTCGATAGAAAAATGGCTTGGTATAAAAAAAATTTTAAATGCCATTTTGATAGCTATTACAGGCTATGAGGTCGGAAAAGACAAGGGCGAAACGCTAACACAAATTGTCACCTACTCACCACCGGCCCAAAATACACAAACACCAACGTCAACAACAGTGTGATTATAGTGATTATACTAATTATTATCTTGGTCGTGTTTGTGCTTAAAACTTACATCAATAAACTATTTCAAAAACACCAGCCACCACAAATTTAAATAAAATATTGAAGATTGCTACTACTGTAGCGTGAGCGGACGAACGCACAAACACTTCATATCGCGCACAAGCGAGCACGCAACAAAAGTTATAAAAATTAGCGATAAGCACTTTGTTGACGGCCCAATATTTTCAAGTTCAAGGGCATACAAGCATTCATCGACTCTTGATCGAATGATTACATAAACATTGCTTTCGACCGCTTATCCGATCACTGCGCGTGGTAAACAATTGATCCACGTTTAAGCTTCGGTTGTTTAGACAAATGCGTTATTGCCGAATTGGCAAGAATGCTACTGCATACGTTTGGTTGATAAGCATTGCGTGGCTCAGCCGTGCTTATGCTTGTGTTGTTTAATTTGAGACGCTGTTGCTGTGCCTTCCCCGATTTCCGAATTTTAGCTGATATCAATTTTGTTTGTTTTAATTGAAATTGCAAATGTTATCAATATTGTAAGTTAGCTGTGTAAGCAATTTGTAAGTATAAAAGTAAGAAATATTCAATAAAGAGATCAATCTGATTCTAACACTCAAATCCATGCCACGAACTCGTTTGGACTACATGGCGATCCTGCCAGTCTAAAGAGTGAAACCTCTGAAATTTGAGAAAACAAAAGAGTGTGTTAAATAGTTCAAAGTTTTAATAAAGGACATATAAATGCCTTTAATAATCTCGATTGTCATGGATAACGGCCACACAAGCAGACAACCAATAAATTCCACTATTAAGCGATGTCAAAATATTGACAAACATTTGGTTGCAATAAATAAGAAACCTTCGACCCAAATCTAGACCACTTCAAAAATGTGCGAAGCACATGCTCAATGCATTTAGCATCGAGCATGACGCATAAATTCCAATGCACTTCAAAAGGGTTCGAATTGCATACCGAACGCACAGCGACTCAGAGCGGTACGGTCAAAGCGTTCTTTATTCAATTTGCCGCTTCATGTAATGTGACCGTCAGGTCAGAACGGTCCCTGTTCTAATTTTAACTGCAAGATATTTGACCGTCGGAATCATAGTCCAACTCTATGCGCGTGCATCACATGTGTCATGCAGCCCTTGTTGTCGCCCTTATCCATTGCTATCCATTTCTATTCATTTTCATATAAATATAAGTCATAACTCTAAGAAGCAAGAAGTTCAGTGTAAAAAACACAAGCACTCGGGCCGATACTAGCTAATGCCGTATACGCCGAGCTGTTTTAAAATATTATGAAATAAAAAGTCTAAATAAAAAGAACAAGTCTTTAATAAAAAGTCTAAATAAAAAGAACAAGTCTTTAATAATATAACACGATATTACTTTCGAGAATATCCTTGACGCCAATTATCAAGGATAAGAAAAACCTTAAAGAGGCTCTGCAAGCTGACGTAACAGCAGGTCCTCGCCCAATTTCAATTCGGGAATACCAAACCCGGCAACTGGCAAATATCAGCAAAGCACACCGTGCAAAGAAGCATGAGGAGCGACTAACCAACAACCACAACAATTGCGCATGGATGGACAATGTTAGGTGTCGACTATGGCTAAGTAGGTTGAGAACCCCTGGCGGTGGTGGCCACAGACCACCACGCTGGGAGCGCCTGAAAGTAATTCCATTACATTCCAGCAATCTGGCTGTAACTAGATTCTTCTAACATTTTTACCAAAGCGTGGGAATTCAAAAAATATTTTATTTCCACTTCCAACGAGTTTTTGCCGAATTTGCATTCCCCTAAATCTAAAGCTGAAATGCACTTGTGCATTCTGCACATATAACATTTCATTAAAAATCAAAATGTAGCAAACAAAAACAAATTGTCTACAAAGATTGCAAACGTTATCTGCAAGACTTTATAAGGTTTTGATTTCAAACAACCGTAAAATTCGGACGCATGCAACGGCAAGGAGAATTCTGCCGACGTTGCATTCCCACGATCGGTGCCGGTCGATCGCCTTTCAAGTCACGTTGGCCCAACTTATGTGCGCCGTCGCGGCCAGCAAGCCGTCGACGGCTCAGTCGCGTTAGGAAATTGTAAAGGAAAATAAAATTCCTAACGCAGGGAGTCGATTGGGAGTTTTGAAGCCGTGAGGACGGCCGGTTCGGTTTTTTTAAAAGAATGTAAAGTAAAAATTAAGGTAGTAGTTTTTGGTTTTCGGAGCCGCGAAGAAGGTCGGTTTTAAAATTATTTTTAGTGAAAATTATTTAACAAGTTAAAAAATCTCAAAGCAGTCTCCGTCAAAGGACTGACTTTGAGCAACATTATAAAGTTGTTTTAAAATTATTTTTAGTGAAAATTATTAACAAGTTAAAAGATCTCAAAGCAGTCCTCATTAAAGGACTGACTTTGATAAAAAAAAAAAAAATAATAATAATAATCAATAAAAAGAGAAGAACATAATCCCTCGTGCGTTTTCATTTAAAAAAAAAAAAAGAGAAAAAAAAGGTATAATAAAAAAAAAAAATAATAATAACGTCACCCCTTCCTTTTCAACGGAAAAGAAAGAAGGAAGAATATCGTTACAACAACTTTACCAAGTAGCAAACATCAACCGTGGCAGCACTAGCAACGCCCGGCACCGTAGAAAACATCAACCGTGGCAGCACTAGCAACGCCCGGCACCGTAGTAAACATCAACCGTGCCAGCACTAGCAACGCCTGGTACCAACAGCAGCTAAGTCAATATAAATTTGTACTAAATTTAGCACATATTATAAACCTTATTTTCAATATAATGGCTAAGTAATACACTAAAATTTAAAAAAAAATTTCCCCAATAAACACGTAATCATTGTAAAACAAAATCGAAGTTTGCAATTTCCCAAAGTATAGTTTCGAAAGGCATGTCCAACCCAATCCGCGAATTGTTGGAGTTTCTCAAAGTTCTGTCAAACGAATAAATAAAACAAAAAAAAGACCTCGGTGAAGATCTGAGAGCCAAACGTAAAGGTACGTGCGGTCGTGCGGAGAATCACGACAGTGAGAAGTGACCGAAAAATTCGCAATATTTGTGTTGAAAATCGAAAACTGTCGATAAAAATTCTTGCAAAAAAGTTCTTGAAGCCGGCATTGAAGTTTCGCAAAGAACAGTGCAGCGGAGGTTAGTAGAAGAGGATCTTATTGGACGTAGACCAGCACGCAAACCAAGACTTACACCTGCTATGATATCAAAGCGATACCAATGGGCACGAAAATACAAGGATTTCACGACTGATGACTGGAGGAAGGTAAATAAATGCTATATAACTACAGTTACAGGAGACCGTTATTTGAACATGTTGAGAAATTTTTTCTACCCAGAATTACGCCGAAGGAGAATTCCTTTCAGATCAGTATGGTTCCAACAAGATGGTGCGCCTCCTCACATAACGCGGCCTGTTATGACAGAATTGCGACAAAAATTTCCAAATAAGCTGATTTCAAGAAACTCCGATTTTCGTTGGCCACCCAGGTCACCTGACCTTACTGCACCAGACTTTTTCTTGTGGGGCTATTGTAAACAGGAAGTCTACAAACTAAAACCGACAAATTTGGAACAATTAAAGGAATCCATTCAAGCAGTAATTGCGGGCATTCCTATTTCAACTCTCCAAGCAGTCATGAACAATTTTTTGATAAGATGCCGCACGTGTGTCAACGAGCGTGGCGGCCATTTAAATTCAATTATTTTTAAGACTAGTTTAGCTATATTTAATAAAATTGAATAAGCTTCAAAATAAAAAATAAAAAATGAATTCCATACACTAAGAAAAAAGTTATTTGAGTTTCTTAATGTAGCGAAATTCATGCGCCACCCTGTATATTCAAGTTGTTCTTGTACTGTAGATATTGTTAAATCTAAATTCTATGACATTTTTCAGGTATGTTTTTCGGACGAGTCGATTTTCCAAGTATTGGTCGACAAATCGCAGTTTGTACGGCGAAGGTCAAATGAGAAATATAAGCCAGACTGCATTGTGCCGACCATTAAAAATCCTCCGTCGGTAATGGTATGGTCAGTTATCAGTTATAAGGGACCAGGGGCCTTATACGTTGTCGAAGGTACAATGAATGCCGAAAAATACCAGAAAGTTTTGGAAACTCAGCTGCTTCCTCAAGTGAAAAAATGGTTCAAGAAACGAGAAAAGCCAATTTTTATGCATGATGGTGCGCCTTGCCATCGTGCACACAAAATTCTTTTAAATATTGCAAAAGTTTTTTTTTTGTACGATCTTTAAGCGACCCGCACACAGCGCTACGAGTAGCGCTACGTAGCTCGTGTACGTGTGTAGCGCTTTGCCCGCACACGGCGCTACAATATTTTCAGTAGCTCGTGCTGTGCTGTGTGCGGGTCGCTTTAGACTTACAAGTTAGTTTTCACTTTCGTGAGCATAAGTGGCAATTTACATAGCATTCATTTCACAGAGATTCTTGCTAATTTCGAAATCTCGCAATCAAAATGTCCAGCAAACGGGGAAAGTGTATTTTTAATGCAGATCTTGCAATAAAGTACCCTTTTATTAAGATAGCAGATCGAAATAAGAGTGAAAGTGATGTAAAATGCAATTTATGTCATGCTGACTTCAACATCAGTAATCTAGGAAGAACTGCAATTGAACAACACATAGGAACTAAAAAACATCAAAAAGCATTGCAAATAGCATCAAGTTCACAGTCAATCAAAAGTATGTTTTCACCAAATATTAATTATTCGTTGGCGGCTTGTGAAGGCGTTTGGGCGTTTCATTCGATCAAATCAAATCATAGTTTCTTGTCGACGGATTGCGCTTCGAAACTAATTAGAACTTGCTTCGACATCAAAAATTTTCATTGCGCTCGTACAAAATGTGAGGCCATCATCACAAATGTTTTTGCTCCGCATGCTGAAAAAGTTCTACGAAATGATTTATCAGAAAGGCGTTTCGTGTGTGTTTCAACCGATGCATCTAATCACGGCAACATCAAATTAATGCCGGTCGTTGTCCGTTATTTCATTCCAACAATTGGTATTCGAGTGAAAATGTTAGAATTCTCATCGGAAAAAGGTGAAACTTCCGAGATCATATCATCTTTAATCATTCGAACTGCTGAAAAAAGTCAAATCATGGATAAGATCGTCGGCTTTTGTGGGGACAATTGTCCTACAAATTTTGGATCGTGCGAACGAAGTGGCGTGAATAACGTGTTCTATCGATTAAAGCAACTCAAACCCGGATTAATTGGCATTGGATGCTCTGCCCATATTGCGCACAACACCCTCAAACATGCTTACGATTGTCTTCCAATCGATATTGAGTGTATCGTTGTTAAAATCTATTCGCATTTTTAACCCTGGAAGATCATGCATCGTCGTTTCGACGACGCTTGTTGACATTTTTCTGTTTTTCTTTTTTCCCTTTGCTTTTTTTTAGCTGATTTTTCGCACAACGCCAGTCGTTGTTGTGATGTTACTGTGAGCGGTTTGTCGGCTGCATACGATTCGTGTAAGTATTGATTTATAGAATGTGCGTAGTCGAAACGACGAAGAATGAACTTTGTGCAAGTTTTTCGTTTCATAGTAATTTTCTAAGTTTTTTTTCTTCGTTCCTTTTTATGGGTTTTTACAGTAATAATTAAAGATGAGTGCCACTAAAAGATATACAGAAGAAGAGATTGAAAAGTTTCTTGCAATGTGTGACGACGACTACGAACAAGACGATGAAATAGACGTGGCTTTAGACGACAACGAAGTACAATCTGATCTGGAGATCGAACAGGACGAAAATTTTGATGATGCAAGTTCGTCAGAGGATTCAACAGACACAGATGAAGACAATATTCCCTTACATCTATTGAAAGCCAAGTCAAACATAGTTTCGTTCGGTAAAAATATTTTGCGAGGAAAAAATCAACATAAGTGGTCGGCGACAAAAGGAAAATCTCATCGTTATGGTTTAAATATTGTACATCAGGCTCGCGGACCAGCGCGTCAATGCAAAAATATTACAGACCCGCTGCAGTGCTTTCAAATGTTTATTACAACAGAAATCATAGAGGAAATCGTTCAATGGACAAACGTTGAGATTGACAGTCGTAAGTCTAATTTGCTTGTTGATACAGATGAAGTTCAAAGAAAAACTACTTCTTCGAAAGAAATAGCAGCACTTATTGGAATTTTGGTACTGACAGCAGTTAAAAAGGACCAGCATCTGTCTGCAAACGAGTTGTTTGACAAATCCTATAGTGGAATGCAATATATTTCAGTAATGACAAAAGCCAGATTCAAGTTCCTTATGTCTTGTATTCGATTCGACGACAAATCTGTACGTATTCAATTAATTGGAGACAAGTTTGCCCCAATTAGAAAAATTTGGGAGATTTTTATTCAAAAATGCCGCGATAACTATACGCCTGGGAAATACCTTACGATTGACGAACAACTACTGGCGTTTAGGGGCAAATGCAGTTTCCGAATGTACATTCCAAACAAGCCAGCAAAATATGGGCTCAAAACAGTTATGATGTGCGATAGTGGCACGAAGTACATGGTTGATGCTTTGCCGTATATGGGAAAAGGCTCAAACAAAACAAACCTTCCACTTGGTGAGTACTACGTCAAAGAATTGAGTAAAACTGTACATGGCTCAAACAGAAACGTGACCATGGACAATTGGTTTACGTCCATCCCACTTGCTAAGTCACTTTTATGCGAACCATATAAGTTGACAATTGTTGGAACTCTTCGCTCGAATAAGAAAGAAATTCCAACTGAAATGAAAAACATAAAGGGTCGGAAATGTAATACGTCAATGTTCTGTTACGACAATGAGCTGACACTTCTCTCATATAAGCCGAAGCCGAGCAAAATAATATATTTATTGTCATCTTGTAATGAAGAAGGAGCAGTAAATCCTCAATCGAACAAACCATACATGATCGAATTTTATAATAAAACAAAAGGTGGCGTTGACACTTTTGACCAAATGTGTAGTGTCATGAGCTGTTCACGCAAAACAAACAGATGGCCAATGTGCTATTTTTTTGGGATTCTGAATATGGCTTTTATAAATAGCTATATTATTTACTCACATAATATGTTTCAAAATAGTCAGAAACCTCTCAGTCGCCCAGAATTCATGAAAAAATTGTATTTTGATCTTATCCAAGGACATTTGACAAATAGACTTGAAGTACCAACATTATCTACGTCGCTGCGATCAAATATTGAAAACCTTATTCCTAATGATAAGAACCCCGAACGAGATAATCATGAAAAAAGTATTAAAAAACGTAAGATTTGCGCTATTTGTCCATCTGCTAAGCGACGAATGACAAAATCATCGTGCGCAAAGTGCATGAAAAGCCTCTGCGGGGAGCACAAAATAGAGTTTTGTGCCTCTTGCACAAAATGAAAGCTGTCGTTCCTAAAAAATGTGTTCCTTTTTAGTTTATAGTATTAACTACAAGAAAAAATCACACCGATAAAAAATGTGTGCCTAATTTACTTATTTTTTATATATTTTTATTAATGTTTAAAAAAAAAAAAACCAAATGAAGGAGAGCTGTGAAATCGTTATTTTTGAATAAAAAAAACTGCAAAGTAACGACTTGATTTTATTATATATCGATTATTGATAAACAAAATAATATAAAACTAAAAATTTTTGTGAGCTTTAATATACAGGGATATTTTAAAACGACTTTTGATAATGCCGTAGTCGATTCGACGAAGGATGATCTTTGCGTTATAAAAATAACGATGACCTTCCAGGGTTAAATAAAATAAATGTGTTTATATTCAAATCCTATCTTTTTCCCACTTACATCCTATTATATCCTATATTTTTGATGCCAATATACTATATTTTCGCAAAAAGGAGTTGGTAGCATTAAGTATGAGTAAATGAATGTATCTGAAGATAATGAGTATGTAAGAGAAAGTAGAAAGCGATCTAAAACTGATAGACACACCTCTTATTGATCAGGAGCCAACTGACCTCTTGTTTATGCTAAGCTAATCATATTTGAAAATAGTATAAAATAAGGAACATAATGTAACGAAGAAGAAGAATTATTAAGAACTTACAAGAGAACGGGTCTGATACTGACTTCGGTTGTATACGCCGTCTCTCATAATAAAGAAAAATATGAAACACAACCTTTTTAATGATTACTACATACTTATTTAAACGGTAACACTATATGGCGATCGTGACGAAAATCCTTAATTAACCCTCTAATGCCCAAGACCGCCTCTAGGCGGGCTAAAGTAATTGTATGCTTACTGGGTCAAACAATTCTTTTTCGGGGTTTTTTTTTTATTTTTCTATTTCGGGGAATCCCAAAGTTTCATTTGACCGCGTTGGTGGGATTTTTGTATAGATCTAGCAGCTGTCACAATCATTTCAATCAGAAAATTTGAGTTATTCACACGAAATAATTATTTTGCGGACAACGCGGAAAACAAAAATTTGAAAAAAATATCAATTGCAATCGAAACCAAAAAAAAAAAAATTGTTTGCGTGTTTGTGATTATTTCATGTAAGCAATAAGTGCTTTTTGAAAAAAAAAAAAACATTTCCACACATCAAAAACCCCTTTTTGGAGCACCCCGCCTGCAGGCGGTCTTAGGATTGCAAGACAAAAAAAATATTGGACGGTAAGTTTTTTTGAAAAACTTTTTAGAATACATTTTGAGCTAAAAATATTGTTTAGCAGACATGGTGCGCCCAAATACACATAAATTATCATCACTTTCTGATAAAGAGATAGAAAAAATTTTGCAACAGATGGACTTTGACGATAATACGGACGGAGAAGAGGACGAAGACGACGAGTTTGATGATGATGCTTGCGATATGCCGAATGATATGGACGACGGATCTAACGAAGTGAATGGTAACGTGGTAAATATGTCAAAATATGCAGGTCAAAGTGGAAAACCGGCGTCATATTGTAATAATTGTCCGTCGTCATCTTCAACTGCTATAAGCACTCCTCCAGCAGCCAAGCAAAGACGCATTTCTTGCAATACGCAGCCTGAAGGGAGTGTTATAAATGATGCAGGAACTTTTAATGGGTCAGTTTTGGACATAGATCCAAAGTCCTCAACTTTTAAAAAAATTTTGTGGCGCAAAAATAACTTAGTGCTGGATAAATCAGATATTGCATTCAGTGACGTAGAACTGGGAGAAGACTTACAACACCTCGACACACCATTCAAATGCTTCGAGTACTTTTTCAATGATTCAATAATTGACCAAATTGTTGAACAAACTAATTTATACGCTGCACAAAAAAACATCTCAACTTCTTTTTCAACAACAAACCTTGAAATTCGGAAATATGTTGGAATTCTGTTTTTTATGTCGGCTTACCGCTACCCAAGCGTTCGGTCATACTGGGGCGGATATGCATTCCAGATGATTCAAAATGCAATGCCAAGAAATCGCTTTGAACTCATACGAAAAAACCTTCATTTTAATGACAACAGTAAATTGCCAGAGAAAAACAATCCTGGATACGATGCTTTGTACAAAATACGTCCAATAATTCTACATTTCAATGAAAGGTTTCAGTCCATCCCTATGCCTCAACGTCTTTGTGTGGATGAACAGATGTGCGCAACAAAAATGAGGACTTTTCTTCGGCAGTACATGCCAGACAAACCGCACAAATGGGGAATCAAACTCTTCAATATATGTGATTCTTCAGGCTTCTGCTATAACTTTGAAGTATACTGTGGGGCTGGTGACAACGTGGTGGAACCCGGTACACCAAATCTTGGAGCAGCGGCGAATGTAGTTGTTCGACTGTCACGTAATGTTCCAGATTTCAAAAAACATATTATATATTTTGACAACTACTACACATCTCTACCGTTACTCGTGTATCTTCGTTCGCGCGGGATTTTTTCTTTGGGTACTATTCGCTCAAATCGTATTCCGAATTCAAAGCTGCCCTCAGATAATGATCTCAAAAAGCATCCGCGTGGATACTCTACTGAATTTTGTGGCTTGGCTTCTGGAGTTGAACTGTCTTTATCACTTTGGAAGGATAATAAGACTGTGCGTCTCGCATCAACTTACGCAGGCACTAAGCCGTTTCAGAATGAATTATGTCCAAAGGAAAAAGTGTCTCGTTTTGTACGCTCTGAAAAACAATTTGTTGAAGTCGATTGCCCCAATATAATTCATGAATATAATAGTCACATGGGTGGCGTCGATCTGATGGATGGCCTTATCGGTCGATATAAAATTCCAATAAAAAGCAGAAAGTACACAAATCGCTTGTTTACACATCTTCTTGACGTAGCCATGGTAAACGCTTATATTTTGTTCCACCGCATCAACGAGCACGATGCTACAAATCCGCAATACCAATTGCCAAACTTTCGAGCAGAGGTTGCACACGTGCTTTGTGCACAACAAAATCCAAATTTACCAAAAACCCCCGGACGGCCTCGTACATCAACCGAAAAAAGTTCTAGAGGTAAAAAAACTTTCTTACCGCCCACTGATGTTCGCTATGACCAAGTTGGGCATTTTCCGCAGTTTTTACCACGAGTTGGTGGTAAAAAGACCTGCAAAAATCCAGGCTGCAGTTCGGAGACACAAGTCATATGTCAGAAATGCGATATAAACTTGTGTTTTTCGCAACAACATAATTGCTTTTACGATTTTCATCACAAATAAAACGTTTTCTTCCCGCCAAAAGTAATATAAAATTACAAGAACAAACTGTTATCTATGAATTACTTACATCTTTTGTTTAGTTATGATTTATTAGTTCATATTTTGTTTATTTTCATTATAATTTTTTGAGTTTCCGAAAAATAAAACAAAACGCTCTCTGCAAACAAAATTTTGCATGTGGTATTTTTTGTTGGTTTCTTTTCCTAAGACCGCCTCTAGGCGGTCTCTTGTTTTGACCCCATAACTCCGGTTCCCGATAAAAAATATTTTTTTTTTCATTTCATTAATTAGTTTTTACACAAAAGCAACCCAAAAATAATTATTTATCTCAAAAAAAAAATTTGGGCATTAGAGGGTTAAGGATCGCGAATTTCGTGAAGTAAAGTGAAAAGTAAAAAATGGATCCTATCGAACTGGATATAATTAATCATTTCGGCACGGAACTAACAAGTGAACCCCCAAAAAAGGAGAAAAAATTAACAAAAAAAGAACTTATCGAAATACTATCAGGGTAAAGACAAAATATAAAAATGATTTTTGAAACAGACCAGGTTATCTATAAAAAAGCCAAAGGTACATGGTACTGGAAACTAAATCCTGAAAACTTTCTAACCGGTTCCATAGAGCATGTTAACAAATATACCAAAGTGTCGTTAAAAAATGTGCCGCACCTAGAACATAAATTTGGTCTCAAAAAACGACTCTGAGTACGCAGTGAATTTAGACTCCCGAAAATTTCCTTCAACGGAAGAAATTAAAAATATTAATAATAAAAACTTTTTGTGAACTGTAAAAAAAAAAAAAAATTTAAAAAAAAATGTCGTGGTGGAAAAAAGTCTTAAATGTAATCATGATAGCACTTTCGGGATATGAAGTAGGCAAGGACGTACATAGCAAAGACGACTCTCAACCATTAACAATAGTCAAAGAAGTACCTCTTGATAATACAAATTATGACATTATAATAATCATTATCAGCTCAGCAATAATCCTTATCTTGTGTGCGATCTGGCGAAAAATAAAAAACACTACATTGCATTGGATTATGACCGATAACAAATGGACAGACATTTATGAAGTCATAAAAAATTTAAAAGACGAATTTGACAGATCATACAAATGCATTAATCGACCAACCTTTCCAAAACATAATACATTAACTAAACATTTAAATGTATTGGTTAGATGTCATAATGACATAGGGAGATTTTTAATAACCAAATGAATTTTACAAGAAATGTGAGTCATCATCATCATATAAAAGTCGCGGAAAATTTGTAATATAGTTCAGTGGAGATTTTGATTTCAATCAGAAATAACGAAGTAATCGGCAGGAGAAAAATGAAAAAAAAATTTTCTGTGTTTATTATTCTTAACGGAATCATTCTGTACGGCACCAGTAGCAGAAAGTCCCATTACTATACACATTCCAAGAAAACAGGATGTCGAAGAAAATATGGTATTTGCAATGGTTCTACCTAACAATGATGTTGTTCAAGTCGACTTAAGGCTACGTTTGTTGAAACCAAGTGAAGATTATCCTTCGTATATGGGATCTAATTTTGTTGGAATCGGTAAAGAAGATAAAGCCAAGCGTTGGGATAAGAATGAAAATAAATTTATAGAGATTGATAGGCCCGAAGTTGTTCGAATGTATAATGAGAGCATGGGCGGTGTAGATTTATTGGATCAAATGATACAATATTTCCCGAAAAAAAAAATCCTTGATTCTATGAATTTTCGGATTCAAGTTGCTCGAACTCTTCTTGCCGCTCAACAAGAAGATATACCGCAGTCAAATACGCCACGACAGCGAGGAAGACCATCGAAGGCAAATATCAGAGGTAATCAGCAACATCATCACCCTTGTCATGGTGAAACGACCACACAATGAGAATGAGAATGTCAAAACGACCACACAATGAGAATGTCAAAAAAAAAGAGAAGATAAACAAATTAGTATATATATAATATATATATTATATATATATATATATATATATATATATACAAAACTAAAATGGATTATCAAACTAATTATGTCAAATTCTTGACAGTATATAAACGGGATATGAACAGAAACTTTTGATGACGAAATAGAATTCGAATTAATTGCACATTTTAAAAATGATCTGCTACAGGATTGTCTTATTTCTGGAATAAAAGAAATTGATTGTACTCATTCGTTGAAAGAAATAAATCGTTCATACAATTTTGATGAAGAAGTAAAATGTTATTATCATTCTAAGAAGAGTAGAAAAAATAAGAAATATTATTTGGAATTCAATATCCTAATCCATTAAAGTTAGGATTAAACCGGATTCGTGGATGGTCGCTTAAATTAAATGCCAGGACAAGTATTAAACTTGTGCTGCATTTAGAGAATGGGAACACACTGGAGCTGAATGGCGAGTACATCAGGATACCGGGACTGCAGGCACTTCAAAGTAGTCTGTTTTTTGTGTCATGCAGTGATGAATTGCTGCAGATATGTTTGGGTGATCACGATTGTGATATTCATCTTGTACATTAAAGTAAGTAGACACAATCTTTTGTTTTTTCTTGTTGTATTTATTTAATTTTTTTTTTCTTTTTTCTTTTCTTTTCAGACAAATAATTTCAAGAAACTTAAAATTATATTTAATAAAAAAAATTTAAAGATATATTTAATTAAAATTGTTGTGAGACAATATAATTAAACACAGCAGTGCCGGGTAATACATCGACCAAGAATGTTCAACACATGTTCGACACATGTAATACGGAAAATGCCCTAAGTATCAATTGTCGATATTGTAAACACGTCGAGCAATCGGTTAAGACATAACTGCATACACTGCAATTATACACTCACGCAAGTCAACGGCGTTCGCTTGCCCTTCTTTTCGTTTTTTACCAAAACAAGCGACACGCTCATAAATGCAATTATGCATGCTTGGCATTGATTTTGTTTTGGTCGTGAAGCCGCGAGGGACTGTCGGTTCACTGGTGTTAATTTTGATTAAAAAAAAAAAAAGATTGTGCCATTTGTGTTGAAAGTCAGTCCTCTCCAAAGGACTGACTTCGGTTAGGTGACGAAAGCAAAATAATACATAGCCAATAATTGTGAAAAAAAAAGGAGAGAAGAAAATAAATAAAAAGAAAAAGTAACATTCAGTCTGGTGTAATTTCATTGAAAAGAAAAAGGAAAACAAGTCGGTTCATTGGTGTTAATTTTGATTAAAAAAAAAAAGATTGTGCCATTTGTGTTGAA
Organism: Chlorops oryzae; assembly: GCA_020466095.1. Lineage (NCBI taxonomy): Eukaryota > Metazoa > Arthropoda > Insecta > Diptera > Chloropidae > Chlorops > Chlorops oryzae. The sequence goes on from CM035808.1 coordinate 16,616,375, forward strand.
AGTCAGTCCTCTCTAAAGGACTGACTTCGGTTAGGTGACGAAAGCAAAATAATACATAGCCAATAATTGTGAAAATAAAATTTGATAATAACGTCTCCCCTTCCTTCTTTTTTCGCCAACAAAAAAAAGGAAGAAAAAACGTTACACTGTATTAGCTTTAACGCTATATCCAGAAGCAAATGGAACAAGCCATTTTTGTCAATGAAAAAGATGACTTTTAATAAAGCCTTCGTAGTGGAGCTGGCGAAGCCCATCAAAACAAAATATGGGCCAAAGGTTTGTTGTAATCAATTATATGTAAACATTTTCACCATAAAGTTAATATGTAAACAGCACATTAAATATTATATTTAATGAAAAGGTATAATTAGTCTCAATTACATTAATAATAAATCATTATATGTGCAATTTCCTACATCGGGTAGGGCATGTCTAACCTTCCAAATTGGATTGAAATAAATTTGAAAATACAAGAAATACGAGTAAATTTTAATAGATCCTACAGATGCCTTAATAGAACTCTAACACCCACAAGCCATACGCAATTGAAACATTTAATTCTGTAAGATAATAAAAAGATAATAAAAGTTTAATTTGCAAATATTACAAAGGTTATGGACCCAGGAAAAGACTCAGTTGCATAAAACTGATAAGTTAATATTTCATTTAAATTAAGTTTGACCAAATGCGTAATACTAAGAGAATAAAAGTTTGATTCGCAAACATTACAACAGGTTATGGACCCAGGAAAAGACTCAGTTGCATAAAACTGAAAAGTTAAAATTTCATTTAAATTAAGTTTGACCAAATACGTAATAATAAGAGAATATAAATTTAATTCTCAAACATTACAACAGGTTATGGACCCAGGAAAAGACTCAGTTGCACAAAACTGATAAGTTAATATTTCATTTAAATTAAGTTTGACCAAATGCGTAATACTAAGAGAATAAAAGTTTAATTCGCAAACATTACAACAGGTTATGGACCCAGGAAAAGACTCAGTTGCATAAAACTGAATAGTTAAAATTTCATTTAAATTAAGTTTGACCAAATACGTAATAATAAGAATATAAATTTAATACGCAAATATTACAACAGGTTATGAACCCAGGAAAAGACTCAGTTGCATTAAACTGACAAGTTAAAAGTACATTTAAATTAAGTTTGACCAAATACGTAATAATAAGAGAATAAAAGTTTGATTCGCAAACATTACAACAGGTTATGGACCCAGGAAAAGACTCAGTTGCATAAAACTGAAAAGTTAAAATTTCATTTAAATTAAGTTTCACCAAATACGTAATAATAATAATATAAATTGAATTCGCAAATATTACAACAGGTTATGAACCCAGGAAAAGACTCAGTTGCATAAAACTGATAAGTTAATATTTCATTTAAATTAAGTTTGACCAAATGCGTAATACTAAGAGAATAAAAGTTTGATTCGCAAACATTACAACAGGTTATGGACCCAGGAAAAGACTCAGTTGCATAAAACTGAAAAGTTAAAATTTCATTTAAATTAAGTTTGACCAAATACGTAATAATAAGAGAATATAAATTTAATTCTCAAACATTACAACAGGTTATGGACCCAGGAAAAGACTCAGTTGCACAAAACTGATAAGTTAATATTTCATTTAAATTAAGTTTGACCAAATGCGTAATACTAAGAGAATAAAAGTTTGATTCGCAAACATTACAACAGGTTATGGACCCAGGAAAAGACTCAGTTGCATAAAACTGAAAAGTTAAAATTTCATTTAAATTAAGTTTGACCAAATACGTAATAATAAGAATATAAATTTAATACGCAAATATTACAACAGGTTATGAACCCAGGAAAAGACTCAGTTGCATTAAACTGACAAGTTAAAATTACATTTAAATTAAGTTTGACCACATACGTTATAATAAGAGAATATAAATTTAATTCTCAAACATTACAACAGGTTATGGACCCAGGAAAAGACTCAGTTGCACAAAACTGATAAGTAAATATTTCATTTAAATTAAGTTTGACCAAATGCGTAATACTAAGAGAATAAAAGTTTGATTCGCAAACATTACAACAGGTTATGGACCCAGGAAAAGACTCAGTTGCATAAAACTGAAAAGTTAAAATTTCATTTAAATTAAGTTTGACCAAATACGTAATAATAAGAATATAAATTTAATACGCAAATATTACAACAGGTTATGAACCCAGGAAAAGACTCAGTTGCATTAAACTGACAAGTTAAAATTACATTTAAATTAAGTTTGACCACATACGTTATAATAAGAGAATATAAATTTAATTCTCAAACATTACAACAGGTTATGGACCCAGGAAAAGACTCAGTTGCACAAAACTGATAAGTCAATATTTCATTTAAATTAAGTTTGACCAAATGCGTAATACTAAGAGAATAAAAGTTTGATGCGCAAACATTACAACAGGTTATGGACCCAGGAAAAGACTCAGTTGCATTAAACTGACAAGTTAAAATTTCATTTAAATTAAGTTTGACCACATACGTTATAATAAGAGAATATAAATTTAATTCTCAAACATTACAACAGGTTATGGACCCAGGAAAAGACTCAGTTGCACAAAACTGATAAGTTAATATTTCATTTAAATTAAGTTTGACCAAATGCGTAATACTAAGAGAATAAAAGTTTAATTCGCAAACATTACAACAGGTTATGGACCCAGGAAAAGACTCAGTTGCATAAAACTGAAAAGTTAAAATTTCATTTAAATTAAGTTTCACCAAATACGTAATAATAATAATATAAATTGAATTCGCAAATATTACAACAGGTTATGAACCCAGGAAAAGACTCAGTTGCATTAAACTGACAAGTTAAAATTACATTTAAATTAAGTTTGACCAAATACGTAATACTAAGAATAAAAGTTTGATTCGCAAATATTACAACAGGTTATGGACCCAGGAAAAGACTCAGTTGCATTAAACTGACAAGTTAAAATTACATTTAAATTAAGTTTGACCAAATACGTAATACTAAGAGAATAAAAGTTTGATTCGCAAATATTACAACAGGTTATGGACCCAGGAAAAGACTCAGTTGCACAAAACTGATAAGTTAATATTTCATTTAAATTAAGTTTGACCAAATGCGTAATACTAAGAGAATAAAAGATTGATTCGCAAACATTACAACAGGTTATGGACCCAGGAAAAGACTCAGTTGCATTAAACTGACAAGTTAAAATTTCATTTAAATTAAGTTTGACCAAATACGTAATAATTAGAGTATAAATTTAATTCGCAAATATAACAGGTTATGAACCCAGTGTCATGGATAACGGCCACACAAGCAGACAACCCATAAATTCCACTATTAAGCAATGTCAAAATATTGACAAACATTTGGTTGCAATAAATAAGAAGCCTTCGACCCAAATCTATACCACTTCAAAAATGTGCGAAGCACATGCTCAATGCACTTAGCATCGAGCATGACGCATAAATTCAAATGCACTTCAAAAGGGTTCGAATTGCATACCGAACGCACAGCGACTTAAGCGGTACGGTTAAAGCATTCTTTGTTCCACTTGCCGCTTCATGCAATGCGACCGTCAGGTCAGAGCGGTCCCTGTTCTATTTTTAACCTCAAGCCATTTGACCGCCTGAATCAGAGTCCAACTCTATGCGTGCTCAGCACATGTGTCATACAGCCCTTGTTGTCGCCCTTATCCATTTCATATAAATATAAGCAATAGTTCTAATAGTCAACACAGTGTAAAACAACATTCAAGAGCACTCGGGCCGATACTGGCAATAAGCTGTATACGCCGATGTTGCTCAATAATAAAATAAAATAAAGCTACAATAAAACGCAATATCTTTTAATTAAACAGGAGAAATATAACATGGCGATCCTAGCCAGTACGAATCCAAGTTCGCGAGTACGCGTTTTAAAAAATAAAAGTTAACAAGTGAAAGTGAAAAAGGACAGATAAAAAAAAAAAAAGTGAAAAAGGACACAAATAAAGAAAAAAAAAATGAATTTCCAAAATAAATTTAGTGAATTTCTCTCCAACTATCAAAAAGACATTGACTTAATTGAAAGAGAAATCTTTACAGACGAAATTGAATTCGCACTTGTTGCGCATTTCAAAAATGACATCATTTCAACAAAATAGGTGCCTTCATTAAAAGAAGCTCGAAAACTTCTTAACAAATTTAATTGCGAAAAAGGACGAAAGTGAAAAACAAAAATATGCTTATTTTCAAAAATAAAAACACTATCCATATGAAAGTGAACGGCATATGGTATTGGAAAATAAACTTTAACGAACCAAGTTACCTAGCCGGCTCAACAAAACACTTAAATAAATTCCAAAAAGGATCCCCGGAAAGTGTGCCATACCTTGAATATAATCTGGGTTTACGCAAAGAACTATAGAACGCTAAAAAAAAAAAAAAATATAATAAAAAAAAACTATGTCGTGGTGGAAAAAAGCACTAAGTGCCATAATGATAGCCATCACTGGCTACGAAGTAGGCAAAAACAATGACAACGAAATAAAAATCATAACGGCTCCACCAACAACACAATCAATCGAACAATCAAACAATAATTTAACAACTATATGGGAAGCCAGCCTCGAAGGCCTAGTGCTTATTTTGCTAATTTTTTTGTGCGCGTTAATTCTCAAAAACTATTTAAACAAAATAATATCAAAAAGAGAACAACAACAACAACAAATATAAACTATATCTACAGTGAATTGACGAAGATAGCCTCCAAACCTGAGGCCCAACACCCCTCAACGATTGTGAATGAGGGTCAGCTTTAAATCAACTTTAATTAAACAGGAGAAATATAACCGGCAGGAAAAGACTCAGTTGCACAAAACTGATAAGTTAATATTTCATTTAAATTAAGTTTGACCAAATGCGTAATACTAAGAGAATAAAAGTTTGATTCGCAAACATTACAACAGGTTATGGACCCAGGAAAAGACTGAGTTGCATAAAACTGAAAAGTTAAAATTTCATTTAAATTAAGTTTGACCAAATACGTAATAATTAGAGTATACATTTAATTCGCAAATATTACAACAGGTTATGAACCCAGGAAAAGACTCAGTTGCACAAAACTGATAAGTTAATATTTCATTTAAATTAAGTTTGACCAAATGCGTAATACTAAGAGAATAAAAGTTTGATTCGCAAACATTACAACAGGTTATGGACCCAGGAAAAGACTCAGTTGCACAAAACTGATAAGTTAATATTTCATTTAAATTAAGTTTGACCAAATGCGTAATACTAAGAGAATAAAAGTTTGATTCGCAAACATTACAACAGGTTATGGACCCAGGAAAAGACTCAGTTGCATAAAACTGAAAAGTTAAAATTAAAGAACTAAACATCAAAGTGATCGGTTAGATTCTTGCATGAATGCCTGAAAACTACCGAATCACTAAATAAAATAAATAAAATATTAACAAATAACCGTATTTTAATTTAAACTTATTATAACGCCCTGCAAAAGTCGTCTCGAATTTCTTAATAGCTTCATCGCTTCCGCGTATGACCAAATAAATGTCACGATTGCTTACACCATTCTATTATTTATTAGGTCATTAAGTAATTGTTAAGAGTTTGGAAATATACATAATTTCTCTTTTGTTTAGATTTAAATAGTTAATATATAAGCTTGAAAATATTGGAATAAAGACACAGTTGAATCTTGAACTTTAAAGATCAAACTTGTGTTTCTTTGAGTTCGTTTTTTAAATATTTAGTAACATCGATCCTGTTTCTAAATGGCGATCCTGCCGACCTGGCAGTTGAACGGTGTGTAGTTTGAGTGCACGACAAAACAGTGAAAAAGGACGAGAGAAAAAAAGTGAAAAATGACACGAGAAAAAAGAGAAAAAGGACGAAAAAAAGTTTATCTAAAACTTTATAAATGGGGAAATCCGAGAGCAAGGTCCAGGCTCCTGAAAATACAGGACAGGTAACAAACGACATCATAATACAGCAAGACTTCAATGTTACGACCTTAATTTTTATAATAATTGGATTTCTCATTTTGAACATTTTAATTAAAATATACAAAATGTGACACAAACAATTAAAGAAAAAATATGTTCAAGTGCAACAAATTTGAAAGAAAAAAAAAAGAACACATATGGTATAAGTAAAATCGGATTAAAGTCAAAATGAATTATCAAAAACAATTTGAACAATTAAAAAAAAAATATATAAAAAAAAAATCAGAAAATGTAATTAAAGAAACGCGTATAACGGATGAAATCGAGTTTGAATTAATAGCAAATTTTGAAAAATGAACTTTTTATTGAAATTGAAATAAATAATGACGCGGAAGAACAATTAACACTTAACGAATTAATTCTGGTATTGGCAACCACAACAGAAACCACCACAACCAATAAACCAGCGATGGCCGTTTAAAAACAACTACAAATAAATTGAAGAGAATACAATTTGGGAATCAACAAAGATCCCATATATGCTTTAAGCCCTAATGCTAAATGCATACACTTAGAGAATTATAGCAATCTAACTTTAAGAATAAAAATCTAAAATTTAATTTGCAACATTTGTTGCATGAATATGACACATAAGCGCCTTAGCGCCCTAAATCGCCTTAGCGCCTTAAATCTCATTTCACATACCGACCCTGCACGGTTAATTTACGTTACGGCCCTGTATGCCTGAAAGCATAAGTAACAAGACACTTCGAGCAATGCACTTATAGCATTGAACGGAACGAAGGCCGAAACATCAAACACAGGCAACTAAACACATGCAATGCATGAGCCGATATTGTGTTATGACAGAATACCAATATCGAATCAATTGGGCATAACCCAAATTGGTCATTTGACACTTCTCAGATGTCAGCCAAATTCTGTGCGGCATTTCTCCTCTTTTGAATCAGCATTTATAAATACATAAGATATATACATAACATTTATAGATACCTAACATTTACATATACATAACATTTATATATACATAACATTTCTCCTCTCTTGGAATAAGTATAAAAGAAATTAAAATGTTTAAGAAAACAACAATTAGAGTTTCAACGTCAAAGGTTTGGACGACTGATTGTGGCTTCGGCTGAATACGGTCCTACCTTAAAAATAAAATACTACCAAACAAATAAAGTCTTCCTTAATTTTTTGGAATCTGTTGATCATCCCTTCATAAGAAGGAATAACTTAACATGGCGATCCTCACCACGGACGAAAAAACTGGAATCAACAAAGGAGATCTGGCATAATAAAGGAGATCTGGCATAATAAAGGAGATCTGGCATTTTATCATATATAAGGAGATCTGGCACAACAAAGGAGATCTGGCACAATAAAGTAGATCTGGCATAAACAAGGAGATCTGGCACTAATTATTGATGACTACACTAAGGAAAGCACTAGAAGACCCAACGGCTGGCCCAAGACCGTTAACAATTGCCGAATATCAGGCCAGGCAAGAAGCAACCAAGAGGGCAAAACAACAAAAGCAACACCAAGAAGAAAAACTCACTTCGATCCCGAAGGTCCGTCCACCTAAGAGGCGTGGTGGAAAAATCACCAAGCTTATACACCGAAGAGCTTTTCTCAGAACGGAGTTGAGAAGAAAAACACTGGACGTGAAAAGTATCACATCAATGGCCACTGAACTGACTCAAATCGAGAAGGAGCTGAAGGACAGGAAAGGTAAAAGTGCTTACTAAACTGCACTACATCAACAACAAACTATTGCGATTTTTGCAAGTTAAAGTGCTTATAAAGATGCACTAAATCAACAATGTCTATTGCGATTTTCGCAAGCAAATTTTATAACAATTGTTAGAATTTTTTTTAAGAAAAAAAAAGAGAAAAAAAAAATTTTTTTTTAATAAAATACCTTGTCATAGGATAATTTTGAATTTTTTAAAAATTCCTTTTGCACTTTACAATTCCTTTTGAACCTTTGAAAAAAAAAAATAATAATAAAGAAAGAAAAGAAAAAAAGACTACAAACAATATCTCATCTAGCACATCTAGTAGAGTCAAATAAAGAAACCTTTTATTACTTCTTACTCAAAAAAAACTAAAAAAAAAACTAAAATCACTTTGATATACTGACAATGGCTGATCAAACAGCAGCACCTGGACAATCAACACCACGAACAAATTGGAGCTACAAGGACGTTATTTCAGATGAGGTATCAACCAAAATTGATAGAGTTCGAGTTGTAGATGCATTCACTCAAGATGAATATAAAGAGGAACCTATGATCATAGGAGACAGGAGGTATATACTCATCGTTAGATTCTTGAATCAGAATGATCCGAATTCTCGAGCAGAATTGTGTGTCACATCAGAACAACATGCAAAATTATTGGAATTGCATCCTGGTTTCTATGTGAATCTTCAAATTACTGAAGAGGTAACATCATTAAGTAAGTGTCCCAACCTTACAACTCATTCAGCTAAATTCTTCGATCTGTACACATACAAGTTAATCAATCATAAAGTTCATAGACTTGCCGATAGGGCACCTGCAATTATCGCGAGTGCCATGCAAATGACGGAGATTGAGGTTAAATGTCATATTATGTTGTCACATTTGTGTTACATACCTCAGATGATGGAAAATCTGATTGGTGAGTTTATAAATAAAGGTCAAATTTTGGTAACATTAAAGGGGACAGAAGAAGAGAAGCAAATGTTTATACCAGATACTCAAACCACAAACCATCTTTATGATACTTTAGAGGCATATGAACTTGGTGTCTTAACAGCTATTCATGCTCTTGGAAAAAATTATTCACAAGAATCCTATGATGATGCTTTGATAAAAAGATACCAAGCACTATGTGCCTCTAAAGGTGCATTAAAACCTTCAACAAAGCCTGCCTTTTTTACAAGAGTAATAAATCATGAAGTCTTGACTACATACCATGAGATTCTACCCAAGGAATATAGAAATATTATATATACAGGTGTAATTAGAAACGGACTTATTGAGGTTTTAGATTATGCAAAGGGGTTAATGTCATACATGGGAATGTCTGTGATTGAAGCAACCAAAAGAATGCTAGACCTCAAAACATTGAAAGGATTCTTCCAGCCCCAAATGGTGATGGAAATCAGAAAATTCTTAACTTGGTACAGAGAAACATTAGAGAAACAACGAACTCAATTCCAATATATCTGGTATTTGGCGCCTGAATGTTTATCTGATGTCCAACACAGTAATATGAGACATCTATACTCCTTGACATTAGCTTATGAGCGATCACAAGGAAGACTAACCAATTATAAAATTGAGACTTCTAAACTTATTTCAATTGATAACAACTGGCTTGCACCAACAGACAAGTATTGCTCTGCAGAAACAAATTCAGCATTGGTTACAACTGAATATCTTGCGATGTTGGGAGTTTCTGAACAAGGATCCACTACTCCATCCAATACATTAGATCTTCTAAGGATTTTACTCACCCAGGCATCCGGCCAGCCAACCTCAACAAACTCTTGAAGATAACTTCAATAAATATACTAAACCGATGACTTTAGTACAAGATAAAAATTCATATATATCCCTCTAATGCGTAAGAGTGCCTCAGGGCACGCATCACAAAAATCGTTTTTTCCACATGAAGTTCAATTTGTCTACAATAAAAGCTTGTTCAGTCTGGTCGGTTATGCTTCTGTTTACATTTTTGCTCTATGAAAGAGTTTTGTGCAACGCATCGTTTCAGTTGTGCTTTAGCGTTACTGTGTGCAAGTTGGGTAAAGACGCAAAATTTTTAACGCAAAAATTGTTGATTTTTAAAGTGAAATTTTTTTATTTTCGCAAAGTTATTTTGGAGTTGGAATTTTTTTTCGTGAAGGTACGTTCAAAAGCTTTATTTTTGTGTAATAAAAATTTAAAAAAGTGTAGTGATTTAGTGTTTTTGAAGTAAAAAAGTAATGAGTGCCTCAGGGCACTCTTGTCCTTCTGCGCGTAATGTTATGAAACCTCATATTTTCTAATTGTGCTTGAAATTTTCATTGTTTAAGTGCAAACTAGAGCTTATTTTCTGTAATTTTCGTCGGTTTTAACCCTCCGTCCGACACCAGGGTCTGGCCAGACCTTTTTCATTTTTGCTCATTAATTTAATATGTTTATAATTTAGGTAGCGATTTGGGCTTCCAGGTACCCTCCTAAAATTTTATTGGCTATCGATTTATGCAATTAAAAAATATCCTTTTCTTTTTAGAAAAGGATGAAAAAAAGATTTGAAAAAAATGAACCTTCGGTCGGACACCTGGTGTCTGGCCAGACCCCTATGTATTTTATATGAAAACACATGGAATATATAGTAATTTTTCGACTGTGGTGGTATTTTTTGCTCTCTTTTATCCTATTTACGCACTCAGACTGACTTTTATCTTTGCCTAGCACACATACACACACATACACATCCATATACACACGCACACATTTGTTCGTTCATCTGTATCTTCACTATTGTGCGTCATTTTACTAAGCACATAACAAATTCGCGCCAAAATAACACGCACTTCTTCTGTTTATTCTATTCTGCGCGTCAGTTGACGATTGAACATTGAATAGAAAAGACTATTGCACGAAGAATATATAATTTGCACGTTATATGTATATTTTGTTATAATGAGTGATAAAATCGAGTTCATTTATAATACGCGTTTACGCAGTAGAAGTTTGAGTACTGATTTTTATTCGCGATTGGGCAGTGCTCTAATGAGTGATTTTAGTCGAAATGAGGAAAATGAAGAAGCCATTTCAAATGAAATTGATGATGAATTCGACGTTGACGATGATAGAGACGCAACTTATGTGCCAGAAGATGAAGCATCAGATGCTGAGGACAATGTTGTTATTGAACCGAACGAAATATTTGATAGTGATGATGAAGAAGAAGAAGACGAAGTATTGGGTGATCAACAACAGGCTGCACCAAATGTTCAACGTGAAGCTACGGCTGAAAGTTTTTTTGGTAAAGACGGCACAGAATGGAAAAAGGAGCCAACTCCAAGTCGTATACGACAGCACAACATCATGCGATTCCGTGGTGGGCCGAAGCTTCAAACTTCTGTTCCGATTGAGGTATTCAAGAGTTTTTTTACACCGAATATTTCATTTATTATAATAACCGAAACAAATAAATATGCAAAAAGTGCAACAAGCAAATGGAATGAAGAAAATCCAGACTCAAAGCCAAGAGTATGGGTTGATTTGACCAGCACAGAATTCGATGCTTTTATTGGTATACTTTTGGCTTCCGGTGTATCACACAACAATATGCAAGATTCTGAATTGTTATGGCGTTCTGATGCTTTGCCCATCTTTCGTGCGGCTATGTCGTATAGACGATTTCTGGCTTTGACTCGATATTTGCGTTTCGATGATGGTCGTACGCGCCCATTTCGTCAAGCAAGCGACAAAGCGGCTCCTATTCGCGACATATGGAATTTTTTAAATGAAAATTTGGCCAAAAATTATGAACCGCATGAAAACGTAACTATTGATGAGCAGCTGTTTCCATATCGTGGCCGCACTAAATTCACCCAGTTTATTCCATCAAAACCAGCTGAATATGGAATAAAAGTTTGGTGGGCATGTGATTCAAGAACTAAATATCCACTACAAGGAAAATTGTACACGGGCAAAGATGGGAACAAGCGTGAAGTGCAACAAGGCGAAAATGTTTTGATTGAATTGTCAAACCGTTACAGCAATAGTGGCCGAACAATTGTTGCTGACAATTTTTTCACAACATTGAATGGAGTCAAACGCCTGGCTACTAGTGGTCTCGCTTTCGTTGGCACAATTCGAGCCAACAAAGCATGTTTACCACCAGAAATGAAGAAAAGTCATCGCCGTCCAATACTCTCATCTTTGTTTGGTTTTCACGATAATTTGGTTTCGCTTTGCAGTTACGTACCAAAAAAAAATAAAGCCGTAAATCTACTTTCAACTGTTCATTATTCGATGAATTGTGCGGGCGAAGCACAAAAACCAGAGGCAATTTTATATTATAATATCAACAAAGCCGGTGTCGATTGCATGGATCAAATGGCTACGCATTATACAACAAAACGACCAACCAAGCGATGGACTGTCGCATTTTTTTACAACATTTTGGATGTTATGGCATTGGCAGCCTATATCATTTGTAAGGAAAAAGATGGGCTCCACCGATCGGATGCTCGACGTACATTTTTGAATACGCTAGCCAAAACATTAGTTCTTCCAAATATCGAAAACCGTATGAACAATCCAAAAGTAATTTCTCAATTTTCACCTCGAGTTGCTATTGAATCGTTTTTCGGAAAAGCCATAAACATTCCACCAAATCTGTTAACAATGCCTCGAAGTGGCCCTGATACACTAACGAGCAAGAGAGACTGTCGACTCTGTTTACAAACAGGCGATAAGCTTCGACGAAAAACTCGTTTCTTCTGTTCAGTTTGCTCAAATCCAGTTTGCCAACAGCATTCAAAAACCCATTATACATGTTTTGCATGTATTCCACAGAGCCCATAAGAGAGTTCATATCATAATTTATAAAAAAATACGTTGAAATCCCTATTCATTTGTTCAAATAGTATTGATTTGCTTCAAAATAAAGAGAAAAAAAAATTTTAAAAAAAATGTTTTTTTTTTTTCATTCCAAAGTTCTTTGGTAATTTTTTTTTACCTAGGATTGTAGCTAAATATGTGTACAAAGCAATGGAAAAGGTAAGAAACAAAAATATATACCTGAACACCACATATGAACATTTATATACAGTACTTTTTCCCATATAAACCTATATAAATACATAGGGGTCTGGCCAGGCACCAGGTGTCGGACGGAAGGGTATGAAATGTGGTGTCGGGCGAAGGGTTAAAGGTATAAAGTACAATGCTTCGACGCCGCAGCGGTTTGTCCAAGTTGTCGGATGAAGAAATCCGACTTTTCATGGAATCTGCAGAGACTGACGAGGAAGAAGATTTCAGCAGCGACGATGAGAACAAAGATCCTAACTTTGAGCTTCAGCAAATAAACCCTGAGGACAGCAGCGACGATGAGAACAAAGATCCAAACTGTGGGCTTCATGAAATAAGCCCTGAGGATGAGAGCATCATATCCCAATGTCTTGAGAATATAGAATCAAGTGATATATTTATTGACCAGGCGGTAAACTTTTCTTTGAACGTGTCCGGACTCGATCTACCAAATGCTTGCTCTACATTCAAAAGTGATTCATTTGAAAAAGCTGTCACTGTTCCATCAACTTACGAAATGCAATCTACTTCTACAGTATCGGCTTCCGCTGCAGTTAAAAATAAGAGACCTCGTTCACCGTTGCCATCAATTGAAGCCACCGGTCCAAAGATTATTCCTAATAGTGGTGGTTTTATTGGAAGTAAGTATTTCATATGATTATATTTTGACTTTATCTATCACGGATTTTTTTTACTACAGGTGTTGGATCAATAATGAAAGACTCTGCTGAATTTAAAAATATTACTTGGCGCAATGCACCCATGAAACTTCACGTAAATGAAGTGGCATTTAGTGGCTCCTCATCTTTACCCGAGGACATACTGAACCTCTCAACACCGGCTCAACTATTTTTGTATTTTTTTTTCTAAAGAAATAATTGAAATGATTGTTCAAGAAACAAACCGATCCGCATTAAATAAGGATATAAATTCAAAATTCAAAGTGTGTGCCGAAGATATCTATCACTACATCGGCATTCATTTATATATGTCGCTTTATCGCTATCCAAATATAAGAAGTTATTGGGGAAAGCATGCATTCGAGCCCATTAGCAAGACGATGCCTTTGAAACGATTTGAAGAGATAAAGAGATTCTTGTCCTTCCGCAATGAAAGTGAAAGAGTCAGAAAAGGCCAACCAGGCTATGACCCATTATTTCGTATTCGAGAATTTGCAAATCTTCTGAATGAGCGCTTTGACTCTATCCCCAAGCCAGCTCGCCTTTGGTAAGCTTTTGGAATAAACGTAGAGTTAAACTCAATCTCATTTTTTTTTATTTACAGTGTAGATGAACAGATGTGTGCAACGAAAATGAAACATCATTTACGACAGTATATGCCAAACAAGCCGCACAAGTGGGGCATAAAGCTGTTTGTGCTCTGTGACTCATCTGGCTATGCTTATCGCTTTGAAATTTACAACGGAGCGGGTGACAATGTTGTTTTAGAAAATTGTCCAGATCTCGGAAGTGCAGCAAACGTGGTCGTACGTTTAACCCAAACTGTGAAAAATTTTGTGAATCATATAATTTACTTCGATAATTTTTACACAACTTTACCATTGTTGGTTTACTTGCGAGCACGTGGCATCTTTAGCCTTGGCACTATCCGAGTGAATCGAATTTCGAACTGTAAACTTCCGCAGGAAAGCGCTATAAAAAATAAAGAGCGTGGGTTTTCAGCAGAGTACATTGGCTCCCCTTACGGCGCACATACCGGTATTTTGATAATCTAGTAGGCCAAAAGTCAATTTCGTAAAATGCATAAATTGATTCTAATACGCCCAATTTTTTGACAAAGACTTAAATTTAAAACTCAACTTTAAGCGATTTAACTCGAAAATCTAGTGTGTTTGTTGTATTTTACGCCGAGATTTAACTAAATCGAGGCTAAGCCTCTGTCAACAAATTGGGCAATAGTGATTAAAATAGAAACAAAACACAATAGAGAGTTCATTGCACCCATCTCGCTCGTTTTCGTCGCGTGCGCTACCGACGTATTGACAGTCAAAAGTTTATTGCTTATCACACTACAAAAATCTCGTTCGGCGTTTGGCAAACAACAAATTTTCAAAAAAGTACAGTGAATTTATTCAAAGTTATATGTGTCGTTTTAATTATGGAAATTGAAGCTCCAGGTTTGTTTCTTCCAAATTTAATATACAGGGTGTTCCGTACTAACGTGCTTTTCTTTATAGGGTTGGTAGAGGGGGTCATTGTGAACAAAAAATCGTATGAGAGGGGGGGGTCTAAAATGTAACCCTGAGGAGTTATAGGGCCTTAAAGTTTTTAGGCAGTGAGTCGAGAAAAATAATTCTCCCACGATAATGGTTTATCGTAGGGAAAAAACTGAAATGCAGTTTGAAAGCTAATTGTATGGGCTTTTAAGAAAAATTAAGTTGCTGGTCAAAATTTGAGCCATTGAGGGAAAAATAAACGGTCAAAGTCAAAAAATCTGAAAAAATTTTCATTTTTTCGACTTTGAGAGCCATTTTGGTATGAAAAAGGTCGTATTAACACATACTTTTCTAATTTTTTTCCAAATCTACGTTAAATTTCCTTTAAAACGTTGGTACATTTGTCATACCTTGTTAGCGGTTTAACCTCAGGAAAAATAGGTTTCAAAAACAAAAACAAACTTGAACTTTTTTTATTCAATTTAATTTTATTTGTAAACAGAAGATATTTGTCGAGTTAGCCATGATCATTTATGGAAAAGTCTTTTGTAAAATAAGCTTTGAGTTATTTTGGAATTCCAAAATGGCATATTCCAGTGAGGAATATGCTGACATGGTGTTCATTTTGGGGTTTGCAAACGGAAACCAGGCAGAAGCTCGCAGGGAGTACACTAGGCGATTTCCTGAACGTACAGTACCCCACGAAAGAACATTTGGAAACTGTTTCAGACGCCTTCGCGAATGTGGCTCTTTTGCACGGCCTAGAGTTGATGTTGGTGTAGCAGTTAGGGATTAGTGATGTAACGAATGTCAAATTTTAGCATTCGCGAATGCGAATGCGAATGCCTACTCATATTCGCGAATGCGAATGCGAATATTCAGTTTTTGAATCTATATCTCAAATTTGGCACACATCACCAAATCAATTCATTTATTTATATAGCGCACCAACTTTGGAAAAAAATAATTCTTTCATAAGTAAAAGAAATTACACATTTCGATGTTAAATTTCAAAGTGTTAAAAAAAAACAGTCACATGACAACAACAAAACTAATCCGACGATTTCGTGCAAGCATAACGCCCCTGCGCAATACGCAATGTTAAGCGAACCCGACACGGTACTGAATAGCCTACTGAATTCATACGTACGTGTTCAGTATGTTTGCGTCGACACGTTACTGAATTTAGTATACTTCATTATTTGTCGCTTGTTTTCAACGAGTGCAGACGACGATGTCAAACGCGGACAAAATAATTTTGGCGGCTGTTGTAGTGGCATTAAAAAAAAAGGAAAACGAAAAACAAAAAAAATTTTTTTAAACTCAGTCTTTATTTCTTTTTTAAAAAATAAAAAAAATAAAACTGTCTTCATAGGTTTTTAAGAAAAAAAAAAAAAAAAAATTAATTCAGTATTTTTTGTTTTTAAGAAAATAAAAAAATTAATTTAAGTTTTCAATAAACTAAAAAAATAATTTAAAAACTATATACATAAAATAAGTTTGGCTCAGCACCACTCCTCTCAGCTTCCTTCATGCGTTTTACCTCCCGCTTGTAGTTGCTGCGCAAATTGTTAATTTTTTTCCCAACATCTTTTTGGATGCATTTGGATACCGCTCTTGGTATTTTTCTAGGAGCTGCAGGTTTTGTTGTTCCCGTATAACTCGATTGCTATATTCTGGGCTTTTTATATCCCACAGCGCAGGTAAACCACGGTAAAATTCAATGAATTGCAAAATAAATGATTTATCATCGTTGTCCGCCATCACGTCGTCTCGCCGTAAAATTTTCTCTCAAATGAATTCAGTTACTGAATTCAGTATGTCGCGCATACGCGTTACTGAATTCAGCCATTCAGTACGCAAAATCAAAACGATTTGGATTTTGAGTACTGAATCGCTTCCCTCGTTGTAAGTGAGACGCATACACATCTATTTCACTAATACACATATAGCGTTCAGTACTGAATTCAGTACCGTGTCGGGTTCGCTTTATTGTCGTTTTTCGTTTAGTAGCCCTCAGACGGTCGTTCTTGTATGAAAATTTATGTGAAGGAACTTAAAGGCATTCCAAATGCGTTTAATTCAGGGAAGAATTTGACAACATGGACTTTCTTATATACGTTTCATACTAAAATGGTTTTTTTTAATTGCAATATCTGTGTAACGGTAGCACATAAAAAATTCTTTAAATGCTAAAATATTGGCTTTTAAATTAAATTTAAAAAATCGATTAAAGAATACATTTTTGGTCAATTTTCTGCTAATTATATATTCGCAAAATATTCGCAACATTTTGCGAATGCGAATGCGAATGTGAAAAAACATGCGAATATTCGCGAATGCGAATGCGAATATTCGTTACATCACTATTAGGGATGTTGCAGAAGAAGAAAATGTTTTGCAAGCTGTTCGAGCGGACCCATCCATAAGCATTCGACGAATAAGCGGAAGAACTGGAGTCTCACAAACTCAGGTATGGAGAATCCTTCACAAGGAACGTCTCCATCCATACCATTTTACTCCTGTGCAAGAGCTTTTACCGAGCGACTATGCAAAAAGAACACAGTTTTCCGAATGGATCATAGCAAATGCCGACAACATTCCCCACGTATTATGGACTGATGAGTCCACTTTTACAAAGGACGGGGTTTTTAATTTCCACAACGCACACCTTTGGTCTCAATCGAACCCGCAAGCTATGCGAGTGGGTGGGTCACAATTTAAATTTTCTGTCAATGTTTGGGCTGGTATAATTGGTTCAAATTTAATTGGTCCCCATGTATTTGACTCAAATCTGAATTCGCGGCTGTACGTTGAGTTTTTAGAAGCAAATCTACCGGAACTTCTAGAAGATGTGCCGTTGATGGTGAGGAACCAAATAATTTACCAGCATGATGGTGCTCCAGCACATTTTGGTGCAATTGTAAGGGACTTCTTAGACGAAAACTATCGAAATAGATGGATTGGAAGGAATGGTCCGGTGAAATGGCCACCACGATCACCAGACCTTACACCTTTAGATTTCTTTTTGTGGGGTCGACTGAAGGAAATCGTATATTCAGCTCCCGTTCGGTCAAGACCACATTTAATAGGCCGTATCATGGAAGCTTTCAATATTGTAAGAGAAGAATTACCAAATACAAATCTATGTCATGAAATTCTAAAAAGAGCGAACTGTTGCGTACATAGGTCCGGCCACCAATTTGAAAACGTCCTATAAGAATAAAACAAATTTTGTTTTAAATTTATGCGAACGTTAACAGTTTACAAATAAAATTAAATTGAATAAAAAAAGTTCAAGTTTGTTTTGTTTTTGAAACCTATTTTTCCTGAGGTTAAACCGCTAACAAGGTATGACAAATGTACCAACGTTTTAAAGGAAATTTAACGTAGATTTGGAAAAAAATTAGAAAAGTATGTGTTAATACGACCTTTTTCATACCAAAATGGCTCTCAAAGTCGAAAAAATGAAAATTTTTTCAGAATTTTTGACTTTGACCGTTTATTTTTCCCTCAATGGCTCAAATTTTGACCAGCAACTTAATTTTTCTTAAAAGCCCATACAATTAGCTTTCAAACTGCATTTCAGTTTTTTCCCTACGATAAACCATTATCGTGGGAGAATTATTTTTCTCGACTCACTGCCTAAAAACTTTAAGGCCCTATAACTCCTCAGGGTTACATTTTAGACCCCCCCCCTCTCATACGATTTTTTGTTCACAATGACCCCCTCTACCAACCCTATAAAGAAAAGCACGTTAGTACGGAACACCCTGTATACTTTAGAGATTTTGTTCATTAATAACGTAAGTTATCGAATTCTGTATAAGGAAAAATAGTGCATTTTTTACAAATTTTTTTTTATTTGTTAAGCTAAAAGTTATACTTCCAAGTCCGTCCAAGCTTGAATTTTTGTTTCAGATTGTGCTTATAGGTTTTGAGATGTAGAATAAAGTAGAATTAGCCGCAGAAAGCCGCAGATTAATTAATTGTGGACTTTTAGAAGTTTCATGGAACAATTTTTTTAAAAAACGTTTTCTATATTTGTTACTTTTTGTTTTGTTACAGGTTCTCAAGGCATTTCAGCGGTTCGAATTGTGACTCGAAAATACCTATTCGACCGCATGCAAACTCAGAATGTACCAAGTTTGGACGATAAATTGAACTGTTTACAACAGGAGCTTTTGTCAAGTGAAAAATACTCTGACGAACAGATATCAGCTCTCAAGCACAATTTTTCACATTTTAAATCACAAATTAAGAATAAGTGGCTGCAAGTACACAAAAAGAAAGATGTTTTCCTATCAAAGTACAAGGCTTGGTTGGAAGGAGGTTTTGAATTACCTGTTGCAGTAGTACCGAAACGATGTGGCCGTCCTCAGAAAGATTTTAGTGACTCAAGTGAAAGATCTAAAAGACGCAAAACTCAAGAACTCAGGTATACAGTAAAGGACAAAAATTTGATTATGCATGCTGCTTCAGTCGAGTTAAACAAAAGTGGAAAGAGAGATGCTGCTAAAGTATTAAAAGACATTCAAAACTCTCCGACACGTGCGACAAAATACAAAAAGGCATTTTCAAACTCTGGGAAAGAAGAAATTCACTCTCTATCACCAATGCAAGCATTGAAAATGATGATTGATGCTGATCTAACAAGTGCTCAGTACGAAGTTATAAGAAACACATGTAAACAAATTTTTCCCTGCTACACACTTATTCAAAAAGCAAAAAATTAATTGTATCCGCCTACTGAATCTATCAGAATTACAAGCACTAGTGCCGAATGTGATTTACAGCCTTTGGTCGATCTTACAGTGAAACGCTTATCAACTTATTTGGAAGAAGTTCTTTCAGCCCTTAAAGAACAAGAAAGATTGTCCCTGAAACTTATTTGTAAATGGGGATGTGACGGCTCACACCAGTCACAGTTTAAACAAAAACAAGAAAGTGATAAGGATTATGATTCAAATATCTTCCAAACCTGTTTTGTTCCATTAAGGTTAGTCTGTGGAAAAAGTGATAAAGTCGTTTGGGAAAATCCAACGCCCTCTTCAGCTCGTTTTTGTCGTCCTTTGAGGTTCCGGTTTGTGAAAGAAAGTGTGGACGTAACTAAAGAGGAAATTTACTTCGTAACTAAATCTTTGAAATCTCTGTCAGCTACGGATTTAGAATTAAATGGTTTAACCTTTAAAGTCGGTCACGTTTTCGTCATGACAATGGTAGATGGCAAAGTGTGCAATGCTGCTTCTGGCACAACTTCTACCAGTAAGTGCTATATATGTGGCGCTACATCCAAAGATTTTAATCAGCTGCATCTACAGCACGATATTAACCACAAATGCCTTGAGTTTGGTTTATCTGTTTTGCACGCCAGGATAAGACTCTTTGAGAGTATTCTCCATCTTGCCTATAAGTTGCCTATAAGTTGCCTGTTCGAAAATACAGAGAAAGTAAGACAGAAGCGGAAAAAACGCTCGAGAAAGACAGGAAACTTGAAATCCAACGGAGATTCCGCAACGAGACTGGCTTGCTTGTTGATATGCCAAAAGCTAACTTTGGAAACACGAATGATGGTAACACTAGCAGGAGATTTTTCGAAGATCCAAAGTTAGCTGCTGAAATAACCGGAATCAACTATGAGCTCATTTATCGATTAAAAGTCATATTGGAAACAATTTCATGCGGACATAACGTGGACTCGGAGAAGTATGATAAATATGCATTTGACACAGCTCAGTTGTACGTTGAATTATACCCATGGCACCCGATGACACCAACAATGCACAAAATACTTGTGCATGGTGCATTAATCATAAAAAATGCTTTGGTGCCTATTGGGCAACTTTCGGAGGAGGCTGCAGAAGCAAGAAACAAACATTTTAGATCTTACCGCCAAGACTTCGCAAGAAAATTTTCCCGAGAAAACTGCAATAGAGACATTTTTAATCGCCTTTTTTTAAGTTCAGACCCTCTATTTAGCAGCACGAGAAATGTGAAAAGAGGAAAATTAAAATCATATTTACCTGAAACGTTAAGTTTACTCATTCCAGCCCAACCTAACGAATCTGATTCTTCAGATAATTAAAATTTGTAATTTAATAATAAATGCAAATAATGTATTTTATTTACTTGATAAATAAATAATTTAAAAATTAATAATGATGTCTACTTTGTATAATTTAACCTATCAATGCCCAAATAAAATTCATTTTCTATCTGTACCACGGGCATTTAAGGGTTAATAGTATCTGTACCACGGGCATTTAAGGGTTAATAGTATAATAGTTCAATAAAAATAAGTCAATTGTCTGAATGATGATGAATAAAAGTATTAAAGACTATAGAAAACGTTAAAATAGTTTTGGCCGCCTAGATTATCAAAATACCGGTATGTGCGGCGTTGATATAACTACTGTTCTGTGGAAAGACAGCAAAGCTGTAAGGCTTGCATCAACTTATGTTGGCGTGGAGCCTTTCGTTCGACAGATCCCAATTCAACAAATAGCCAAGGCGGGACGGTATGATCGAAAAAAAAAACAAGACATTGAAATCGACTGCCCCAATATTATTCGGGAATACAACTATCATATGGGCGGTGTCGACTCAATGGATGGTTTGATGGGTCGCTACCATATAAGAGCAAAAACACGCGACTCAATGACGCGCCTTTTTTATCATTTTATCGATATGGCTGCAACCAATGCTTATGTTCTTTACCACCGAGCTCGAGCAGAGAAATTACAGGACTCCAGTGACATGTCAACCCAGGACGAAAAAATTTTGGAGTTACCAGAATTCAGAGAGCAGATTGCCGCTGGTCTTACTACTTTCACTCAAAAGCGATCAGTGGGTCGCCCACTTAGCAACTCGCGCTCACCGCATTCAAGTCGGCCGTCAACTCCTCAAAATAAACCACTACCTGGTGCCTTGAGTGTGGGCAAAAATGCACACTATCCTGTCGACGACGTTCGTTTCGACGGCATAAATCACTTGCCCACATGGCTTGAAAAGAAAGGCGGAAAAAAGTGGTGTAAGTTCTGCAAAAAGTCGCAAACCCAGTGTGTTTGCTTGAAATGTGATTTACACTTGTGTTGCTCAGCGACAAAAAACTGTTTTTTGGAGTACCATACACAAAAAAAGTAAATTTACGTTGGTATAATGTTTCATTCTTTGTTTTTCTCAATAAAAACCAAATATAAATTGAATTTTTACTTGCTTCTTTATTTTGGCTTTAACGCACATAAGTGCCTTGAGGCACTGATCCTCTTTTTTCCTCTGGAAGCCAAAGGAAGAGTCAAAATGACAAACAGATGGTTTCATTGAGTTTGCTTAGGCCAAATTATGTTAGGAACAAATTCCCACCTTTTTTCTTCCGCTATTAAAAAGTTACGCATTAGAGGGATATAATGATTTAAAAAAAAAAAAAAAATGTATGCGTCTACTTAGTGGAAAATTTGCGAAAGACTTCAAATTGCTTTACTGCTGAGATATCTTTGTCTTTGACGAAATTCCGTTTCAATGACAAATTAATTCGCATCTAGATAAAACGAATTATTCGAATTGGACGAACAATCAAAAATTTCCAACAAAATTTATTTGTGGTTTTGGTCGGCTTTCACTGCTCATCGAGCCTGCATTTGTACATTGCTTCGCTTCTTTCATTTCACGCCCCTTTACTAATATTTCACGAGTATGGCAGCGAAGAAATGAAAATGCTTACTATGTTTGTGCAAGTGCGTGCTTTAGCCAGTGAAAGGTCCAAAAATCTATATTCTCTAATCTATGTTCTAAGAACGATAAGTATTGCTCACCGAATGCGTACCTGCCTTTGCTTACTCCTTCGCCTTCACACCCCGTCTACTAATGGCATTTTCCTCCACTAGTAGTGCAGCGAAAAAGTTGAATCGTTGCAAAGACAGTTTGCACCTTCTGGTTCAGCTCTTTATAGGGAGGAAAAACAATAATATCTCGGACGTTTATATATTATTCTCGCGTAATTAAAACCGCATGTTCTAAGAACGAAAAGTTGGGTTTATAGTTAAAACAAGTTTGTTAGGAAATTAAAAATCAATTGTAAAAATTATTTTTGACTCATTCGCATATATACATACAACATACATAGATATGTAGGTAGATGAATATGTACATACGTAGTAGGTCAGTTAAACAAATGCGTTGATTCAATTCAACGTAAATTTCTCTTTTGCCGACACTCAAATTTTTTCTTCCTTTTTTTTTTTTGTTGTTATCTGAGAAATTCACACTTTTTATATATAAAGGAACGAGCCTTTCTCAAAGAGAGATTCCAACACAATGTTACTTTCGTTTGATCGCGAGCCAACAACGAAATCCGTTGAAGGTGCATTAATGACTTGAATCTCTGGACAGGTAAAAGGCAAATATCCCATTCGGGCCTAGTCCTATTCTTGATTAGAAATATTTACCAAAATATTCTTTCTCATTTTTCCTTTTTCCCCCAGTTATTTGTGGCAGATAGTATGAACAGCGCACATCCGGGAATGCTCGCTGAACGTATTATCTTTCCCTCGGTACGTCAAAGATTTATACAGTCAGACACGAAGGATCCACCTAGTCGGTTTGTGACATTGTCATATTTTTAAAACTGCAAGCAGTTCCGGGTGGGTCAGTCAGCGCCAACTGTATCGCTATTTGACTGCACCTTTATGAAATAACCGATATTGACGATCAGGTCTCTTGTAACTCCTGGCGTATTTTCAATCCCAATCCCAGAACTTTCCCTATTCCTGCACTATGGCGAGGAGTCTGGCGGACACTTGCCCTTGGATGAGTAGTAATCTCGCCACTCCTCTCTACTCTGTTCGGTTGCTGTCGTTGCCCGAGGGTACGATCCACCAACCGTCACTAATTAATTTTGTTCCACTCTCCACGGATCCTGGTCCGTCTATCCACAAGAGCCTGATACTTTCCCAGTTCTCCGAAATTCAAGGGTACCCTTTTTATATCTCCCAAGCACTTTGTATGGTTAATAAAAACTGTTGCATGAATATGACACATAAGCGCCTTAGCGCCCTAAATCAAAACGCTATAAAGGGAACACGGTTGGAAAGCTTTCGCCGCAGGACAAACGAAAAATCGCTCGTATTGCATCAAATTCGTCAATGTCTTTAAAGAAGATTGGAGCTGCAGCTGGAGTAGACGTCAGCAAAGTAACCATAAGTAACGTTATTAAAGCTACAGGAACATTAAAGCGTCGAAAACTCCAGAAGAAACCACCTCTGAATGCCACACACAAGGTTAAAAGACTCCAATTTGCCAAAGATCATATGCCGTGGATTGTACAACAAACGCAAAACGATAATGATTGGCGCAAAGTGATTTTTTCTGACGAAAAACGCTTCAACCTGGACGGGCCTGATGGTTTTAATTATTATTTCGATGACATACGCAAAGAACAAAAATTTTTAAGCCGTCATCACAGCAGAGAAGGAGGAGTTATGGTGTGGGGTGCAATAAGTTATTATGGCACGGCGAGTTTAGTTTTTGTCAGCGAGCGGATGACTGGAAATACCTACAAAGACTTGCTTAACACTGCCTTTGTAGAATTGCGAAATGTGTTTGGTCCACTCCCATTTATTTTTCAACAGGATAATGCTCCGATACACAATTCGCGAGTGGTAAAATCGTGGATTCAGAGCCAGGGTATCGAACTAATGTGTTGGCCACCATATTCCCCAGACCTTAACATCATTGAAAATGTTTGGGGATGGTTGTCACGTAAGGTGTATGAAAATGGAAAACAATACTCAACAAAAGAAGAGCTTCGAGACGCTATCAGAGATGCTTGGGATGATATTTCACTCAATTATATAAAATCTCTCTATGATTCATTACAAAACCGAATATTTGACGTTATTGTAAACAACGGTGGTAATACAAGGTATTAAATTATGTCTAAGTTGCAAATTATTATGCAAACAATTATTAAAGAAAGAAAAACCCCTAAAAATCTAAGCGTTTTATTATTTTAAGTATGGTGAGGCTATTTCAACTTTACACTTTAAAAAGCACATTTTCGTAGCTGTCAAGATAGACAATTGAAAAAATGCGGTTTGCGTCAACCCACCCTCTTGGAATTTTTGTCATTATTAAACGAAGGTACCCTCTTGCTAATTGCATAGAAATGATTTTGATTGCAATATTAATAGCACAGAAATGGTGCGATAAGTCATTGATAAATGAGTGAGGCTATCCTGTCTTTACGGAGTGTACGTATGCATCGATCTCCGGTCATTTTTTGGCCGGATCTAGCCACGTGCCATTACTCAAATGCAACAATGTCATGGTATGCAGCAAACAATGTAGATGTGATACCCAAATGGATGAACCCGCCTAATTGCCCGGAACTGCGCTCCATCGAAAGGTATTGGGCAATTGTTAAAGGCAAATTAAGGAAACAAGGCGGTTTAGTAAAAAACAAGGTTTCCATGCTGATTGCCTTCAATAAATGTGCAGCCCAAATCAATAGAAAAGGTGTGCAGGCCCTGTTAAGTTATTTTTGTAACATGAGATTCATTTAACATTTATTCTTTTAGTCATTCTGTTAATTTCGTTTAACATTGTCTGCAAAGTCAAAATTCAGTTACGCCATTGTTATGTTAAGTCAATTTATTGAGCCACTCTGTTAAAACTCTGTAAACCAGCAGTCAGTCTCTTTTCGAACGTGATCTCGAACGGACGGAGAATTGTACAAATCGAAACGCAGCCGCAGTTACCGCAGTTACCGGAACGCACAGTCGCAGTGAAGTAGTGCTCTTTAAATATATACATACACACCATATACAAACATTAAATAAAAACATATTCGCACTCGCGCATATTACAAACATTAAATTCATACAAATCTAAAAACGTTTATATACAGTTCAGTTAAAGTCAATTCAATAAAACTCTAAAACAGATTTGTCGTTCGAAATTTACTCTAACAGGCCCTAATGGCAAACATGAAGAGAAACACTCGTAAATTTATACGTAATAATGAATTATGATTTTTTTATTGAATGAATTCAAAAAAAAACAATAAAACACCTTTCATTTCAACCAAAAATTTTGCAAATCTGATAAATTTTATAAAAGTTATAAGCTGTTATGTGCGTCCGGATTTGAGGTAACGAGGGCCTTAATAAACATATTTAAACTCAATTTTGCAATTTCCTAGTAGGGCATGTCTAACCTAGTCACACTTGTTAGAATCATCAAAGTGATCGGGCTGATACTGGCTTTGGCTGTATACTGCCGATCACTTCATAAATACAAATAAAATATAACATTACTGATAATAACCGTTTATCATTTCATCATATAACAGTATGATGCCAAAATGATGGAATGGGTGTTCGATGGATAATTATCCAAGAAAAAAGTTCGTTACAAAAAAGAATTGAATTCAGTGAAAATTAAATTAAGAACCGTTTTCGGCAAATTGAATTGTATTAAAAAATCGTAAATAGACCATTGAACAAAGACGGACGTAAATTTTCATAAAAAGTAATTGTGTGTTGACAACGATGCAAGTGAAACCAAGTCCAAGTTTGATTACAAAGAATCAGCGTCACAGATCCCTGAAGAGAATAGAATTGGGACAAGCAGGAATCGTTGGTAGACTTTTAGCGCTCGGGTCTGGTTCGAAGTGTTGCGAAAATACCTCAGCAATCGAAGTGTTTGAAGTCCTGTTGCATGACTATGACACATAAGCGCCTTAGCGCCCAAAATATCAACTCACATACCGACCCTGTGCGGTTACTTACGTTACGGCCCTGTTGCCTGAGAGCATATTGTTAGGTGGTGACTGCGTCAACCAAGATTGGGAACCGCTGTTCCGATTTAAAACTTGAAACGAAGAATTTATTTCACTCTTCAATGAGCATGCCCTTGATTAGCTTTTATTACAGGTTTCTCACGCTTGTGTGTAAACCTATTGCTGCTGTTTATCAGCTGCTTATTGGATTGAAATGTGGAAATAGATGATTCAAAATTTGATATAAAAAAGATGAAAATTTTCAGTTCAAATTCAGAAAGTTTTTAACATTCTAAAAGGTCACTTCTACTTGCTGCTAAACAAACCATAATGACAGGAAGAAAGAACATTTCCTTGATGAAGACTTCGACAATGTCAGCAACAACTTCAGCAACACAGGACTTTGGTGTAAGCCGATTTAATCAAATCGGAAAGAAGAGGATAAACAAAGCATTTATCTCAATCAAGCGGCTTGTGTTTGGAGAAATTTACGACATTAAATCCATCAAAAGGATAAATACTAAATTTGGACAAAAAGTTGGAGTGGAGCTGGACGATAACATTTTAATTTTATCACCGGGATACAACGAAGAGCTAAGAGACAAGGATCTGTCTAAAATGACTTACATAATGATCTTCCATTTTGTCCAGCAAACAAGAAGCCAACATGCGGAAAAATTGCAAAGCTTTTAGCAGACTTGACGCCCAAACATAACTATGCCATTCATTATAGAGTTCTTCAACAGTGCTTAAGACATGGTCTTAAACTAGTAAAAGTTCACCGAATACTAGAGTTCAAACAGTCTTCTTGGCTACAAAAATACATAGACCTTAATACTGAATGTAGACAAAATGCTAAAATCTTTTTAAGCTTTTGAATAATGCAGTGTACGGTAAAACTATGGAAAATATTGAGAAGAGAAGAAATATAAAATTAGTAGAAGAGTGGGAGAGTAAGGGTAAACTTCTTGGTGCTAAAGCTCTGATATCTAAACCAAATTTTCGTAATATTAAAATTTTCACAGACAATTTTATATCCATAGAACTGCAAAAAGAAACATTTTTATATGACAAGCCCATGTATTTGGGTTTCGCAGTATTAGAGTTGCCAAAACATAAAATGTACAGTTTCCACTATGATTATATGCTACCGAAATTTGGAAAACATCTGTCTTTAAATTACATATATGGACACTGAGCTGACATCAACCCCAAATTGAAAATTAACCTTCTCCATACCGGTACCAAATGACACGACAAACTTGCCTCATTTTATACAATCAAATGTAGGCAGATTGGACAATATTATATTTTCACAAGGAGTAGAAGTGATAGAGTCATACGCGACTATCAGAACTTTAAGACACACACCCAGCGTCGCAGAGCTTAAAACATATATACACAGCTTTCCCTCACCAATTTCAAGCCCCGAAAAATGGCAAATAAAAATAAAAAAAATTCAATGACTCCATAGATGAATTTAATAGATCTTACAAATGTCTAAACAGGACACAAATTCCAACAGCCAAAACGCAAGCAAAACATTTGAATAATCTAGTACTTCAACACAAGCAATTGGTAGGTTCCAAAAACTGGGTACCTTATGAACTTAAACCAAGGGATGTCGAACGGCGTGTCGTCGCTTCCGAAATGCTCCTTCAACGGTACAAAGCGAAGTCGTTTTTGCATCGCATTGTCACCGGCGATGAAAAATGGATTCATTACGACAATCCAAAGGGAAAGAAGGCGTATGTTAAGAAGATCTCAACTTTGGCGCACCTACTTACGAGCCAGGACGACAAAGTGTGGATCTCAGTGTTAGCTAAGGAATTAGGGCAGTAAAAGTAAGATAGAGTAGAGCCTTAAAAGTATATGAACGAAATTTAATGAATAAACTGAATAAAACTTAAATGCAAAAGAGTGTTTTAATTGGAAAATATAGAAGTTCATCGTTGGCGCTTTATAGAGGTCCTTTTCTCCCCAGTACACACAACATTTATGGCGCAGCCGGTTTACGACTAAGAATAGTCGGGAAGATTCTACGATCCTAAGGTATAATATTAATAAAAATATAACAAAATATAAAAAGTGCAAACGAAAAATTTGGCAACCAAGTCTAAATCGTATTGATTGTGAACTATCAAATTTTTCATTGAAAACCATTGAAAAGGAACATCGTTTCATTCATTGGTGCCTGGGAGGAACTACGGTTTCCAAAAGGTATTTCAACGAAAAAGACTAAAGCGTTCAGAATCATACCGATTTTTCTGTCGAATCCAATTGCACGATAAGCGCAATTTTGGAGCGATAGAAGAGGTACCCAAAAACAAAGTGATTTGCGAATAAAATTATTTTTCTATAACTACAAAACAACGAAAATATACTTCAGAGCAGCAGAGTGGCCAACAAAATAATATGGTAAGTCCAAACACAATTTTATACAAAATTCCTCACAGGCTTTAAATAATTTAAATTGTTGATTATAAATTTAAAAAAAACAAAAAACAATTTTTTTGTTTGGAGAGAGATAAATTAGATTGCTATGCTTTTATAAGCGGAATTTTCCGTTGGATAGAGTAATTTATGGATAGAGAGTGGGAGGAACTAAAACAAAAGCTTAAAGATTCTGAAATACATGCGACTACGTTACAGTCCGAAGCTTGGGATTTAGTAAGGGAAATAAACCCAAATAGGGAATATTTGACCCTACTAGAAAACCAAGTCGCTTTATCCCGTTTTAATCGATTAGAAGAAGCAGTCTTCCTAATAAATAAGGCTAAGGATTCGGCAGCAGTTTCAAACGACGTAGGCAGGGAAAAAATACAGCATTTCGAGGAAACTGTGGGCTATTTAAGAAAAAATTGCAGAGAGTTAAGAGAGAGAATTGATAAAGGTACATTATTATTAGAGGAATCGGAAGACCAAAACGAGACGCTTAGAGAAACACTGCAGTCATTAGCAGGGAAGGACATCTCCGAATCCCTAGAAAGAAATCAATCAGATCTCAGAGAAAAAGAAAAAGAACTGCAATTTCTTAAGGTAGAAATAGGCAATTTAAAAAGAACATTAGAAACAGTTTGCAGGACATCTCCATTTCCCACCAGGCGCATGCCGAACAATTCCGGAACAGCATCAGGACCGGTACAAACACCCAGAATTGAGGTAACAATGGCAAGTCCACAGAATGTTGCAGAAATTGTTAAAAATGTCCAACGATTCGTACCATCCTTTTCCGGAGCAAGAGGGCCTGAATTTAAGGCAGACGTAATAAAATTCGTAGAGGGGATTGAATTGCTAAATTGTATGATTGCACAGGAGGACATGCAGAAAGCCATTATATGTATAAGGCAGCGACTGTCCGGGCCTGCGTTCAACACAATTGGCACCAGAAAATTTGACACTCTAAATGAACTCCGCGACTTTGTGATGCAAACATACGCAACAGTAAGAACGCTTGAAGATATTAGAGCGGGTATTATAAACGGACATCAACAAACAGGCGAGTCCGCATCACTGTTCGGAGGCCGAATGGAAACAAATCTTAAGGAGGCTGAGGAAATGATCATGAAAAAATGGACGACGGAAGAATCAAAAGCGGCGCTATGGGAATATCAGGATTGATATTCCACCATGATAATGCTCGGCCTCATGTCGCGCAAGTGGTGAAAACATATCTTGATGGTACTGGATGGGAAGTTCTAACTAGAGATGGGCACGGGCCGGGCCGGGCCTAGGTAAAAAAATACGGGCTTCGGGCCAAAAAATCAAAAACGGGCTTTTTCCGTGCGGGCCCGGGCCTCAGGTTGAAATCCCGCAGGCCCGTAGGCCCGAAAAGAGGCCCGCTACATATTAAGCACTGAACAATGTTTTTATCGGAAAAGCACTTATTTCATCTGCGGCCTTTTACATATATCGATTATCAGCTGTCTATCAATTAGACGTTCGTAATACGAAATTTGGATTATATCTATCGCCGATAGAAATTTTTCTACTATCTATCAACTGTAGACTAGCATAATAGGGCCGATTGATATTTCGATAAGTGTGAAATATCGTGCTTTTCAGTATCGGTGATTTGACACCACTTCATTTCAATAAGGAAGCGAAAATGAATAAAGAAAAAATAGTGGAAGGCTATTCGCAACAAAGACGAAAAGTTAAAATTATTTGTGAAACATGGCAGTAGAAGTGATGTGTGGAAAAAGTTTCACTTAATTAAATATGAGAATACTCTCCTCGATTTCGTTTGCTGTATGGAATGCAAGACCGGAAGCAATATAAACGTCCTATCAAACACGTGTTTCGTACAAATATGGACGTTTATTACATTTCAAGACGTATAATCTTTCGACCCTCCGCAGTCAGCGAAAAATTTTGAACTATGTCGTGATGGATAAAAGCACTTAGTGCTATAATTAATGCTGCCATCCATCCTTTGGCTACGAAGTAGGTAAATACAACGAAAATGATATAAAAATCTAAAACGGCTCCATCAACACGTGAATCAGATTGAACAATCAAATTAATAATTTAACAACAATTTGGGAAGTCAGCCATGAGGGCCTAGGTAATTCTGCTAATTTTTTTAGCGCGTTAATTTGCCAAACTATTTAACCAAATATCCTGTCAAAAAGATAATCAACAACAACAAATATAAACTTATATACTGAACATATGAACAACTAACTCCCTACAGTGAAATTGACGAAGAGAGCCTCCAAACTGAGCCCAACACCCTCAACGATTGTAAAAATGATCGTGGTCAGCTTTAATATCAGCTTAATCATCAGATCGATCAATTTTTGCCAAAATGCACAATTGCGAATCGTTGGGTGGAAGTGTTTAAGTCATCTTGAACAACAAAATATCTATTATATATGCAACATCGCAAAGATAATTGAAATACATTTTTGTTTGCCTGGTACGACTTGTAGTCTTGATGAGTAATCATGAAAAGTTTTTGCTTCAGTCTAAACCAAATCAGTGAACGAGAAAACACGATTGGTTTGGACACGTTGTAAATGCGTATCCTTTCTGTCAAATCGCAACTATTAACATAGTACTTGCTTCGAATTCTACCACTTCTTATATAATTCCATAACCAGAGCTACTGCGTCGAAATCGCAAAGAAAAGAAAATATCGTACACAAAACGCGAATCTTGACAACGACAGAGACGACGATAACGACGACAATGACGTTATTGTTAACGAATACATAAATATGTCGATTGAATAAAATTTTTCATTTATTTTTCTAAATAAAACACTCAAATAAAGATCCTTTTTTATCCTTTTTTTCTCTCCTCAAAATCCCGCGAAATCATTACAATTCTCAGGAAAATCCTTTTTTTTTATGAAAATTCGATGGCAGCATTAGCTATAATGATAGCCATCACTGGCTACGAAGTAGGTAAAAACAACGAAAATGATATAAAAATCATCACGGCTCCACCAAAAACACAATCAATTGAACAATCAAATAATAATTTAACAACAATTTGGGAAGGCAGCCATGAGGGCCTAGGGGTAATTCTGCTAATTTTTTTGTGCGCGTTAATTGCCAAAAACTATTTAACCAAAATCCTGTCAAAAAGAGAACAACAACAAATATAAACTATATACTGAACAATAACAACAATCTACAGTGAATTGACGAAGAGAGCCTCCAAACCTGAGGCCCAACACCCCTCAACGATTGTGAATGAGGGTCAGCTTTAAATCAGCTTTAATCATCAGGACGACAATCAACATCAAATTTTGGACGACTATCAGCAACATCTAAATCGGGATGATTTTAATAAGTAACTTGAAAAAAAAAATATATATATATAAATCTGAATTCGCGGCTGTACGTTGAGTTTTTAGAAGCAAATCTACCGGAACTTCTAGAAGATGTGCCGTTGATGGTGAGGAACCAAATAATTTACCAGCATGATGGTGCTCCAGCACATTTTGGTGCAATTGTAAGGGACTTCTTAGACGAAAACTATCGAAATAGATGGATTGGAAGGAATGGTCCGGTGAAATGGCCACCACGATCACCAGACCTTACACCTTTAGATTTCTTTTTGTGGGGTCGACTGAAGGAAATCGTATATTCAGCTCCCGTTCGGTCAAGACCACATTTAATAGGCCGTATCATGGAAGCTTTCAATATTGTAAGAGAAGAATTACCAAATACAAATCTATGTCATGAAATTCTAAAAAGAGCGAACTGTTGCGTACATAGGTCCGGCCACCAATTTGAAAACGTCCTGTAAGGATAAAACAAATTTTGTTTTAAATTTATGCGAACGTTAACAGTTTACAAATAAAATTAAATTGAATAAAAAAAGTTCAAGTTTGTTTTTGTTTTTGAAACCTATTTTTCCTGAGGTTAAACCGCTAACAAGGTATGACAAATGTACCAACGTTTTAAAGGAAATTTAACGTAGATTTGGAAAAAAATTAGAAAAGTATGTGTTAATACGACCTTTTTCATACCAAAATGGCTCTCAAAGTCGAAAAAATGAAAATTTTTTCAGAATTTTTGACTTTGACCGTTTATTTTTCCCTCAATGGCTCAAATTTTGACCAGCAACTTAATTTTTCTTAAAAGCCCATACAATTAGCTTTCAAACTGCATTTCAGTTTTTTCCCTACGATAAACCATTATCGTGGGAGAATTATTTTTCTCGACTCACTGCCTAAAAACATTAAGGCCCTATAACTCCTCAGGGTTACATTTTAGACCCCCCCCTCTCATACGATTTTTTGTTCACAATGACCCCCTCTCCCAACCCTATAAAGAAAAGCACGTTAGTACGGAACACCCTGTATATACAGTGAAATTCCCCATACCGGACAGTCCCTATAACCGGACAGCTCCAATAACCGGACAATTTTCGTGGACACAGTGATTTCTTTATTTTTTCCATACAAATTCCATTCTTATAACCGGACTCTCTAATGACCGGACGCGGACACAAGATTTCAAACAATTTCGACAAAAAAATCTCTCATAACAGGACAATATTAAAAAAAAATTCCGGCAACCTTTGTGCAGTTTCGTGGGGTTCACCATATTTGTGTTTGTTTTGTTATAAATGAGAATGGTGGTTCCCCTATTACATGTAGCCAAATTCATGTCATATGTTTTAACCAGAAATTAAATGAGTAGTAGGTGTTTTAAAGTTCGTTTGAGAGTTTCGGTTGTATTGTTTTGATTTATTCGTAAAATGGCACCAAACAAAAAACTACTGTGCATTAAGGAAAAAATGGAAATTATAAATGAGTTCGAAAAAGATGAATTGTCTGTGCGTGAAATTGCGAAAAGGTAAAGTTTAATACCCTCGGAAAATGAAATTTTGTACAATTTTTTGTTTCAAAGATTCAATATTGGCAAAACGCAAGCTGCAGAAATCAAGAAAAATAAAGAAGCAATTCGTTCTAAATGGGAGTCTGGAGTAAATTTAAATCAAAAACGAAGCTTTATTAAAGAAGGTGGCTCCGAAATTGACAAAATTTGCTTTAACTGGTTCGCTAAGGCTAGAAGCCAAAAAATTCCTTTATCTGGTCCGATCGTAAAGGCAAAAGCAATGGAAATAGCTGCCAAATTAGGCGTTTCCAACTTTAAAGCTTCAGATGGCTGGCTAAACAAATGGCGCAAAAGAAATAATGTTGCTTTTAAGTGCATATCTGGTGAAGCTGCAGATGTAAATCAGGACGATGTCGAGCAGTTCAAGGTAAAGTTGCCAGCTTTGTTAAGGGGATACAAGCCGCAGGACATTTACAACGCAGATGAAAGCGGACTTTTCTTTCGCGCATTACCTGACAAAACTCTCTCCCTTAAATCCGAAAAATGCATTGGCGGTAAATTGTCTAAAGATAGACTAACAATTTTGTTTTGCGCAAATATGGCCGGAGAGAAAGAGCAGCTTTTGGTTATAGGTAAAGCAGCCCGCCCTCGAGCATTCAAAAACATTCCTATCACGCAACTACCAGTAGATTGGAAATCTAATCAGAAAGCATGGATGACTCGGGATGTAATGAGCGAATGGCTGCAGCAGCTTAATAGGAAAATGAGGTCCCAAAAGCGAAAAATTTTATTGTTCTTAGATAACGCAGCATCTCATCCAAGGGAACTAAACTTAACTAACATAAAAATGTTGTTTTTTACCTGCAAACACAACGGCAGTAAGTCAACCGCTCGATCAAGGGGTAATCCAAAATTTTAAAACTTTTTATAGAACCATACGTTATAAAGCACTTAATAAGTAAAATTGACACTGCAAGTTCGGCATCAGAGCTTTCAAAATCTATAAATGTGCTTGAAGCTGTTTATTTCATCAAAGCATCGTGGAATAAAGTAGAAGCAACAACAATCCAAACAAAAAAAAAAAAAAAAATACCAACGCCACCATAGGTTAATTAGAAAATTTGAAAGGTTTAAATAAAAAAAAAAAATGTTTTTAAACGATACTGGACATTCGCTTTGCATAGGTTAAAAGTGAAGAATTGCTTCCGTAAAGGCCAGGATTTTCGGCAACTTGACTGAGAATCTTTTTGGGTCCAGAACGAATTCGACCCTCGAAGATGACATTATGCCGCTGGCACTTTTCGCAAATTTCAGGAAGATACAATAAATTTGGCAAATGATTCTAAAACGAACGTGGTTGTCCTCCACAATTTGATACAAATGTCCTGTACAGAAAGACAATTTTTTACATTACGAAGTAAATTTCAAAATTATTGAAGAACAAAGTCATTGTTTATGTTTAACTATTTTCTAGGTAACGCTACAAGGTGATTCAGAAAAGACCAACGTTTTACGAAGGAAATTTAACGTAGATTGCCACATATATCGTATGAAAAGTATGTGCTTTAACGACCTTTTTCATACCAAATGCGCGCTCAGTCGAAAAAATGAACAATTTTTTCCAGAATTTTTGACTTTGACACGTTTATTTTCAACACATAAACAATGGCTCGAGAGTCATTTTGACCAGCAATGTAAATTTTTAAATTAAAAGCCAATACAAGTTAGCTTTCAAACTGCATTTCAGTTTTTTCCCTACGATAACCATTATCGTGGGAGAATTATTTTTCTCGACCAGCCTAAAACTTTAAGGCCCTATAACTCCTCAGGGTACATGTATAGACCCCCCTCTCATACGATTTTGTTCACAATGACCCTTACAACCCTATGTAAGAAATGCACGTAGTACGGAACACCCTGTATATGCATTATTATAATTCAATTATCAGTAATTAATATATACTCAAACTATATATACTATACGATTTATGATAGTATTAAATATTTATATCAGACAATATCAACACAAATTTATACATATATATAATTAAATATACTTTATATATAGTATATTGAATAATAACATATATATATATATATATATAAGTCTGTCAAGTAATTATATACATTATAATAATTATATTTTATATAATTTATTTATTTGATGTACACATATACTCTTTGAAATAAATGTGTTCTTAAATACGAATAAAATAAATAAGAAATCAATACAACTGTTTCTTGTGACTCAACAATAACGGACATCTCCATAAACGTGACAAAAACACTGCGACGTGAGTGTCCGTTATGAGGAATTTCACTGTATATTATATAGTTGTTCAATTACACTGTGCTACAAAAAAAAATCGAAATCACTTTTAGAGCGACCTAGCATACGTTGTAGGTCTTGATGAGTACATCATGAAAATGTGTTTCAAAATTGTCTAACACCCCCAAATTTTCAAGTTATTGTTTAAAAACCGTTTTTCCCGTATATTTCGTATATTTCGCAACAATCGAAGCGTATTGAAACAATAGTCGTTGTGCTTGTCAAGCTTATATTTTTTATATTTATATTTTATATAAAGTTTTTGTTTTGAAATGGGAAAAGCAACGAAAGGTAAATGTGTTTTCAACGATAGACTAAAAAAAAAGTTATCCTTTTCTTGAAACGAACACATCACATAGTGATCTTAGTTGCAAAAAATTCAAAGGCACATTCTCTATCGCTTCGGGTGGAAAGGCTGACATCGATCGACACGCGAAAACAGGCAAAAACCAGGCGGCTTTGACTGCAGTGTCTTTAAGTAAAAAAAAATTGACAACTAGTATCTTGCATCTGTGCGTTACCAGGCGCGCCTTCACCTTCAAGTTTAGTTTGCTTAACGCAGCGCGGGAAGTATGTCTGTTTTGGCCGCTGTCGCTACGCAACGAAACTCTGACACTGGATGCTTAGAACTATTATTAATTCAAAACCGTCGAGCGTGTCGCGCGAAATCCTTTTTGTCTTTTTCGAGTAATTCATTTAGTTAAAATCTTCGATCGCATAACGCGAACCTACGTGTCTTTTTTCGAGCGTATAACGCGAACTTCCATGTCATTGAATAATAATAATCACGTACAGAGTACATAGAATATTAGCAAAAGCGCCGTGGGCACCGCATCGCCTTTCAAAAGGTACGTGGTTGGTTTTTTCTATATTGAAACGATTTCACATTGCCCCATTGTTTTTTGACACAAACAATGATATAGTAGAGCCCTCACTATCCGGATCGAGTATTCCGATTCTCCATCTTCACAACCTAACTCCGCAGGAAAAAAAATTGAGACTTGTTTTAGATTATAGACAAGTCAACAAAAATTTAGCATCCGACTAATATTGTTAGGTGTCGACCACGGCTAAGTAGGTTGAGAACTCCTGGCGGTGATGGCCACAGACCACCACGCTAGGAGCGCCTGAAGTTAAGCCGATTACATTCCAGCAATCTGGCTGAAACAAGATTCTTCTCACATGTTTACCAAAGCCTGGGAATTCAAAAAAAAAAAAAATCTATAGCCACTTCCAAAGAGTTTTTGCCGTTTTGCTCAAGGAGCATCATATGGCGATCCTGCCATCTTGGACAATTAACTGAAGACCTGCCAAATCCCAAGGCAGAGGACAACAGCCATTGCCTTATCCAAAATCCTAAAACATCATAAACAAGAAATACAACCAAGAAACAACACCCAAAAGGATTTATTGCGGAGTTTTTTCACTGAAGATTTTAGTATGAACAAAAACATAACGCTAAAACAGGCGTTAGAAGACAACCCCACCGCTGGACCCAAACCACTTACTGTCGAGGAGTATAAGGCTCAACAACATCGATCCGCAGCTGAGAAGACTAAAGCAGAAGAAGAAAAGTTAACCCTCTAACCCGCAAGAGTGCCTCAGGGCACGCATCACATAAACATACATACTGTGCTGAATATGTGAACGTATTTCCTACTAAAAACTTATACCGTACGATAGCTTGACTGTTTGTTTACATTTTTTCTGAAGGTTCAACAGCATTGCATTATTTCGCTTGGTTTAGTTGTTAGCGAAGCTTTTGTGCGCGAAGTCTCAGAGTGAAGTCGAAAAAATTTTCGTGCGAAAAAAATTTTTTTTTTCAATAATATTTTTTAGCAAGCTCTAGTTATCCGATCGGATCGAAATAATTTTTATCGGAAAGGTATGATATTCGTTTTTCTACTTATTAATTAAATACGGTGAAAAAGTTTATATTTTGTGTGCTTGGAACAAAAAACTGAGGAGTGCCTGAGGGCACTGCTGCGGGTTCAAGCATACATTTTTGTCCTTCTGCATTTCGTTTTTAGGGTTTTTGTGTCATATATAAGAAAAGAAATGGCAGCAAGAAATCGGCCTATAAAGTTTAATGAGTTAACAGAAAATGAGTTGGCTGAACTTATGGATTCTATTGATGATGAGCTTTCGGATTCAATGGAAGAGGCTGATATTAGCAGTGACGATGAAGCAAATGACCCGAATTTTATGCTCAATGAAAGCTGCGAGGAAAACGAGGAGCGCGGGGAGATTATACCAATGAGAGAAAGTGAAATGTGTCATGCAAATGGAGTCACCACCTCGCTTAACTTAAGTACACTTGGCGAACCTGCGGCTTCCTCAACTATGGTTCTGATTGCAGACAGCGGAAATGTTGGGTTGGAAGAACTTTTTCCTGGAACAGACGTTGCCTCTGCACCTATTGAGGAGCCCGTTCCATCAACCGCAAAATCGGGGAAAAGACCTCGTTCTCCGCTTCCATTAATGGAACATGATGGGCCAATAACTGAACCCTCTACGGGTGGCTTCATTGGTGAAGGTAGCAATGCAATGTAACCAATTGATTTGAAGCTATACAATTTTTGTCTTACAGGTCTCGAATCAATAAAAAAAAATGTCTAACGAATTTTCGAAAATCACGTGGAGAAACAGGTCTATGAAGTTGCACGTTAATGATGTAGTTTTCCGAGGCGACACATCACTTTCTTCAGAGATTGAAGGGTTGCATACACCAATGGAAATTTTTTGCTATTTTTTCACAAAATTTTTTCTTTTACTTTTTCATGACTTTTTTTAATAAATTTTTTT
This sequence comes from Chlorops oryzae, assembly GCA_020466095.1. Taxonomy (NCBI): domain Eukaryota; kingdom Metazoa; phylum Arthropoda; class Insecta; order Diptera; family Chloropidae; genus Chlorops; species Chlorops oryzae. Next base: position 16,655,551 of record CM035808.1, read on the forward strand.
TTATAACCAAACAACAATCGCTTCTTTTGTATGCCTAAGCCCGCAACAGTGCCCTGAGGCACTACTCCCATTTTTCCACCCAACGGTAAGATTTTAACACCTAATAACACAAAATTAATTGATTTTTTATTGAAGAGTCTTCTTTGATAGAAAAAAAAATTATCCGGCTCCTTTTTATCTATTTTTACAAATTTGCGGGTTAAAGGGTTAACTTCTATACCAATCCAAAAGCGACCTAAGCGACGAGGAGGCGTGAAGAACCGCCTTAGACGGATGAAAGCAGATTTAATAAAACAAGCAACAAGGCCCACAGACCCGAAAATCCTTTCTGAAAATTGGAGAAAGATTGGACAAATTGAGTCCATCTTATACCAAAGGAGTGCTGAACAGCACCCTGCTGCAAACTAATGAATAGCATAGAGGCGGTAATTCGCTGCTATCACAAATTTTTCCACAGGATGTATTAAACTATTAATTTGAAATAAAATAGAAAAGCTCGAAAAAAATTTTATGTTAAATTCTAAAGAAAGTTATAGAGAAAGTAAAATACCTAGCAGAACGTTTTAATATCGATTGCGTTTTTCCCACAAGCTCGAAAAAAAAAAATTATTTCTTTTCATGTTTACATCTTTAAAATCCCAAATTCAGTTTTGTCACCGTTTCTGACTATTACAACATGACCTGGTGGAAAAAACCGCTTAGCGCTATCCTTATAGCAGTATCCGGGCATTAAGTAGGCAAAGATAGCCAAAATAACAGAAAAGAAAACCTTGAAGAGAAAATTTACGAAAATAAAAACATAATCTATAACCAAAGCGAGTCAGGAATCAATATTTTGCACGTTGCAGCTATCATTATAACATTATTGGTCATTACTGCCATTTATACCCTAGTAAAAAATTATTTAAAAAATAAATACAATAGAGTACCTCTTCAGCCAAGAATCTAAATTTTTTTTTCAAAAACAAAAAAAATAAAAATAAAAAAAAAACAACAACTAAAATGACCGACATTGTATTGTTTATTAGAATAAACCCGGGGTACAGACTATTTCACCACGTTATAACACTACCACCAGGCGAAGATGAAGTTGAACACAGAAACCCAGCAGCTATCAAACAGATTACTAAAATAGCTAATCACTTGTATAATCTAGGTTAAGATATTTTATACATTCATATGACATGTAAAGAGACTGAAGAATAATAAATTACCAAATGACATTAAATTCTTTCATTTTCCATAAATGAGCAGTTCTGTTTCTTGGGAAGAAGTATTAGACAAATTGCAACACCGATGCTCAAGGAGCATCATAAAACGCATCGTTACAAAATTGAATTGAATGAGATAAAATGTGGGACGGGTCTCACCAAATATTTTTTTAAATTTTTTAGTGTAAATTAAAGTGCTTTTAAAGTTAAGCATAACCAGACAAACGCATCGTTACAAAATTGATTTTAATGACATAAAATATGGGACGGTTTTCATAAAATAATTGTTTAAGAACCTCATTTAGGTTATATTTAAGGGCTTTTTAGGTTAAGCATATTCAGACAAACGCATCGTTACCAAATTGAATTGAATGAGATAAAATATGGGACAGTTTTCATAAAATAATGGTTTAAGAACCTCATTTAGGGTAAATTAAATTGCTTTTTAGGTAAAGCATATTCAGACAAACGCATCGTTACAAAATTGAATTGAATAAGATAAAATATGGGACAGTTTTCATAAAATAATGGTTTAAGAACCTCATTTAGGGTGAATTTAAGTGCTTTTGAGAATAAGCATTACCAGACAAACGCATCGTTACAAAATTGAATTGAATGAGATAAAATATGGGACGGTTTTCATAAAATATCGGTTTAAGAACCTCATTTAGGGTAAATTAAAGTGCTTTTTAGGTTAAGCATATTCAGACAAACGCATCGTTACAAACCTGAATTGAATAAGATAAAATATGGGACAGTTTTCATAAAATAATGGTTTAAGAACCTCATTTAGGGTGAATTTAAGTGCTTTTGAGAATAAACATTACCAGACAAACGCATCGTTACAAAATTGAATTGAATGAGATAAAATATGGGACGGTTTTCATAAAATAACAGTTTGAGAACCTCATTTACGTTAAATTAAAGTGATTTTTAGGTTAAGCATATTTAGACATATGTCATGGATAACGGCCACACAAGCAGACAACCCATAAATTCTACTACTTAGCGACGTCATAATATTGACAAACATTTGGTTGCAATAAATAAGAAACCTTCGACCCAAATCTAGACCACTTCAAAAATGCGCGAAGCACATGCCTTTAGCAACGAGCATGACGCATAAATTCCAATGCACTTCAAAAGGGTTCGAATTGCATACCGAACGCACAGCGACGAGCGGTGCGGTCAAAGCGGTCTTTGTTCTAATTTTAACGGCAAGCTATTTGACCGTTGGAATCATAGTCCAATTCTATGCGCGTGCATCACATGTGTCATGCAGCCCTTGTTGTCGCCCTTATCCATTGCTATCCATTTCTATTCATTTTCATATAAATATAAGTCATAACTCTAAGAAGAAGAAGTTCAGTGTAAAAGACGCAAGCACTCGGGCCGATACTAGCTAATGCCGTATACGCCGAGCTGTTTTAAAATATTATGAAATAAAAAGTCTAAATAAAAAGAACAAGTCTTTAATAAAAAGTCTAAATAAAAAGAACAAGTCTTTAATAATATAACATGGCGATCGTGACCAGTTAGAATCTAAGTTCGCGAGTACGCATTTGAAAAAAAAAAAAGCAAGTGAAAAAGGACAATAAAAAAAAAAAAATAAAAAAAAAAATGAAACGAAATATAAATTGTTTTTCAAAGGACGCCTTATAGACATAAGGGCATTGCCAAAAGATCTAGTGATAAAGTGTCTTAAAAACCATTTGAAGAAGCACATAGATATGTCCTTACCTAGAATCTAAAAAAAAAAAAAAAAAAAAAAAAAAAAATGACTGAAAAAAAAAATATATATACACTGATTTAATAGAAAGAGAAACCGCGAAAAAGGACGCAATTAAAATAAAAAAAAAAGCCGATACTAGCTTATGCCGTATACGCCGAGCTGCTTTAACGGAATAATCAATAAAGACTTTAAATAAAAAGAATAAATGAATAATCTTATAATATGGCGACCGTGAAAAAGGATCACGAACTTCATAAAGTAAATGAAAAGTTAAAAAAAAAAAAAAAAAAAAAAAAAAAAAAGAAAAAAAAAAATAAAACATGCAAATTTCATAAAAGAGAAGCGAAAAAAAATGGATCCGGTGGAAATTGAAAATAAATTAAAACATTTCGGACAGGAGCGTAGTGAGTGAGGATATTAAAGTGGACATGAAAAAACTTACAAAACGCCAAATCATAAACATACTTAAAAACTAAAAGATGAAAACAACATAAAGAAATTAACTATAGCTCTTAAAAAATGCGAACAACACAATATTTTTTCAAAGGCGAAAAAGTCACCCACAAAAAAGTTAATGGCATTTGGTTCTATCGATAGAGAATTTCCTAAAGACGCGCAACACCTTATTAAATTTGAAAAAGTGTCACCAGAAAATGTACCATATTTAGAGTACAATTTGGGAATCAACAAGGATCCAGATACTCTTTAAGCCAAACGCTAAAACATCCTTGACAGACTTAATCAATCATAAAAAAAAAAAAACTTTCAAAATGACTTGGTGGAAAAAAATATTAAGCGTAATAATGGTAGCTATCACGGGTTATGAAGTTGGAAAAAATACTGAACATGAACAAAAAATCGTGATGATTCAGAAACCAACGAAAGCAACCGAACATTTCAATACAAACACTGTGTGAAAATGTACCTATTATCAACCATGCAATGATTGAAATGTATTTCTTCTGGGCAACACGGATTTGAGTTTTTCTAAGACAAAAGTTTCATGTGTACAAGAGTATTATTATAAGTTTGATTGTAAAGCAGAGCAGACGCTTTGCGCATAATAGCGAAGAGCAAAAAGACGCCGACGCAAAACAAAAATATAAAAAAACAAAATTTAATTTTACTACCAATAAAAGAGAATATTGGTCATTCTCGCCGGATAAAAATTTATATTTAATTATTATGGATAAAGGTAATTATTGCAAGACAAACACTTTAACTACCATTTGGGAAGCCAGCCTCGAAGGCATAGTGATAATACTAATAATTTCTCTGGGCGCATTAATAATTAAAAATTATCTAAACAAAAAATTTCACAAACGAGAACAAATTTACAAAAAAAAAAAAAGAGAGCTTCCAATCCTGAGGCCCAACACCCCTCAACGATTGGGAATGAGGGTCAGCTTTAAGGCGATAAATTGAGTTATACAAGTGTGCTCAAACATGAAATACCCACGGAAGCGGGAAAGGCACCGATAAACATAAGACAATATCGCTTGCCGGAAGCACAAAAAGAGGAGATAAATAAGCAGGTGGGAGAAATGCTGGATCAAGGCATAATCGCTCCAAGCAAATCGCCATGGAACGCACCGATTATCCTAGTGCCGAAAAAGGCAGGAACAGACGGGAAAAAGAAATGGCGATTGGTGGTGGATTTCCGCCAGCTAAACGAAATTACGGTGAAGCAGGTATTCCCGATACCACGAATTGATGAAATCCTCGACCAATTGGGTTGCAGTCGATACTTTACAACCTTGGATCTGGCGAGTGGATACCACCAGGTACTGGTAGATGAGACAGATAGAGGTAAAACAGCTTTCAGCACAGGCTTAGGGCACTATGAATTCGTGCGAATGCCATTTGGACTCTCAGGAGCGCCAGCGACTTTTCAACGAATTATGAACAGTGTCCTGACTGGTCTACAAGGAGTCGACTGTTTCGTCTACCTGGACGATATAGTCATTTACGGGAGCAACCTAGAACAACATGAACTCAGACTCCGAAAGGTGCTGCAAGCCCTGCGAGAAAACAAACTTAAAATTCAGACGGAAAAATGTCAGTTTTTGCGAAAGGAAGTGGTCTATTTGGGTCACAAGTGTTCCGACCAAGGCGTCCGACCCGACCCTGGGAAAGTAGAATGCGTGGAAAAATTCCCAATTCCCAGAAACAAGAAGGAGTTGCAGTCTTTTTTGCCACTTAACATCACTATTGAAAAAGGACAGTGAATTCGCGTGGACGAAGGAATGCGAAAACGCGGTGGAAAAAATTAAAACCGCAATCACCAACCCACCACTATTGAAGTACGCGGACTTTTCTAAGCCATTCCTGCTAACAACGGATGCAAGCAACGAAGCGCTAGGAGCGGTACTTTCACAAGGCGACCCGAGCGACGACCAGCCAATTGCGTTTGCAAGCCGAGCTTTGAGTGCAACAGAAAGAAGATACTCGACCATCGAAAAGGAATTCTTAGCCATAGTATGGGCGGCCAAAAATTTTCGTTGCTACCTTTTAGGGCGGCCATTTACGGTTTACACAGACCACAAGCCCCTAAAGGGTATAGCAAACTTAAAGGATCAGACATCCCGATTGGCCAGATTCCGCCATAAACTCTCGGAATTTGATTTCGAAATTTGTTACAAAGCAGGAAAAGCGAACATGAATGTGGGATGGCAACCCTTTTACTTTAAACTATCGATATCGATATATTCTAGCGGACAGAAGAACGAACGATACATAGACAAGAGACAGTCGACAAGCTGCCGCGGAACGAAATAGTTGATTAAGATGCAAGCGTAAAAAACGAAACTCGGTTAATACAAAAAACTCTGTAAATATGTTGTAAATACTGTACATACTTAAAATTTAATATTTAATAAAACTAAATAAAACGACATATTTTAACAATTAAAAGCTTCAATCCCACATGAATGCTGGCGTGCTAAGTCGCTTACCGTATGAAAGTGCTACGATAGCAGTAATAACGAGATCCAAAACAATAATTAGACAAGAGCAGTCGCAAAGAGAGGAAGGAATTACACCCGAGAACGAAGAAGAAGACATATACGTCGCAGCACAACCGCACGCGGAGGATCTTGCGGTATAATTGACCAATAAAAAGGAGATCGACGAAGTCCTCAAAAATTTCCACGACGGACCATTAGGGGGGCATAAAGGGGCACTGAAGACATATTTCCGCATTCGACGGCAGTATAAATGGAGCGGCATGCACAGACAGATCAAAGATTATGTGAAGAATTGCAAAAAGTGCCAACAAAACAAGTGTTCCAAGGTAGAAAGGATGCCAATGGTACTCACAGATGTGGCACATGGTCCCTTCTATAAAGTATACATGGATATAGTGGGTCCCCTGCCGGAATCGTCACGAGGGAACAAATACATTCTGACCTTCATAGATGATTTTTCGAAATTCTTTTCCTGCACAGCAATAGCAGATGGAGAAGCCGCAACAGTGGCAAGAGCATTTTTCAACGATATAATATCGAAATTTCAAATACCTAAAGTCTTGATTACCGACAATGGAACTAACTTCACATCAAAGTTGTTCAACGAAGTGTGTAAAATTCTCGGAATAAAGAAGTGCCAAACCTCTCCATACCACCCACAAGCCAATGGGGCCCTCGAAAGGAGCCACCGACCTCTTGCAGAATTTCTCAGAAATTTTGTCAATGAGGATGGCACAAATTGGGATGAATGGCTGCACCACGCTATGCACGTGCATAACAACACAGTCCATTCATCCACAAAACAGACACCATGTAAAATACTTTTTGGATTTGAAGCCGATATTCCACTTAACTTAAAAAGAAAACCGGAGCCACTGTACAACACAGACGATTTTTCAAAATTATTAAAATACCAAATACAGCGCACACATCAACTTGTGCGAGAGAATCAAAAAGCAGCCAAGAAAAAATCCAAGCGATATTACGATAAGGGCTCAAAGGCGAGAGAATTTCAAGCAGGAGACAAGGTATGGCTAAAGAATCAGAACAGGAAAAATAAATTCTCCCCGATTTGGGAAGGCCCTTATGTAATCCAGTCAATCCCATCGCCAGTTAACGTAAAATTGAAAATAAAAGGAAGACAAAAGACCTTCCACCGAAACTTAATAAAGCGACATCATCAAAAAGAACAACAAACAAAACAATAACCCGTGCCTTACGGCAATAAAAAAAAATAAATGATGCAAATATTTTTCAAAAAAAAAAAATAATAACAAAAAACCCCCATTTAAAATACAATAACTTAAACCACCGAAATATGTAATATGCCAACCAAGGCGTTTACGAGAAGTGTGAATATAGCAATTCCTAAAGGTAAAGGAAAAAATTTTTTATGCATGCACTTCACACAATGCCACTTCGATCGGAATCGAACTCCCGTCAGCTAAAAATATCTTCAAATCGATACGAACCTCAACCACTCAGCATATGTTGAAAGACAAACATTTAAACCATCAAAAGCAATATACAAGGAAAGTCGAGCGGAACGCGATGTCTAGCAGAAATTGGAAAATGAACTGGAGTTTAGATGGAATTAATGGGACAAATTGGCTGAACGACGATCACATCGACTCCCTCCTGCCGTGGATAATGAGCAGGGCTAGCAACAAGAAAATTCATATATTCGACACTCATTTTTATGCCTGCGCGACGACAGCAGAGGAAAAATCATTGCCGGAACAAACACGATTAAACGGATTCCTAAAAAGGGTAAACATCTTCGAATATGAAAGCCTAATGATACCGGTGCACGAGCGAAACCACTGGATGCTGGCGATCGTAACCTGGCCAGCGATATACGTGTTGGATTCACTTAAACCACACGACGCAAAGAAAATCGCGAAGAAAATACGGTCAATCATACGATGGGAGGCGAAAAGGAAATATCCAACGGACACCACAGAATATTCAGAACATTCAACGCCGCTGATATATCCAGAATGCAGCCAACAGCAAAATTTAAATGACTGCGGAATCTACGTGCTACGGTTTGCAGAAAAATACCGGGACGTCGTGAACTTGGGACGGGCCTTTTTGCAGCGGGATGCCTTTGTAGAGGGCAGTAAAATTTCCAGAAAATTTCTCGACAAAGTGATAACAGAACACAAGATGATTCGCATGGAGTGGAATGCGACGGAAGAAGAGCAGACATTCTTACAGAAGGAAATTCAAAAAATTAAAGCAAACTGTAAACCAGGAGTTCGAAAATATGGTAGAGTAGTGTATCAAAATAAAATATATTCAGTATTTGTCTCTCGTAAAGGGGATGACAAACGCATCGTTACAAACCTGAATTGTATAAGATAAAATATGGGACGGTTTTCATAAAATAATTGTTTAAGAACCTCATTTAGGGTAAATTAAAGTGATTTTTAGGTTAAGCATATTCAGACAAACGCATCGTTACAAAATTGAATTGAATGAGATAAAATATGGGACGGTTTTCATAAAATAACGGTTTAAGAACCTCATTTAGGGTGAATTTAAGTACTTTTGAGAATAAGCATAACCAGACAAACGCATCGTTACAAAATTGAATTGAATAAGATAAAATATGGGACAGTTTTCATAAAATAATGGTTTAAGAACCTCAATTAGGGTGAATTTAAGTGCTTTTGAGAATAAGCATTACCAGACAAACGCATCGTTACAAAATTGAATTGAATGAGATAAAATATGGGACAGTTCTCATAAAATAACGGTTTAAGAACCTCATTTAGGGTGAATTTAAGTGCTTTTGAGAATAAGCATTACCAGACAAACGCATCGTTACAAACCTGAATTGAATAAGATAAAATATGGGACAGTTTTCATAACATAACGGTTTAAGAACCTCATTTAGGGTGAATTTAAGTGCTTTTGAGAATAAGCATAACCAGACAAACGCATCGTTACAAAATTGAATTGAATGAGATAAAATATGGGACGGTTTTCATAAAATAATTGTTTAAGAACCTCATTTAGGGTAAATTAAAGTGCTTTTTAGGTTAAGCATATTTAGACAAACGCATCGTTACAAAATTGAATTGAATAAGATAAAATATGGGACATTTTTCATAAAATATAGGTTTAAGAACCTCATTTAATTCGTGCGAATGCCATTTGGACTCTCAGGAGCGCCAGCGACTTTTCAACGAATTATGAACAGTGTCCTGACTGGTCTACAAGGAGTCGACTGTTTCGTCTACCTGGACGATATAGTCATTTACGGGAGCAACCTAGAACAACATGAACTCAGACTCCGAAAGGTGCTGCAAGCCCTGCGAGAAAACAAACTTAAAATTCAGACGGAAAAATGTCAGTTTTTGCGAAAGGAAGTGGTCTATTTGGGTCACAAGTGTTCCGACCAACGCGTCCGACCCGACCCTGGGAAAGTAGAATGCGTGGAAAAAATCCCAATTCCCAGAAACAAGAAGGAGTTGCAGTCTTTTTTGGGATTAGCAAACTATTATAGAAAATTCATACCGAACGCAGCTAACCTTTTAATGCCACTAACATCACTATTGAAAAAGGACAGTGAATTCGCGTGGACGAAGGAATGCGAAAACGCGGTGGAAAAAATTAACACCGCAATCACCAACCCACCACTATTGAAGTACGCGGACTTTTCTAAGCCATTCCTGCTAACAACGGATGCAAGCAACGAAGCGCTAGGAGCGGTACTTTCACAAGGCGACCCGAGCGACGACCAGCCAATTGCGTTTGCAAGCCGAGCTTTGAGTGCAACAGAAAGAAGATACTCGACCATCGAAAAGGAATTCTTAGCCATAGTATGGGCGGCCAAAAATTTTCGTTACTACCTTTTAGGGCGGCCATTTACGGTTTACACAGACCACAAGCCCCTAAAGGGTATAGCAAACTTAAAGGATCAGACATCCCGATTGGCCAGATTCCGCCATAAACTCTCGGAATTTGATTTCGAAATTTGTTACAAAGCAGGAAAAGCGAACATGAATGTGGGATGGCAACCCTTTTACTTTAAACTATCGATATCGATATATTCTAGCGGACAGAAGAACGAACGATACATAGACAAGAGACAGTCGACAAGCTGCCGCGGAACGAAATAGTTGATTAAGATGCAAGCGTAAAAAACGAAACTCGGTTAATACAAAAAACTCTGTAAGTATGTTGTAAATACTGTACATACTTAAAATTTAATATTTAATAAAACTAAATAAAACGACATATTTTAACAATTAAAAGCTTCAATCCCACATGAATGCTGGCGTGCTAAGTCGCTTACCGTATGAAAGTGCTACGATAGCAGTAATAACGAGATCCAAAACAATAATTAGACAAGAGCAGTCGCAAAGAGAGGAAGGAATTACACCCGAGAACGAAGAAGAAGACATATACGTCGCAGCACAACCGCACGCGGAGGATCTTGCGGTATAATTGACCAATAAAAAGGAGATCGACGAAGTCCTCAAAAATTTCCACGACGGACCATTAGGGGGGCATAAAGGGGCACTGAAGACATATTTCCGCATTCGACGGCAGTATAAATGGAGCGGCATGCACAGACAGATCAAAGATTATGTGAAGAATTGCAAAAAGTGCCAACAAAACAAGTGTTCCAAGGTAGAAAGGATGCCAATGGTACTCACAGATGTGGCACATGGTCCCTTCTATAAAGTATACATGGATATAGTGGGTCCCCTGCCGGAATCGTCACGAGGGAACAAATACATTCTGACCTTCATAGATGATTTTTCGAAATTCTTTTCCTGCACAGCAATAGCAGATGGAGAAGCCGCAACAGTGGCAAGAGCATTTTTCAACGATATAATATCGAAATTTCAAATACCTAAAGTCTTGATTACCGACAATGGAACTAACTTCACATCAAAGTTGTTCAACGAAGTGTGTAAAATTCTCGGAATAAAGAAGTGCCAAACCTCTCCATACCACCCACAAGCCAATGGGGCCCTCGAAAGGAGCCACCGACCTCTTGCAGAATTTCTCAGAAATTTTGTCAATGAGGATGGCACAAATTGGGATGAATGGCTGCACCACGCTATGCACGTGCATAACAACACAGTCCATTCATCCACAAAACAGACACCATGTAAAATACTTTTTGGATTTGAAGCCGATATTCCACTTAACTTAAAAAGAAAACCGGAGCCACTGTACAACACAGACGATTTTTCAAAATTATTAAAATACCAAATACAGCGCACACATCAACTTGTGCGAGAGAATCAAAAAGCAGCCAAGGAAAAATCCAAGCGATATTACGATAAGGGCTCAAAGGCGAGAGAATTTCAAGCAGGAGACAAGGTATGGCTAAAGAATCAGAACAGGAAAAATAAATTCTCCCCGATTTGGGAAGGCCCTTATGTAATCCAGTCAATCCCATCGCCAGTTAACGTAAAATTGAAAATAAAAGGAAGACAAAAGACCTTCCACCGAAACTTAATAAAGCGACATCATCAAAAAGAACAACAAACAAAACAATAACCCGTGCCTTACGGCAATAAAAAAAAAAAAAAAAAATATAATGATGCAAATATTTTTCAAAAAAAAAAAATAATAACAAAAAACCCCCATTTAAAATACAATAACTTAAACCACCGAAATATGTAATATGCCAACCAAGGCGTTTACGAGAAGTGTGAATATAGCAATTCCTAAAGGTAAAGGAAAAAATTTTTTATGCATGCACTTCACACAATGCCACTTCGATCGGAATCGAACTCCCGTCAGCTAAAAATATCTTCAAATCGATACGAACCTCAACCACTCAGCATATGTTGAAAGACAAACATTTAAACCATCAAAAGCAATATACAAGGAAAGTCGAGCGGAACGCGATGTCTAGCAGAAATTGGAAAATGAACTGGAGTTTAGATGGAATTAATGGGACAAATTGGCTGAACGACGATCACATCGACTCCCTCCTGCCGTGGATAATGAGCAGGGCTAGCAACAAGAAAATTCATATATTCGACACTCATTTTTATGCCTGCGCGACGACAGCAGAGGAAAAATCATTGCCGGAACAAACACGATTAAACGGATTCCTAAAAAGGGTAAACATCTTCGAATATGAAAGCCTAATGATACCGGTGCACGAGCGAAACCACTGGATGCTGGCGATCGTAACCTGGCCAGCGATATACGTGTTGGATTCACTTAAACCACACGACGCAAAGAAAATCGCGAAGAAAATACGGTCAATCATACGATGGGAGGCGAAAAGGAAATATCCAACGGACACCACAGAATATTCAGAACATTCAACGCCGCTGATATATCCAGAATGCAGCCAACAGCAAAATTTAAATGACTGCGGAATCTACGTGCTACGGTTTGCAGAAAAATACCGGGACGTCGTGAACTTGGGACGGGCCTTTTTGCCGCGGGATGCCTTTGTAGAGGGCAGTAAAATTTCCAGAAAATTTCTCGACAAAGTGATAACAGAACACAAGATGATTCGCATGGAGTGGAATGCGACGGAAGAAGAGCAGACATTCTTACAGAAGGAAATTCAAAAAATTAAAGCAAACTGTAAACCAGGAGTTCGAAAATATGGTAGAGTAGTGTATCAAAATAAAATATATTCAGTATTTGTCTCTCGTAAAGGGGATGACAAACGCATCGTTACAAACCTGAATTGAATAAGATAAAATATGGGACAGTTTTCATAAAATAATGGTTTAAGAACCTCATTTAGGGTAAATTAAAGTGATTTTTAGGTTAAGCATATTCAGACAAACGCATCGTTACAAAATTGAATTGAATGAGATAAAATATGGGACGGTTTTCATAAAATAACGGTTTAAGAACCTCATTTAGGGTGAATTTAAGTACTTTTGAGAATAAGCATAACCAGACAAACGCATCGTTACAAAATTGAATTGAATAAGATAAAATATGGGACAGGTTTTCATAAAATAATGGTTTAAGAACCTCAATTTAGGGTGAATTAAAGTGCTTTTGAGAATAAGCATTATTCAGACAAACGCATCGTTACAAAATTGAATTGAATGAGATAAAATATGGGACAGGTTCTCATAAAATAACGGTTTAAGAACCTCATTTAGGGTGAATTTAAAGTGCTTTTTAGAATAAGCATTTACCAGACAAACGCATCGTTACAAACCTGAATTGAATAAGATAAAATATGGGACAGTTTTCATAACATAACGGTTTAAGAACCTCATTTAGGGTGAATTTAAGTGCTTTTGAGAATAAGCATAACCAGACAAACGCATCGTTACAAAATTGAATTGAATGAGATAAAATATGGGACGGTTTTCATAAAATAATTGTTTAAGAACCTCATTTAGGGTAAATTAAAGTGCTTTTTAGGTTAAGCATATTCAGACAAACGCATCGTTACAAAATTGAATTGAATAAGATAAAATATGGGACAGTTTTTCATAAAATATAGGTTTAAGAACCTCATTTAGGGTGAATTTAAGTGCTTTTGAGAATAAGCATAACCAGACAAACGCATCGTTACAAAATTGAATTGAATAAGATAAAATATGGGACAGTTTTCATAAAATATAGGTTTAAGAACCTCATTTAGGTTGAATTTAAGTGCTTTTGAGAATAAGCATATTCAGACAAACGCATCGTTACAAAATTGAATTGAATGAGATAAAATGTTGAACGGTTTTCATAAAATAATGGTTTAAGAACCTGATTTAGGGTAAATTAAAGTGCTTTTACGGTTAAGCATAACCAGACAAACGCATCGTTACAAAATTGAATTGAATGAGATAAAATATGGGACGGTTTTCATAAAATAACGGTTTAAGAACCTCATTTAGGGTAAATTAAAGTGCTTTTTAGGTTAAGCATATTCAGACAAACGCATCGTTACAAAATTGAATTGAATGAGATAAAATGTTGAACGGTTTTCATAAAATAATGGTTTAAGAACCTGATTTAGGGTGAAAATTAAAGTGCTTTTACGGTTAAGCATATTCAGACAAACGCATCGTTACAAAATTGAATTGAATGAGATAAAATATGGGACGGTTTTCATAAAATAATTGTTTAAGAACCTCATTTAGGGTGAATTAAAGTGCTTTTAGGTTAAGCATACCAGACAAACGCATCGTTACAAAATTGAATTGAATGAGATAAAATATGGCGACAGTTTTTCATAAAATGAATTGTTAATGAACCTTATTTTGTATGGTGAATTAAGTGCTTTTAGTTAAGCATATCTCTGCACAAACGCATTCTGTTACAAAATTGAATTGAATGAGATAAGTTTTTATGTCTTTCATTATAATAATTGTTTTGAAAGTGATACCTGATTTAGTGTAACATTAAGCAGTGATGATTTCTGGTTAAGACATAACAGAAACTGATCGTTACAAAATTGAATTGAAATGAGGATGAAATGATGTGGAACGGTTTTCATAGAAGATGAATGTTTAAGAACTGCTCGAGTTAGAGGTGAATCTTAAAGTGCTTTTCGGGTAAACATAATTCAACAGACAAACGAATGTTTACAAAATTGCATTGAATGGAATAAAATATGGGCCACGTGTTTTCATAAAATAATCGGTTTAAGATACTTCATTGTAGGTGTGTAAATTTAAAGTAAGCTTTTGAGATTAAGCATGAACCATGACAAACGCATCGTTACAAAATTGAATGAATGAGATGAAATATATGGGACGAGTTTTCATTCAAAATGAAGTGAAGATAAGAACCTCATATATAGGGCTGAATTAAGTGCTTTTACGGTTAATGCATGACTCAGATGAAACGCATCGATTACAAATCGTTGATTATTAACCTATTATGGCGAAACATTTTACTTGCAAGACTTACGGGAATGGGTTAAACCAGCTGACCACGGAAATAGACTATCTACACAATGTTGTAGGCGTAAAAAGGTGACGTCATTCATTCTGGATATCTGTGTCATTAGTCATTCTAGTATGTTTTGAATTAAGCGTGGACCTATCAAGTTCTCGAAAAGAAATGCTACTGCCAATAAATATTTGATGTTTTTTGAAATTGAAAGATGAAATACCAGACACGCATATACAAAAGTTGATGTTAGTGCGGATTTTCAATCATAAGCAGTCATGTGAAATTGCTGCTCAAACTATAAAAAAGTGTTTTCGGTAATCATATTAGAGCTGAATGCTCTTGCAAATTCGTTTTGGTAATGGGCGTGAATGGCAAAATGTGGACATCTAATTCCATGGTTTGGAGATGACTGTCAGTATAATCTATAAAGCAGCGGTGAGTCGTGATGATCTTCCAGTTCTGCTGTCTCGTTTGACAATGCCACTAGTATCGAGAAGCGACTGAAAAGTAAAGTGATTAAATGCCATAAGTACGTTTTGGGAATCTTATGATTTGCATTTAAGCAAGTCACTATTGATGATTTTCGTTCAGGTCCAGTTTTATTCTAATCCCATCAAAACCGCCAAATATGGGATAAATTCTTGTAGCAACACATGATGGACTTCCATGGAGTATTTAGAGGTCGTGCAACACTGTACGAGACGACAAACTAACGTTTTTATGTGCATGATTCATTTTGATATTGTTGTAAGAGTGATTTATAAGTCAGGTTGAACTGAAGCACGAGATAGGATTTCTTACGTGTTCTTGAACCAGCTTGATAAAGAGGCATGAGTATCGTTGGAAGTTCGTTCGAAAACTGATCAAGATTAAAGCTAAGTAGATGATATTGGTTACCATCGATAATGCATTTAGCAAAGACGCTTCTTGCCAGTTGCCAAGATGAAATCGTTAGGTTGACCATGCACCTGACACTCGAGGATGAAGACGAAGATGGAAAGTCGAAGGTGATATACCTATTATTGGCGACAAAATGACATTGCACCAGAGTCTCAGTACACAAGGAAACGGTAAACAAACCAGCTTGCCACAGTTGGCAAATGTTGATGTAGCTCATCAGCAGCAATGTTTCTAACTGAATAAAAAAAGGTGATTTCTAATCATTTCGTGGACTCATTGTGTGAAATAGTTTGCTAAAGCTAACATGTTTTGAATTTAGAGTGCAACCTCATCGAAAGTTATCGAAAAAGCTAAATAGACTGCCTTAAGGAACATCATTTGATGAAGTTAGTTTTGACGACAAACTTGAAAGATGACAAGCACTCAGACACTGAGATGAATAAAAAGGGCGTTAAGAGTTTAAGCTGCTATATTTGGATTTTCAATATCGACATCGCATCGTACAAAATGCTGAAATTGCAATAGCCCAAACTATGCCAAAAAAGCGTTGATCTCGTGTAATCAGTATTGATGAGCTGAATGCATTATTAGCCCACTTGCAATTCTTTAATGAATAAAATATGGGACGGTTTTCATGGCCAATAATGTTTAAGAACCTCATAGGGTAATTCAATGGCTTTGGAAGCATAGACTGCAGTACAATCGCAATCGTTACAAAATTGAATTGGAATGAGATCAATGATGCGGATTTCATAAAATAACGTTTAAGAACCTCATCTTGCGTGAATTTAAGTCCGTTTCGACATTAAGCATATACCAGACAAACGCATCGTTACAAAATTGAATTGAATGAGATAAAATATGGCTGCCCAATAAGTGACGTTTGGGAAATGCTTATGAAAAATTTGAAAGAAAACCATTATCCAGACGCGAACGTCACTATTGATGAGCAGTTGTTCCCGTTCAGAGGTCGGGCAGGTTTTATTCAGTACATCCCATCAAAACCAGCCAAATATGGGATCAAAATTTTCTGGGTATGCAACACAGCTGATGGATATCCACTTTTTGGAACTATTTATTTGGGTCGTCAACCTGGTACTGAGAGACAAACTAACGTTGGGCAAAACATAGTTCTGAAGTTAGTAAATGAATACAAACAGTCAGGGTTGAACGTAACAACGGATAATTTCTTTACGTCGTTACCGTTGGCCAACCAGTTAAAAACCCGAGGCATGAGTATCGTTGGAAGCCTTCGTTCGAATAAGCCGTATATTCCCAGAGAATTAAAGCCTAACCGTACCGATGATATTGGAACACATCGATATGCATTTAGCAAAGACGCTACTCTTTTGTCCGTTGTCACAAGGAAAAAAAATCAGTTTATTTGCTTTCGACCATGCACTACACTCGTGCGACTAATGAAAATGGAAAAGAAGAGATCAACCAGTATTACAACAAGACAAAAGGTGGTGTTGACGTTATGGATCAGATGCTCTCCAAGTACACAACGAAACGCAAAACAAATCGTTGGCCGTTGGCTTTATTTTTCAATATGTTAGATGTAGCTGCATTAGCAGCATATTGTGTTTTCAGTAAACTGAATCCGGAGAAGTCTAAAAGGCGATCTTCTAGACGCTATTTCTTGACTCAGCTTGGAAAAGATTTGGCAACAGCTAACATGGAAAAGAGAGCAAATGATCAAATGGTTATAAGAAAAACTAATTATAGAGCTGCTCTTGAGCTTATGCTCGGAATAACTATACAATTTGTTCGTACAGTTCCAGTTCCAGTTGCCGAAAACGTTCCTGTAGTTGGACCAGCAGCACCAGAGCCTGAGATGAAAACAAAAGATGGTCGTAAAGTTGCGAAGGGTCGTTGCTATATTTGCATTTTCAATGATCCGACATCGGACCGGAAAGGTCGTACAAAATGCTCAAATTGCAAACGCACAATATGTGCCACCCATACCAAGAGCTTGCCACCGCTCTGTACTGGCCCAAATTGTTGAATTTGTATGGCATTCTATTAGCGGGCCACCAGCCAATTTTTAATGACATAAAATATGGGACGGTTTTCATAAAATAATTGTTTAAGAACCTCATTTAGGGTAAATTAAATTGCTTTTTTGGTAAAGCATAACCAGAGAAACGCATCGTTACAAAATTGAATTGAATGAGATCAAATATAGCGGGTTTTCATAAAATAACGGTTTAAGAACCTCATTTAGGGTAATTAAGTGCTTTTGAGATTAAGCATAACCAGACAAACGCATCGTTACAAAATTGAATTGAATGAGATAAAATATGGGACGGTTTTCATAAAATAATTGTTTAAGAACCTCATTTAGGGTAAATTAAAGTGCTTTTACGGTTAAGCATATTCAGACAAACGCATCGTTACAAAATTGAATTGAATGAGATAAAATATGGGACGGTTTTCATAAAATAACTGGTTTAAGAACCTCATTTAGGGTGAATTAAAGTGCTTTTACGGTTAAGCATATTCAGACAAACGCATCGTTACAAAATTGAATTGAATGAGATAAAATATGGGACGGTTTTCATAAAATAACGGTTTAAGAACCTCATTTAGGGTGAATTTAAGTGCTTTTGAGATTAAGCATAACCAGACAAACGCATCGTTACAAAATTGAATTGAATGAGATAAAATATGGGACGGTTTTCATAAAATAACGGTTTAAGAACCTCATTTAGGGTGAATTTAAGTGCTTTTGAGATTAAGCATAACCAGACAAACGCATCGTTACAAAATTGAATTGAATGAGATAAAATATGGGACGGTTTTCATAAAATAACGGTTTAAGAACCTCATTTAGGGTAAATTAAAGTGCTTTTTAGGTTAAGCATAACCAGACAAACGCATCGTTACAAAATTGAATTGAATGAGATAAAATATGGGACGGTTTTCATAAAATAACGGTTTAAGAACCTCATTTAGGGTAAATTAAAGTGCTTTTACGGTTAAGCATAACCAGACAAACGCATCGTTACAAAATTGAATTGAATGAGATAAAATATGGGACGGTTTTCATAAAATAACGGTTTAAGAACCTCATTTAGGGTGAATTTAAGTGCTTTTGAGATTAAGCATAACCAGACAAACGCATCGTTACAAAATTGAATTGAATGAGATAAAATATGGGACGGTTTTCATAAAATAACGGTTTAAGAACCTCATTTAGGGTGAATTAAAGTGCTTTTACGGTTAAGCATATTCAGACAAACGCATCGTTACAAAATTGAATTGAATGAGATAAAATATGGGACGGTTTTCATAAAATAACGGTTTAAGAACCTCATTTAGGTGAATTTAAGTGCTTTTGAGTTAAGCATAACCAGACAAACGCATCGTTACAAAATTGAATTGAATGAGATAAAATATGGGACGGTTTTCATAAAATAACGGTTTAAGAACCTCATTTAGGGTGAATTTAAGTGCTTTTGAGATTAAGCATAACCAGACAAACGCATCGTTACAAAATTGAATTGAATGAGATAAAATATGGGACGGTTTTCATAAAATAACGGTTTAAGAACCTCATTTGGGTGAATTTAAGTGCTTTTGAGATTAAGCATAACCAGACAAACGCATCGTTACAAAATTGAATTGAATGAGATAAAATATGGGACGGTTTTCATAAAATAACGGTTTAAGAACCTCATTTGGGTGAATTTAAGTGCTTTTGAGATTAAGCATAACCAGACAAACGCATCGTTACAAAATTGAATTGAATGAGATAAAATATGGGACGGTTTTCATAAAATAACGGTTTAAGAACCTCATTTAGGGTGAATTTAAGTGCTTTTGAGATTAAGCATAACCAGACAAACGCATCGTTACAAAATTGAATTGAATGAGATAAAATATGGGACGGTTTTCATAAAATAACGGTTTAAGAACCTCATTTAGGGTGAATTTAAAGTGCTTTTGAGATTAAGCATAACCAGACAAACGCATCGTTACAAAATTGAATTGAATGAGATAAAATATGGGACGGTTTTCATAAAATAACGGTTTAAGAACCTCATTTAGGGTGAATTAAAGTGCTTTTACGGTTAAGCATAACCAGACAAACGCATCGTTACAAAATTGAATTGAATGAGATAAAATATGGGACGGTTTTCATAAAATAACGGTTTAAGAACCTCATTTGGGTGAATTTAAGTGCTTTTGAGATTAAGCATAACCAGACAAACGCATCGTTACAAAATTGAATTGAATGAGATAAAATATGGGACGGTTTTCATAAAATAATTGTTTAAGAACCTCATTTAGGGTAAATTAAAGTGCTTTTACGGTTAAGCATATTCAGACAAACGCATCGTTACAAAATTGAATTGAATGAGATGAAATATAGCGGGTTTTTATAAAATAATGGTTTTACAACCTCATTTAGGTTAAATTAAGTGCTTAAAGGTTAAGCATATTCAGACAAACGTATCATTACAGAATTGAAATAAATAACATAACATCAAGAACAGTTTTCAAGAAACTTTGCTTTTAGACCTCCATCTAGTAGAATCTAAGGGATTATGGAGTCAGTTATTATAATGAACTAAAAACAATTCATCGTTAAGTTGCCCATTTACAAAATTGAATGGATCCAGAATAAAACCAGATCAGTGCTATGCTTCGTCAGTAAGAATAAATATATGAAAAGATGACATTATATAGTTTGTTTCTCGGTTCGTAAGTGATGAATTATTAATAAAATGTTTGATATAAGATAAAAGATTTAAATCATTCGCGAATAAATCTTCAATGAATACCGATTTGAATGAAATTTAGAGTTTAAGGCAAAAATGAATTCATACTTTTCATTTTCAATCGGGCTGTGATTGATTCTCTTACAGTCCTGCCGCACGTTGATAACGTACTAAGAATGATAGAATGTAAGATTAGGACTTGCGCAAATTGTACTTTTTTTAATTGTACAACGCAACGCTGTAACCATATAAGATATTTTATTTAAATTTTATGTCTTGACGATTTAAGTGTTGTCCATAATTTTCAATAATATCAACCAATCACAATACTTTTAACGGAACGTCATAAATGTACATACGCAGAAGAATCAAAATTTTATCTGTCGTAACCTTATAATCTATCATCCTTGGTCAGTACTAATTTAATTACTTTCATTCGCATGGTGCAATAATTGATAAAGACTAAATTTTTGATTGGCCAAGTTATCAAATGATTATGACGAATGATGGAATTGTAATTATGGATGACTTTGGATTACGAAAAGTATTCAAAAATAATTAAAAGAAAAAAAAAATTCTTTAGAACTTATATTCGCCTTCATTATAACCAACTTTAAACCTTGCAGTTTTTCGCTTGTTATGTTTCCAAATAATTTTCTCATAATTACTGCTTATATAGCATAAATTTTTAAAATAATCAAAAATAATCTTCAAAAGTAAGCGGATTATTTTTTGTTTGGCTTTGGTTATTTTCATAATTCAAAGTAATCATAATTAGAATTTCATTACTTATATTCATAATTAAATTCTAGTTAGATTTTTCTGATATTATGATTACACTGTGTGTAATTTTTTAAGTCACGGCAAAATAACCATATACGGACACCACTACGTGATAAAAGACTAAAAAAAAAAAGACCCGTGTCTCCCAATTTTCCCCAAAGTCATGCAATTTTTTGTTTTATGGGCCCCCAAAGATTTGGGGCCTCGGTATCATTTTCGTAAAAATGTGATCATTTTCTCAGGCTCATATCTTGTAAACCGTTCAGAAATAAAAAACAAATGAAATTAAAAAACGGTGTTAAGAATCATCTCTAGGAAGTTTATATGTTTCAGAAATTTGTTTATAGAGATCTTAGGTACATTTTTGTAGTTTATTGTTTCCTTGAATTTTGAACGGTTTGCTACCTATGGACCTGAACACGGGAAAAAAGGTAAAAAAAAAAAATTGAAATTTTTTAAGTTTTTTGCGATTTTGACCTGGAAGGTGAAGTTTTTTGGATTTTATATGTTGGCAATTTTTGTTCCTTATGACAAGAGCTACAACTTTGCCTCAGAGAGTAAATCGAAATTCTGAACGGTTTACAAGATATGAGACTGAGAAAATGATCACATTTTTACGAAAATGATACGGAGGCCCCAAATCTTTGGGGGCCCATAAAACAAAAAGTGCATGACTTTGGGGAAAATTGGGAGACACTGGGTCTTTTTTTTTTTTTTTAGTCTTTTATCACGTAGTGGTGTCCGTATATGGTTTTTTTTTTTTTTGGTGTTTGCACTGTGTTACATAACAATAACGGTTCCTCTTTTAAATGCGATCTTATTGATTGACTAACTCTTATCGCAATTGATAGTCAAAACTACTCTATATTCGACATGGATTCTACTCATGGGTGCTTCTTCTAGAGCATTCAATTATTTTAATTTACACAAAAAATTGTGAAGAACCAAATTGGCAATTCCTTGCAAGACGATAGTAAAACTCTGTTACACTCTTTTAAAAAAAGTCAGATCTACTTAAAATATTATTAATGTATGAAGTGTTTATCTTTACTTAGCTCAGCCAACTCGATCTTTGATAAAAAGTAAAATTGGAACTACTTACAAAAAATTACTTCCGGCCGATGTTTCTCATTTAAACGATTGATTAAGTGCTGATCGAAGCTCATTTAGAACCATCGAACCGATGACCATTTTTTCGCAGTTGACAGTCAGTGTTAAGCCATGCTCTTTCGCCCAATTTAATGTTATGAGCACTAGGCTTTTCGATGAGAGAGTTTGCCCAGCAAAATACCAAACGCTTTCGCTATTTATAGTTTCTGATGATGGCGTCGGTACAGTGACTGGGATTCCCGCTACGTTGATGCATGCGAATATGCATTGCTTTACTGTTGATTCAGTTTGAATTTTATCCCGACTGAGCTCCAGCCGACTTTGATGTTCATTCATGCCGCGTAATTTAGTTCGTTGATCTTTGAAGAAACCTTCTGATATATGCACCGAACGTATTAGTTCACCAACGGGAGGTTTAAGCGTAACTCGAGACTTGCCGCCACTATGTATAATTTCAAAGTCAATCGAATGCGTTGAATCATTGAAATCAACTCCAAGTACACTTGTTGCCGATTGTTGTGGCAGTAAATTTGATATAGGCGCGAATTCATTGAGACTCATACCTGTTGGTAACGATTGTTGGCCCATCTGTATTCCAGTTATATCTTCCGATATTTGGTTAAGAAATTGTAGTTCCACTGAAACCATTGATGATGAATACAGATGCGGCGAACGTGTGTAGCGAAAGCCAACTTGTAGACCGTTACCGGAGAGTTTATTAAGTAGTTCTTTGTGTTTAAATTCAATATACGATGGACCTACAAGATCAATGCGGTTGGCAATATTTTGTGGAAATAAGCCCACACCAGCACCAGCCATTGGAGTACCTATAATAAAATTTCGTTTCAGTTTAAGTTAAGTAATTCAAAATAACATTTAAAATATTTTTTATTCAAATATACACATAGAGTATTATATATTCTTTCGGAAAAGTTCTCACAAAACCCCCATAAAAATTCATGTTTTGCAAAATTTTAATATTCGGTAAAGGTTTTAGCTACTCACAACACACAACATAATTTATAGATGGTATAAGTTTCACTCACCTGGTGTCAAAAATCCACCCAATGATGGGGTCATTACTGGACCAATTGGTGGTATATCGTCTAAGTCTAGCAACAAGTCTAAATCTCTTTTATTAGCTATGTTGTTTTCGTTGGTGGAACTAACATTTGCGTTTTGTCCATTTCTGTGTTTTCCTTCAGTGTCTGCATCTGATTCGCCGCTTACTGTTTCAGAATGGTTTGACTCATTCGATGAGGACTCACTGTCAGACGTACCAGAGCCACTTGCAACATTGGAGTTATTTGTTATACTTGTCATAGGTGTTGGATTTTTATCTGTACTAGAAATGTTTCTATTAGAGCTTTCATTGGCTTTCGCAGGCACAGAAGACGACGGTTCGCTATCTGAATCACCTGATTCGGTTTCTGAACTACTTGAGCTGCTTTCTGAATTTGTATAATCAGAGGATTTTTCTGATTCTGAATACAATTTCTTTTCATTCTTTGATTTTGAGCTGATTTCGCGTTCACTACTCTTAACATCCACCATATTGCTGTTGTTCTTTTGGCTTGATGCAACTGATGTTCCTGTGACCTCTTGCATAAAACCTTCAATGTTACGCACGCTGGAATCTGTTCCTTCGATTGGAAAATCTGGTAAGTCCTTGTAACCTGATGCTCGCATATTAAGATAATGCGACAATGATGCCAATTGGAAGTAATCACGATCACGGTATTTACGTTCCAAAGCGGGTGCTGGTTTTGATGAAAGGAAAATTTTTGTTGCATTCTCTGAAAGTATTGTGCTTTGCCCGCTAGACGGAAAAATAAATTGGCGTAAGCAACGTGCACGATCCCGGATATCATAGTTTGGATCATAACGCGCAAGCGTAAATACATATTGACATAATAACGAAGTCTGCTGTGGATTGGTGAGGTAAAGTTTAATGCCTAAATTAAGGATTTGCAGCTTTACAGCATCTTCCTGTTTAAGTTAAAGAAAAATATGAAGGTTATTATTTGTTTTCAATAAGGCGGGTGTTATCCCTTACAAAATATGAATGCAGTAAGAGATTGGATTATTATAAAACCCGTCGTTCTTAGTTTTCTTACCTCATCAACAAAGGTTTTCGCCATTTTCCGCAAAACATCTGGCGCTATTTTTGGAACTTTTTCATTGTATTCTCCAATCAACCAAATGATCGCGCCACGCGCTGCCGACACAGTAATGAAATCAAGCAGCTTTGCCATTTGTGAAATAATTTCGAAATGTTCTGCAACTTTTGTTTGTAGCAATTTTTTTATAACGACCACGCTCTCGGCGACAACATATTCTAAAAGACGCATAATATTATTAGAAAAAAAAAAAAAAAAAAAAATGTATTTCAAAATTTTTAAAACCAAAATCCATTAATTTCTCACCATCACGATTCGACAATAAATGGACTAAGCCATTCAAACACGTTTCGGTGACTTCTTTGATCGATGCAGCACAACGTCCGATGGCTTGTATGGTAGCAGCCACAAAGGAACGATCGCTGCTCGATATATATGTTTGAAATTCGCGTAATATCAAGGATATGCTAGATCCTGTTGCCAAATTCGTCAGAATATCGAGCTTCAACAATTTAATGTGTGTTGGATCGCTTGTCCGCACAAAGAATGACTTGATATATGGTTCAAAGATAGCCTTGCGTTTGGTCGACATCGAAGCGATGCAGGTAAGCACAACACTCTGTACTTCCTTGTGAGATCGTAGTAAACGTATCAATGCTTTTGCGATTATTTGTACCTCATTACGTGGAGCTATATGATGATATAATTGTGCTACCGCCATAACTACGGAAGCATTACGTGATTGAAGTAATGGTTTGGTTTGACGCAACAGCAGGCGGTGGTCAAGATCTACATGGTATGATGAATGATGCGATGATGTAACTGGTGATGTTGGTCCTGAAATTATTTGTTTCTTGGTACTTCCCAGATTTTTCTTATTATTTGTTTCATTATTTTTAGGATTTTCTTCTTCATTTGAAGATGAATCATCTGATGAAGCTGTTTCCGATGCCGAAGAATCATCGTAGAACTTTTGATTATTATTGATACCGGCGACGTGATCAACAATATCATTTTCCGCAGGGTCATCAGCATTTGGGTCTACAAATTGTGTGCGCGCATACCGTGTTAACATGCTGTTGAATATATAAAATATATTTATTTCATCATAAAATTCTGTTTGCTTTATCAGCGCATTTTGAAAAAAAAAAAAAACTCATTTTTACTCAAAGCATAGACTAATGTGGACAAAAAATTACCGGGAAGTAGTCTTCTCCCCCAATGTAATACACTAGGCTTCAATTCCTTCTTTGTTTTAGTTTCAATCGGCCGATTCAAAACAATTCAACAATCTCTTGAATAGTCGTATAATCTGGAGTCACATGGTGCTGAGTAAAGCGAATACTTTGGTTGACGTGCTACGCGTCAGATGAAGTTAATGTTCGTTTTGGACGCTTGTCGTCTCTACCCAGCAAACACAAGTCAATTGTTTGAAATTTTTTGTTCTCAAATTTAAATTCAAATCTGATTCTCAAATCAAGAATTATGGTTTGATATTAACATTTGAGTTCGATTTGAGATTGATTTGAGAATAAACTTTTTTTTTTTTTCAATTTGAGAACAAAGTCTCATTTTTGTTGAGAATTCTATCATTCTCAAATGAATCTCAAATTGAAATCAAACGTTTGACATTTGATATCAAATCATTCTCAAACCTCAATGTTTGCTGGGTAAGGCTTTCTCGACCAACTTTGATCATTTTGTAACTAAAAAGCTCTTTTTTTTTATAGAGTTTTCTTATCGAAAGACTTATCCAACATATTCAACGTTTCAGCAAAAGAAATTTCATCCCGCACACAAAATTTTAATTGAATTGCGTTGTTGAATGTCAGACATTATAAAAGTATTATTATTCAGCAGTACTATTGTCGATCGAAAACTAATTCACACTGTAGAAAACTGGTCTTAGAACCTAGATTTTATGCGTGTAAATCTATATCATTAAAGAACCCACCCTTAATGTGAGTACCGACACTAACATCGCCATATAAGTTTGAATTTTTTTTGCAGAAAATTATCATAAGAGTGAGAGAGACAGATGTTTTAAAAATAAGTTATTCTTCATAATGAAAAATCATTTTATAGAGGAGTTCAGGTAGGAGATGAGCAAATAACAGAAACTGTAATTTAAATGCTACATTGTGGATTTTCCACGTAATTTAATATACTACATACATTTTTCCCTCGTTAATGAGTATAGGATTTTCAAATTACTCCCTTGCTAAGACCTACCAGGTACGTATGCAGGGGTAGTACGTAGGTGTAAAAGGCTTTCAGATAAATCCGTTGTATACTTTTCGAATTATTCGACAATTAACAAAGAGCTCTTGGGCGCTTCAGAGAACGTGCGTTATATGCTTTCCAGACGTACAACGAATTCTCGGAATTTCAGAACAAAATTGAAATCGCCTGGATTTCAAATGTCAAATTTGTTCTAAAATTGTCTGAAGTTAAGTCAGGTACAAAAAAAAAAATGTAATGATTCTACATTTTTAATTTTGCACATCATTCAAACAACAGTTTTTTACGCTTTTAACTATTTAACCCCTTAACCCCATCGATACTTTTTTTTTTTTTTGTTTCCGCAATGTCAAAACAAGTAATTTACGATTTAAATTTTTGGTACCATTTTTAAAATATTTTAATGAATGTTATTTACTTACTTTATAATTATAACTTGTCCCCATTCATCCACATCCACCATTAAATTGCAAAGTTTGCGATAATTTTTATGAATCAAATCGACACGCTCTGGGCATACCTAAAAGGAAACAAAAATCAAATAACAACGGTCTTGTCCCTTATCAATATAGTTCTAGAATTTTTTTTTTTTTTTTTGCTTTAGAAGCATAGCCCCACCCTATGAGATTCGATAAGACTGACGGGACTGGGTTTTTGCAAATTTTTTGGTTGTGGTTCCAAAAATATACTATGAACTGAAAAAAATTGAAGAGCTCCGGTTTTATAATTATGCGATTCAAATCGTCTCAGTTTTCGTGCATTTGTCCACTATACAAACAAAAATTCCTCAAACATCGCAAGTACATATGCCATCAAGAAACCATTGGAAATTTTATCAATTGAAAACCGAACGCTCCCTTGCCATTTCGTTTGTGTATTCTGTTTTTGTCCGTAATGGCGTAGATAAGAGTAATGCTTTAAGATATACAGTGAACTACGGATAAATGCAACACGAATAAATGCAAAAATCTCATAATTGCAAGGTGCTTTGAAGCCTTTTTTATGGGTTCTTATGAAAATATGCACGAATTAGTGCAAAGAACTCATAAGCGCACAAGAATTCGAGCAAAAAACGTGTTGCATTTATTCGTACTCTACTGTACATATGAAGCAAAAAAAAAAAATATATATATATGTATATGTATGCATTTTTCCATGATCAGCGATCTTAACCATTGTAAGCTAGTGTAGTTCGTTTATTACCTACCTCATCGAAAGCCATAACGGCGGAACCGACGACCAGTGTTGTACGATCAGATAGCAGCTTCTCAATCACAGTAACCAGTTCATCTTTTTGATCTGGATCCAGGGAATACAGTTTTGGAATAGCATGCGCTGCTGTCTTCCGAACATAAGGACTCATATCTGATGCACTTTCACGAATGGCCAGCATTACAATCGGCACAATCATATTCACTCGAATCGAAGACAAAACACGCAACGCCGAAGCTCGTATTAATTGATTCGGATCTTTGAGCGCTCGCTGGAATGTAGATATGGAAAGGAGAGCCAAATCCTGCTGCTCTTCGGCATAACGAACCAAATAGACATAGACGAGTTTCTTAACCTCTATATTCTTCGAAACAACATTCTTAACTACAGCCGGAAATAGATCACCAGCATCCCGGCCACGTGCTATCATGCCGATAATGCGTTTCATGGCTTCAAGTTTGAGGCCATCTTTATTGCTGTCAAGCATCTGTTTAAGATCATCATGCTTACGCCCATCTGTTTGGAAGAATGCACCGCTTGCTGGGTCAGCACCGAATTCCACATCTAAGCCCATTTGTGGACGTTCGCTGTATGCAAAGGGATTTCCACTTGTTGCCGCTTGTTGCATTTTCAGAATTTTCGATCGTAGCGTCCTTTTACTGTTACGTGAAGCGCGATGGCGTTCGATTTTCTTTGTCTAAAACGTGCTTGTATGTATATATATATTGTGTGTGTGTGTCAGATCGGCGTCACTTCACTTTCGCCGGTTTATAGTTCGTTATAGCTTAAATAAACGAGGAATATTTTCTCGCCTTTCATTCGTTAACAATTTAAGAACACTTTACACAATGTTCGGTTAATTAATTTGAGTTTTTTGAAATTTATTTAACGCAAAGTGCGACGAATTACGGAAGCAGTTCCTTTCGTTTCGATGACGTTCACAGAAATGACATCTTCCAAGTGGGGATGTGCTTACAGCTGGAAAACAATCGATTGCACTATCGATAGTATCGGTGTTTTCAAATTTTATCACTATCGATGGTTTTCTCATTGCGCCCGTTTACACGTACGTCAACATCGTTCAACAAATAGGCATTTGTCGGAGAGAGGAAAGCGGGGATTCCTCTAACCGCTCTCCTCTCACCGACATACTATGTTTTGTTGAACGATATTGACGGTATGTGTGAACGGTGTGCGTCAATGCGCCCGCTTAGACGTATGGTCAGCATCGTTCAACATGTATTATCAGATTCCTTTTTGATGTTTCGTTCGTGTCCACACAGGAAAAATTTGCTTCGTTCAACAAATGCTTCAACATTTTATATTTTGACGTTTACCTCATTCGGGCAGGGTTGATATTAAAAATCAAGCGAAAAGAATATTGATATTCCGAATATTTGAACGAAAATACAACAATGCAATATTCGCAAATCTCGACACACAAGTTTTATTAACTTCAATTAAATTGAACAAATTTTTTAAAAATTACCCATTTCTTTTGTATAAAATCATGTGTCTGTTTAAATGTATATAAATTCATGTAAAATCTTGCTCAATTAGATATTTTCTGACGTAGCGCACCAGCTACCGGTCGCAAGATTGCCGCATAAACTTCGTGTTTCTGGCAACCTTTCCCAAACAAAACTGTCACTTTATACAAGTGACAGCACGAAGAAGAAGAAGAAGAAAACGCGTCTTGGAAGAAAGAAAAATATTATTTAACATCGTTTGTGAAAATAATAAATAATGGAGAAAAAAGAAAAAAAGAAAAGGAATTGCATAATTAAAAATTTTCAATTTTCCGCCTTCGTTTCACCGGCTTACAAAAATAATTGCGGAAGCACTTCGACGTTTCAACTCGAATGACGAAAATATGTGAAACAAATGTCAAAAACTCGCACAGGGCTTGTTTTCAAGTTTCACACATAGACGATAGGCACAAAGAGACTAGCCGAGTACGTTCAACGAAAACCATCTTCTTCTACCCGCTAGCGTCTCTCCCACAAACTATGTTTTGTTGAACGATGTTGACGTACGTCTAAACGGGCGCATTGACGCAACGTATCTGACGCATAATTGGAAATGGCACTTAACACCGACCTTCGACATCCCTAGCAAACTTCTGCTCATCAATGTTTACGTTTCCTTGTTATCGTGCAAAATCAATTCATTATTTTGTTAATTAACCAAACATGAGCTTTCCACTGGTTAATCCCAACAAAGAAATACGAGCAGCATGCAAAAAATGTGGATACGCCGGCCATTTGACCTATCAATGCCGAAACTTTCTAAAGGTAAAGCAATCCTACCGTACCAAGCAATAATTTACCGTTACTTTACCTATGTTCTAAGGTTGATCCTGACAAGGAAATTCTTCTGGATGTTGAGAGTACAAGCTCCGATTCGGAGCTAGATTACTTAACACCGCTCACTGAGTTGCGCATGAAAGAACTCAAGGAGAAGGAAGCAGAAATATTAAAAAGCAAACAACAGCAGCTCCAGCAACGCCAACATAAGCCGTCGAAAGCGCGTAAATCGAAAACAAAAAAGAGTAAAAAGAAGAAAAAGAAAAAGAAGAGCCGTGCTCGCCATGGTTCAAAGAAGCATAAGAACCGCAAGGAAAGCAGTTCGAGCAGCGACTCTGGTGATTCCACAAGCTCTAGTAGCACTGATAGCACTGAATCGGATTCCAGCGATAACGAAGAGAGTTCGACTAGTGAATGTGATGAACATGGGAGCAAACGAAAGAGGCAGGGAAAATATAAGCGTAAAGCTCTAGTGCCACGCAAAAAATCAAAAATCAAGCGCAATAAACGCCACCGACCAAATAAGGACACGAGCAGTGATGACGAGGACTCGTTTTCCGACTGAATGGAGAGAATTTTTGACTGTTGAAAAAAATCAAATAAAATGTCAATGAGTGAGCTTTACTTTAAATGCAATTAAGAATTATGCAGCCCGCCGAATCGGAATTCGGTTCAAATATAAGCCTTAGGTCAGCTTTAAATCATTAGAATTTAACATAGTACATGAGAATACCTTATTCAAGCATCTATTGTAGATCTTGCATATGAAAATTTGAAAATACACTATTAAAAGATGCAAAAAATACTCAGCCCGATTCTAAATATTCCCGAGGAATTTTCCCTGCGGTTTTGAAAAAAAAAAAAAATTCTTCCATACTAAGCACACTGGGAAGGGGAATATAATGGGAGAAAGAATTTCGAGCATATTTAAGCCGAGGTCATCATATTCCTTTCTTTATTGTTGCTCAGAACACTTAATTTTTCCGCCGCGAAAGTTTTCTAGCGAAAAAACATTTAGAATAGGGCTGAATACCTTTTGAACACAAAAACATATATATATATTGTATATATTGGAAAATTTTTAACGAAAAGGCAAAACCAAAATAAAAACGAAAAACATTCTGAAATTTCAAAATTTTGTATTAAACGTGAATACAAACGTAGCGATACCGTAATAAACACGTCTAATCTAGGATTGGGTCTAAACAAATAATACGGAATAGTTTATTTATTTTTGATTTTTTCTACGGCGCGTAACGTGTCGTGACGAATAGTTTTTCCGATTAAAGCCAAAATCTTATCTGGAACCAAATTCTCCATATCGAGAATGTTCTGCGCTAAATTATGGTACAGTGTATTCATGATGTCCTTCAGCGTTTGAGTCATTTCTAATTTAATGCCATTTAATAACGTCACGTGTTCGGATTTAAACTCATTCAAGCGTGAAACGAATTGCGATTCATTTTGTTTGCCCTTATCCATTTCGAATTCGAGCAATTCGATCTTTTGTTGCACTTGTCTTAGCTCGTTGCTCAGTGCCACGTTTAAATGTTTTTCTTCTTGATTTTGAAGATTTCGAAATTTTAACTCCGTCTCCTTATCATCCAAATCGGCTTTTAAGCTTTGAACCTTATCAATTAGCTCACCAACGATTAACTCAACATTTGGGATACCATGTTGAGGTACATCGATACCTAATGTTGCCAATTCAGTTCCATAAAGACAACCAATATTTCCATTCAGCCTTATTTCACTTTTACTCGATATTTGCTTTAGATCTTGCTTAAGGCGGCGATTTTCTTTTTTCAATTCCAAAATTTGTTCCTCAAGCCTACATATTTCATCATCTTGTTCGCCACTCTCATGCAGCGTATTTATTTTATCTAAAACTTTGTCGATTTTTGAATCGATTTTATCCATATTCATACGGAGTTCGGTGTTTTGTGTACGATTTTCAACAAGCATCAATTGGACTACTTGACCATCAACTGATTTTAATACTGTCGGGTTCTTTGGACCGTCAACTGGTCGATAAATGCGTTAAGGGAATCAGGCACTGTTTGCGCATATCCGAATTTGTAGCATATACATTATGATCGATCAGGGTTAATGATGAACGTAGCTGACTTATCCCCCTTTTATCATCACCTTCTTCATCATCATCATCACCATCAGCATCACTGTTAACGTTATTATCATTATTGTGGGCCTGTGATTCTGTTTTCCATGGTATTTTTTTCGCACGAGTTCGACTATCTTTCGTTCTAATAATGGCAATATTGCTTGTGTTTTTATCATTTTCATCATGATCATTTGTTACTGTTAAAGTTTCCCGATTATCAGCGTACTGGCTACTAATGGCGTGCTGGATAGCGTGCTGGCTACTAATGCCTAGCGTACTGGCTACTAATGGCGTGCTGGCTACTAATGCATTCGCATCGATATTTTCAGATTTCTCATTATTTTCGTTTAAGGATTCTAAGCGATTTAGCTTGGCAACAGGACGAGCATATTCAGCCTGGATACTGTTGTTTTCAAGTTGAATGTTAATACCACATTCGTTGAGTTTATTGATAAAATCAATTTCTTCTGCCTTACGTTCGAAGAACAAGCTCCAATATACGCCGATATCATCATAGAATTGCCAATAGCAATTCTGTCGATGAATTTGAGGAACGTCAACACTCTCCTGAACTGTAAATGTCGCGATAACATTCGATTTGGTTTTATACACTATCAAACGATATTTATCCTGATAGTTTTGTATTAAACCAACACCAACACGACCAATATTTTCGCCATTCTTAAAGCCAATCACGATCTTTGCGAAACGTGTAGTCCACGGTAGTTTATACGGCGATTCAGGCGCTTCACACTTAACGTCTATTGACTTTGGACTGTAACGTATTGATTTCCCCGATTTCATTCTCATTGCTGGTTGGACGTCAAAGATTTGGTCCAGCGACTTTCTTTCCCTACAAAAGAGCATCAATTAGATACATATATGTATTAAAAAAAAAAAAAAAAAAAACAATGGCTTCCAGCTTACCTGGGTTTACTCTTTTCCATTAGAGATGAAGAGTCGAAACTATCTTCGATATCAAAAAAGAATTCGTTCATATTTTTTTTTTTTTTTTTTTTTTTGCAATTAAAAGATTTACACGCGTTCACGTAGAAATTTATTGAGACACAAAAAATTTTTTTCTAATATTTCTTTCCACAAATTAATAAAATATAACTTATTTCTGAAAACAATTTTACTAGTTTAGTTTACTTCTATGCATACTTTGTTTTTCTTTAAATTTTTTATTTGAATAACTTCGACACTCTGAAATTTGTTTGAGTTTACTTGTAGACAGTGTTGCCAGAAGTGAAGATTTTACTTCAAAATGAAGAATTTTTTCCCCGTAAATTTTGACAAAAATCTTCAAATTATGATTTGTGAAAAACAAATAGAAATTCCTTAGAAGAATGTGTGCGATATGCAGGAGTGAAAGCGACAGATAACATTTTATGTGAGTCGCGAATGGAAAAGAACGGGTTCCGTTGACAGATGTCGACGATTCTGCTGTGGTTAATCCCCGTTCACTTACCCAGCCGAAAATTTTTCCATGCATGACAAAAGTCATTCATTGCAAAAAAAAAAAAAAAAAAAAAAAAAAAATCAGGAATTTAATTTTAAAAAAACTAGTCTAAAATGGTTCAGGAATGAAAATTACTGATACCCAAGCAAAAAAAAAAAAATTTTTTTTTCAAATGTGCACAAAAATTCGCAAATTCCTAATCTGCAATCATATTTTGTAGGCGTTGCTTAGCTTAGGAGGAATCGCGGTTTAAAAATTGACGAAAGTCCCCTAAATTTCCATTTCCATCTTATTTTGATATTATTTGTGCTCCCAGACTAATTAGCCTTGCATTTAAATATATACCCGACACACTCTGTGTCGAGGGTATATTGTGTTTGTGTGGTTGTGTGTAACACCCAGAACCAGTCGAGAAAGACCATAAAAAAAATATACTTTATATAAAAATGGCCATGTAAGAACAAGTTCGAGAATGGACCCGATCGGACCATTTTTGGGGGTACCTTCACTACTAGGGTCTGTTACGAAAATCACAAAAACTGCTATAAAATTGAAGTTTTTCAAGGTATTTTGATGAAATTTGATATTTGAACATGCTTAAAGGCAAGTCATATGATTTCCAGGTATTAGAAAAATGGGCGTGGCAGAAGGGCGCTTTTCGAAAATTGTCTCCTACAGCCGAAATTCAAATGGGACTTGAACGAAAGTTGGCACGTATGCTTTCTTCGTAGCCATAAAAATTCTCCCCAAAAAGTTTTTTTGATCGGTCCATTATTAAGGGTGCCTCCAGTACTAGGGTCTGTCACAAAAATCCCAAAACTGCTTCAAAATCGGACTTTTTCGAAATATTCCAATGAAACTTAGAATTTGAGCGTATATATAAGCATCCGATGAGAATTCCAAAAAATTTGAAAAGTGGGCGTGGCAAAGGAGCGGTTTTCATAAAGAAATTGATCAAAAGTCGGTATATGGGGTCCCATATGGCCTTAAAAATCTCTTGAATATTCTTTCTTAATGGTCCTGTTTTTGGGCGTGTTTTAAAAATAATTTTAACATGTGTGTCTGTGTCGGGTAATCTATTGTTAGGCTCGCCTGACTATAACACCCTTGCTTGTTTTTTTTTTTTTTTTTTTGAAATAAACTACCATAAGATAGGAAAGAACGATATACTTTTCGAAATATTTAAGTCGATTTCATTATTGGGCTGCAAATCAATTCATAGATTAAGTTTTAATGCGGACATGGCAAAAAGATATTGGGTAATGCTAGGTAATCTAGACATAATAAATGTTTGAAAGTAAACAACAATTTTTAAAAACAATTGCATGAAATTGCTTCAAAGAGATTAAACAAAAAAAAAATTTATATTTACACTCCCGTGTTCGATTAAATATGTTTTCGTTTCACTTATTTGCATGGCGCTGTAAACAATAAGACGTTTTAACACGCACGTCTACCGCATTATTTAAGGAAATAGTATTTTTTTTTTTTTGGGGTCGTATCTTTATCCGAATTAGTTATGAATGGGAAGATAAATATTTCTTGCTTATACATAATTATAATTGAATTGGAAAAAATATTTCGAAAAAATGTAATCAAATGCGGTATTGGCTTACAACGTATTCCTTCCGTGCTGTTTGGGTCAAAAGGGCGTAGTTGTATGCACTGATACGGAACAGTAGCGTTGTCTAAGGGGAAATCCGCCCCGGGCGTCAAATCATATATTTAACTTTTATAAAGGTCTTTTTATTTGGGCTAGGGAGAGGAGGCGGAATTTCTTGTGTTGTGCCTGCATTGCGCCCCAGCGCCGATATATGTATTGTAATCAGAATGTTGCTGACAATTTCATTTATTGAAAAAATATGAATTTTGAAAATTCGATTCGCAGTTCGACCAAATGCAGATTTTGCAATATTAGTGAAAAATATACAAATCGGCATGGATGTTATTGTTTCTACATTATGTAAAAAAAGATTGAATAATAGGATTTCAAAACGTATTTATACCATAGTGGTCATTCAAAACAGGCTTGCAGAACAAGATTGTTTTACAATCATTTGCATTCTTTTCGAAAACTGATTAATAAAAAATATTTTCAAATATTGCAGCACTCAAGTCTTAAAAATAGTATGTTTGGGTTAAAGGCAGTTGATGCTCTCGATACGGAAATCTGGTTAAGTGGGCGCCAAATTAAAACTTTAAAATTTTTATTCGAGCGAATTTTGTTTTCCCATTCGACCCATAATTAGTATGTATCACTGATGTGGCATATATGAAAAATATTTTGCAAACAGCACCAAGGCTGCGAGGATTGTTAAAAATAATGCGTTTGTACACGATTCTTCCGTGACTTTGAAATGTTGGTATAAAAATGGAAAAAAATGCGATATTTATCATTGGATAATGGCTATCAAGTTTCGTTGTTAAAGATGAGTGAAATCGTTTCGGAACGCATCAATCATTTAACGTTTTATACAAGGTATCTTTTTATTTGGGCTAGGAGGAATATTGTTGTATGCCAGATAGAACTTGCGTTGTCTAGATGCAAATCCACGCTCATATATATTACTATTTATCATGCTTGATTTGACAA
Source organism: Chlorops oryzae (assembly GCA_020466095.1). Lineage (NCBI taxonomy): Eukaryota > Metazoa > Arthropoda > Insecta > Diptera > Chloropidae > Chlorops > Chlorops oryzae. The sequence continues at coordinate 16,691,886 of CM035808.1, forward strand.
TATGAATATAAAAAAATTGAATTTGGCGTATAATTTAGAATGCTGTAGGATTGTAATAAAAAATCTGAACTTTCATTAGTTGGACATTTTGAAATTTGAAAATATTATAAATAGTGAAAACTAGAATTTGGGCACAAATATTCTCAACATTAGTGGTATTCAAAACATTGCAAACTGCCATAGACATATGTTGCATTGTCAATGGTAAAAATTAAAGCATGCAAATATGCACTCGCATTTGATTTGCTTGAATCCACTATTGAGTCAATTGTAATTCAAGTGGAGCATAAAATTGGATTTGTGTTTGATCGAAGCAAATAGCAAAAGTTTATGATTAATGCTAAATTTGAATATCATGTGAGATATACAATAACAGTATTTAGAACGACTGGATATAACCCTCTTTGTCGAGCAAGGTCTGCGCTAAAACGAGTAATTTTAGAGTTGCTTCAAACTTTAAACGCATTTGTCTCAAAAACACTTTTTTTGAACTCGCGGCCATGATTGCTTTATTTAAATGAATCAAAATGGGTTCGACGCAGAATTGTCACAATTTTCGGGTGACCCTCAATTAATTTTAAACATTTTTTTACTATTTGTTTTTTTACACTGAACTACAAAAAAATATACCCAAAATCGATATGTCATTTTTCGATGCCCGACATTTTGTAAAAACAAATCGCTAAATTTTTTTCGAGCTTCACCCGAAAATGACATCTATACTGATTATAACCCCGTTTTTCTTTTTCATTTCGGACAACTTGAAGACGAGAAATCGTGGCCGCCAGCTAATTTTTTTTTTTTTTGAGGTGGAGAATATTTTGAACGACCCTCACATGAAAAAAGTGTTTCTTTACTAATTTCCATTAATTCCGAACACAAAAAAAAAAAGAAAATTGAACAAACACTTTTCGTTTTTCGTCAAGAATTTTTCCAAAAATGGTCCAAAAACAGCCTAGCGAAGGAGACAATCCCCTTAACGGATAATATTTGAAGGCATGTTAGTTTGAATATTCTAAAGCCCTTAAGATATTTCAATATCGTTTTCTAAATGCGTACACTTCATTATGAGTTCATTAACTGCAAAAAATATTGACCTACATATTAATTCCAGTTCATTGTATATGCATTTTCTTATATTTTCCACAGCTTCTCGACGCAATAACAAGCAGCAAAACCAGCAGCTGCAAAAGCTTTGCGAAACTACTTTCCCTAGCGGACTACACAAAGTGAACGACCATTATTTGTGTCATGAGGGGCGAAACGCTCCGCACTATCTGAGACCCGTTTGTAGGTACCTACTTTGTTGGTGTGTGGCGTCTGTTTTTTTTTAATTTTTTAATTTTTTGTTAATCGTGATGATCAGTTGTGCAGACATCAAATTTAAGTGATGCATAACAAAAAAAAAAAAAATAATAATAAAATTCAAGAGTGTGAGTACGTGCAATTTCGCACATATGAGGAAGTTTTTCCAACTTCATCAACATCCGTTGTCTGCGGGGAGTCGGTCAATGCCGCGTAATTCAGTTATGATTGATTATGTGTACGCAGATGAGGCAATTGAAGCCGAAAAGCTGCCTACATTTCATTGTAAATTATTTATGATCGTTAAGCTCAATTAGCGAAATCAGTGAAAATAAAAGAAATAAAAAAAAGAAAATAAATTTTAAATAAAATAACACAAATTTCAATCAAAAATTTTCTTATCAAATCTTGGTCCATAGAAAGTGTATCTGTTTGGGGGTCATTCAATTAAATGCGATAAACAAAAGTTTATAAATAAAACGAGAAAACAAGGAAAAGTTCTCTTGTTCAAATCATTTTTATCAGCATTTTGCAATGAATTACTCAAAGTTGAGAATTGTTGGAAATAAAAATGGACGATCAGTACTGTATTTCAAATATTGTCCTCGTATCTTATTTGAAACACTAAGGGTCACCGTTAGCTCTCTTTAAAGTCTTGGGATAATTTTGTCTATCATCTAATTTTTCATATAGTCATATCCACTATCTTAGCTGGAAGTCGAACCCAGTGCCTTTCGCATCGCAAGTTAGCATCTCAACCACCCAGCGGGAATTTGTGTCAGACCTTACAAAGTGCATGATTTTAAGGACAATTATTTAATATGAATTATTTTATTCATTCGAAATGAAACGGAATGCAATAAACGATGGATAGAAATGTAATGTGTCATCACTTAAACGTTGTTTTCTGCATTGAAAAAAAAAAGGCAAAATAGAAGGATTCTTTAAAAGTTTTTCTTACAGAAGCGATGAATTACAACACATTTCGTAGGCGGTAATGCATACGACCTCATATACCATCCTAGTATACTTTTGTTCGAGCGTGGCCGTTCTGTTGAGCCGACGCCTACCACCACCACATAAATAAAGCTATTGGTGGGCAGCTCGCCCACAATCTCGTATACTTTGTAGGCTGTTGGTAGGCAGTTCGCTTACAATCTCGTATACTTTGTAAGCTATTAATAGGCAGGTCGCTTACAATCTCGTATACTTTGTAAGCTGTTGGTAGGCAGTTCGCTTACAATCTCGTATACTTTGTAAGCTGTTGGTAGGCAGTTCGCTTACAATCTCGTATACTTTGTAAGCTGTTGGTAGGCAGTTCGCTTACAATCTCGTATACTTTGTAAGCTGTTGGTAGGCAGTTCGCTTACAATCTCGTATACTTTGTAAGCTATTAATAGGCAGGTCGCTTACAATCTCGTATACTTTGTAAGCTGTTGATAGGCAGGTCGCTTACAATCTCGTATACTTTGTAAGCTGATTAGTAGGCAGGTTCGCTTACAATCTCGTATACTTTGTAGGCTGTTGGTAGGCAGTTCGCTTACAATCTCGTATACTTTGTAAGCTGTTGGTAGGCAGTTCGCTTACAATCTCGTATACTTTGTAAGCTGTTGGTAGGCAGTTCGCTTACACTCTCGTATACTTTGTAAGCTATTAATAGGCAGCTCGCTTACAATCTCGTATACTTTGTAGGCTGTTGGTAGGCAGTTCGCTTACAATCTCGTATACTTTGTAGCTATTAATAGGCAGGTCGCTTACAATCTCGTATACTTTGTAGGCTGTTGGTAGGCAGTTCGCTTACAATCTCGTATACTTTGTAAGATATTAATAGGCAGGTCGCTTACAATCTCGTATACTTTGTAGGCTGTTGGTAGGCAGTTCGCTTACAATCTCGTATACTTTGTAAGCTATTAATAGGAAGGTCGCTTACAAACTCGTATACTTTGTAAGCTGTTGGTAGGCAGTTCGCTTACAATCTCGTATACTTTGTAAGCTATTATTAGGCATGTCGCTTACAGTCTCGTATACTTTGTAGGCGATAGTCACTGTTCGCCGCTGGGTTATGCAAAACGGAAAGTCTTACATTTCGAATGACATCGCCGTGTTCAAAATAATGTGTTATTCGATCAATATAAGGTGCATCAAATATTCTTTTTTGCCGTCTATGCCTTACGTTTTCCCGCTGGGCAACTACGGTACAGAAGCCGAATACCTCGTAATTAATTAAAAAAAAAATAAATAAATGGAAGCTGCTTAAGTATTCAACGACGCCGTAGTACATTGAACATTGAATCCCAATAACTAACTTAATTACTAATAACCGTACGACTAGTTATGCAAATCAATGATGAATGTAAGCATCCATCTGGCGAAGCATGGAGTATCTTTATGACAATAGTTCATGGTTGCATTCTTAAATAATAAACAAGTAAAAATATAACTGCCTAAAATTTAAAAAAATAAATAAATATTTTTTTCAAACACAATAAATGAAGGTCACATTATTTTCGTAATTTTTCATATGCTCATAAAATAAAAAATGAAAAAAAAAAATCGCACACCGTAAGTAGGGCAAAATTAGTTCATCTGCTGCATGTACGCATATTTAACGATTGTGAAAACAAAAACAGAGTTTGAAAAATTCTTCTGAAGAAACTTGTTATGCAATATCTATATCAGGCTTATGTTCAAAATACATGTATACATACCTGCATAAAAACATACAGCCGTGCGTTAAGCGAAGATAACTGGTTTTATTCATCTTCCGTTGTATTCTCCTTAGTTGCTTTCCGATAGGAGCACTGTAGTTGTGACCCTGAAAATATGAAATGCACTGTAAGTTATTTTTGTATATTGTAGGTATATCCATAAATATTACACCGTAATGAGCATTTTGAATTACTGAAATTCAATATGCAAAATTGCTTTACGGAAATTTCTGAAAATTCATTTTGGTTCCTTATTTCTATTGTGTGATAATCTAAAAGAGAAAACAAAAAACTGACTTTGACGAGGCTTTTGTTTTGTTTTGTTTAATTTTGTTTTCAGTTACAGATATGCAAATTGTTAATTGCGCTTGAAAAGTGTAAATAAAAAAGTGCGGGTGCTATAGATTGATTTGAATCACACTTACGTATACTGCGCGGAATAAGGTCATATCTTTTTGAAATCGTTTTTATGCTGGAGAGGCTGTGATTCTCTTTTACGAGCAATTGCATTTGATCGAATCGAATCGCGGATAGAATGCAGCGAGAATCTCACTCTTTAATGCAAATTCTGTAACCGATTTGTCTTTTTTTAATTGATTTTTTTTTTGCTGCATTATAGTCCGAAAATGCTTCACACGATGATTGTGAGCTTAAGCGTAGCCTAGAAAATATTAATATTCAATATAAATAAGACTTAAAGTTATAAATTAAAAATTTGATGTTCTAAGTAAGTCTAAGAAGATCGGTCGTTTATTCTGTAATTTTTGTACTTGACACACTCTGTGTCGAGGGTATATTGCATTTGTGTGGTTGTCAGTGGCGGATTAGAGTGTCATGGGGCCCGGGGCTTAAATAGTGATGGGGCCCCTGATGCTATATTTGGTGCAGTTTTTTGAAATAAGGAATAGCTGCTAAAGTCAATTTTTATTAGAACAATATAAATTCTTTCAAAGGAATGAACCACAAAGGAAACATTTTATATATGAGCCCTTGATTTTGAAAGTGGTAAAAGTCAAAAATTTTATTAAGATATCATAAAATTAAATTTTTTATTTCATAAAATTTTTAATTTTAAAGCAATTTTACGGGAAACATTTTCTTTGAAATATTTTGATCACATTTTATTTGCCCGGCCCTACCATTGGGGCCGGTATAGCTCAGAGCATAATCGGATGGTGGTTGTGTGTAACACCCAGAACCAGTCCATATAGGCCATACAATATATATAAATATAGAAATGATCAGCGTCACCAGCAGACCCGATTTTGCCATGTCCGTCTGTCTACATACATTTTTCTTATCGAAGGAGTTGAGCTATATTGACAAAATTTGGTATGCATGTTCACGGGGACATGGGGAAGAACAAGTTCAAGAATGGACCCGATCGGACCATTTTTAGGGGTACCTCCAGTACTAGGGTCTGTTATGAAAATCACAAAAACTGCTCTAAAACCAGAGTTTTTCAAGATATTTTGATTAATTCCTATGGGACTTGAACGAATTTTGGCACTTATGCTTCCTTTGCAGCCATAAACATCCTCCCAAAAAATTTCCTTGATCGGTTTGTTATTAAGGGTAGCTCCAGTACTAGGGTCTGTCACAAAAATCCCAAAACTACCTCAAAATCGGACTTTTTCAAAATATTTCAATGAAACTTAGAATTTGAGTGTATATTTAAGCCTCCGATTAGAATTGCAAAAAAAATGGAAGAGTGGGCGTGGCAGAAGGGCGTTTTTCGAAAATTGTCTCCGTCACCCGAAATTCAAATGGGACGAAAGTTGGCATGTGTGCTTCCTTTTTAGCCATAAACATCATATCCAAAAATTTTCTTATCGGTCCATTATTAAGGGTGCCTCCAGTACTAGGGTCTGTCACAAAAATCCCAAAACTGCCCCAAAATCAGACTTTTTCGAATTATTTGAATGAAATTTAGAATGTGGGCGTATATTTAAGCCTCCGATTAGAATTTCAAAAATTTTGAAAAGTGGGCATGGCTAAGGAGCGGTTTTCACAAAGCAATTGAACAAAAGTCGGTATATGGGGTCCCGGTTGGCCTTAAAAATCTCTTGAATATTCTTTCTTATTCTTAATGGTCGTGTTTTTTGGGCGTGTTTTAAAAATAATTTAAACATGCGTGTCTGTGTCGGGCATTGTATTGTTGACTATAACACCCTTACTTGTTTTACAAAAGCCATATTTTTGTTTCAATAAAATTCAAAAAATATATTTCAAAAGAAAAGAAATATGAAATAATAGAATCACCGACCGATCAGTCGATGTTTTTGAGTATATCCCTATTGGGATGAAAATTATTCTGGTTATCATTGACAAGGTAATCGAAAATGTATAGAAAAAGATAAGCCCAAGAATGAGTTGAAAAAAAAACAGATCAACTGTAGAAGCAAACTTGTTTCTTAGAGGAGGAATGAATAAAAAATTATTTGTATGTAAAAGTCCGAGTCCACAAGCATGCTACGTGCTACGTGATTATTTTGTTCAAAAATCACCGAAGAACTAGTTTCTTGAGATCTTTATGCATTTCAAATTTCAAATTTTTAAATAATTTCAGCTATGAATTCAAAAATCAATAAGAAAAAAGATCACAGTCTTAAATGGCTTCGGTTAAAGGCTTTTAAGCCGTTACATTTCAAGATAATTAGAACAGGATTAGATTTCAATTGAATTATTATTTTTACATAGGTACATTGAGAAAAAAAAGAGAGACTAAAAATAAGAAGATGCTTTTAAATAAGGTTGAAGAGAATAAAATTTAAGAAACTTGTTATCAATTAAAAAGAAATATTTCAAACGTAATATTCAAATTTTGATAAGAACCATTACAGCTTCGACAGCATTATCATCATCATAATGGGCACAGTACACGACGTTTCTCCAGATTATTAACTGTACGCAGCTGTTGGTTCATGTCCAAAAGTCTGTGATTATAAGGTCTGACTGCACGCATCTCATCTAAGGATGGGAAACTCGTAGAGAGCTGCAATTGAGCACGTAGACCAAAACATAAGCCGCTGTGCCGTATTTATTTATTTTTTTTTTTTTCTACCGGCATCCAGTGCAATGATTACAACATGTCGAAAGGTGACTCGAACTGCTAACATTCCTTCAAATAAAAAACAAAAAAAGGGAGAAGACAGATTATTTTACAAAACATAAATTGAGTGCATGGTGCATTTCAATTACGATCAATGCCAAAGATTCATTCACAGGTAGATATGTTTGAAGGGAATAAAAATTTGAAATTTTCTATTCGGAATTTTTTTTCTACTTACCTTTGAAGTGCGCACAATTTCGTTGTATGTGTATTCTGAAAGCCATATCAATCTATGGGAGTCTTATGCTACAAACCAGGGGTTAAACTGTTTTTTTTTTTTTTTTTTTTTTTTTTTTTTTGGTTTGTATGAAAATGAACTGCGCATTTCTTGTTTTGGTCTACGTGCGCTTGAGAACGCGTCCCGCTTGAGCGGAATAGATTTTCATAGATTTCTGGGCTCGGGATGCATTGGTATAAAATGAATTTCTAGAAACCAGTTGGATAGTTATGAAAGCATACTACAGATAAGATATATTAGAGTTTGTTATAAATAAAATTTCATTTGTCTAAAAACGAGAGTTCTAAACCGGCTTTTTATACCCGGGATATTCTGTGTCGAGGGTATATTGCGTTTGTGTGCAACGCCCAGAACCAGTTGAGATAGACCCTACAAAATATATATATATTGAAATGATCAGCGTCACCAGTCGATGTATGTCGTCTGTCATGTCTCGTCTGTCTGTCTGTCTGTCTGTCTGTCTGTCTGTCTGTCTATATACAGTTTTCTTATCGAAAGAGTTGAGCTATCTTGACAAAATTTGATATGCGTGCTCACGGGGACATGAGTAAAAACAAGTTCGAGAATGGACCCGATCGGACCATTTTTAGGGGTACCTCCAGTACTAGGGTCTGTTATGAAAATCACAAAAACTGCTCTAAACCCAATATTTTTCAAGATATTTTGATGAAATTTGATATGTGAACATATTTCAAAGCGAAAAATGTGATTTTAAAAAAATTGTAAAAGTGGGCGTGGCAGAAGGGCGTTTTTCGAATATTGTCTCCGTCAACCAAAATTCAAATGGACTTGAAGGTATGATTTCTTTGTAGCCATAAACATCATATCCAAAAATTTTCTTGATCGGTCCATTATTAAGGGTACCTCCATTACTAGGGTCTGTCACAAAAATCCCAAAACTGCCCCAAAATCAGCCTTTTTCGAAATATTTCAATGTAATTTAGAATTGGCGCGTATATTTAAGCCATCGATTAGAATTTCAAAAAAAAAATTGGAATAGTGGGCGTTTCAAAGAGGCGGTTTTCACAAAGAAATTGAACAAATGTCGGCATAGGGGCCCCTGATGGCCTTCAAAATCTCTAGAATATTCTTTCTTAATGGTCCAGTGTTTTGGGCGCCTTTTAAAAATTTCGTTCCCCGGGAATATTCAGAATCGGGCTTTATATACAATTTCGTTTCCCTAACTCGAAGTCTCCCCTTTAACTCGAACTACTCCTTTGGCTAATGATGGTTCGAGCTATGGAAATTTGACTGTATAGTTTTTCCCTTCAAGGCGACACATTTCTTCATATAGAAATGCATTCAAAAGTCACCCTTACAATAATTTCGTTCGTTCTTTTTCTCTTTACTCTTTGTTCAGAAAATGCAGCGATCAACAAAGAGATCGATAAAGGCGAAATTTCTTTGTGCACAAATGTTTTTGTCTTGTTGCTGGATATATGTACATATGTATGTTTGAACAAAGAAATCTCAAAAAAAAAAGCCTATGCCCTTTGCCGATCGATTAAAATGCGCTTAAGCTGTTCTCGTCTTGACACAATGCATTTGTCTCGCAACGTGGCCTTTCCGGCAATAATGAAAAAATAAAAAATAAAAACCAAAATTTTAATTCGCACAGCTTTGTCTCAAAGTCTACTTGTAGAGCACACACTTTGCATGGAGGGAATTAAATATTTACTTTATCATTACACGATTACACACATATGCCTCGATATATCCACGTTCTGCCAAGATCCCTTCTTCTATATTATGTGCAACGTTGTTATTTTGCCCTCATATGAATTTATGTACATAATTTTTTTTTTTTTTTTTTTTGTTTGTTGTTTTTGTTTACTGTTTATTTTTCTTTTCTTGTTTTTCTTCTCGAAGCCATTCGATGCGATTTCATTTGAAGTCAAACCGGAGTGAATGGATTCAAATCGTTTTCGAACGCTTAAGCGCACGGTTGTCTCTGCGGAACAGCGAGCCAGCATTTTTATACTGAGAAGTGAATCAAAAAATATTAAAAAATAAATAAAAAAAAAGAAAGTGGATGAATTTTTTTTTTTAAATAAAATTTCATTTGAGAAGTTATTTAAAAAGCTGATGTGAAGCTTATACAAAAATCTGTTTCTCACCGTTGAAGAAAGTCTCAAAATAACTCGATTAAACCCAAGAACAACGCAACGATTTAATGTACGGTGTCGTAGAAATTTGATATTTTTTTATTACCTGAAAACACATTTTCAAATTGCTAACGCCGAGAGCTTATAGCGAATAAATTTTTCATTCAAAATGTCTTTTGCAACGATAATGACACGCGGCATTTTGCGCACTTCGCGAGAAGTTATCGAACGCAATATGTCGGTTGGAGCTGTAACGATGTTACATGGACAAGTCAATGTGGATATCAACGTAAGTTGGTGGCGAATAAAACTAGACAGATTCTCGTTTCCAGAGAGAAGGAAAACTGAATTTTTTTTTCTATATCAAATTATGGCAAAACTTGTTTTTCTTCGCGTAAAAGATCTTTGGAAAAATTCTTCAAGCTTACTTCGAGCCGAACATACTTAAAAAAAAATTTGAAAAATTCTTTCTGTGCTACTTAAATGAACTTGCGATCTTTTTTTCTAAGCAATATAATTGAATTGAAATTTTCAAACACTTCAAATATCGGTAGTTTAAAAGCTCGGATATTATTTTATCCCATTCAGTTTCCAGCTTCCATAAAGTATCATCTCATAAGTAGATTCCAAGTGAACCAATTTCCTTTTTGCCGGTATTTTGAACACACAGTTTCACAGTAATCAAAGTGGAGTTAACCCTTTCGCATCTGCAGGATTATATATTTATGTATGTCCCAGGTAAAGTTAAAGCACGACTAAATTAAAAATTTACCATGTAATATGCGGCAACATATAAGACGAATGGAACACATTGATCCCAGGGGCTACCACTCATCCCGCTCAAAAATTTAAAGATTTTAAAATGCATTCATTTATTTATTTTTTTGACTAAAGTAAACTTAATTAAAGCAAACAAATATATGAAACTTCAAAAAAAAGCCGCTGCGAAAGGGTTAAGAAATAAGATCACAGTCTTAAATGGCCTCGGTTAAAGGCTTTGATGCCGTTACATTTAAGATAATTAGAACAGGAAATTGAAATACGAGTTACACATCGAGCGGCCAACAATGCCTACCGCCTACAAAGTATACGAGACTGTAAGCGACCTGTCTATTAATAACTTCAAAGTATACGAGATTGTAGGCGATCTGCCTACCAATAGTTTACTTTATGTGGAGGTAGTAGGCGTTCACTCTACAGAACGGCCACGCTCGCTCAACAGTATACTAGGATGGTATATGAGGTCGTAAGCATTACCGCCTACGGCTTATGAAATGTTTAACGGTTCATAGCTTCTGTAGACAGCATTTTGGCCGCTGGGATCAAACTTTTTACTAAAATTTGCTGCTCATCTTTCTAATTTGAAAAAATTCTCAAAATTAGAATCGAAAATATATAGGTACCTACTTAGAAATAATCATAATCAGTAGCACTAATTAAAAGAATTCCACCATTTTAGTAAATATTTATGTAGGTACATACTTAATTATTGTATTTATATGCTTTCAATTTGGAACAAGTCCCAATACCAATACATTTGGCTGTGTATTTTCAAAAGAATAATCGCGGTTTCAATTTTTTTTTTTTTTTTTTTTAATTTAAAAATAACGAGCGACTGTACACTTGCGAATTGAGTCCACTTGAGCAGGGGGGGAAATTGCGAGTTTAAAGTCGAAATAAAAATCAAAATTGCACGTCTGTGTGGATTGAGACAGGCCGGTTTATGATATGGGGTGAAAAATATTGAAAGCGAAATGTGCGTCCGTCCTCGAGTTGTTGATAAGCAAACATAGGAGCTGAAAGCAAATAAAAGTTCAAAACAAAAACACAGGAAAGAAAGAGAGCGACAGAGAGAGAGAGAGAGTCAGAGAGAGTGGAAGGAGAGAGAGAGAAAGAGAGGGAGAGCAGAAAGGAGCATGCAAGAGTAAAAAAAAGCAACAGGTAGCCCAGCAAGTCACTATGAAAGAAATACATAGGTAAATAAAAACAAATTTTGCCTTATGCAATAAAATACGAATAAAATACCGATTCCTTATTTGAGAGGACGAGCAAAGAATGGCGTTACATTCAAATAAATATTGATTTGAAAGAGAATAAAAGAAAAAAAAAAAAACGGAATTCCAACAAGTGCTTATCGTCGTATTTTGATCATTCATATATGCTTATATACTTTGTTAGAGTCAATAATACCTTGGTTTATTATGTACGGAAGAAATCGATCTGCAGGTCAATGGTAAAGGTCTACTTTTTTTTATTTTCAAGGTTTTGAGTTTTGTTTTTATAACTGAAAATGAAAACGATTGAAAATGCTTATTATAATGACTGTTCGTTTTTCCGTTTCTTTTTATAGCTAGATGATATACCAAAATATTGAAGCGAAAAATGTAAATTGAGTTGTTTGCAGTAAAGGTGCGCTTGTTGAGCCTTGAGACTAATTTTTAAAGAGCTTTGCCGTTGATATAGTTTAAAATTCTATATTATATTATAAAATATTATTATTTAAAGGATTATTTAAAGAGAGCAATAGTATTGATTTTTTTTTTGTTAAACCGCCCAGCAACATAATGGCCCAGCGGCTTACAGAAGCGATGGATGATCGGTAACACATTTCGTAGTTGCTTACGACCTCATATACCATCCTAGTATACTTTTGGTCGAGCATGGCCGTTTTGTAGAGTGAAGGCATATCACCACCACATAAAGTGAGCTAATGGTAGGCAGTTCCCTGCAATCGCGTATACTTTGTAGCTATTAATATTCATGTCCTTACAGTCTCGTATACTTGGTAGGCGGTAGGCACTGTTAGCCGATGGGGACTTCTTTTTGGTCGGCAAATTTGAGGCAATTCGAAAACTCGATATATTTTTTTTATTTCGCGATTTTGATTCAACTGTGTGGGATTTGAACTTCGGAACTCTCGTTTTCTAGTCATGTGCTCTCTCATCCACACCATGTTTGCCAAATCGGTGTTAGTGGATTTTTTTCGTTTATAAGTTTAAAGTCAAATTCAATTTTTTTTTAATTTTTCCGTAGAAAACATATAAACTCAAAAATAATACCATACCATTTTTTTTTTATACCATTTTAAGAATAGTTTAATTTGAGTATTTTTATACAAAAATTTTTCTTTGTTCAAAAGTTCTCAAAAGAAATTAAGTTTTTAAAGTCAAAATAGCTTCGGCTTCATAAACCTTTTTATTTCGCACAATTTTTTATCTCTTTTAAAACTGTATATGTTAGGTAATTGTCTTAGGGCCGGTCTTTTAGAGCCTGGTTAATAATACCCATTGGTTATTTCCAGTGTTAACTATAGATTATGTCTTTTGAACTCTGGTTAGGTTAACAAAGTATTATTAATCGGTCGAATTTTGTCGGTTAAGGGCATTTAACTGTGGGTTTATATATAATAACTTTGCCCTTTGATTCAAAAGTCTCAATCAGACTTTAAAAGACCGGCCCAAATTTTCTATAAAAGTTTAATTATACTACTTCTAGACCACAATTTTTGAGATCTCAAGGCAGTATTTAAATTTATGGTATTTTTTAACTCTAAATTTTAGCGGTTTCAAAGCATGTTAAGTAAAAACAGAGAAAGAGGCGAATAAAAATCAAAACAAAGAACAAAGCGAACGCTTGTGGGATTGCTTCAAAAATTCTTATAAACATTCAAATAAATAATTTTCAAACATTTCTTATTCAAAACACGTGTTTCAAAAGTCAGGCCGGCAATTAAATTTTACCAAAAGACGAAAATAAAGGCGCGCATGCGCAGCAAACACTTTGACGAACAACTTCATTTCACATTTAATTAGCAAAAAAAAAAATTACAAATAAAACGGACAAGGCAGACGTGACTGCATTCTTAAGCAGAGCGGTCTCAGAGCCTCAGAAAGTTCGACGAGTTCAACAAACATATGCGTTCACTAAAAAATACATCGAACAAGCTTCTTAAGTGACGTAATCTGCGCTCTTTAGAGATATTTATGGTGAAAATGTTAAAAATTGAGACTGAGTATCTTTGCAGAGGAAATTGAAACGAAAAGTGTTTTTGATATGGAAAAATTTAGCACAGACGGCTTTTAATTAAAAACTTAAAAATTCCTAACATTGTTTGCTTTTTGAAAGGCCTGTTTTGATAAAGTTGATTGGTAATAACGCATTTTTGCCAAGTGTATAAAAAATCTGCTTATTTTGATCGTTCATTTATATCTCTGCATGTTGTGATGTGTTTTCGACTTTTTTTTTTTTTTATTTTTTTTTTTTTAGACAGCTCATATTTTCAGAAGCTTTCTCGAATGTCCACTTATTTATTTAATGTGGCCAATCATGAATAGAATTTCAAGTGAATATTTCGCTATTTTTCATAAGAATTTCAATTGAAACTAGCGACGAATTTTTCTTTATAATAGATCATATAAACATGATTGCTGATAAGTGAATAGAATGAAAGTGATTTGTGTATCAAGAACACTGTAGTCGCCATAGCAGAGACACAATTTAACTTGCCGATCATAGGCGTCTGTTGATTTCGATAGTAGAGCTATCATCAATATAAAGATAGAATTTTTCGCCGGTGAATATCCATTAGATGGATTCTGCATAGAGCTTATCGGTTACAGTTTCATTGTTTTATACTCTACATTCAATTCTCATTGACTTCATTTAATTTCATTCTTGAAATTCTTTATGAAGAGTCTTCATTGAATACTTTTTACTGTGCCCCATGGAGACAAGCATGAATGAACGTGATATGATATGATTGAACGTATCATGTGCATAAAAGCAAGTTTAAGCATTTGTGAGATACATTTGTGAAGCTTTGAACTCGTTTTTCTCCAAACTAGTTTTTTGGACCGTTCACCTTCATTCAATTAGGTCTTCTTCTCTTTCAACCTTATTAATATTGAAAAAAAAAAAAAAATATTATGACCGCTTACTCCAACTTCTTCTATCTGGCATTTAACTTCAATTTCTTTGAGTTTCTTGAACTGTTTTTTAATTGCTTTTCTCTTCTTTTATAATTTTAGCACTCCGCATTGGTTCACCATAGTCCAGCAGCTTCTCCATCGACTTTTTCCTCAAAGAGTACAATGCCGCAACTATTGGCACGCAAACAACTATTGATGGAATCCAAAAAATGTGGTGGAATCATTACATGCAAGCGTGGCTATCATGAGAAATCGGCAAAGCCATCAGCTCGTCGGCAAGACGACAGTGATAGCGATTCAGAGTCGGATGATGAATATGAACGCAAGCGCCAAGACAAACATAAGAAGCATAGTCAGCGTGTAAGTAAAAAACTAAAAAAAAAAATAATAATATTACTGAAAATATGAAATAATCGAATAAGTTGCTATCACTTAATTATGCCTTATGCCTTACAGGGTGACTCCGAATTCTGGCGTCGCAAAATGCGTACATTGCATCGTATTTTAGATGTTAACCGTGATGGTGTCATATCTTTTGAAGATTTCAATCTTCTCGCGAAGCGTTTCACAGACTTAGGTCACTTGACGCCAGAGACTTCGGCCGAACTGATTGAGGTGATGAAGCAAACCTGGCAAGAGCAATTCGGTGAACTGAGTCCTTACAATCTTCTCACCGCCGAACAGTTCCTCACCGATATACATCATCGTTTAAATGATAAAAAAATGGCGAAACGCATCGCACGATTTTTGCCATATTTCTTTAAGGCAAGCTCTATATATAATTCATAGGGTGTTTCTAATTTTTAATCGTTTATTTTCTGGAATTCTATAGGCAGTTGATTATGATCATACTGGTCACTTGGATCTCGATCAGTATAAATTATTTTTCCGTTGCCTTGGCTTGACTGATGAAGATGCTGCTATTTCTTTTGCTGTGATAGACCAAAATGGCGACGGTCAATTGTCCTTGAAGGAGTTCATTCATTTGGGTCGACAATTTTTCCTAACCGAAGACGAATCGAAAATATCAAAAATGTTCTGGGGTCCACTGATTGATCATTGACTTGTAGATCATGCGCATAATGCTTTGCTTGAACTAATCGGACGTGGTCGTTGGTCAGACCTTCAGCAAGCAAGTCGAATTTTGAGCATCATTTGTGCGCGTAGCATATTTGAGAATATCGAGAGCTTCGGAAAGGACGATGAAAATTATTTTAAGCTATTTTTCTACGTTAACTCATTAATATTATTGACTATTTTGTGGCGCGCATGGAAAGGTGGCGAGCTGCAGGAATTTATTATTAAACTTTTAAAAAACTTTAATAAAACACGTAAAAAATCAAAAAAAAAAAAAGAAATCCGTGACTTATTGGGATGTAAGTCTTCTCGAACTTCAAATGTTCACGATTTTATTGATACGTCTTACTTCCTTTATTTGACTGGCGATTTCATTTGATCTGGAACGAAACAAGAAAGAAACAAATTAGCAGGACACTCAAGTATTTAATATCCTGATAAAAACATACACATACAAACGCCCGAAACGTTTTATGGGGAACTCAAATTCATGGTTGACGAAAACTCAAATTCATGGTTGACGAAAGTGAGTTAGATGAAAGCACTCAATTTGAGCAAAAGCTCTCTACTATACTCTGCATGTCTATGCTAAAGGTCCGTGTCTGAGGTAGGTCTGCACAACAATAGTTCGAGTCTGTGCTATGCTTGCACCAATTCCGGTTCATGTCTATATAAAGTGAATTTTTCTTATTTTCAGACGAACATGTTAAATATTGCATGCCAATTTTCAAAGCCCTAGGGCAACTCCTTCTATGATTTCCCAAAAAATGTATGGAGTTCAAGCGCTTAACCTCCATACATTTCTTGGTAAATGAAAAGTAAGTCAAAAGTGTGTCTCAACTAGATCTCTATACCAAAAGTTTGCGTCTGGACTAGATCTCTATACCAAAAGTTTGCGTCTGAACTAGATCTCTATACCAAAAAGTTCGTGTCTGGACTTGATCTCTATACCATGAAATTTGGCAAGACAAAGTCATCAGTCACTTCACCAGGACGTATAGTTAGCTCTTTTGGGGACAATGTAATCGTAGAAGGCTGCGGTCTATATGCTAGGATTTCATTAGCTATTTTTACTTCGATTGGACATTAGATAATCGATTCTTGAAAAAAAAAAAAAATTCAACGATAACAAAAACGTCGATCGGTGCTTGTTCCCCAGGGACTTGAATTCATGAAGATGCTCCAAATATCCGAGAAATGACTTTACAAAAAGGACAAAGACCTTTTCTTGTCACACTTTTTAAAATTATTCACCTATTACGATTTTATTCACATTGATATGTTGCACCGGATCTTCTTCAGGGACTCAGAGATATCTTATAATACTTCCTTTCTTTTGTTCTTTCTACAACTCTCACAGGGGTCCTAAGGACTGGTTTCATGCAATGCTTTTAGAGACGAAAGAAATTTATTACCCTAAAAGACTTGATTCGACAGAACTTCGAGGACAAAGCAAGTCGCCTGTAGCCTCTTGTTGCTTTCCGAGCCTATTTTAATCATAATTTGAAATTCCTCAAAAGAATTAAAAAGTTTCTTTGTCATACTTACAATTGCGTAAGGACTTCATGGATCGTTTGTTCGTGGCGTTCTGGTAATTCGAATAAATCTTGCATTCTGTTTTCCATGAATTTTTTTATCTGAAAATGAAACAAGATTTTTTTATAAAAAAAAACTTATTCTAATTTTCGAATCATATTATACTCACGTGGTAATTTTGTTTGTTAATAGTTTCACGGGCTTTAGCTAAATTTATTTTCAGGTTTTTCGTTGCCTTGCTTAGTCGTTCAACTTCCTGTTTAAATTCCTTTTCAGCGAGTATATTGCTCGGCAGACTTGTATTAGCCTGCCTCATAAGCTCTTGACTCCTATAATTTAAATAAAATTTGGACGTAAGTCAGAAGCTGCATATATGTATAAAGAAATATAAACATCATTCTTACTTCTTAAGGAGCGCCTCTTGCTGATCACTCAACTCCTCAAAACGTTCGGCCAAGCGATGTGCCTGTTCGCGTATTTGTTCGCGCTCCTCCTCCAAATGCTGTATATCGCGATATTGCTGTTCTTTGCGCAGCAAAATATCATCGACACGCTTATGAAATTCATAACGCACTTGCTTATGACGCTCCAGATATTGTGTCCGTAAGACCTCAATAGCTTGGGTCAAGAGCTCATAGCATTCATGAGGTTCTGGGTCACTTGATTTGTCAACCGAAAGTATTGGCTGTGCAACCGTACGTTTGAGCTTATTTTTAATATGATCAACAAAGGATGGTGCTTGAAGCAGCTCCTCTAATTCTTTATCTTTCGTGTGATCGAGTTGCTTTTCCGAAATGCTCATTTTTGTCTCCAGCAATAATTGTGGATCGACAACCAATTTCAGACTTATAATCTGTCCTGAACCGAGCAAAAGTACGATACCAGATGGTGATTGAAATAAAACGAAGCCAAGCACCGGGTTCACACCTTTATCATTGTCGATTTTCGTGCAAACAAGATATTCTGCTGACGATGGTGTTGAAAGTGAGGTTATGTCAGTCGCAACTACGGAAAAAAGTTCAAAGCCAGTTTTTGAATTTTTAAACAACTCAAAGTAGATTTAGGCGTTTTGCTTACCATCACCTTCCAAGAAACGTTGAAGTTCATGTATAAAATTAACTGTCACCACATGAAGGCCCGCATTATGAAAAGCGAAATAGCGTAGCTCATTTATGAAGTCCCTGAAAAGATCATAGCGTTACCTTAATGTAGAAAGGCCCTAACTAACAAATTTAGAATTTTACAGGAGAAATAAAAAACTTAATTTAAACCAAAAAAATACAGGAATGAAATGTCTTTTGATGGAGTTTAAGTTTAAAACCATAGAAAAATTGAGTACTCAAACAAAATTGTATTTCTTTTTTTTTTATAAAGTTATGTAATATAGGGCTTTTTGAGTGTGGATTTTCTTAAAAGTAATTGTAAGTTTGGGCTTTTGGGATCAAGTGAAAGGTTGCGCGTTTATCGCAGAATAATCATGATAAATATAAAAAAAAGTTTTCAAAATATGAAGGGGCAATTCCATGAATACGGTCCAACGGGAGGGATCGTTTCTCCTGGAACTATCCGAAGAATAAATTTAAATAGAAATATATTCAACGGAAAATTCATTCATGTCTTCCATACAAAGCTTCTATCTTTGAAAAAATAGCTCATATTCGGTATTTATGTCGGTTTTGTAATAGATCAATTGCGAAGATTCATATCAAAGGGCGCATAACGTATTAACAGCGAAAATTTACCAAAATGCATGTAAATCTTCGTATCAAACCGATGATGATTAAGGGCGTAACTATTAATCAGTCGAATTCAAGGGATGTAACTTCGGTATCAACCGTGAATTTGCCGGTTTATTAGGGATGGCCGGATATGAGATTTCCGGATAACCAATATGATAGTCGGATAATAGTGATCAAATCGGTCGGATATCTGAAAATATTTTTCTCTGTATGAAATGGTACTTTCGCTGGCCACAATTGAACAGATTGTCCGAAATAAATGATTTTCTGGCAACGCCATTCATTGGTATAACATAATATAGAGCTGGAAAACATTCGATTCCACTATTGATATTATCGATGTTTTTAAATTTCATTAAACTAAATTAATTATTTATCACAAAAAATAATAACCAAATCTAGCTTATGGTAAAAAAATAGACAATCGCAATAAAAACTTGGATAATCCTTAAAATTAAAAAACATCAATCTGATTCTAATTATCTAACTAACATCGATGTTTTTCAATTTCAAGCATTATCGAAGTTCATACTACGACCGTCTATCCTTTTCCATAAATATCACAAATCAACAGATTGAAATCGGAAATTTAGTTAAAAGTTGTGAAGATAATAATTAAATTTTTTAAGAAGTAATTTGATTAATTTATTTTACAGATTGTGAATACTATCTATTAAAAGAAATTTAAAAACATCGATACCATCGATGATAATATCGATTGCTTTTGAGCTCTAGCATAATCAGATGTTCTGATTTATTTTGCACGTTCAACAAAAAGCAAAACTCAAAGATGGACACATCAAAGTCTGCGGTATGTATCTGTATCCGGCCGGATAGTAGTGATATCCGGTGGGCTTGCCGGATATCTAAAAACCAGCCGGATACGCCGGATACCGGATAGTTACCGGATATCCGGCACATCCCTAATTTTATGCGATGAATTTGAGTGTTTTTATCTAAAAAATTTTTTTGGTAAGGCTGGGCGGGTTGTTTTTGTGTTAACAACACATTTTAATTTTACAAATATAACTTTGAGTGGACATGTAGCAAAAAGTAGGCGTGGCAGCATATCAATGTTCATTTTTTCCAATTTTGGGGCACAGCAGTAAGCCTATTCCAAAGTTCAACTCAGTGGGTCCAAAATTTTTACATTTAGCTACCACAATAGAAGTGAGTTAGGGCTTTTTGTTTAAAGAAGTGTTTGAAGTCAGGTAGGGCTTGCTTTTTAAATGATTTTATATCCGTTATTTTTGATCTAAGAACCTTAATTATTTTTATCATGGTGTATTTGGGGGCGCGGTATATCGAAATATGCAAAAAAGTAAATTCTTAAAAAAATTTTAGTTGAGGCCTTTCTACATTAAGGTAACGATACATTTGCTGGTACGCACCTGTTTCTATTTGGTTTTGACAAATTTCAAGTTATGCTTTACACTAGAGCTGTTAAAATGCTAAAATTTACACTACTCGATTGTATTCGCTATTTTTCGTCAAGTAATCGTTACTTAGTACTTGTTACTAAGTACTCGTTATATATTTTTAAATATTGTTCGCGAACGAATGCTATTGCATGAATAACTGAATGTTGATAAAGTAGGTTATCAAAACTCACTCATGCTCTTTGAATTTTCACCCAGTTTCTAGTAATCAAATTAAAACTCAATTCACTCTACTACCTTACTGTTTTGCGGACCCATTTTTTTCAGTACTTAGTTACTCCGGCAACTACCAACTGACATATGTCCAAAAAAAGTACTAGAAACGTGATACTTCCATCAGTAACGAGATGTTATTGATTACTAACTACAGTTATCGTTACTTTTTACCGAATAGTAACGATATTTACAGCTCTACTTTACACTATTCTAATATGTATAAATATTGTGTCCCGGTGTTAAGTACTATTTCAACATATTTCTTTTACTTTGATGCTTTCGCCTTGCACTTCATTCCATAAATTTCTTTGCGGACGCCCAATTGCTATGTTCCTTCTTAAAACTTAAAATCTTCTCTGGAACGGCTGGATTTTTATGAAAATTTTTGTACATATCGGGTAGGTCTGAGAATCGGCCAACATTTATTTTTTGTGCCCGTAAGTGATAAGTATGGTTCTCAAAAGTAATTTTTTAGTTTTATTACTCGACAGATAGAGGAATATAGCGAGCATATTTTGTACACATTTCGTTCTTCTGATGCGGTACGAAGTTCGTGGGATCCGTTAGAATTATAATATATATGTTCTTATCCTTTGTAGTTTTTATTTGACCATTTCTGTATTTCATTAGTAATTATTATTTGGGCTTTTTGTGTTGTTATGTTCTTATGGCATATGAGATTAGATAAGATTTCGGATGCATTTTCCTGCCTAAAAATCTTATAACGAGGTTCAAAGTACCGGACTATATAGATTTAAAGAATGAAAACCCTTTCTTGGTCACTACACTTCGGAGGGAAGTTTTATCGATAAAGAAAGATTAAAGTGGCATACCTCTTCAAATGTATTGGTGAATTATAATTGCCATTCTCATTGGTAGTGTCATTAGAAAGACCAAGCTCTAATTCAACAGTTTCCAAAATATGTATGGCCCACTCTGCGGGATATATGGGTAAGGTGGCATCGATCTCATTGAAAGACTAAAACAAACGAGGAATATAAATAAAAAAAAAAACACTCAGCAAAAACTTAGCTTAATCGCTTACATCCTCTTTCTCTTCGGCTTCAAGTAGGATTCCATGATGGAGGCGACCATTTGATTCAGCAATAACCAGCGTAACTGGTGTTGATGGTATTACCAAAACCGAACACGATTCAATGCCATAATTATCAAAAGCCTGTGGCGTTATAGTTATGGGACCTTGAAGTCGAGGTCTGAAAGATAAAAGTGAGAACTAGCTTTTGTCATACCAAATGGATTTCTTCGAAACGTACTTTTCTGAGTCCAGTGCAGCCATGAGTATGTAAATATTGCCATTAGAGCGCAGCAATACGATCGGCCATTCAACTTTTTCGGATTTGTTCGGTGCTTTCTGCGGGAAAGAAATTTTTTTATTTAAATCAGGAGTGAATTTTTATTTTTATTTATTAATTGATCTCTATTGTTTTGCAATTACCACAGAGTTGGTTGTATTATTGAGACTATTTAAATCAACACTTTTGTTGTTGATGCTCTGAAGCGAAAGGTTGCTCAAATCGGCTTCTATGCCCGTTTTATTGTCATTTTTATTGACAATATCCATTTTAATGGCCGGTGCAATATCAAAATCGACGGCGACATCACCTAAGGCCATGGGCAACGATGAGGAGTGCTCAACTTTCAGTGGTATCGGTCCAACTTGCCAAACGTGCCGCAATGTGCAATTGTCGTAGACACTAAACGAGCAACAATGGCGAATGAGAAAAAAAGGGTTTTTAAAATGGCAATTTTTCCGTTTTTAATTTTTTGGAATTTCGTGTACACCACATAAACAAGCAAAGTCTATAGCACTGGAGTTAATTACTGGCACATAAATTTTCCGTAAGGATTAGCTTATAAGTCGAGCAACACTTACCGCATCGTATTATCTGAGAGCAGAACAAGCAAAAGCGAATCTGTGGGCGATTCGGGATGCCAGCGCAGTTGACGCAATTCCAGGTGCGGATTATTGTTAAAGAAACGTGCATCTAAATGCTTTGTGCTGTAAATTACAAGAAAAAGAAAAAATAAAATAAATAAAATTAAGTAAAAGAAAACGTTAAAAAATTTGAGATTTTTCTTTAGATTTTTTTTTGTTTTTTAATTTTTTGGAATAACAAGCCACAAACATAAACAACAAAGACTTTGGCACTGTGAAACTAGTGTTGGGACAGCGTCATTAAAAAGCCTAAATTATTTCATTACACATTCGCAGTTCCTAAAAGAAAAGAGAGAGCGAGCGACGTTGAGAAGAAGAGCGAGAGAGAGAGAGAGAGAGAGAGAGAGACCGTAGGAAGGATAAGAGTTCCTGTACGAAGACGTGAAGCAGTTGAATTGTTGATGCTGTAAACGAAATAGTTTACCCGCAGCTTAACTGAAAACATTTCCAAGATAAAAAGGCCAACTACACTCGACACGAAGCGACACACAAAACACAAATCTCAGGAGACGCAGGAAACATGCTGAGTCGCTGAGCCAAGCCATATATTTTAGCATAAAGTAGCGTAGGTTCTTTTCTCTCTTTTAATTTTTTTCTTTTTTTTTTGTGGATTTTTTCATAGAAATCCTGCATGGAAAACTCATTAAAATTCTACAAAGAAAAATACTAAGAACTATAAAGGGCCAACATGCCCGCCGTGTGCGTCTATGAAACACGAGACGATTTAAAACAATTTTTGAAATTAGAGTGATTCCTCCCGCTTATCGTGCCTGAGCCAGTCATAAGTGTTCAGTGGAAGCTAGAAAAATTGAAATTCGCATTCACATTTGGAATGCAGGTTTGTGGTAATGGTTAGCACGATTATGGAAGATCCTTCACTGTGGCTTTTTAATTTAAATAATAATCGCATGTATGACTCTCTGTAAGGATCAATATTACGAAAGATGATTAAGAAATTTTCCAAATAAAAATCTACTTCTTCTTCTTCATCAAATCTTAAACAAAACTTTTTTTTTTAAATTATTAAACTACGCTCGACAGAACCCAGCAACCTTTGAATAACTTTCTCTACGAATTCCTTTGACATGCCCTCATAATCAGCTCATCTTAGTCCCAATCAATTTAGACTCAATAATCATACTCCTCCTTCTCACCATTTTACACTCTCATAGACACACCATTCTCATATACTTTTCTCTCAAATTACTGTTCATTCAACTCTTCCTTATATCTACCCTTATCCCTCTCACCATATCTCCTAAAATTTCATTTTTGAAAAAGTCAGAAAAGTTCGCCATTCGAGTTTTCAAATATTCCACCAACATCTCAAAATATCCTTCTTACATTTCGCCTTTCACTATAATTGGGTTATTTACTATTTTCTCTATTACTCTCCATCTCAATTTCTATTTACTCAATATTATTAATTGATCAAACATAAAATTATCAACTTCAACGCATATCAATTCATTGTATCGTACCTATACCATCAATATCATATACCATATCATCCAACAACTACTTATCCTAGCCATCTTCTTAATCCCTCTCCTTTTACCTATACCTTCTTTACTACAATCAGGGCATTCTCTTTGGAAAATATGTTCACCATATTGGATCGCCACACAAAAATTCAAGACACGCGAAAAAAAAACTTTTTTGTATAATAAGAGATTTTTAAAACACTCGACGAACAGCAAAACATTTGATATTTAAATGAGTTATTACGATTTCTTTATCGAATGTGAAGCCTCATAATGATCATTTAGATGTCCTTTAAATTTAAGAATCATATTAGAGTCATAAGTGATCTTTGCACCCTATTTATGAGGCTAAAAAGATCTAAAATTTTCAGTGATAGTTTCAACCAAATTAAACTTGGAGTTTATTAAAATTTTAAACTTCTTTTAGGTATTTATTTTATATTGGCCCTAAAAGCCTGAAATTCACTAAAGAGTTTTTTTACGTAGAGAAAAGAGTGTAGAGTTGGGAAATAATATCGCAGAAAAAATATTCAATTGCGGCATTACATATGTAATTGGGTATGATGTTACTATATTTTCATAATTACGTCCAATTATATTTTTCATTACCTGCAATTATTATATGTAATTGTATCAAACGATAAAAAAATTAATTCAATTACAATGCAATGATATATGTAGCTGTATCGAATGATATACATACAAATAAATGCAATTACATATACATAATTGCGTCTAATTAAATTTGTAATCCCCTACAATTTTATACTATATTCTATATAATAACATAGAAAGGGGCATTCTCTACGATTGGGCGGAATATATTTCACCAATGTCATATGCTGTCCACCAGCCCCTTCAAGGGATGGGCAAAAAATAT
Source organism: Chlorops oryzae (assembly GCA_020466095.1). NCBI lineage: Eukaryota > Metazoa > Arthropoda > Insecta > Diptera > Chloropidae > Chlorops > Chlorops oryzae. Next base: position 16,716,610 of record CM035808.1, read on the forward strand.
CGATACATCAAAACATCGATATTTTTAAAACGATATATCGAAAATTTATACTGATATTTTTGCTCGGCGATATATCGTACATCGATATACTTTTCCCGAAATCGAAAGCGATATTATATATATGTCTGTCGTTGTAAACCTGTGTTTCACACGTATTTCTCTTGGATATAAAGCGGAATTTTAATCGTTCGTGTCTTATTTTATCGTATCATATCTTATCATACCATCTGAGAACTCAAAACGTCCTTTTGTACACTCCAATTTTGTCTAAAATATGTACAGTGTACTCTGTCTTAAGCAGACACCTACGGGATCCAAATATATGTCCGCGTAACAGAGGCATTCGCTTAAGAGGAAAGTACTTGAGAAGCAGGAGCACAAGAAAATTCCTGAAATCTGTCTGTTTAGGGTAGTGTCCGCTTAGGAGGGTTCTCCCCAAGCAGAAGGTACACTGTATTTTAGTAAAATAGTCATTTTTAATTGGTATTTATAATTCGATATATCGAAAGCTCGATTTTTCTCCCCCGATAGTATCGTTTCAATTTCGATGCTTTTTAAATATATCGATACGATATATATCGATGTATTTTCCCATTTTGCCCATCCCTAGCCCCTTGGAGTGCCTAAGGATTTTGAAAATTCAATCACCTTATATACGATTGAAATTATAAACCATTTGAGAAATATACGAAGAAGTTGCAAAATAAATACAATCACATATACATACAATTACACCAATGCTTCAAATTTTAAAAGTAATCAGATATAATTACATTTGTGTTGTAATTGGCTCCAATTAATAATGCATTCGGGGCAAGGCTCCAATCGCATATGTAATTGATTACAATTATATGTATTTCGGGCACTTATTTCTCTCCGTGTAAATTTGTTGTGTCTCAACGATTCTACATCTCTACGTAGAGCTGCCGTCGACATATTTCGAGTAGAGCTTTACTATGTGCTCCATTCACAACACGCCTCCAGCTCTAGTTCTAAAGGGAATTCTAAGGATAGTTAACGCCTTATGGTCAATGTTATCAAAACCAGCATTGGCCAACTGTGATATTTGACAACTTTGTGAATAGTGAAACCTCTCATCAAAGGATACAACCTTCTTCTTCTTTTTCTTGCGTTTTTAAATGTCCCGGCCAAACTCGGGATCCGGAAGGATTCAAACTTAGAAATTTTGAAAAGGTTTCCAAAATGGGACAAAAGTTTATTGGCCACAGGTGGCAACTCATAAGCTTTTTAAATACATTGTCTAACAGAAAAATGTCCCGAGGTTCGCTTACGAAAAGGACAGTAAAATCAAAAATCTCATAAGGACATCGCCGTTGTGTCAAAAAAGCCATCGGGTGTATTAAGGCGGTTGAAGTTGCGTTTGTTTATATAGCTACCTATGTAGAGAGAATCACTCAGACCAGAATAACTTGGGAACTTTCAAACTGAGTTTCGTATCCAAGAAATTGTATTCCTTCGAACATTTATTTATCATTTTGGGCAATTTCTAGAGATCTCCCTGTTGTCCGGTTCTTAAAAATGTTTCTTGAACACGTGCTTTGCGTGCTTTCATTCGGAATTTCTAATAGTTTCGACAGTTTTTAATACCCTCTGCTGATATCTTCTTAGCTCCGTTTGATTATTATTTTTTTTTTTTTACATCTTCCTAGCATTCATGCTTCAACCAACAACTCTACCTCAATTTAGTCCACATATGTATGTGTTGTCGTTGTTGTTGTTTTCGTACGTGATTTTAATTTTTAAAAACGGTTTCGCGTATTCAGCCAGCGACTTACACATGGCGACATTAAGCAGAGAGATGAAAGGAAAATAATATAAAAAAAAAACAATCGTGTGGATAAGCTTCCAGTCGAGCGGAGCAAAAAAAAAAAAAAAAAAATTTGAACGCTCAGCAAATCCCTGACTCCCATTTGCAATTTTTTTGAAAGTCGAGGCGCGTTTCAGTGTCCGGCAAAAAAAAACTGTATTTAAGCATGCATTTACATAATGAAAGATGTCCTTCCCGAGCAGTGGCAGTGGACAGTAAAGGACATGTGATTTGTGCGACAACAAGAAAACAAACAAAAAGCAACAACCAACGATTACAGTTACAACAAGCACAATGAGAGCAACATGAAAAAGCACCCGAAGGAGTTATAAAAAAACGAAGTGGGAGTTATGGCCCGCGAAAGGAGTCATGGAAAGAAACGAAATAAAATAAAATTATAAAATATTGAAAGATGGAGTATTTTAAAAAAATGCGCTGCAAAAATAAATCTAAGTAAGACGCACATATGGGCACTAATACACACACACACACACACACACACACCGCAATACCGTTTAAAAAAAGGCAAATTGCACATTCGAATGAAGACAAAAAAAATGTTGCATGCTTTTCTGCGCAGCACAGCATATTGGGCGTGGGTGAATGTATTTGTAAAAAATAAAAGAACAGCCCTGAACACTTAAAAAAAACAAAACAAAAAAAGAAGAAGACATGGCACAAAGAAGGATGAAGAAAAAAATGGCACAAATGCACTCGGTTGGTCAGGCGGTTGGTTTGTGGATTGCATGAAATTAATGTCCTTTTAGATATAAAATGAAATTTATAAGCGAAAAGCGTCGTCCATCGGCTGGCCAAGCACATTGGTGTCACTGTTGGTATGTCATAGAGTGGATGTTCCATTTTTTTCTGTTTTTTTTTTTTTTTTTTAGGAAAAATGGGAAAAAAATCTTTCTAGACCCTTCAGCTCCCCCACCCCTTATCCATGACAGGACATAATTTTAAATAAAATTAAAATTATTAGCTCAAAAGCGAGGGAAGAGAGAAAGGGTAGCAAAAAATAGAATAAAATAAAAAAAAAAGAAAACCGAAACGCGTAATATGTCCTGCGGCAAATGCGCATAATGAGCGGTTGGTGGACAATATTTTTTCGTAGGAAAATTGGTTGGAAGGACAACTTTGAAGGATAAAGCGGTTTTGAGCAAGAAAGCATGAGTGGAGCAAAAATCCAAAGAAAGAGAAAAATGAAACCGAAAAAATAAAGGCTTCGGGGATATGTAAGGAAATGTAATGCAACGCACCCAAATAAAAGTATCATATGCACGCGTATTTGTTTTATCCCTTTTTTGGCATTTGCTTATAATGCCATTACTTTATTTTATTTTTTAATTCCTTTTTCTCTTTGGGGGGCGCGTAATTCAGAGCTATGCTCGTACTTTGATTTGCCAACAAATCCTTGAATGTAGATATTATTATATGTAGCGACATGTCGGATCTTTTGTGAACAATTTTATCCTTTTTTTTTTTTGAGCGCCTTCTCATTAGATATGCGAAGTTATCATTGAGTGAGTTTTTTTTTTTTACCCCAACATCCTTTCAATGAATTATGTGCCCATGCCTATTTTTTTTTTTTTTTTTTGTTGGTAGTAATAAAATGCATTTGAGGGCGGAGTTTTTCTTACTTAGTTGAGCTTGAATGGGTGTGGTCTGGGGAATTCCGAATGCCATTTAAGTAGTATTAACATTTCAGATAATGGCTTCGGATTAAGACTTTTTATGAAAGCACTTTTTATGAATTTTTCAATGTGAATAGCGAATAATCAAGAAGATAGGACCATGATAGCAATATTGCTGTTAGGTAAAAAAAATTCAAATCCTTTTGACGATGTATTTTTCCGACTTCTAACTGCTCACGGATAGCAGCGATAACTGCGACAGTGGCGGATTAAGACAATTTGCCGCCCCTAGTCAATTGAAATTTTTCCGCCTCAGACAGCAGCCCAATTTTCGACTTTTCTGTTTTTGATGCATTGACGGTCAGAATTTTTCGCCGCTGAAAATTTGCCGCCCTAGGCAGCCTCCTACGTTGCCTATAAGGTTAATCTGCCACTGCTTCCATTGATGTATATTTGTAAATGAAGAGAGGCGAGAAGAACAGCCATAACAAGTTCCTCCATCAACACTTCTTTCGCGTTCTTTTTTCGCTAACCCTTCAATATTTACATTCCTTTTTTCCATCTCCCCCTTTGCATTCCGCACCACTCTGTCCATCGCTCTCTCAGTCCATTAAAAGTCAAATTATTGCCAACGCGAGCCTTCATCTTGTTTGGGAGTCTCGTTCAAACGCTGCGGTTTAGTTTTCGATGGTTTATTGGTGTAAACAACGGACAACAAAGTCAACGAAAGCAACAAGAAACGCACCTGTGCCATTGCCATTTGCCTGGTTTAGATAGGTGCCGCAATGTAAGAGTAGCTGCTAACGACACGATATGAATGGGTGCGATTCCGATGATTATGCATCGGCACGTTTCCCATTGGTAAAATAACCAAAGGATTCGCTGGATTCACTGTAAAACAATGACGCAAAACATTGGAATTACAACAACTGAAACAACTGTCAAGAGTTTATGGCCGTTGAATGGGTATTTTTAGAAATAAGTATGTATGTACTCTTTTTTTTCTCCAATTCACCCCCCTTTTTCGAATAAATATGGTTTGAGGCTTGTGGAGCGATTTAAGGCCTTATGTGGGAAGGGGTATACAAAATGAAAACGAAGAGAAAAGATCTCAGTAAATTCGTAAAGGTACATAACGTTAGAAGGAGTAGAATTATGAAGGCCGTACACAAGCTGCAAGTAATCGCAATTTACCCAAACGGTTCGATGGAACTCACTAATTCAAACGAGTTCTTTCTACGCTCTCAAAGTATCTTAGTCCATAAATAAAAATTAAACACAGAGCCGAATCAAAATGGAAAGCCCTCAGCAGGCCAAGCAACTCTCATTGCATTCTGGGATACTGTTTAACCAAAGCGGAGAGGTCATTATTCAAAGTTTCATAATTTTCAATTAAAATGGCTTGTGTTATTATTTTGTTGTTGTTGTTGTTGTTGTAGTTATCTTGCGTCTTTCTACTTTTCAACACTAACGACAAATTTCCACAGGTGCTGATCCAGTGCGCCATTCGTTTCGCGATGCAAGGTGTAACAACGAATCGTCAAGCACTTATTCATTCATTAAGTGCGAAATTTTAACGTTAAACTTCAGTGATATACAGTGAAGACTCTTGTGGTTGAACAATTTTTTGAAAGAATCGCCTTTAAGGTCATCTGCAAGGATATGTCGAATAAATTAATAACTATTATCCACGTATGTACTTCCTGTTTTTTTTTTTTTAGTTTCTTTTAAATGGAAATTTTCTTCACACTTTCGAGAATTCACTGTATCCTTAATACAATAATATATATCTCTCTTTAATGTTTTTCGAATGACAAGTTGGGCTAAAAACCCAACTTGACTCCACGGCATTGGGCATCGGCGCAGCGTTAGCTTTGGTCGAAAGTTGAATGCGCCGACCACAATGAATCCAATGAAGTTTTTTGTCGCCGGTTTCAATTGTCTACTCCGCTCGCTACTGTCCGATTGTATTGTATTTAACGTTGTCGTTTTTCCATTTAAAAATTATTCATAAATTAATTAATTAAATGGCAAAGAGCGCATAAGAAAAAGTGAAACACAGTTCGAGAAATGCGGGGCTGAAAACTAAAAAAAAAAAAAAAAAAAAAAATTATAAATCCTTGATAAGGAGAATAGAGTTGAATTACCTTTATTTAAGGACACATTTAATAGAAGGGATGAGGGAAGCGAGATTCGTAAAATAGGTTTCCGAATTTGTTGAAATAAAAAGAGGAAAACAAAGCATCCTTTTTTGTCAGTCTTTGGAATTTTAATGGGAATTTATTGTTTTAATTACCTGCGAGAGAATTTATTTGTGATTTCGAAAATTGTAAGCTGAGAAAAGCAGAAAAAGGAAATCAAGTAGACATTTTCGTGACAAATTATTTGAAGAGCAAGAGAGAAGTACCTCCCCCCTTTCTATCAGTTGAATATATTTTTACTTGACACACTCTATGTCGAGGGAATATTGCGTTTGTGCGGTTGTGTGTAAGAATCGGAACCACCGGAGGTAGACCGTATAAAATAGAAATCATCAGCGCCATCAGGAGTTTCGATTAAGTCAGGTCATCTATCTTTCTGTCTCTCCGCCTTCTATCTCTTTTTATCTTATTTCTCTTTCTCTTTCTGCTTCTACTCTTTCTCTTTTTCTCTCTCTTTCTCTCTCTTTCTCTCTCTTTATCTCTCTTTATCTCTCTTTATCTCTCTTTATCTCTCTTTATATCTCTTTATCTATCTTTTTCTTCTTATCTTCGTCTTTTTCATTCTATTTTTTATCTTAATATTCTTTTCTTCCTCTCCTTCTCTTCTCCTCTTTCTCTTTTTCTCTATTTCTCTTTCTCTCTCTTCTTCTCTCTCTCTTCTCTTCTTCTTTTTCTTTCTCTTTCTTCTCTCTCTATCTTCTTCTTCTTCTTCTCTATCTTTCTCCTTCTTCTTTCTTCTTTCTATCTTTCTATCTTTCTATCTTTCTCTCATCTTTCTATCTTTCTATCTTTTCTTCTATCTTTCTATCTTCTATCTTTCTATCTTTCTATCTTTCTATCTTTCTATCTTTCTATCTTTCTACTCTTTTCTTCTTATCCTTTCTATCTTCTCTTCTTTCTATCTCTTCTCTTTCTTTCTATCTTTCTATCTTTCTCTATCTTTCCTATCTCTTCTATCTTCTTCTATCTCTCTCTATCTTTTCTTCTTCTTCTTTCTCTTTTTCTTTCTCTTTTCTTCTTTCTATCTTTCTCTCTTTCTTCTCTTTCTCTCTTTTTCTTCTCTTCTTCTCTCTTTCTCTCTTTCTCTCTTTCTCTCTTTCTCTCTTTCTCTCTTTCTCTCTTTCTTCTTTCTCTCTTTCCATCTTTCTCTCTTTCTCTCTTTCTTCTTTCTTCTCTTCTCTCTTTCTCATCTTCTTCTTCTTCTTTCTCTCTTTCTCTCTTTCTCTTCTCTCTTCTCTTTCTCTTTCTTCTTCTCTCTTTCCTCTTTCTCTCTTTCCTCATTTCCTCTTTCCTCTTTCTCTTTCGTCTCTTTTTCTCTTCTTTCTCTCTTTCGTCCTGTCTCTCTTCTCTCTTTCTCTCTTATAGCGGATTTCGTTCTCTTCTCAATTGCTTTGCTCTTTCTAGCTCGTCTATCTCTTGATCCTCATCTTATCTCTTCTCCTGCACCTCGTTTCAATCTTTCAGCTCTAGCCACTCGTTTTACAAAAACCATTTGCTCCTCTCATTCCACATCGTTCTCTCTTGTTCTTTATTTTCATGCTCATTACTTCTGCGCTGTTCCTCTCAAAATCAAAATCATTTGACTGTCTTATAAGGGATTTGTTCTCTTTATCGAGAAATGTTGACCTTAGTTTGCTCTGGATAAGCGTAGGGTGAATGCGTGACTATGCTCTTAGATCCCAATGGTCGGAGGTTCAGATTCCCGGCATTTCAGGCGAAACGGTGTGCAATGTTCCAAGCCTGAGCAAGCTGGTTTTTAAAAAAAACGCATGTAGGGGCTCACTACATAAAAAGACATACACTCACACAAACACAAGAAAACCTCCTTGGTATCACAATGGGCCGATTAACGGCCTAAGTGGCAGCCACCTCAAAAAAAAAAAAACAAATTGGCCTGTCTTTTAATTGAAATTTGGTATACGCATCGGAGGAGAATGCTCCCATTGGAACCATTTCAGTTTTACCTCCAGAACAAAGGTCAGCTATGAAAAACATAAATAATCCTTTAAGACCTCAATTTATTGTGATAGTTTCATAAAATTCGCCATTTTAACAAATATCATGACTTTAAACGTAATTTCCAAAAATGGAAAAGTGGCAAAGGCGTTTTTAAAAAAAAATTGGTTCTTTCACCTGACATACTAGAGGTGAAATACATATCTGTTATAGTCATAGACATCCTCTAGAAAAATTTACTTGATCGGTCCATTTTTAAGGGTACTTTCAGTAATATTTTACGATCAGCTTCCTAGTTTCTTTTAATTAGACTGTAGTTATTATTAAAAAAAAAAAGTATTGCGACCCCTCAAGAGCAGAAGTAAAGCCATTAATAATCTTCTGCTTAAAAAATAGATTATGTATGTGTATGTATATATGAAATGTTGCTTTTGAAAAAGGACAAAGAGCAAATAAGATAAAAAATGCGACCGAAAAAGGCATAATAAAAACGCACTTAAATAATATTCATTATGAATGTTTCACATGGAAATTACGAATGGCACTACTGCTGCTTACACATGGGAGAGCGATGCAAATACGACATTTTTTTTTTTTTTTGTTCCTTTCTCTTTTCATTCTGCTAAGCTCTTTAGATGCCCTCAAACGTAACACACATGAGCCTGAGCCTCTTGGTGTAACTCAAAACCCGAGCATCATGCACACTTTTAGCAAATTATAAAAATTTATTATGCCGAAGTGGCATGGGAAAAAGTAGCAATTCCATGTACTTTAGTTGCGATAGAAAAAGGAAAAGTGGTAAGGACCAGAGGAATATGTAAAAAAAAAAGAAATTAATTTTGTGAAAAAGCAAATCAGCGAAAAATAGTAACGGGAAAAAGTTATATTTTTTAATGCACGAGGTGCGGTTTATTCTTTTCTTTTGATTTGATGATGGTGCTCTAGCCAAATCATGAGCGAAACTTTGTCAGAATGAGGCTCTTCTTCCTTTCCTGTTAGAACTCTTCATGATTTTTTCACTTATTATCATATATCATTACCCAGCGGCCAAAATGCTGCTTACAGATGCAATGAACTGTAACACACTTCGTAGGCGGTAATGCACACGACCTTATATACAATCCTACTATACTTTTGCTCGAGCGTGGCCGTTTTATAGAGTGAACGCCCACCAACACAACACAAAGTAATCGGGGTTGTGTGGTGTTCATCCGGTACGCGGTGTACAATCTCGTATACATTGTAAGGTATTGGTAGACAGGTCGCCTACAATCTCGTATACTTTGTTGGCGGTAGGCACTATTGGCCGCTGGTTAGAGTTCTTCATTTTAGCAGCTCGATATCCGGTAACTCATTGGATCCGGTCATATTCTAGTTGTTACTAGCCGGTCGGATAGTTTTACAAAAACTTTCCAATACATTTTGGAATATGCTGTATATCCGGTAGATCATCGAATCCGAACAAATTTTAGTTATCCATATGGCGGCACTATTCGGCCTGATAGATTTACAAAAGTTTATACAAATGTGTATTGAGAATGTGCTGGATTTCAGGTAACATTCTTTCATTCTTTCTGGAATACAGCTGATATCCCGATGGACAGCTTTAAGAAAATTGTTCTCAAATATTTAGGGAGATGTTGCATATCCAACAGGCCCGATTAACTTGTGTCCGTCTTTACTGCTGACTTCCTCTAAAGGTAGAGTCTTATCGGTATCTTATTTATCAGATTAGTTGAAAGGAATGTACAACTAAGCGAAATTTTTTTAAAGTAGTTTAGGTAAAAACTTTGAATGTTTCTCCAGCATTCCACAGTAAAAATAACTTCGATATTACCTGAAAAAATGTTTACGCAAAAAGAAATTACCTTAAGCAGGAGATTTCTTAAAAACTCAAAGAAAATTTTTGTCAATTTCTAGATAGAAGAAAAGAATGAAGAGGAAATTCAGCATTGTTATTGCCCTCTTTTTTTGTGCTACACAAGAATTAAAAAGAGCCTAAAAAAGAAAGGGCGTAGCGTAAATTTGCCTCTCATCGTAAGCACGTACCGATTCGTTAACTTTCAAATGGAAATGCGCTTTGTTTATATAACATCCCATATACGGTCCATAGATTTACATCCGGCTAGTTATCAGTTTCCTTCATCCACCCAACTTGCTCATTAGCAGCTTTTTTTTATGACAAAAATGCGTGGCATTTTTTGTAAATTCTACACGACAATTCCCATAATTTAGCGACAATAAAAATTCGAGTAGAAAGACGTGTTGCTTAAACAGTTGGGCGTGGCAATGAATGAAAGTAGTCCGGAGTGGGAGGGTGAGTTGAAACGGAAAAAAAGGGGAATTGTCGGAATAAAAGGATTATTTTTCTAAACATGGATGGAAACCAATTTGTTTTATTGCTTAAGCGTGTAATTGCCTTAAGCATGAAGAATTTCGTCGCTCCGATATAAGGAAAATTTTAAGAAAATTGAAAAACTGTAGTGATTAAGGGATATTCATTGTAAATAATGGTTGATATAATTTTTGTCAGAAAAGAAACTTTTTCCTTGGTCATTGAAATCACTTATCTTATTATTTCCAAGAATTTAAACTAACTGAGAGTTATAGAAAAAATTTTGTCTCAAATTTCCTCTCTCTGACAAAAAATTTAACTGTAACTATTACATATAGTGAGGTACTGTATAGATTTCTCTAATAAGGCCACTGAGGCGGCAAAAACTAGGCCCAAGATGACGGCAGGGAAGAATTTTCTATCCGTGCTTTACCTAGAGAAAATTACATAGGCCCTGTCTAGATTATTCACATCATCGCCAATATAGGGGTGATTCTATCCTGATCGAGTCAAGAATTGTAAGTCCGGGGCTTTTCTAGACCCAACCTAGATTTATCTATATTGTGGCAAATCTAGTTAGTAGGGATGGGTATCGATTAGTCGATTAATCGAAAAAATCGATGTTTTGTTGCAAAAATCTATGTTTTTTTAATCGATGTGGCCTGTGATTGATTAATCGTATAATCGATGTTTTTATAACGATATTGATGTAATCTTCTTAACAATTTTCCATACGACCAACAATCGGTTTTAAATTGGGAAACAATGTTTCGGAACTCTTTTTCAACACTCGCTTCTTTACATGGGAAAGAAAAAGAAGTCTTACCTTTTACCGAAACGAGCAAAAACAACCCTTTTATTTTCTTCGCATGTCCTTATACCAAAATACATGTCTGAAAAATTTTTTCTTAATCTAAGCCCGGACAAAGTTGCCAAAGTGCACAAATGCGATTAGTCGATTAATCGATGTTTTCAACAAGGATTATTCGGTGAATCGATCAATTACTATGAAAAGTTGGTCGATGTCAATAATCGATGTTTTATAGGTCGATACCCATCTCTACTAGTTAGGCCCCAGCTTATCGGCAGACTTCTCTAGGCAATTTTCTAGTCGGGTATGAGCGAAGGTCCGCATCAAATCTGGGGAGGGGAGTAGTAGGGTGACTCCAGCCGGACTCGTATCAATAGAGAAGTACCCTTTTTTCCCGGGAAAGAAAAATTTTTTTCGCTATAAATGGTTTATAAAACCCCTTTTACGACAGGATACATTAAAAGAGCGGTAACAAATTTTTTCCCCGTTCGAAATTGAGACAATTATTGTTTTATTAAGGCTAAAAAAATAATTGGATATCGTCCTACATCATCAAATAACTGATCTTTCGGTTTTTTTATTTTTTTCTTTGAGGAAATCATATAGGTATGTGATTGGTTTCCTATCCGGGAAAGGTAATTCAATATCGAAATTGAAGTGATTAATTCCCCCCTTTTTTCCTAGATTGAGAGGGAAATTGAATTACTTTAATAGAGAAGGCATATCGCCAGTTAGATCATGAGGTAATTCAAATTCCGCCAAAATCTAGAGAAAGGGAAATCACATCAGTTGGGAATTGAATTCCCCGGGAAAGGGAAAACAATCACATACCCTTATATGGGCATTTCCAGAAAAAGTAAACTTTTTGTCGCGTCCGTATATAGCTGATCGCCATTCGGGGCTGTATTGAAACTTTGAAAAATACAAAAGTCCGCATAAGTTGCACGAAAGTATTGAGAAACAAAAGTACTAATTACCGCGTACTTGAATTCGGGACTTAAAATTGCTCATTTAAGTGTCGCGTCCGTTTGGAAATGCTCATATGGGTTCTTATTAGGGATGGGCAAAATGGTAAAATACATCGATATATTTCGTATCGATATATTTAAAAAGCATCGAAATTGAATCGATACTATCGGGGGAGAAATATCGAGTTTTCGATATATCGAAATTATAAGTACCAATTAAAAATGACTATTTTACTAAAATACAGTACAGTGTACCTTCTGCTTGAGGAGAGCCCTCCGGCGGACACTACTCTAAAAGGAAAGATTTCAGGAATTTTCTAGTGCTCCTGCTTCTCCAATACTTTCCTCTTAAGCGAATACCTCTGTTAAGCGGACATATATTTGGATCCCGTAGGTGTCTGCTTAAGACAGAGTACACTGTACATATTTAAGACAAAATTGGAGTGTACAAAAGGACGTTTCGAGTTCTCAGATGGTATGATAAGATATGATGCGATAAGATAAGACATGAACGATTTAAATTCCGCTTTATATCCAAGAGAAATACGTGTGAAACACAGGTTTACAACGATAGACATATACATATAAAATAATGCTTTCGATGTCGGGAAAAGTATATCGATGTACGATATATCGCCGAACAAAAATATCAGTATAATTTTTTGATATATCGTTTTAAAAATATCGATGTTTTGATATATCGATATTTACTGCCCATCCCTAGCTTCTTATGCAATAGAGGGTTTTAACTTTCCTGCCTTCTTTATAAAGGTCCTGCAATCCTTAATTCGGCGACATATTCTTTTTCATAAGAATATTAATAAAAATATACAGAAGATAAATACACTTACAAATTATATTCACTGAGCTTTCAAGAAGCATCTTAAAAATTACTTTTCATTCGTTATTGGACCATAAAATTCGTTCTGGAGAACAAAACTCATTAATAACGCATCCTACACGCAATTAAGCACAAATGACTCTACAAGGAATGCCTTCCCTTCAGGTAGTTTTAGACTTAAAAAAAATTTTTTTTTACAACATTATCATCGGCGCTTGTTGGCATTTTCGTTGCCGTTCAGTCGAGCTCACCATTAATCCTTTTTGTCAAAGCTAAAGCAAAAAAAAAAAAAAAAAAAAAACGAGAAGTAAAAATCCGACGAACTTCATCCGCAACACGCTCGGAAAGGAAACGATGCCAACGAACGAAAAAGTTATTTCGAAAAAACAAAAAGAAAACAGAACAAATTATTGCATTTCTGGGACTAAGAAAAAAAAAAATGTTGTCGCTTTGCCGCTCGTCCCCGAACCAACCAACAACGAACGAACGCACGCACGAACAACCTACGCGAGCCGTTCGCGAATTCGTGAAGTTTTTGGCCGCCAAATTTATTGCATAGAAAATTTCACCTGTGCACCACTTGAGCTCGGCTCTAAGACCAATGATGACAATACAAATATTATAAGCTAACGGCTCGGAAAGGGTTCGAAAAGTTGGTAAGGTAAGGCTGCTCTGTGTTCCTGCTTGCAGTGTCTTTACATTCGGCGTAATCCGCACTCATAGCCGCCGTATCGTCCTTTGGTGCGTACCACCGTCTACTCTTTTCCAAAGCGCTCGAGATATTCATAAATTTCGTAATTTCATAGTGAAATGTGCATTTTAATGTGTAAAGTACACCGCGCCGCACCCGCCGTTCGCCGTCCATTGGGAAAGCTAGGCAGGAAATTTCACATCCGAAACGAACGAAACTTGGAAAAATTATTTTCATGTTTAATTTATTATAAAATATCGTGGATTTATTGAGCGCATTATATGCTTTTAGGAATCTTGAACGATGAGTAGAACGCCGCTTCGGTTCGCGGACGATAAAGTTCGAAGATTTCGAAGGGAGCAAAAGGGGATGCTTAGGTATGTCAGGTATAATTGGTATCACTAGTATGTGTTCTAGAATAAAGTATCTAGTGGACTAAGGTGTCGATTAGGGATTCCAATCCCGGATGTTTTCTAATCCCGAAAATCCCGGAGCTTATTCGAAACTATTTCTAACTATCGAGCTGAAAAGATCGAAACATGATCAGCTGGAAATGATTCCAGACAGAACGTTGCAAGTGGGTGTAATACGTTAGGTGGACATATAAATCTATGCAATGTATATTTTTGTGCGTTTAATACATTAATTGCCATTAAAAGTATGTCATCTACATCAATAACTTTTTTACTTTTTGCCCTCACCCAAAAATATACCCAAAAGAGCAAAGAGTAGTTATATACTTATATGAATTGCTTCGGTAGTCGAAAAACTATCGATGGTGCCATCCATAGTGTGAAACCATCGATAGTGCCTTCGATAGTTTCGATATTTTCCCAGCTCTAATTCTTATTCCTTGTTACATTGTGACCTTAAAGAGAGGATTGAAAATTTCGATATTCGAAGGCAAAAATGTAGGGAGATCAGACAGAATTGTTTGCCTAAAGGAACTACAATAAATTTAAATGCCAGTAAGTCTAAAGGATTGTAAGATTTAAATATTATAGAGTTTAGTAAAATGAAGGGGACTCTTTCAATTAAAAAAAAAATTTCTTGCAAATCCCTGAAAAACTATCGATTGTCCTGACCTTACTTGGTTTCGATAGTCAATAGGAGCGAGCATACACAATAATTTTTCACACATACACTGCCGCGCACTTGAATAGGAACAAATTTTTTCTATAATTTTTTCTATAATTTTATATTTATATGAATAAATTGTGCTGATAATGTCATAAACACAACCTTCTCCAAACTTTTTCGCTTAACCCTTTAATGCCACAATTTTTTTTTTCAATGAAATGAATTTTTTTTTCAGATATGACTAATTTTGGGTAGAAAAACATGAGTCTGAAAAAATTATTCTTATAGCCTTTTCAGACTAGCAGCTAAATCTAGATTTAGAGCCAACTTCTGCATTTATCCGTGTATTTAAAATTTTAAATGCATTTAGGACCTGCTAAGTGACTGACAAAGAAAGCTATGGCCATGGGCTAAAAGATAGCACAAATTTAATCATGTTCAAAAGTGTAACGAAAGAGGAAAACAATAAGAAATGTAAAAAAAAATTGTCCCTATTCAAGTGCATGGCAGTGTAGTTATATGTGAAAAATTACAAAAATTGTGCAAGCGATCGCGTTGGATAGCACTGCCCTTAACGCAAAAGTTGAGATCATTCATTTTTTTTTTTACCGAACCCTTCATTTTCGCACTCAGTTTTTTAAAATTCCTTCAAATTGAAATAATTTAATTTGCAAAAAACATTCATTACCAATGAAATTCAAAAAATTTCTCAAATTCTGTTGAACCATACGCTATTTGGTTAGGGAGCGATATCAATTAAACTGAAATTATGAACCTGAAGGCTATTCTCCTCCTCTGCGGCTGCTGATGTCTTAATCACTATTTTCACTTTGACTTTATGCTTCCACGATATGCTATGCTATGCTATGCTATGATAAGCTATTGCGCTGCACTACTGTGAAGCCCTAAGCAAGAACAATTCGTAGAATTCTCTGCATTCCCTCTTAGAGGTAAATACGTAGTTAGCAGCCACTCTATGCGACTAAAGACAGACATATATTTGCAGAGCAGGCAATCCGTTTTTGAGATTTCTGCATTATAAATTTGACTGAGAGCAGCGAGCAGCAGCAGCAGCAGCAGCAGCAGTACAGCAGCAATTCGGTTGCTGGAAAATGCAGCCAAATGTGAATGATTCGTTTATGACTTTGTCAGTCCGAGCACGGTGCGTCCAAGTCGAGTGGCTCATTTGATTTTGGCAACCACCTGCTGAACGGCCCGGCCCGGCCGCGACAGACAGACAAACGGGCTGAGTATTTGAAGTGTATGACTGAGATTCGGGTTGGCGGCTCAGAGCGTGCGTATGTTGTGGCAATATGACTTCAAATACAGTCGTTACTACCCATTCGCTCAAATATAATAATCCCCCCCAGGAGATGGACCGCTGCCGCAGTCAAACGAAAATCAAACAAAGTATTTTCCCTTAATGTTTTAAATTGTATTTTAAAAGTTAATTGAAATGGAAATTAGTTGAGATTGTAAAATGAATTCAATTGTATGCGATTAGCACTAATTTGCCGGAATTGGTTTTCCTTTCTAGCTATGTAGTAGCAAAGTGGTCCGCTTAGTTCGTGCGAATGTTTTAAAATGCTTTGATTTAGAGGATCAAAGGGTCTATGTTGTGTCTCCATCAGACAAAGTTATCGGGTTCTGGGATTGGGATTAGTTTTGATAAGTCCTTAATGGGGGCTAGGGTCAAATGCAGAACTATAATTATCGATCGATAGACGATATCCGAATTTTTTGGCATGTCAATACTCGGGCAATAAATTCGAAGTACTCCTATTTGTGAATCCGAAATGTGGAGACTTGAATATATGAGTCAGAAACATATGTCTTCCATTTAGGAATAAAATATGAGTCAGATATAATCTAAGAGAACTCATATATTGGCTCATTCGACATATGATTTCGAATTCTCATGAGTCAACCATCGCAAGGGAAGCCCATTCATTTCGGACTCCTAAGTTAGCTGATGAGTGTGAAGGCTCACACCTCGCATTTGGACTCATAACGGATTCATTTAGGACTTAATATTTTTGTATCTCGGTTTGTTGTAACGAACGAGTTTCGAAATTCTAAAAACGCCTCCGAAAGTGAAAAAGTAACTATGAAAATTAATCGAAAAGGTTTAGGCAAATCTCTTCCAAAATAAAATTCTTTCATTTCAATCCTTTTTATTCCAATTTTATTTTCAACGTTTCTGGTCATCCCAATGATAAGTACTTATTGAGAGGAACAATGAGATGGGCTTCTCGGAGGAAAGTGGATTTTTACAAATTCAGAATTTATTTTTGAGCTGTAAATTCATCGACTCTTAAGCGTTGAAGTTCAAAATCGCTTTCGGTACAAAAAACTTTCACTTTTCACTTTTATCCTCCAGAACAGACTTTTACAATTTAACACCTTGAAGCGATACTTTCGCGCCATTAACCCTCTCGCGTCGTTAATTTCAGAGAAGCGTAGTAGCGTCGCCCAATAGAAAACCGTGGTGTGACGCGTAAAATATTTGAAAATGTTGATTTAGGTTGATGGCAAACAGAAATTATGATAATTGGAGTAAACAAAACTTGGGGGAAAAACCCAGATCCATAAAAGCCGGTTACACCGCAAAGAGATAAGACTGTGAAAAAAAAAAAAATAAATAAAAAGCAATGACTCCAACAACCAAACATCTATACAAAGCTCACAATGCGAGCAGAGCAAAGATATTAAACGGTATTGAGAGGAACTAATTTTCATTAAAAGGATTAAAAACATTACAGCAAAAGAAAAGAATATAAAAACAACAACAACAACAACCAAAGCAACACCAACGAAAAACTCAACTGAGAAAGACGCGAAAGGGTTAAATTCATATTTTGGATGGCGCAAGGAAGCAGTCAATATTGGAGTGATAGAAAATTTTCATTCACAGCAATACAAGGTGGGCTGCTGTGCGATAACGACTTCGACAGAAATATGAATTAACATAAAAGGATATAAAAAGATATTATAGAAAATTATGGGATACTAAATAGAAAAATAAAAGAACAAAAAGAAGTAAAAGCAAAAATGGAACAGCATCCAGACGCGAAAGCACAAATGACGCACGCCTTTTTCATAAGCAGTAGGAGATTGGGATTGGATATGGCTACGACCACGGCTATGCGACTATGGGACCATGGCTGCTTTGGCTAAGACGATGAGACATCGCCATCCTTCGAGAAGGTATGCATTCATTAATGAACTCCGCTGAACGCTGTATGTGGTGGAATTCGAGAATATTTGCCCGATTGTCAATGATCTCGGTGGGCTATATAATAGCAAGACGCGAGCAACGTTGAGTTGAGTTAAGTTGATGGCTCCCCACTTACTAACTCACCCGCAGTTTATTATTTTCAAAATATTCAAATTTTTGGTAATAACCAAAAATGACTCTAAATACAAAACGAGCCTACCGAAGTAAGTATATTGTAAGTAGCTATCTCGCGCCTGTTTTCGGGGGGCATCATCAAAATCGTCGAAGCTTATTAAAATATTCAAATTTCGAAGTAAATGTCCTCGCGACAGTGGTTGGGGATGACGTTTGTAGTAACAAAAATTTTCAATTTTCGCATATTGCGCTTATTATGACTGGAATGAGGAGGAGGTCGCATTTTACCTGAGTTTGCTGGGGGCGGTTTTTTTTTTTTTGTTCCAGAGTTCTCCGGAATTTATTCTTGTAGGTATTTTATTGAATTATTGTACTTAGCATAGAAATGGTCAATTTCGGGGTAAGTTGTCCGAAGTGTGAAGCACGAAGTGGATTGCCTGAAAATTTGAAATGAAAAATGGATGAGGAATAGGAATGTATGTACCTAAGTCTGGAAAACAAGCCTAAGCGAACAATATATGTATGTATGTACTTTTAAGATCTTGAATTTAAGTTATTTTGTTTTTGAATTGAGAAAACTCAAAGTAAAAGCAGAAGATATAGTAAGTGCTTATGCTCAGAGATGCAGTAAATACTTGCAAACAAAAGGAAAGTAAACAAATAAGCTACAACCTCGTAAAGTGTGGGGGATACGACTTTATTTAATTTTCATAAATTCATTAAAATATGCCAAAATTTTTTGCAAAGATTACCTAAATGCCCCAAATACTAATCGCCGTAAAATTTCCTCAAAAGGTATTTAACTGACGATTTTAACATTATAGTGGGATTCATGCAGTTTCGCATTTTTTGCGAAATGGGAAATTTTTCAAAATGGGAAATGAGCTGTCAAAATTTGTATGGAGAAAATTTTACCAAGCGTGACAAGCTTTCCCATTATAAGTGGTCCTCAAGCAGGTTCGCAAATAGCCTTCGTAAATTTGGCGATCGCAAACTTTTCAACGCTATATGTGCGACCCTTTGAATGCGCTTCGCAAAATTGATTGGTTTTCCATTAATTAAAAGTGGGACTCATGCAGCTTCGCAAACTGTGGGAAATGAGAAATTTGTCACACAACTGTCAAAATTTATATGAAAATTTACGATGGGAAAATTTTGCGAAGGCATTTGCGAAGCTGCATGAGTACCACTAAAGTTTACCCATCTTCCAACTGTTTCTTTCTTTTTAAAATTAAGGTTTAAAGCCATTTGTACCATAAGTCCTAGGTTTGTCAAACGCGATTGGCCGTATATACCCGCCTCAAATTATTATGCGAACTAGCTAACAATGTTTTGCGAAGCAAAAACCAATGTGAAAGTTTGTCACGCTTCGTAAAATTTCTTGCATAAAAATTTTGACAGTTCATTTCCTATTTCGCAAAGTTTCCCATTTCGTAAAATTCGCGAACCTGCATGATGACCACTAGTATTTGCTTCGCAAAACGTAAAAAGCTTTTTCATAAAACAGGTTTTGGGCTGGTCTACACACTCTGTGGAGCTCGACCAACCTAAAAAGTAAGGTTGAATGGATTTAAGCCTTAATTCGAAAAAGGAACGAATTTTTATATAAACAAACATAAATTTTGCGAAAGGTCGTTCATTCAACATCGGTAAATTTACGATCGCAAAATTACGAAGGCATTTTGCGAGCCAGCAACAATCCCCCTGATGATTATTTTCAGTACATGATAAAAAATTTAAATGTTTATTTCTCTGGCAAAATAAAGCCGGAAAGTGGCATGCAACCCTGCGTGCTCAATATTTCTTAATTACTTGGAATCTCACTGTAAGTAAAAGCAAAGTACTTTCTTCGCAGTAATAAAGACTTTACGTATGTTTCATATGGACACTTTACTTAGTGCAATTTGAGTATAGAATCTGAAACATAAAAATTTTCAGTTTGCGCCTAAAAGTTTGCAATTGAATACTCCCAAATTAGTTTGAATAATACTCAACCATTTAATAACCGGAGGTCAATCAAAAGAGATTAAGATTATCCGGACAGCCTGAAAAAGGGTCGCTAACCAATATAGTGGGTAGATTTCCCATTTTTGAAAATATCTTTAATATTTATATGCATACTTTTAGGTGCTGAATTGGAAAGTGTTCTGTTGTCTTTGTTAAATTTTTTTATTTGTTTTTATAAAAATCTTTTCATCTAAAAATCGAACAATCAAGCTGAAGAATGCTTTTTTTGTTTTGGGGAGGTTTTGGAGAGTATGTCGCCCCTAAAGTTGTGCTAGAAAAATCAAATTGTACAAATCCTTTGATTCTTTAAGTTCCCCTTGTCCGCAAGACCGTTAGCATCAACGAAATGCGACAAAACAAAATGTTCCACTCAAAATTTGTATATGAAATCCCTACGCTCAAGCCTTTAATTATTTCTATGCATAATTGCATGTATGATTTCCTTTGCTAGAGTTCCTTGGGTTAATCTTTTTCGCCCGAGGAGCCTTCAACAACCCATTGCTTTTCCCTTCCATCAACTATTTGTTCATGTAATTATAATGTTCGCTTTTTGTTGTTGTAGCAAAAAGGTGTCGATTGTTCTTCGGTCGCTGTATAGGGAGCCATGTAATTTGAAGACTTGAAAAATACTGATTGCAGTCGTAAAAGGGATTTTGCGAGAAGACTTTAGGTGCTCAATGCATAAAGGCAAGTATAAACGGTGCGGGGTCAGCTTTTGTCCTCAGAACGTATTACGTACTCGAGAATACGAATAAATCGTTTGATGTGAAAAAAAAAATTTTGCTAACGGGGAGGAAGAACAAATTTGAATGAAAATGCAAAAAAATAAATCATTCAAAAACAAAAAATGGCGATTATGTCGTTCATAACAGCAAAAGCAATTGTTTTAGTGTACCGTTAAGACCGAGGACGAACCACTTAACCGCGAAATAGGTGAACGAATGCTTGTAAGCTGTTTCGAAAGCGATTAAATGATGAACGGAGAAATGATTTTCACAGAGGTTTTTATTTCTATTTACATATATTGAAACAGTGGAAAAGGAAGTTTAAAGTCTCTCTCGATAAAAAATTACTCATACACAGTAGAGCCAAGCGGCTAACAGTGCCTACCGCCTACAAAGTATACGAGACTGTAAGCGACCTGCCTATTCATAGCTTCGAAAGTAGCACGAGATTGTAGACGAACCAGCCTACCAAAAGATTACTTTATGTGGTGGTTGTAGGCGTTCACTCTACCAACTGCCACGCTCGAACAAAAGTATACTAGGATGGTATATGAGGTCGTATGCATTACCGCTATAAATTAAAATTGAAAAAACAGAACAAAAATATTTTTTTTTTAGTCTTCAACTTAGTTTATTTAAATCTTTTTCGAGGTTGTCACAGAACGTACCGACCTTTCAATCGGTCCAAGGATAATGACGATCGAAATTGGATATTTTCGCTATTTTCCACTTTAAAAAAAAAATAACCATTAAAACAAAAGAACAACTCTCTAAAAAACAGATATTTATGTCCCGTATGATCGCAGAGACTTATTAGTGATTTTATGACTCTATCGATAGAACCGACTTCAAATCGATCGGACCGAAAAGTCGGTCAATTTAAAATAATTTTTTTTGCTATTTAAGATGAAATGTAAGAATAAACGCATATGCAAGTCGTGATGAATTCCCTGAGTAAATCTCACTAGTGCAGGGGTCGGCCTAGGTACAATTTTTGGACTAGCACCTCCATCATTTCGTTTTGATGACTTTAGTACGCATTGCGTACTTTTTCAAACTGATATTTTATGTACCAAATATTTTTGGTCATTTGGTACATTTCGTCAATCGCATTAGAGTTCAGACTATCGTTTCAGTTTTCTTTGATTGTTAACGGTTAAAATAAAATACGAACACGTCGATTTGAATATTCCCGGGATTTCTTTTCCAAGTAAACTTCTCTATTTAAATATGTGGAAAAATATAGGGAATGGGTATTTGACCCAACTCATAACTTTTTACCCTATCGTTTAAAAAAGGAAATTTTAGTTCGAGAAATGTAATTCCCCGCAAATCGTTCCCCGAAATATTCATAATTGGGTGTATTCTTGCATTCCTCTTTGTTTCTCTTTTGATTTTCATGATTTTATTTGCTCTTAAACATCAGAAAAAAGATATTTATGCTGTGTTTGCGTTATATACAATGTATCAACAGAAAGAGTACTAGAATGGTATAAATGCGTATGCATTCGCTAAATACGAATGAACGAACAAAATAATTTTTTATAGTTTATCTTCAACTTAGTTTTTAAATCTGTTTTCGAGTTTCACAAAACACACTTCATCGGTCCAAGATAATGCACGATGAAATTGAAATTTCGTAGTTTTCCTTGGTATTTTTCTTTACAAAAAAAAATATATGCTGTGACAGTACTATTTTCTAAAAATAAGTATTTCTAGATGTACTAAGTTTTACGTTTTTCATTTGCACACGCTACACAGACAAAGTATTGAACTTTAACGATTCTCATTTTTCTGAAAAGTTTGCGGTGAGGATTGCCGAGTTCACTATGCCAATCGTATGATGCGGGTATTGAAATTTATAGTTTTTATACCGTATTCAGTTTAATTTTTATTGTACATTCTACTTTATTTCAATGCGTTGGTTTCTAACAATTTTTATTCGTGTTCAGTGTTGGCATTTTTGTCGTCTGTTTTCAACTCTTATGCATCTTTACGCAACCCTCATATTTTTCTGGTACAGCATTATTGAAATTTTAGTTTATATTCGAGTGATTTTTAGATAGCCGTCTCTAACTACAATCACAAAAATTAATAAAAACATTGGCTCATACCTTTTTGCAGAACTTTTCCTTTTTCACTAACGCACAAGACTTTAATCCTTAAAAAAAATACAGAACAACTCCACCACTGTACAGATATATGTCTTGTATGAAATTATATGTTTATACATTTCGTAGAACCGATTCAAATATCGAAAATCGTCAATTTAAAACATCTTTGGATGCTATTTAAGTGAGTAAGAATATGTGTGATTTCACTGATGCAAATTCACTAGTTGCAATATAACCTAAATCATCCCTATTATATATGTATGAATCTGTGATGTCAGTTGCTTTCGTTCTGGTGATTGACTATCATAAAATTTTATAATTGAATCAAACTTTCAGGGGGCAAAAAGATAATTCATTTTCTATACAAAAACAATTATTCCAAATAAGTTTATCGAAGTTGAACTTCAAACCGTTTTTCTAACTTTAAAAATAAAAATAAAAAAAATCATATTGAAGTTAAAAATCGATTTGAATCCTAACTTTATGTGAGTTGAACAACATTTTTTACTCCATAAGTTATGCTTTAAATTTATAAATGCAACAAAATCCGAGCCCTGGTGATGTCTTTTGCTCTCGATAATTGAAATTATCAATAATTTTCTCATTCGTAGTAGCCATGATTCAGAAAAATGAAAACATAATGCTTAGATATAGCTTGGAATCCATCAACTGGGCCAAAGGGTAGAAATGATTTGAATGAATTACAAATTTATCGTATTAATTATACAAAAATAACAATATTCGTGATTTAATGCTGCGAATTGTGGTGTTCTGTTAAGCTTTTTGTTGCCTGCAGTATTTTCTATTATTATCTACGAATTTTTCATAATTAATTCCGAAAATTTGCAAATCGGCAAAAAGTAAATACACGTTTTTCACGAAATGTCAACGTAATGACATGAAAAACGTCAACGTGAATCAAGAAGATCTGAAAAGCTTTCTAACAGGGGTGCCAAACCTTTTTTCGAAGGGAGTAATATATGATCTCGAACTTAAAACCATTTACTCACTATTTAATGATAAAGCAATGAAGAAGGATGAACGAAGGATACTGCCATAACTGATCATGGCAAACAATTCACAAGAAAGTTGATAAAGAGAGACTTAATAAGACTTTATTAATGGAACAATTTGAGTATGAAAGTAGCTTCAGTAAGGTCTCGTAAACGAAACTTAAAAATATTTTTAAAAATTAAGCCCTTGTGATTTCGCGACACTCACATTTTGGGACCACTGTCGAGCACACCGCTTCGGTTAGATGCGGTAATAAAATTCTTAATGCGCCATTAAATTATTCCTCTACCAATTTTCAACGATATTTTCTTGAAGGTAAACGTTGAACTGCTTCTCATTGTGGAATTTCGCCAAAAATTATTTTCAAAAAAGCACAAGTAAATAGTTAATGGACGATAGCGAGAGAGAGAGAGGAGAAAGAGAAAGAAAGAAAGAGGAGGAGGAGGAAGAGGAACGCTGAGCTAAGAATTGTTATAAAATGAATTGTGAAGATTTGTCGCCATGGTCTGTGCAATTTCAAGAGCATATACTCTCAATAGACAAAATCAGCTAGGAGGAAGGAGCTCGGATGGATGGATGTGCTTTCTTAAAATCAGACTATGCGGACAATGAGATAAATGTTCAAAAGCTAAAAATGCGAACGAACAAACGAAGGTGTTAAAATAGTTGACAAATACACGGCAATGGCGATGGTGACGATGATGGCAATGGCAATGGCCATGGCAATGGCGATGATGACAGTGGGCACAATGTACATAGTAAGGCAAGAGAGACTGAAAGTTTGAATGGTGGATTCAACGTTGATGGGTGGTGGTTGAATATTATTGCCGTTTGTAGTTATTCAATGCATTTATATTACAAAATTATGGAAAAGTTTTTTAACATTCAAAATATGAAAATAAATGACAACGACAATGTTGACAAACGTCAGGGAGAGTAAAATCAGGCACGATAGGAAGGGCATGATGTCTTTCTTGGATACCGCTCAATTAGACTCGGCTATTCTTCTAAAACGATGGCGAATTTTTGACATTTTTGGCGTTGTTGGAATTCGAAATTCATAAAAGAGCAAAAATTTGGTTATGGATTGCATTCAGTTTGTAAGGGTGGGGATAATTTCGCTAAGTCGACATGTTCAGTCAGACTGTTTTGCAATGATATTTTTATATAACTAAAATTGAAGTTGGTTATTTTGAAATTTCATTTCTAATTGAAGATCAAAACCAAACGAAAGATTTTTGAAATCTTTCAAGGATTCAAAAAAAAAAAAAACAATTTTTTTTAACAAAAGGCTTTTAAATCCTTTTATTGGGTTGTTGAAAGTCCACTTTCACCTAAGGCATTTAATCCGTAGTGTTTTTGCGAGTCTGGAACATTTTGTGGAAGTAGAAAATCTCGCGGAAAACTTTTTCATACTTCAATGAAGCAGCATTTAAGCATTCAAAGCGCATTCTCGCGTCCGGTTTTTATGGTTTTGCAAAATATTTACTCTCTCCACACAAACATGGGTCGCAAAACAACTACCAAATGACATTGAAAACGGAAGTTCGTCCTGCAGTCACGCTGCTCGAAACAAATAAAATGTCTTCAAGAAATTCAAAAAGTTCTAAGAAAAGTTTCATTTAAAAGCGTTGACGTCTTTTGTGGGACGTGTTTAACACCAGGATTTAAAAATTATTTCTGCTTTTATTAGTATTATTATATTATCGTGTACTATCTCCTTGCGGACACTCCGCTGCAGTAATGAGCTGGTCAGTTTTCAAAGACGGATCGGTCCAAACCCTACCGGTTAAATTATGGCAGTTCGCTCCATGGAATTCGGCTAGCCGGCGGTCGGTAATAAAGGGGTTAGTTTATGGGTAGTCTGTAAATGACACCTTCATCAACTTGGAATATATATAAGAAATTTGTTGTTTATTTTCCTCATTTGACTATCCTAAAACCAGACAAAACTACGACAATTGACCCAAAAAAAAAAACTGTTCTATGATCAGCCGTTTTGCGGTCTAGTCCTTCCCCTAGGACAGGCCCATGTTAAAAAGGTCAGTTGAATACATTAGAAGTGGAATTATGAGGGGACTAGTACTGGTAACATGAAGGACTGGCCGAAGGCTACACTTGGGTCAGTCCATATTACTGCAGGGTCCTTTTAAGCGGACGCCCTTCTTAAACGGACACTATTTGGAGACGCTTTAGAATTCTTGCTTCTCAAATAGTTCCCTCTTAAGCGGACATATTTTTGGGTCCAGTAGGTGTCCGCTTAAGAGAAAGGACACTGTAGATATTTCTTCGAAAATGACAACTATTTTGTCTTGAAAGAATCCCACTCAAATGGGAGTTGAAATATTAGTTTTTTTTTTGTCATGAATGCTCTAAAAGAGCCCCTGCTGTTTATTGCCTTGGAGTTGCTCAGTCATCATCGAACTCCCATATTAGTACTCTCCCCATCCCCTCTACACAAAGTTTGAGGTATTAAAATTCTTCGGCCAATCGATTTTCACCGTTCTCCTCTTTTATCATAAGAAGTTGCTCGAAGTGAAAGAAATACAAAAATCATAGCAGCGGAATTGAAAATTCTCGCATAGAAATAAATCGCCTACTCATCGCAATAAAACTGGCAATAATATTGACTTATTGGCCATGCTGGAACCTTTTGCAGCGCGCTCATCCCCAAGTTAATTATAATCGTTATTGAGAAATTTGAAAAATAGCATTTTAAGTAGATGGAAAATAGACCGAAAGTGCAATTTGCGGCGACTATTTAATGCCGTAAATAATGCCAATAGCTTCTTCCGCTGGGGCAATGGCTCTGATGATGTTCACGAAAATGCTTTATTAATGGCAAATTAAAAGTAATAAAAAACAGATGTGCTTAGCGTCGCAGATTTTTCTAAAGTCAACGACGGCAACAACGACGACGACGACCAAAAAACACCTTGGCGAAGAGACTTTGGTGGGTACTTTCGAATGATTTTTCTTTTCTTTCATCCTTAAAGAAGTTATTATAATAATGGTGCCTGTTGGAGCAACATGAAGCGAAAAACTTTCCTCCTTCGAAGGTGGAGGAATTATATAAAAAAAAAAATTAAAAAAAATGAAAAAAGAAAAAAAACGGAAAACTTTTCGCCGGTGCACGCGTAGCACTTGATGCATTTTTATCATTTTTCGTGTGAGAAAAAAAAAATTAATTTCAATTTCAAGCTTGGATAATGTTCCAAACTACGTGGAGAATGTTCTTAAAATGGGTTCCAATAACTGAAGTAGGAGAAGCGGTTGGTCATAATGGCATTTAAATTGGCTAATGCAAAAATATTTGGCTTCTTCGCTTTGACTTACCGGCACATGACATGCTCTTTGCCCTCCATAAATTCACCATTTTGACCCCAACGACGTGGTAATTCCAGCACAGTTATGCCATTTGTTCCAGCCAAAGCGATATAAGTACCATCGTGAGATGCTAAAACGCGTTCGACTTGAAAGCTCAACGGCGAGGATGGTAGAAGCCTCTGAAATGGAGAAGAAAATTCAGTCAGAGTGCCAAAATAAAATTACATAATTTCGAAAAATTTTAGAGCTTTTTTAAATCATTTATTTTTGTTAGTTCTTGTAGGGTTGACTATTTTTTCGGGTTGCATAGTCCTTGGAAGTTGGTCTCAAAGAATTTTTTTAAATAATTAAAATGCGAAGCCAGGAATCATGATTTCTCTAGGCGGAAGGTCAAGATATGACAGGAATCGCCGATTAATAATATCGATTAGTGCCATTTAAACAATTTAAATTGGCCCCTTAAAGTATGCATACCAATATTTACGAAAAATTACACAGATTAATAAGAACTACCTTGCAGTAATGAGTCGGTCAGTTTTCTAAGAAGGACTGGCTTTTGACCGGTCCGAACCCTACCGGTTAAATTATGGCAGTTCGCTCCATGGAATTCGGCTAGCCGGCGGTCGGTAATAAAGGGGTTAGTTTATGGGTAGTCTGTAAGTGGCACTTTCATCAACTTGGAATATATATATAGAAATTTGTTGTTTATTTTCCTCATTTGACTATCCTAAAACCAGACAAAATTACGACAATTGACCCAAAAAAACTGGCCTATAATCAGCCGTTTTGCGGACTAGTCCCTCCCCTAGGACAGGCCCATGTTAAAAAGGTCAGTTGAATAGATTAGAAGTGGAATTATAAGGGGACTAGTACTGGTAACATGACGGAGTGACCGAAGGCTACACTTGGGTCAGCCCATATTACTGCAGGGCCTGACGATGATCGAGTTCTTTTCGCGAAATTACCGTTTGTTACAAATACCTTCTAAAGGGTTTGGCCGGTTGAGCAAAGGCATGTCGCATCATGAAAGGAATTTTTAATTTTTTTTTTTTTATTTTTCAATAGGTGCCACCTAAAAACACGGTGGAGACCTCTTTTTTGGTATTTCAAGGACCATTCAAAATAAATTTGTGTTGTTGTCTTGGGGCCTGTTTTAAAAATATTATATGGGAAATTCTACGACTGGCGATATTACAATTCGCAAGCACTTTTTTGCCTATATCTCTCCTGTCGCTTAAAAAAGTTTACCATTTCTTGTGTGCATATGACACTAGACCTTAAAACACACGTTTTTTGTTAAGGTACTTTCTGATATCCGTTATAGAATTGAAGATATTGCCATTTAAAGTGGACTGGAAGTGAGTTTTGAGGTTACTTCAAAGGGTATAGCACTATAAGCATAGTGATTTGGCCCCCGAAGCCTATTTCGACGAAAGTTCTTTTGGTGTTTAGGTCAATGCAAAAAATTTAGTTTGTGCGATCTCTTACAGGTCCTTGAATATCCTTGAAAACGGGGGGTTTTTTTTTAGAGAAAATTTATTAAAAAATCATATCTAATATGCTTTCCAGACGAATACCGAAATCTAGAAAATTCAGACAATTTTAGAACAAATTTGACATTTGAAATCCAGGCGATTTTAATATTGTTCTGAAATTCCAAGATTTCGTTGCACGTCTAGAAAGCACATTAGACAATTCTAAAGATAGAATGGTCATTCAAAAGCCCATATAAAGAAAATTGCTCAGAAAATATTGCAAAAATATTTTTAAAGCAATTTTGCTACAACCAATACGTGCTCCCGTGGAAGGATATTTTTTCATCACAATTTTTTGTTGTTCCAGCGCCAAGCTTAAAAAAAATTCACGAAAATAGAGTTTTATGCCAAGATTAATTATGTTAAGTTTCAATACGCAAAGCCGCCTGAAACATCCTTAAAAGTAGCAAATTAAAAAAAATGTTGCATACTTCTTGGGTACACCTGTGATTGATATGCATCAATATGATTTTTCCGTATAGTCATATCAGGTGAATTTGAATAACAAGCAACAAACAAGAATAAAAAATTGCCTAATCCTAGAATCCAGGCAGAAAAGTGATCAAATCAAAGTTTATAGATTTAGCATTCTTAAATCCACACGGCGCTTAAGTCGTAAGATACACCTACTACACCAAGAAATATTTAAAAAAATACGAAATCTTATAATTTTTTCCGGCCTAAACAACAAGAATTTTCTACGTGATTTCACAAATCAACGACACAACAAAAATGTTTAAAGAAAATAATTTACAAAAAAATCAAAACGGGTAAAAGGATTTCGCGGAAATGAATTGCTACTGAATATTCTTAAATATCATAGCCAAGAATTCTAGAGAAGCCCCTTTCCATGAAGAGAAAATAATCACCCATGCACGTAACAAAGGCAATTAATGTTAAGATTAAGGCTTTTTACAAGTCTTATCCAAGCAAAAATATTGTGCACTCAGTCGTAATTTCGACATGACAGCGGAAAAAGGCAGAAGCCTCTGACTACTTGCCACTAACGAGGAAAGCGGCCGGGGTAGGTGGTACATTGCGAACAACAATAGATAAGGCTTATTCAAAATTAAACTTCTTTTATTTATCTTAACGAAAAATTGCGCTTCACAGCCTTGTTCTCACACATTAACGACGCATATGAAGCATAAAAATGAATGCAATTGTATGTACTATGCGCTGGGGGTGGGGGTTTAAGGGGACACGATTGTCGAATACATGAGCATACTCGTGCAGGCGAGCGAGTTTTAAAGATTTTCCACCTACACACAAAGATCCATACGCAGCGATAATTATGAGATTGCTGGAAAAATGAATAAAGCAGCGCCTTACAAGAATGAAAGCACAATAAAGAATGTCAGCGAAACAAAAGCGCAAGATTACAAGAAGAATATTACAAGACGAACGCACAGTCACACTCACACTCACACCACGGTCCAAGAACCTTTTCAGAAGTCTCTCTATATTCGCTTGCGATAAGGATGTTGGAAAAATTCGCTTCGTTGACATGTAAAATTTTATAATTTCCAAATGTCAAAAAGTCAAAAACACGCACAAATATTTAGCAGATAAAGGAAAAGACACACTACTCACAGAATTTTTCTTTCATGTCTATGGAATTTGTAATTTTGATTGAGGTAGAGTCTCTAGGGAGCAATTTCAGGTCTAATCGCGGGAGTTTATAAAGCTTTTTTTTGGGCGATTGCATTTTGTTTTGACGAGTTAAGGCTTACTTGTTTCTTTAATCCACTTATTGTAGCACTGCTTTAAATAGTTTTGGAAGTTCCAGCTTTAAGTTTGAGTTCCGCCGAGAGGAGCAATAGAGTAAATCGTGATGTTCGCCTCGCGCGTCTAAAAGGCGAGAATCGAATTTTTCGGTCAAACTTTTATGTTTTCTAGCGAGGCGGTTGCTTGGAAAGAAATCCAAAAAATTCACTCAACGGGATCTTTAACCATAGAGTCTTAAATGTGGTTAACTGTTGACAGATTTTTAGGATAATATTCCCCTGATTGTCTCAAAACAAGGCCAAATTTCCCTAAAATCTAATTTAGAAATCTTCTTAAAACAAAAACTTGGTCCCACCTAAGACTCCATTAAAGATCATCGATGTCATTTAATTTAGCGAAGATTCCCCTAAACTGGCAACAGTGATGTGGTTAGTCAAAGATTGGAAACTCTAAGACCATCTTTTGACTTGGAAACTCGGAAGTTTCTTTCGGGATGTGGTAAGACTTCTACTGGTATTTTATAGGGAACCAGCAGAATGAGCGCTCTGAGGTAGGTTAGATTAGTTTAGGTTAGGTTATGTTAAATGGGCCACCCCTAGGGCGCACTTAGACCTGGTAGGTCCGTTGTGATACCCAATCTCGTCTCAGAAATGTGTTATATATGCGTATTTACGGACATCTACTTTTTAAACCATTTAGCGCTTTCAATGAAGCTAGATATACTCAATGGGTCGATAGAGGCAATTTGCATAGCAAGAGCGGGACAGTGTAAGAGCAGGTGTTGGGGATTTTCTTCCTCCTCCTAATTCTAGCAACTTCTACAAAAATCAAAGTCTGCCGCTCCCCATCTTCACGCGTGAGGGCCAACCAAACAGTGTCCATTCAGTACCCCAACTAGCACCGAAAGGCGAAATTTAGGCAGCTTTAGGAGCTCCTCTGTTCATTTCTGACTTGCAAGAGGGCAGGTATGCCTGGCCTTATTACAAGTACTTATATTTTCCCACCTATCCTGGAACGATTTGTTTGCCCATTGGTCAATTATAAGACGGCCATGAACACATTAAAAGCATTCTTACAGTCCAGATTTGATTTCTTTTGAATGAAGCTTGCTTTCTTTGTGGATATGTAGTGAGCCGGACTTTAGTGCTTACATATTTGGGTAACTTTTTCACATCTACAACAGCTAATATATCAACTATAGTGTTATTTGAATGACCTCTTAAGGTAAAACTCGTATCCATGTAGCGTCTCAGCTCCTATCGTTAACTTGAGTCCTGATTCATTTCGTCAGGAGTTGTTCCCACAAATTTTTTTGTGAAAATATTGAAATTCTGCTCATTGTTAGGGATTTCAAAATAATATAGATATCTCAGTAAAAAATCTCTAATATGGAATAAGGCAGTGGCTTTTTTTTTTGGAACAAAAAGGATCTTAAAATTTCCCCGCTAACTGCATTGAACACATTAGCCCAATGGTACGATAAAAAGGAATTACTTAAAATGGAAAAGGAACTTAAGAAAAACTACGGCTTAAAAAGGACATGCTTTACCGTTTATATTTAAGCCAAAAAAATGACAAACGATTAATTTAATAGAGGGAAAAAGGAGCACCACAATTTTTCATACCACTCACACGGGATTCTACATTTGAAAATAATAAAAAAACCTTTTTTTTTTTTTGTAAAAAAAATCCTCAAAGCAGGGAGAGTGATTGTTGAAATCAAAATAAACGAATTGTTCCCATTTCGACTTTACATTCGGCTTTCACCGGTTTCGGGAGAATTTTTTTTTTCTTTTTTGCATTTCTTCTAAAATAAAAATGCTAATATAGACATTAATTTTATTTTGTAAAGAAAGAAAAACACTGCGGATGTGTTCTCTTGTGTTGAGTAGCATTTCGAAATGATATTCTGATAGAGTGAATGGAATGGACTGCTGAGCGGCTGAAATTTTTTAAAAGAATAATGAAAATCATATTAATCTGCTTTGGACCTTTGGTTTTTCTATGTGAGAATTCTTGAGAATAAGTTAAATTGCAAGCAATGAATCGTAAAAGCATTTTATCTTGGATAAAAAATTTGCTGTAGCATAATATTAGGCGCTTCAATGGAAATTTGTAAAAATGTGAATATCAATGTGTGCGTTGACAAAGCTTATTTTGTTTTGAATGAACCAATCAGCGCCATGCTGTGCTGTGATTGGTTGCTTTTGTATGAGGTGCGCACCGACGAAATCGAAGCGCGGCGTAGGGTATTGATTTTTGATGCTTTCGAATGGTCTAAAATTCGCGAAGAAAGAACGGGTTATTGGGGTGAGTTGAATGTATAAGATGGGGAAATAGGGGTTAAAAGAAATGCGAGGTTTTGCGCAATTTTCTTTTTATATGAATTATATTGATAAGTTTTAAAACGCTTGAAATTTCATTACACTGTGATAGTTTTTCACGAAAAAATTGTAAGACAGACCTAAAATATACGGATGCCTCCTATTTCGGTCACGGGGAATCGAACTGCATCATTATTTTTTTAAATTACAATCCTCATTAGTTAGCTCCAAAAAATCTTTTTTTATGCTTTTATCGATAAAATTATTATCCAAAAATATTTTTGCAAGGTTTCAGAGTCGGACTTGAAGTAGTTTAGGAGTGACAGTTCCGAGAAGAGGCTCCTACAATTTGATTTCTCTTCTACTGAAAATTTTGAAGCCCATTTCCTGAAAAACTTCGTACACGATTTCAAACAGTCCTTTTGACTTTCGAGCAGAAAAGATAAATTTCAAAAAAAAAATAAAAAATGGTTGAGTCAACAACATTTTTGGTTGATTTGAAAGAAAATATTTTTAATTACATTTCTTTGTGTTCGATATAATTCTCATTTGTTTTATAAAATAAGACGTACAAGATATGTATTCATCTTGGAACTTTTTAAGCATTGCGAAAGCAGTCGCGACAACGGAGTAACAAAATCGGATGAAGTCCATCCGATGGCTATTTTTGGGGTTATGTTCAGCAGAGGGCTCTGTGTCCATTTGCTTTGAACGTTAAACAAATTTGTTTTGACATTTCTTCTTTTATAGGTGTTTTAGAAAATTTCTTTTTATTTTAAAAATTATCTTGTCATTTCAATTATTTCCGTGGTTAGTTCAAAAATTTAAATTTTAATCCATTTTTAAAAATTATCATTTCAATTCAACCTGAAATATGGTTGATTCAAAAGGAAAATCTTTGTTTTTTCCAACAAGAAAAAATTTTTAAAATTAAAAATATTCTTTGTTGAAGCCGTTTTGTATGTTTTTCCTTTTGATTTAACGAGTTTTCTGGTTGATTTTTTTTCTCTGTGTACAAAAAAAATGTGTTTGGCATGCTTCAATGTAATAATGACATAATGAATGTCTTCAAAGGTCAAAATTATTCACCAAATCGCACTTAAATATCCCCTTAAATTTTTATGGCATTATATCATGTCTTTACATACATACATAAATAATGTTTTGAAAGGCATTTTACAAAAAGAGCTTTTAAAATGGGAACCTTTTTTTATATAAATTTTTAACAAGGTTTGGATTTTTTGACTTTTATAAACTTAAAGCATACTTTATGGGGCAAAAAAGTTTTCTATCCAACATTTTGCGAATAAGTTTAGCGAAGTTGAACTTCAAACCGCTTTTTCAACTTCAAAAAATTTCATATTGACGTTAAAAATCGATTTTAATCTCAACTTGATGTGTTGAACAAAATTTGTACTCCATAAAGTATGCTTAAAATTTAAATTAAAACAAAAACGCTCAACATTTTGCATTTTATATTTTAAAAGGTCCATAGAAGGCCTTTCAACTTTACTATTTACTTTTTTTTCCTATAAAAATTTTAGCTTTTCTTAAATATGAAAACAAATTTTCATATGAGAATTTTTAGTGAGACATTTATCCAATATTTCTATTTGGAAACCATTCCATTTAAAATATGACCCGCTAAATGTGACAGTCAATTTATAAATAACAATTTTTGGTATGCTGGCGAAATTGGATTTCAGATTGAAGTCATTAGACTAATTAGTTGCGAAACTTTTGAGTGCGTTTTTTTTTTCAATTTTCATTTGGTTTTTCTAATTTTCAGCTCGCATGGGTGTGTTTGTCAACAATTTACCCATGACGAGGATTTTACTTTGTGCACAAAGTTCGTTTCCGCTCGATGATTAAATTGAATTATTTAATTACATTTACATTTGGAGCAGCAAAAAAAAAAAAAAAAAAAAATTAAATAAGTGAGTAGGGCAACAAGGAAATAAAGAGATATAAAAAAAAACACGAAAAAATATAGCATGCGATTTTTATCAGAAAAAATATATCATTCAGTGTCACTTTTGAGCTACTCTGAAGACTTTCACAAACTCACTTCAACTGCCAATGAAGTGTGCTAATTAGCAATGAACTGTTGCGTAGCGGTAGGTAAGTACGAAGCAAACCTCAAAGAATAAAAATAAATAAAAATGAGAAGAAAAAAAAAAAACAAGTAAATAGATTAAAAAACGTATCCTGGAAAAATGGGTGTGCAAGTAAGTATCATTAAAAGGCGTCAACAAAACGCGAATTCAACAAAACCATCGGAGGCGCCAACTCAGAGTCAAGGAGCTTCTAATAGTTCCCAAAACGCATGGAACGCAATGAACATGAAATTGTCCACAGACAGAGAGCAAGCGGCTCTAATGCATTCGCTCGTCAGCTAATTAAATGGAAATTAATGAAAACTTTCGTTGTTAGTTTTTATGTTTTTTTTTTAATGATTTTTTGTGAATATTTTTTTTTTTTTTTAGTTTAGTTAAGCTTATTTGTATTTGTTGCCTTATAGGATATGGGCCAGTGCAGGATGCGACGACACCCAAGTAAGTTCATGTTTTCTGGCACTTTCAGACTAATTGCTGAAATTTTATCGCACGGAAGTCATAAAAGCTCTAAACTTTGAAGCATTTTTAGATTTTTTTTTTTTTTGAAATAACGCAGTCAAATGATTACGCAACACATTAAATGGCCAGTGGGGCTTTGGTAGAAAGATCGGAATTGATGACGAAATATCGTTTTGGAATAGCTTTGCACTGATTTTTGAATTTATTTCGATCATAATTGATCTAAAATTTGTTTTAAAGATCCCTTAACGATCTAAATTAATGAGCCTCCACATTTTTGCTTAGCCATTCTAAGTTTTTTGGTTGAAAGTTCAAATAAATTCTTAAACAACAATTGAGCAAGAAAAACCCATGTATACCAGACAGCGACGTAAGCAGGGTTGCTTTTAACAGGTTCAAACCACCTTACAAAAATTGAGGTATCACAAAAGCATGAGAAAATTATCGTGATGTAGAATGTCGAAAGCCTAAAAACCCACTTGGAATTAACTAACTATATTCTCAGATTTTTAATCATGGCCTATATCTGACATCATTATACATATCGTATCCAAAAACTTTGTGCCACTTAATCAAGCCACGAAGTATAAAGTTTGGGTCGGAGGCGCTATGGAAGTTGGTTCAATTATTGGGAAAATGCGATAAACAAGGCTACGAATGGACACGTCCTGAGAGCAGATGAGGACAGCTTGGCGAAAAAATGATACACACTCCGATTCCAAGGTTGCAGACAACGAGGGCTCCTTAAGCAGAGTTGAATGGACACAGTTAAATGGGACCTCGAGGGTGTGGGACGCAACCGATAGGACAAAATGGAGGAATTGGTCTCGTTTTATGGATCCCGGTATAAGCCGGGATTTTTCAAAAACGCAAGAACAAGAAGATTTGAAGAAGGGACAAAAGAAATAGGGGTTTTGCTATTGACCCCTTCAAGGGAAATGTTTCTTTGCTTTTAAACCACCTTTCTAAGTGGTACCGTTTACAAGTACATATTTGAGTTACCCCGAGTCTACTGAATTTTAAGTTTTTAGAAGAAAAAGTATTATTTAACGAAAATATCTAAACCACCACATCGACGGACAGAGGAACCCGTTCAAATTGCACTTTTTGGAAACGTTTAAAAAAATAATAAAATCTAAAAAAAAAGACACAATTTCTTGCTATGAACAAAACTATTTATCCATTTATCTCTTTAAACTATTATCTAATATCTAATATCTTTTAAATATCTATTTATCTTAAACGTTAAAAAATTCTAAACGATTTTCTACAGCATGTACGGGAATTCCATTTTCGTTCTGACAACCAGAGATGGAGTTCCTTATTGCAATATTGACCACTTTAACCCTTCGCTTCTTCACTCGATTAAATAATAAAACGTTTCTTTAAGTATGAAACCCTTGTCAACACTGAAGATAAAGACTGTCCCCTAGTTCTTCATGAAGCAAAGTTTCAATGGGGTAGAAAAAAAAACGACCAAAATACAACAACAACAACAAAAATCAAAAGCACATGAACACGTCCACGACATATGGTCAAATCGATTAAATAAATCATGGAGACCTCTTTGTAGCCAATTTTCTTATAATTTGTTGGGTGTTAAAAAATGTGTAAGGAAGCTATAAAGAACATCCTCAGAGCACGCACGGACGATGAACTCAATTGGAAGGAGGTGAAGCAACAAGCGGCAATGACAAAATTTCATGCTCTTTGCGGTGTGTCTGCTTCTTCCTCGTCTTCACTTGCACGATGCTCAAATTTTTTGTGTTGAATGGGGGGTTTTTTTTTTTGTATAAAATTTCGAAAATAAATGTCAAGAAAAGTTCATATAAAAAATAAGAAAAAATCTTGAAGCAAGGAAGGAAGTCCTATTTCAACGAAAAAGAAATAAATTTTAAGTTGGCTCATAAGAGGAAAAGATAAGAGGAACTGGCCAGTAGAACATAAGAGCACTTTAAAAATCTATCTTCTCAAAATGACCATATTTCGAAGTAGACTTTTAGAAAGCGTATCAATTAAATAAAAAAATTCCTTGAATTGAAAGAATCCCAAAAAGCACCAGAATTCAAAAAAAAAAAGAGAAAAAAAATTGAATTAAAAAAAAAGATCTAAATTTCAACCCACGTGAAGAGCAACAGTCCTTTCCATATATCCTTTTTTATGTTATTCCTCGTTCCTTTCTTGCTTTCTCTCTATCGCCCGTAACAATAGTCACTATTGTCATTTTTAGTCGTTTCGCTTGCCAACTTTTTTATTATCCTATTGAAAAGGGTTCAACCGATTTGATGCTACGCGATGCCATCCGATGTGGTGAATACGACATTCGAAGTTAGGCAAGAAAATACTTTATAAAAGAAAAATTTATTGGACAGTTGCACGCCAACCTTTTTATTTATTATTGGGAGTTATTATGCGCTTTTCCCGGTTTCCCCGATGGGATATCATCTTAAAACGGTTTCAATGCCAAGAAAAATTTGTGAAAACCACAGCATCTGACAAAATGTGGGCAGTTAAGAGAGGACAGCAGAGAGTGAGAAATATCTTGGGATGAGTTTTTTTTTTGATGAGGTCCTTCCTTTTCGTTGTTTTCATAGCCTTTTTTTTTGTCGGGAAAATAAATTGATTGGAGAGATTAAAGGTAGGTAAGTTAAAGAGAACTTTGATAAGAACTTTAAATGAAACACTACACTACTATCCAACATAAAACAAACCATTAGCCTGATTCTGAATATTCCCGGGGAATTTACTAGGAGAATTCTAGTCTGGAGAAAAGTAAATTTTCCAGACTAGAATTCTCCTTTTTTAAATAGATAGGGTAAAGAAACTTATGGGTATAGGTCAAATACCCATTCCCCATTAAATTTCTTTCCCCAAATATTTAAAAAAAAAGATGACTCTCGAGAAAAGTAAGTTCCCCGGGAATTCGTTCCTCGGAAATATTCAGAATCGGGCTGTATAAAAAATAGAGTGCTGTATTCAGTCATCTCTGGCAAGTGGATTATAAAACAAGTAAGGGTGTTATAGCCAGGCGAGCCTGACAATAAAATACCCGACACAGACACACATGTTTAAATACTTTTTGAACCATGCCCAAAAAACAGGACCACTAAGAAAGAATATTCAAGAGGTTTGTAAGGCCACTAGGGGCCCCATATACCGACTTTTGTTAAATTTCTTTATGAAAACCGCCCGTTGCGGTTTCATTGAAATATTTCTAAAAAGTCCGATTTTAAGGCAGTTTTGGGATTTTTGTGACAGACCCTAGTACAGGAGTTACCCTTAATAATGGACCGACCAAGGAAATTTTTTGAGGATGTTTATGGCTACAACTGAAAAATAAGTGCCAAATTTCGTTCAAGTCACATTTGAATTTCGGGTGTAGGGGACAATTTTCGAAAAACGCCCTTCTGCCACGCCCAATTTTTAAATTTTTAGAAATCGTATTACTTGCCTTGAAACTTTGATGTTCAAATATCCAATTTCATCAAAATATGTTGAAAAACTTCGATTTTAGAGCAGTTTTTGTGATTTTCGTAACAGACCCTAGTACTGGAGGTACCCCTAAAAATGGTCCGATCGGGTCCATTCTCGAACTTAATCCTACTCATGTCGCCGTGAGCACGCATACCAAATTTTGTCAAGATAGCTCAACTCCTTCGATAAGATAACTGTATACAGACAGACGGACATGTCTAAATCGAATTTCCTGGTGACGCTGATCATTTCTATATATATTTTGTATGGTCTATCTCGACTGGTTCTGGGTGTTACACACAACCACACAAACGCAATATACCCTCGACACAGAGTGTGTCGGGTATAATTAGCAGGAATTAATAATAAATAAGTAGATAGTAGATATTCGCCAACTGAAACTATCGATAATCAGATCGATATTAGAGGTCATTTCCCAGCCCTATATGGACGGAATTACACTAGAAGACATTTACAGTTTACTCTATCCTTGCGGACACTCCTCTTAATCGAACACATCCCTTAAACGGACATCTTTTGACAATGCTCTAGTGTTCCTCCTTCTCAAATAGTTCCCTCGTAGTTAAGCGGACACCTCTGTTAAGCAGAAAAAATGTTCGGTCCCGTAGGTGTTCGCTTAAGAGAGAGCATACTGTAGATAGAACAAAAATTTTTGTAGGCAAGGGAAACTAGAAAAAGAGAGAAAAAGCACGACATTTCAAACGATTCCATTCTGTTCGGAAAAATATCTCAAATAAAAATTCAGAGATATACAGATTCTTAAATTGGCATCTCCAATAGATCGGGTTTGAATTTTCTTTTTATTTAAATTTTTATATTGAATACACGCTTCAGCATTAAAAAAAAAAAATCGCGAAATACATTTTTCTATAAATAATTTGAATGAGCTGAAAAAGGCAATTTCAAAAGGGACAGAGAAATTTGTAATGAAGCTTTTAGAATTTTCAATTGCGTTGCATTAGTCCGAAGGACACGATGAAATCGTGACTTAATTTGCTGACACTTCGAGTAGGAATTGCAAGACTGGAATTCAGTGTGGAAGATGCTCGAATTGTGGATGTGAAGTGATGTGATGTGGGTGGGCTGCGAACGAATGATGCCTAATTGGAAACTATTAAATTCAATTTTTTTATTCTCTGTGTATCGCGCTCTCCCTCTCTCTCTGGTCCTCTTTCTGTATCTTTAGGGTCATTATTTTTTTTTCTTTTTTATTGTATTGTGCTTTTTCGCATTTTTTCTTGCCACGATTTTCTAACGCGCCCTAACGAATCGGAACTTGAAATTAATTTCGAATGACATGCGTCGCTTCATCACGCGTCAAATGCAGTGTTAAGAACTGGCGGACATGACTCGCCTGAGTGACAGTATCTATCGTACGGAGCAAAGAAGCGACCGACAGGGAAATAAAAATGAAAAAAAGGCAAAGGGAAAGACGAAAGACGAAGGAAGAAGCTGCCACTTCGGAAAAAGGACATTTTCATTTGAGCATATTTAATTAGATGCAATTATTCATGGTCTTAAATAGATGAGGCAGTAAATGTGCAGCGGTTACAGCGCAAGGCGGAATCGGTAGACAAGGCATCGAAAAAAAGAAATCGGCTCCAGAAACTTTAGAAGGCAAAAAAAATAATAATACGTAAATGAAGAAAAAATAGAAAAATTGAAATAAAATGCTAAAGAATTACTTTGGCTGCTATCAAATGATACGAAAACGGCAATCCCATATCCGAGAGTGGGGGAGTTGCTGCAGGTCATACAAAGAAAAAAAAAAAGAAACAATAAATTGATTCCTTTTGGGAGTGGGTAGAAAGGGAGCCCAAAAATTGTCAGAAAATGGAATTTGAAAGGAAAACGAAGAAGAGAAAAAAAAAAACGGAAAGGAAAATTGCAGTTAAATGGCAGGAAATTTAAAATATTGAAATTTAAGTCGCTAAAATATTACGGCCGATTAATTTTTTTTTATTTTTTCCGTTTCCTTAAAATGAAAGGACAGCACGAAAAGTGTACGAATGTGGGCCAAAAAGCAAATAGTGAAGCGGAAATATTTAAGCTATTGAAAGCAGGAAGGAAAGATGCTTTAAGACTTGGTGAATACTCCTTTTTAGAAGGAGAGCGCCACAGGCGCATACGCATGGGGTGGTTTTGGGGGTTCAAATCTTCTTCAATATTTTACGAACCACCAATTTACACGAGGATATACTTGAGCTTTCAAAGCCTTAAATATTTTTCGAAATAATTTCTGCGTCTGCCTGGAGCATTATTATGAGGTTTTATTTCGGTTTGTCCATCATATGAGTGGAAACTTCTTAAAATTTAGTTAGACCATTCTAAGTAAATGTCACACGAGTATAAGTTTCTCAAGGATTACGAAAATTCCAATCAATGTTCATTGTTTTTATGTTTTTCAATAGCTCAGAAGTTTCGAAGGAGCTACCTAAACAATAGAATGTTAAAATTTAGCTTTTCAGATTAATTTTTTGATAAAATATTGAAAATCGTATTTTTTACTTGGGATGTTTTCGAGTCTATATAATGACAGCCACGGTTTAGAAGCATTCTCAACCAACTTTGGACTTAACATTCCTATCATAAATAAGAGAATTTGTTTTCAGTACACACCTGGTGTTTGATAGCATCGTGTCCTTTAACTAAAGCCGCGCGCCAATTGATTACGAGGAGGCAGGACTGTTTTGAATCCCACGCGAAGAGTAAATCATCTTTTGACTCCAATAGGTTTTGAGCGTAATTCAAATCTGCGCTATTTTCATCTGAAAGTGTGAGCAAAACATGAAATCAAACAATAAACTCAAAAGAATATTTAGTGCAAATAAAAAGCCAGTTACTTTTAAGCCGGCAATTTGTTGTTTCTTACAGAAAAAACACTACTTTGGTATTCCATATCCGAATAATAATGTATTAGGAATTTTATTTCCATCAGATATATCTCTGTAGTTAACATTACATTGTCTGTTATCACGCAACATAATGTTAACATACTTCCGCTAAAAAATATTTTAACATGAGAACTAAGGTCGGTCAACATCGATTTATTCACTCAGCTTCCACCTCATACTCCTTTTCAGGAACTACACGTAATATTTTGTACTAATGTTTTCCAAAAAACAAATTTAGTTATTTATGGAGGTGGAAGCCAATATTCCGCAGCTATATATCGTAACGATTTGTTCCTCTACACTTTTATGAAGTCAAACCAACAATACCAAACGTAGAGTTAAATTTGGCGGCTCACTAGTTTGTTTTGGTGGTTTGTCAACTTTATTCGCAAAGAAGCTAGCTGCATTTGACTAGAAAATAGCTATAATTAGCGGAAAGCAAGCTACATTTGTTGGTTTGTCGAACTGTGCTAAACATCGTTTATATTTTCTAACTTACCCTTTGTACGAAAAGACGCAAACATTGGATTCTTGTTCAGCTCCAAAAAGTCTGTAGACGGCATCGTATTTTTATTGAAACAAAGATCAAATAATTGTTGATTAAACACAAAACGGAACAATCGCTTCAATCAGCTGCTTGACGCCGGCGAAGTGCTGCCACTCTATAATATCCATTCAACAGCTGAATCATGCGGCATTGGTGCTACCACAAGCCATAAAATGTTTGGATGGCGTATTTGTAAAAAAACTAACCAATGGAGTAATTCGAATGTAGCTTATTTACGTATCTTACATGTATGCCCTTTCATTTATCTGTCTCACTGCCTTAAAATTGAAGCACGCAATTTTAAGTTTTTGTTCTGGTCCGGGAGAAGATTTTTAGGGAACATTTGTGTTATTGTTGGAATATATTGTGGGCGTCAGTGGAGTGAAAAATAAAGGAAGGAATTTGCAATAATGGTTAAATGAAAGCTTCTTGGAATGATAAAAAACTTTCCCACCATACATTAAAAACGTATATAAAAGAGTTCTTCGTGTTCAATTTTCTAACATATTAGTTGGCTGATTTAATTATCAAATATATTTTTAGATATTTTAATTACAGATTAAACATTAACGATATTATAAAACAGACTTAAACCAAAAACAAAAATAAACAAATTTCGAGTTTAATTTTAATTGCTTTTTTTATCGGCTCATGTACGCATTTAATTTCAGCTGGTAGATTTTTCAGAATCCCAGTGCGTTTCTCAGTAGATGAGAAGTGGTAGCATTTTCATATCAAGAAGTAGATTTATAGCGATTGGCAAATTTTCAGTGGCAGCTCTTCTCCCTCCTTTTATTTGCGCCAAAAGAACAAGTGGCGGCTTTTTATAAGTTACGGTTTTTAAGTTTTTAAGTTTTATTTGCAAAAGTTTTCTTTATTTATTGGCCAAATGTTGTTTTTAATAAGCACGGGAGTATGTGTGATGCCCATTCGGTAAGCGTTTGTTGAATGTTATTCATTATTTCATCATTTCATCGCTTAATCATTTTGTTGCAAAGCACATTTCATTGTTTGTTGGATCAAAGTCCAAAGTCCTTGCATGCGTTTGCAAAATCTTAAGTTATGATACTTTCGTTCTCTTGAAGAAATGTCTTTTATTTCAATTATTTATTCTTTTTTGGCTTGAAAACGTTTTGCTCTCATAAGAAATAAGTCCAAAAACATACTTTTCAGTAGTTTGAAGGGGGAAATCAGTTTAGTGATGAAGAGTCAGTTAGATCCAACGTCAGTCATGTTGTTGAAATAAGACCAGATCCGCTGCAGAGGACTAAAACCATATTTCTGCGTTAAAAATAGTTTTTATTTAAAGAAAAAAGTACTTTTAAAAAGTAATAAGGAACAATAAATGAGAAAACGGCCCTAAAACGAATGAAAAATAAATCTGGACAACGTTTTGAAGCACATTTACTGGATCCGAGCGCTGTTTGATATCGTTTTGGTAGTGCAATGTTAATAATTTTTACCTGAAAGATGAAAAAAACTTGAATTGAATCTCTGAATATGCTTAAAAATTGTTATTCAACGCAATTGCTTTTACAGAGGGAATCGATGACTTGTATGGTCTTACCTTATTTATCAATGGAAAATGCAATTGATACAGCAAATTAGCGCATTTCGCACCCGGCGAACTAAAGTGACACAACTCAAAATTTTTAAATTTCGAGATATGCTATGATATGCATGTCATTGGAGATAAGCTAGAAGCTGGTGCGAGAAAAGCGCTTAGCAGTGAGCGAAATTGATGCATGTTTGTTTGTGTTTGCGCTAGCTCAGAATAAGACTAAACACTTCAG
This sequence comes from Chlorops oryzae, assembly GCA_020466095.1. Classification (NCBI taxonomy): domain Eukaryota; kingdom Metazoa; phylum Arthropoda; class Insecta; order Diptera; family Chloropidae; genus Chlorops; species Chlorops oryzae. Next base: position 16,760,386 of record CM035808.1, read on the forward strand.
AAGCACTTAAAATTTACTTTCGGGAGCACTTTGACAGCTCCTCGTAACAGCGCATAAAATACGCTTTGCTTAATTAGTAAGAAATCAGGCTACGCGTAAAAAAGTTCAAGAAAAAAAAAAACGCTCAAAAATGTGTTTTTAGTTGTATTTATTTTTTAATTTATGTGTTTTCAAATACAATTTATTTTTGTATTTCCTAAATCCCACCCTCATATCCTTTTCGTATGCTGTATAGCAATATTCGGCGGTTTTTACTACATCTGAAAAGAAGATAAAAATACTTTAAAATTCGAATACAGGCAATTCCATTTGTCACGTCACGTTGCGTCACGATCACTTTTTATACCCGACACACTCTGTGCCGAGAGTAAATTGCGTTTGTGTGGTTGTGTGTAACACCCAAAACCAGTCGAGATAGACCATACAAAATATATATAGAAATGATCAGCGTCACCAGGAAATTCGATTTAGACATGTCCGTCTGTCTGTCCGTCTGTCTGTCTGTCCGTCTGTCTGTCTGTATACAGTTATCTTATCGAAGGAGTTGAGCTATCTTGACAAAATTTGGTATGCGTGCTCACGGGGACATGAGTAAGGACAAGTTCGAGAATGAACCCGATCGGACAATTTTTAGGGGTACCTCCAGTACTAGGGTCTGTTATGAAAATCACAAAAAAACTGCTCTAAAACCGATGTTTTACAAGATATTTTGATGAAATTTGGCATTTGAACATATTTTAGGCCAATTAATGTGATTTACAAAAATTAGAAAAATGGGCGTGGCAGAAGGGCGTTTTTTGAAAATTGTCTCCTTCCGAAATTCAAATGAGACTGGAACGAAATTTGGCACTTATACTTCCTTTGTAGCCATAAACATCCTCCCCAAAAATTTTCTTGATCGGTTTATTATTAAGGGTACCTCCAGTACTATGTTAGGGTCTGTCACAAAAATCCCAAAACTGCCTTAAAATCGTACTTTTTCGAAATATTTTAATGAAACTTAAAATTTGAGCGTATGTTTAAGCCTCCGATTATAGTTAAACAAAAATTGGAAAAGTGGGCGTGGCAAAATTGCAGTTTTCATAAAGAAATCTATCAAAATTCGGTATGTGGGGCCCCTTGTGGTCTTAAACACTTCTTGATATAAAAATTATTTGAGCATGTGTGTCCGTGTCGGGTATTATATTGTCAGGCTCGCCTGACTATAACACCCTTACTTGTTTTTGTTAGGCTTTAGTTCATAATATTTAAAACAAACCGGATGGGATTCTCAATGATTTACAATTGTAAAAACTTTTAAAAACAGTTAAGCAATGAAATGACCTACTTTCTGCTCAAAATGGCTGTGACAGGTGCGTCCTTTGCAGGGACGGACTGGGCCTATGGGCCCCCAGTGCGCTATATCTGGGATCAATACTCATGGAGTAAGGATTTTTATTTTTTTATTTTTTTATACTTATATGAAGTTTATTTCAGATGAACTTTAAACCCAATTTTTCCAGTTTTTTAGCTGTTTGGTTTTGTTTCTTAGGTAACGGGCCCGGTTTTTTTTCTAACGCCCGGTGGGCCCTTTCACCCCCAGTCCGCCCCAGGTCTTTCAGGACCGATTTCCGTGGAATTGCAAATACGTAGAAACAATTTTGGGGCAGACTTACCAAACACGGTTGTATTTAAAAATTGCAAAAAGTGAAAGAAAAAATATAATAAATAGAAGGTCATAAAAGGGAAGTGGTGTCAAAAGTTATATTTTACTATATAGCCATGGACGTATCCAGAATTTCAGTTAGGAGGGGCAGATACAAAAAGTTTGTTCTATATGTATGGTAGGAACTTTTGCGTATGTTCCTAGGTATTGCCACATGTACGCATAGGTTTCCTTCTATCTTCAGAAAAACGATTTTGGCAGCCGTATCTCATTTCTCGATACTCTTGGAAAACTCTTTTGCGGTGTATACTGAGCAGAAACTAATTAGAGGTGGGCAGCTGCCCCTCCCTGCCCTACTGTAAATACGCCCATGTGTATAGCATATCAAATTGGTAAGAAAAATTTAAAATTTTGTAATAATCTTATAGCATGTTTCCACATAGTGCATTAACTCAATTACCTGCATTAACTCGTTAACGCATGATTAAAAATGTGATTACCCATACAAAAATGTCAAGTTAATCACCTCAATAATGCATGCATTAAAATTTAACGCAGATAAAACAGCATGGCTGCATTTGGATTTGCTTGCAAATGTTACGAAAAATTGCACCCCTGAATAGAAAAGTACGTAAAATAACAACCGTTCTGTCAAATCAAAAGAACCGCTGAAATAAAAATCAAATTGAAAATGGAAAGTCCAAGAAATAAGTAAAAATATTTAAGCTATTTCACACATTGAAATCAAATGAAGATTGTAATATATCCATTAGGGCTGCTCTTAATTCCCGAAATGGAATTTCAATCGGTCTCAGGGTCCAGAAGTGTTCCATTGGACATGGAGGAGAAACGTGAGAAATTTGGAGGCAATCGGATAACGGGAACCCGTGGCAGTTTTCAATTGAAGTTTGGGAAATTGGCAAAAATAGAAAGGAAACGGCCCTTAACTCCCCACAAGGCGCCCCTACGGATATATAACGTATGGCCAACCCCCATTATTTTTTTACTCCGAACATTTTTTCTGAACAAACCTACCCCCTATCTCCCCTCCTTAAGGGGGCTCCCATACAAAAATAATTTTTTAAAAACTTTTCCCCCCATCTTCCTAACTAGCCCCAGAGTGCTCCTAGAGGAGTCAAATGTATGACCGACCCCCATTAACTTTGTCCCCCTAACATTTTCTCCGAACATACTTAACCTTTATCTCCCCCCCTTAAGGGGGCTCCCATATAAAACTACCTTAATTTGAGCAAAAATTCATACAAAATGGCCGTCACTACAGTCAAACCCCTCCTAGGGGGCTGATATATATCACCGACCCCCATTATTTTTTTACCCCAAACATTTTCTTCAAACATACCTACCCTCTATCTCCCCTCCTAAGGGGGTCCCCCATACAAAATTACCTTAATTTTATCAAAATTTCACACAAAAGGCCGTCACTACAGTCAAACCCGTCCTAGTGGGATGAAATGTATGACCGACCCCGACTGTTTTTTTACCCCAAACATTTTCTTCCAACACACCTACCTTCTATCTCCCCTCCTAAGGGGGGCCCCCATACAAAATGACACTTAAATTTAAAGAAAAAAGTACTTTTAAAAAGTAATAAGGAACAATAAATGAGAAAACGGCCCTAAAATGAATGAAAAATAAATCTGGACAACGTTTTGAAGCACATTTACTGTATCCGAGCGCTGTTTGATATCGTTTTGGTAGTGCAATGTTAATAATTTTTACCTGAAAGATGAAAAAATCTTGAATTGAACCTCTGAATATGCTTAAAAATTGTTATTCAACGCAATTGCTTTTACAGAGGGAATCGACGACTTGTATGGTCTTACCTTATTTATCAATGGAAAATGCAATTGATACAGCAAATGAGCGCATTTCGCACCCGGCGAACTAAAGTGACACAACTCAAAATTTTTAAATTTCGAGATATGCTATGATATGCATGTCATTGGAGATAAGCTAGAAGCTGGTGCGAGAAAAGCGCTTAGCAGTGAGCGAAATTGATGCATGTTTGTTTGTGTTTGCGCTAGCTCAGAATAAGACTAAACACTTCAGAAGCACTTAAAAATTTACTTTCGGGAGCACTTTGACAGCTCCTCGTAACAGCGCATAAAATACGCTTTGCTTAATTAGTAAGAAATCAGGCTACGCGTAAAAAAGTTCAAGAAAAAAAAAAAAAACGCTCAAAAATGTGTTTTTATTTGTATTTATTTTTTAATTTATGTGTTTTCAAATACAATTTTTTTTTGTATTTCCTAAATCCCACCCTCATATCCTTTTCGTATGCTGTATAGCAATATTCGGCGGTTTTTACTACATCTGAAAAGAAGATAAAAATACTTTAAAATTCGAATACAGGCAATTCCATTTGTCACGTCACGTTGCGTCACGATCACTTTTTATACCCGACACACTCTGTGCCGAGAGTAAATTGCGTTTGTGTGGTTGTGTGTAACACCCAAAACCAGTCGAGATAGACCATACAAAATATATATAGAAATGATCAGCGTCACCAGGAAATTCGATTTAGACATGTCCGTCTGTCTGTCTGTCCGTCTGTCTGTCTGTATACAGTTATCTTATCGAAGGAGTTGAACTATCTTGACAAATTTGGTATGCGTGCTCACGGGGACATGAGTAAGGACAAGTTCGAGAATGAACCCGATCGGACCATTTTTAGGGGTACCTCCAGTACTAGGGTCTGTTATGAAAATCACAAAAAAAACTGCTCTAAAACCGATGTTTTACAAGATATTTTGATGAAATTTTGCATTTGAACATATTTTAGGCCAATTAATGTGATTTAAAAAAATTAGAAAAATGGGCGTGGCAGAAGGGCGTTTTTTGAAAATTGTCTCCTTCCGAAATTCAAATGAGACTGGAACGAAATTTGGCACTTATACTTCCTTTGTAGCCATAAACATCCTGCCCAAAAATTTTCTTGATCGGTTTATTATTAAGGGTACCTCCAGTACTATGTTAGGGTCTGTCACAAAAATCCCAAAACTGCCTTAAAATCGTACTTTTTCGAAATATTTTAATGAAACTTAAAATTTGAGCGTATGTTTAAGCCTCCGATTATAGTTAAACAAAAATTGGAAAAGTGGGCTTGGCAAAAGGGCAGTTTTCATAAAGAAATCTATCAAAATTCGGAATGTGGGGCCCCTTGTGGTCTTAAACACTTCTTGATATAAAAATTATTTGAGCATGTGTGTCCGTGTCGGGTATTATATTGTCAGGCTCGCCTGACTATAACACCCTTACTTGTTTTTGTTGGGCTTTAGTTCATAATATTTAAAACAAACGGATGGGATTCTCAATGATTTACAATTGTAAAAACTTTTAAAAACAGTTAAGCAATGAAATGACCTAATTTCTGCTCAAAATGGCTGTGACAGGTGCGTCCTTTGCAGGGACGGACTGGGCCTATGGGCCCCTAGTGCGCTATATCTGGGATCAATACTCATCGAGTAAGGATTTTTATTTTTTTATACTTATATGAAGTTTATTTCAGATGAACTTTAAACCCAATTTTTCCAGTTTTTTAGCTGTTTGGTTTTGTTTCTTAGGTAACGGGGCCCGGTTTTTTTCTAACGCCCGGTGGGCCCTTTCACCCCCAGTCCGCCCCTGGTCTTTCAGGACCGATTTCCGTGGAATTGCCCATACGTAGAAACAATTTTGGGGCAGACTTACCAAACACGGTTGTATTAAAAAATTGCAATGTTTTAATTGGGAACATTTTTTGTTTTCCATCCCAATTGATTTGAAGAATGACTTCTTCTGAAAACATCAAATGTAATTTGTTTGATATGTTGCCTAGTCCCAAGACCGACCGAACATAACATATCTGGAAAGTGAAACAAAAAATATAATAAAAAGAAGGTCATAAAAGGGGAAGTGGTGTCAAAAGTTATATTTTACTATATAGCCATGGACGTATCCAGAATTTCAGTTAGGGAGGGGCAGATACAAAAAGTTTGTTCTATATGTATGGTAGGAACTTTTGCGTATGTTCCTAGGTATTGCCACATGTACGCATAGGTTTCCTTCTATCTTCAGAAAAACGATTTTGGCAGCCGTATCTCATTTCTCGATACTCTTGGAAAACTCTTTTGCGGTGTATACTGAGCAGAAACTAATTAGAGGTGGGCAGCTGCCCCTCCCTGCCCTACTGTAAATACGCCCATGTGTATAGCATATCATTATGGTAAGAAAAATTTAAAATTTTGTAATAATCTTATAGCATGTTTCCACATAGTGCATTAACTCAATTACCTGCATTAACTCGTTAACGCATGATTAAAAATGTGATTACCCATACAAAAATGTCAAGTTAATCACCTCAATAATGCATGCATTAAAATTTAACGCAGATAAAACAGCATGGTTGCATTTGGACTTGCTTGCAAATGTTACGAAAAATTGCACCCCTGAATAGAAAAGTACGTAAAATAACAACCGTTCTGTCAAATCAAAAGAACCGCTGAAATAAAAATCAAATTGAAAATGGAAAGTCCAAGAAATAAGTAAAAATATTTAAGCTATTTCACACATTGAAATCAAATGAAGATTGTAATATATCCATACATATATCGTTTATATCTAGCAAAATATAAGAAAGGGGTATTTTTCACTTATTTTACAGCAGCTTCCGACAAAATCAGCTGATTATTTAATTCACAGTCCGCAAGTGGAAACGACAGTGATTAACTATATGCGTTAACTTTAATGCATATAGTTAATGCACTATGTGGAAACATGCTATTACTTACCAAAAGAACAAAGTTAATTCAGTATTTAATTTTTTTTCTCAAGTTAATACAATGAGTGAATGAACGGCATTCATTTCGATACTTAAGCAACCTATTAAGTGTGTTACAAAATTGTACTGTTTTTCTTACAATAATGGCCGTGTCTGCTTACCAATTCACTTTGTAATATGTCCTTAGTTTTCTGGTCCAATGCTTGGACTTCTCTAAGGTTTTTAATCGAAATAAATCTATTTTTGGTGTTTCCGGAAAGAATTCTCCAGAAATTCTTAGCAAAATGGTGCCATGTGCTGCTATGTTGTTCTTTATATCAGTAATATCTGCGGCCATTGAATTGAATTTGTTCAACAATTTTTTATTTACTCTTTCTGGCAAAAATTAAAAAAAAAAAATTGGAAATGTTTTATGTTAAATTTATTTAAGTTTAAATAAATTCGTACCGAGCTCAGAAAATTTTCTTTTAAGATGGCGATTTTCCTCGACGAAGTCACTCATGTTTCTTGATGTGGAGAATTGGTGTGAGAATTGCTTCATTTTCAAAAGGCAAAAAAAAAAAAATTTATACTCGATTTCTTTGACACCAAAAGTAGTTCCCACTGTGTAAATATCCGCAACAAATGCAATTCGAAATTACGAAAGTGAATCTAGGGGTTCGGAAAAGAAACTTTAAATGGGTTTTTTAAGTGAGTCCAACAAGAAATTGCGCTCCTTCCGAGTTTTTAAAAAACTTCAAAATTTTAACAGATACGAACAATAACTATCAGGACAATGGCAGCTAAGAAAGAAGTCCTGAAAATCAGGCATGCTCTAGAATTCCAATCCCCATAAAAAAATGCGAAATAGCTGAGATTTCTATTGAAATCACATTGATTTCGAATATTTTTATGGGGATTCGATTTCAAGAGCATGCCTCAATAAAAGCTTTTCATTATATCTTTTGTTTTGTTATATTTAGGCCAGTTAAAGATCGCATTTCAGCTCAATGACGCAGTTGGTCCAGGATATCAGTTGGTTTTCGGCAATCTTTTTTTTTTTTGCGAGCCTGACCATTAAAGGCCCCATATACCGACATTTGAATGCAAATTGAAATGCAAAACATTTACCCCTCCTCCCCCTCTCCTTCAAATTCCAACGTTCATGTACCCACCTGCACTATTTACGTTCCACCGGCTCTGGTTGTTGAACGTTAGAAGTAGGAACCTGATTAACACCCGTCAATTTAATAATTAACAATTGTAAGAGAGTTGGTAAAATGAAGTTTCGTATAACAAAGTCTGTCTTTGATATATTTGATTTTCAGCTTGATTTCGAAGGAGTCGAGGCAGGCAAGAGCTCAAGGAGCATTCCACGTACGGGACAAATAATATTCCTGATGTTTTTTATGTTTAAATGTTTAATTGGATGAAATGATTATTTGAATGTAGTCATATTAAGATACTTGACAGGATATATATTGCCCTTTCGAAAATTTTTGAGTAATTGTATTAGTTTTTGTCTGTTTGTACGGGACAAAAGTTTCATTTTCTGTGGAATCCTCCTCAAGCCGATTGAAATTGAGGAGTCTGCGCTTGAAACTGTGTCTTGAAAGTTCAAGGAGAATTACAGGAAATTACAAATTATTGAAAACAAAACCAGAGTTCGAAAATAACCACCAACTGTTTGAACATTCTGATGTTCCTCCGAATTTATTCATATTAAGCAATGCATAAATAATTTCTCTCAGAGAACAGCATTTAAGACAAAAACGATTTGGTTTCGGTTTTTAAATATATCTCTCCTTGGTTGAGTGTTTGAATGAGACTTATTTTCTCGACATAATTTCGGTAATTTGGTGAGAGATATACGAATTGGTTGCAAATAAAAATAAGCTTTCGATGTTGAAATCATTATCATTTGTTTGTCTCATTTATATTCCATTCCAAGAAATTTTATTCCTGCAAAATAAAGGTTTTTCTCTGAGAAGAAATGAATAAGAGGAGATAAAAAAAATTCTGTTAACCATTGAGTATTATTGTTTGTCTCTAAATTAGTTATGGTGATAATTTGAATGTCAGAGATTCTTCGAATGCTTAAATGAACATTCAAGTCAAAAATTAAAACTCACTCTTTCAGCTATAAGAACAACCGAAAAGTTCTTTCAAATTGAGTCGAACTCAAACTCCCGCTATGATCGCAAATGTGTTCGAAGCATTTCATAGAGTCTTGCCTGAGTTGAGCCAAGCTCAAGCCTTCAGTAATCTTTTGTGCGCGCGGCTGATCGGTCGGTTTTCGGGAATGTCGGTTCGCGGAGTTTAAAGTGTGTTCGTTCGTTTGAGCAATTGTGCTCTTTGCTTGTGTATGAAAGAAGTCGTTTTTTTTTTCGCATAGCGATAGAATTCTTAATCAATTTGTTGAAAGGTGAGTGTGTTAGTTTTTAGTTTTGTTTCTCTCAAACGATTAAATTTGAACGTGCAGATTTTTGCTTTTGGAAAAAAAAACAGGTTCTTTTGAACTTTGGACTCAAACGAGCGAAATTGCAAAGCAATTTTGGAAATGACCCAGTATTTTTTGTTTGTTTTTAGCTTAATGTAATTATATAATGCGGCTTTATTTTCTTTGGTATTTTAATATTTAAACTTCTTTTTACTCCCCTATGCTCCGAAAGAGGCGTTCCGTGACGTTTGTATTGTGTACGACGAATATAAGTTTATAATACCTATGTATGTATATTCATTGTGTACGGCGTAAGTTCATGGTTTCGACGTGTATAAGATCAATAGAGGAAAAATTTTTAATTTAAAAAGAGATCTTAGGTAGTAAGCTCCAGTGCAAGATGCATTTTGCACGCCCTGTAATTTTACTTTATTGATTAAAAACCTTAATTTGCACTACCATCTTACAATTTTGATTAATATTGTAGGTAAATAGATAATATTAAATAAAAATCGCTGCTGATGTATCAAATTTTTATGCATTTGATGAGTCCCGGCGTTTCGATTGTACTCATTTTATAGGTACATTGTGTCTAAAATAAATAAATAAATGAGAAAATTTCCCCCGAAAGTTCCATAAAACGTACAAATAATTACAGTCATCTTTTCCGGAAACTTTCTTATAAGCGAGAAGGAGACAACATTCCCAATTAAATTTCCTCTTTTCATTTTCCCAATTCACAACTGATCGTAAAGTCGTACATAATTGTATTTACTAAATGGAAATACTTTTCCCAATAATTGCAATATCATAACTACAGATAATTGGGATAATATTTCCAGTTCCTTTTCCGTTCATTGCTCTATCGAATTACCATTTCATAGAGATAAAGATGAAACAAGGAAATAAATAGAAAACTCAAGTAATGCAAAATTAATGCAATGCAATTGCGAGTTTCATGTGTAAATTCAGAGGATACCACCCTTTATAATTTCAGTATAATATCCGTGTCCAGGTAACTGCTTCAAACCCGCTTTGCACAATAGGTCATCGTCCATGATCACGCAGTCAAAAAATGGGCATGTAATAGCGATAAAACTTTCTAGCCCTCTTCTTAGCTTCAAAGTCTTTTTCTTATGACCTAACAGGTAATTTTTGCATTTTATAACTCCTGAGGTTGTAAAATTTTTTATACTGTTGAACAGTAGACTTCTATGTTCCCGCTTTTGTTGCCATATCTTTGTTTTAGATATTTAATTTTCTCATCTTATTTTCAAAAAATTTATTAGACATATGGGGTACCAAACTAAAGGAAATCGATCCAGCATTTTAAATAAAATAAGAAATGTGGGTGTTAATAGGACCTTTTTCATACCAAAATGGTTCTCAAAGTCAAAAAATGTTTTAAAAAATTTAAAATTTTGACTTTGAAGGCTCAAATACCCTTGAAGCTGCAATAAAGTGTAAAACTATTTTATACGCCTGGAAAGGTCTGACGATTCTCTGTCGAACTGCATTAAAATTTTTATCTTGGATACAAACGTTGCGGCGTGACAATTATTTTCTGAAACAACTGCAAATTTCTTTCTTTCCCTTATAACTCCTCAGGGGTGCATTTTGGACCCCCCTGCCATACGATTTTTTGTTAGTTCTGACCCCCTCAGCTCCCGACCGGTTGACCATCACAAACGGAACACCCTGTATATAGATATGATCAGCGTCACCAGGAGATTCGATTTGGACATGTCCGTCTGTCTGTCTGTACTTATGTCTGTCTGTCTGTATACAGTTATCTTATCGAAGGAGTTGAGCTATCTTCACAAAATTTGGCATGCGTGCTCACGGCGACATGAATAAGAACAATTTCGAGAATGGACCCGTTCGGACCATTTTTAGGGGTACCTCCAGTACTAGGGTCTGGCACAAAATTCCCAGAACTGCCTAAAAATCGGACTTTTTCGAAATATTTCAATGAAACTTAAAATTTGAGCGTATATTTAAGCCTCCGATTAGAAATCAAAAGAATTCAAAAGAATTGAAAATTGGGCGTGGCAAAGGGCGGTTTTCATAAAGAAATTTAACATTTTTCTAAACTTACTGTCTTAAAACTTTAAGGCGCTATAACTCCTCAGGGTTAAATTTTAGACTCCCCCCTCTCATAAGATTTTTTTTCACAATGACCTTCTCTATCAACCATATAGAGAAAAGCACTCAGATACGGAACACCCTGTATAACAAAAAAAAAATTAAATATCCGGCAGCCGGTTATCCGATATCCGCAATTCGGCCACTAATAAACATACGCTTTTTTGCTACTTTTCTGGATAGCGCTTGAAAATATCCGACTGGATGGATTATGTATAACATTAAATTTATTTTCGTTTTGTGAAGAACTAAAACATTTCGTTACATAAGGTCATACGCAGACATTTACACCAAATGAAAAATTTTGTGCTTATTTAAAGAGTACCTAATTTAGTTATTTCTTTTGATCTGGGCTAAAAGGGGTCCTGCTCAGGAAGGCAATCGGGCTCTCAAAAGCAATTATAATTTTTTATTTTTGTGATGGAAACTACTTAAACGTACAGTAGAAGCTTATTTTTTTGGTTCCTATAGCGCAGTGTCCTTGAAATATACTTGAAAATTCCTGTTTAGTAAGCCACTTTTTAAAATTTAATTTCTCGAAAATTTATTAGTGCGGTTTCAGACACGCCGATTTACGACAGATTTTTGTGAAAGATTTTTTGATTGTCGGCGAGGGAGGGATGACGGAAGGGAACGAGTGAAAATTGTTCGTACCAACGATTTTGCGACGATTTTTGACATTTCTTTTTAAACAGAACCGTTAGATGATGCCTCAGATGCCGAAATTTCGAAAAGTTACCGAGCTACCTCGCCATTCGCTTTTACTACCTGACTTAGAGCTAAATTTGCCGGCTCGCTAGTTTGTTTGGGTGATTTGTCAACTTTATTCGCAAAGAAGCTAGCTGCATTTAACTAGAAAATAGCTTCAATTAGCGGAAAGCAAGCTACATTTGTTGGTTTGTCGAATTTTGCTAAACATCGTTTGTAATTATTTCCAAATTATCCTTTGTACAAAAATACGCAAACATTGGATTATTATTCAGCTCAAAAAGGTCTGTTGACGGCATTGTATTTTAATTTAAGGGGGTCTTCTCATTGAGCAACTTTTTTTTCGACTTTTTTTTTTTTTTTGCATTTATTTATAGCTTGGGTAGTTGTGAATATGCCCCTAAAAGGATTTTTTGAAATTCGAAATAGTTTAGAGGATATAGCCTTCTTTGTCGAGCAAGGTCTGCGCTAAAACGAGTAATTTTTGCGTTGCTTCAAACTTTAAACGCGTTTGTCTCGAAATCACGTTTTTCGAACTGGCGGCCATGATATCTCCAGTTCAACTGAACCGATTTTCATGAAACAAAGTGGAATCGACGCAGAATTGTCACCATTCTCGGGTGAACCTCGACCATAATTTAAAAAATTTTTTTACTATTTTTTTTTTTTACACTAAACTACAAAAAAAAGCCCGAAATTGAAATTTTTTTTTGAATGGCCGCCATTTTGTCAAAAAAAAATCACAAAATTAAGCTTGAGGTTCACCCGAGAATTACATCTATACTGATTATAACCCCGTTTTTTTTCCATTTCGGACGCTCCGGAGACCCGGAATCGTGGCCGCCGTGACGGCACCTTTTTTTTTCACCACCAACTTTGAAGTCTCATTACTTTTTGAACAGCCCACGTATCGAGGCAAAAAAATTTTTTTTATTTACTTTGAACCTTTTGTAATACAATAAATAAAAAAAGTTTTCAATTATTCTTTGCGTTTTCAAATAAGAATTTTTTTAAAAAGGGTCCAAAAAACGGGTTTTCAATGAGAAGACCCCCTTAAACAAAAATCAAATAATTGTTCATTAAACACATATAGCAACAAAACTTTTAAATCAGCTGTTTGACGCCCGCGTAGTGCTACCATTCTATCATATCAACTAAAAAGCTGAATCATGCGCCATTGGTGCTACCATATGCCATAGAATGTTTGGATGGCGTATTTGTAAAAAACTAACCAATGGAGTTACTTGAATGTAGCTTATTTACGTATCTTACATGTATGCCTTTTCATTTATCTATCTCACTGCCTTAAAATTGAAGCACGCATTTTAAGTTTTTGTTCTGGTACGGGAGAAGCTTTTTAGGGAACATTTGTGTTATTGTTGGAATATATTGTGGGCGTCAGTGGAGTGAAAAATAAAGGAAGGAATTTGCAATAATGGTTAAATGAAAGCATCTTGGAATGATAAAAAACTTTCCCACCATACATTAAAAACGTATATAAAAGAGTTCTTCGTGTTCAATTTTCTAACATATTAGTTGGCTGATTTAATTATCAAATATATTTTTAGATATTTTAATTACAGATTAAACATTAACGATATTATAAAACAGACTTAAACCAAAAACAAAAATAAACAAATTTCGAGTTCAATTTTAATTGCTTTTATATCTGCTCATGTCCGCATTTAATTTCAGCTGGTAGATTTTTCAGAATCCCATTACGTTCTCAGTAGATGAGAAGTGGTAGCTATTTTCATATCAAGAAGTAGATTTATAGCGATTGGCAATTTTTCAGTGGCAGCTCTGCTCCCTCCTTTTATTTGCGCCAAAAGAACAAGTGGCCGCTTTTTATAAGTTACGGTTTTTAAGTTTTTAAGTTTTATTTGCAAAAGTTTTCTTTATTTATTGGCCAAATGTTGTTTTTAATAAGCACGGGAGTATGTGTGATGCCCATTCGGTAAGCGTTTGTTGAATGTTATTCATTATTTCATCATTTCATCGCTTAATCATTTTGTTGCAAAGCACATTTCATTGTTTGTTGGATCAAAGTCCAAAGTCCTTGCATGCGTTTGCAAAATCTTAAGTTATGATACTTTCGTTCTCTTGAAGAAATGTCTTTTATTTCAATTATTTATTCTTTTTTGGCTTGAAAACGTTTTGCTCTTATAAGAATAAGTCCAAAAATATACTTTTCAGTAGTTTGAAGGGGGAAATCAGTTTAGAGATGAGGAGTCAGTTAGATCCAACGTCAGTTATGTTGTTGAAATAAGACCACATCGGCTGCAGAGGATTAAAACCATATTTCTGGGTTAAAAATAGTGTTTTTTTTTTAAGGAAAAAAAGTATTTTTATTTTAATTAGGGTTCATTCTTAGAAAGAAATACAGGAATTACTGATGCGGCTAGACAAATTATTAGTTTTTTTGTGACCGAAGAGAACAAGGAGCAGAAGATTTGACGAGAAATCACATTTCTGTTTGTTGATTCGACGAATAATACCAATCGAGATCTAATTGAATACCTAAAAAAGGCAAAAAAAAAAAAAAATGACTCTGATTAAAGAAATGCAGAAGTCTTAAAATCTAGTTTCACATAATTTATTTATGTATATTCCATTTGATGTTTACTCAAAATAAGTTACAGAACGTAAAGAAACACTTTTCCCGGAAATATGAAAGAAAAAGTTATTGGACAAGGAAAGAATTTCGCCACCATTTGATAGGGTTTCGGTATTCATTCAAAACTCCTTTCCTTCCGTATTGCAAATCTTTGTAATGGCCATTTATTGTATTCCATTTAAGAACTCAACGGAAGACACTTTTTCATTCATTCCATTTCGGTTTGCTCTCCGCTTGATTCTATTTCGAACGAGAAAAAGCAGGAAACGCGCGAACGAAGGACAGACACACCAAAGTTCTAATGCGCATTTTAGAAAGATATAGAATGTTGTCTCGAGAACTGTGTTGTACTGTACTTTGAAAAGTTGTTGAAGAAGTTTTGGAAATGCATAAAAAAGCAGCCGCCAACGGAAATTATTGACTGAATGAGCGCTAAGAATGCCATTTAGAATGTTGTAATGCGGGCGCTCCCTCGGTCCGGTCCGGTTCGGCTCGGCTCGGTTCGGTTGTAGTATCGCTGCAGTATATGGTTCGATAAATTTATTACCGTTTTACGGATTTTCAACTAAATTACAATACAAAACTAGTTGAGGAAGCTATTAAAAGTTTTGTATAGAAACATTCATCCATGCTTTTCGTTTTCGAGCATTCAGTTTGGAAAATGTACTTGGAAAAGTTTTCGCCCGCACTCCTTCATTTGCTGAATGAAGTGCCAAAAAGTTGTTGTACATATTGTTGTTGTTGTTGTTGTTTTGAGTGAAGGAAGTATGAATATGGATGGAGATAACATCGTTTCTTCTTTTAAATAGGGCAATTATGATTTCTATGAGACAAAAGTCTATCACCTTAAAAAATATTTTTTGTCTCATTTAAAAAAAAAATCTTTCGATATCACTTCGATTCTTACCGTTTAACAGAAAAAAGAGCGGAAGTGTCCATTTAATATGTTAAAAAAAAAATTAATAAATAATGGTTTCCCATTGTTCGAAAAAAAAGCCATTTTCATAGCCATTTAATTGCCAAATGAACCATAAAAAGAAACGCGCAGAGTGGCATATACATCAATGCCATGGCTCAAATGTTCAACGGTTGAAGCTGGGAAATATTTTAATTGCTGATGTTAAATCGGTATAAAATAATATATAAAAATCTTTCATAAAAGGGTTCGTTGTTTTTTTGCACAATTTTCCTGAGCACTCTCCAACCCAGACAGATAAGTAGTGGTCTCCAGTGGTCAGAGCTCGGAAGTTATACACGCTGAATGTACATTGAACTACAAAATTCGAGCTCACGCGAATGCGTATCCATGTGTGTATGTATATACGTACGTTTGGGAGACTTCTCACTTCAATTTTCATGGCTTTATGTCTGCAGGCGTAAATGATTTTAAATAAAGGCAGCAAAAAGCGCACTTGACTTGCTATTTTCCCATATTAATTTTTTTTTTTTATCTTTTAATATTTATTTTGCAATTTTTTCTTACTGAATTTTTTCTTTCATTTTTAAAACTCAATTGCTGGCAATGACTGTCCGAAGCCATCGTCTGTGGCTTTTCATTTATAGACACAGGTCACTGAAAATTCAATTTTTATGAATCATTTTGCCCACAGAGTGCCGACTTTTTTTTTTTTTTAATACATTTTTATTATTCAATTAAGCTGTGTGACTTATAAATTGTTTTTTTTTTTTCTATTAAAATATCGTTTCCTTTAGTGGTTGCTTTTAATGTTAAAAGGATTATTAGCCTTAATTGCGATGAATTTATTTAAGATCAACGTTGATTTCTATAGAGAGTAGTACCCGAATCCTTTAAATCCTTTAAAGACATACCCCTCCTTCTCCTGAATTTCCGATCTTTTATTTAAAAAAAAAAAGAAGAAATTTTAATGAATTGAAAGCCGAGAAACCATTGAGCGGATCTATAACCAGGCTCTTATATATCCCAACCCCATCCATTTATTTCTTTTAATTTATTACTTTTTATCTCAAAAGACGCCTGCATTTCTTTTCGTGAATTTCTTTTAATTAAACATCATAGAAGTACTTATTTTTTCTTATTCTTTCGCCCGTTCTTCTTACTCTTTCTACGCCCGGTCTCATCTTTCATTCTCGACTTAAATTATTCTAACGGTAGCCAATAAATTTCCCAATTGTCAACTCATTCTTTGCCTAAGGCGAAATCTTGATTCCGAAGGAAAAGCAAAAAAATAAAAATAAGAGAGAGAGGAAGAAGGATAAGAAGAATAAGAAAATGAAGAAAAATTACAAAAAGAAATCTACACCTCATGTCATTTCCCTTCGAAGGAACTTAAAATGAATTCTTTTTGCACAATCTCTCTCCGCATTGAAAATAATTTTTTAATGCTGTTAATTATTTGTTTACACAAGAATCCACTTGATTTCTTAAGGACAAACTGGGAATTGTCTGTTATGCTTCACAAAGCTGAACTGCAGCACCGGAAGTTGAACAAAAGACAATCTTTGGTCTGTGCGCAGTTCCGGAACATGCACCAGCATTGTTGGCATCACCAAACGTCGTCGATGGTTTCTCTTGTCTGGACATTTGAAAAAAGAAAAAAAGGCCGAATGACGAGAAAAAATTAGGTAAATAAAAGCAACCTTCGGACTTGTTCTTTAGTCAGGGGATGTCTTTGAATCTGTTCAGTAGAAGGGTTTCAATCAAGGTATTTGAAGTGAGGTGAGCTAAGATATACCCACTCTTGAGGACCTAAGAAACGTAACGGTATTGATATGATCATCATCAAAGCAAATTGAATACAATTATATAAAAAATTATTCTTTTCCTAATTAAATCTCTCGTGTTATAAGGGTTATAAAAAGCTTTTCTTCTTTTTTCTTTGATCGACCAAAGAAGATCAAAAATGAACCTTGTATTATCAAGAAAATTTGAAAAAGTTTTATATGATGAATACATTGTAAAGGCGGATCATTTAAGTCAGATGGGCTCTAAGGGTAGTTGTCCCCTCTCGAACCTTCCTGAGTCGGTTGAAATTTCATAGAACTCTGCTGTCGCATTTAACTCTTCTCGTTTTTATAAATCCGGAAAACAGATTTCCCCAGGAAAACTTAAGAGAACACCCGTCAAAATTTTCGTTAACTTAAAGCGGTACAATAAGCAAATATATCATTTGAAAGGGATCCATTGTTTTTGAATATATTTTTGATTCATATCAAAATAAAAACAATTGCTGCGTTTCACGTTTTTTTAACGACTAGAAATGCTAAAATGGGGTTTAGGTGGACAACTAACTGAAGACTATTCTTTAATTTCTCAAAGTCTGGGGCTGAGTAGTGCTGGAAGGCTATCGATACTATTGAAAGCACTATCGATGACACTATCGATTTTTAGGCCAAAAGTACTCATTACGGGAAAGAATATGCGCGCAGTGTTAGACTTTTTCAGGGAAGGATGGCCGGCAAAATAAGGCGGAAACAGCCCGTGTCTCTTTTCCGGCGAGCGCTCACTATCAAAGCAAAATGCATTTCAATTGCTTGTCATATGGTATGGATCCAATCTTGAATCCAGGCTGAAGCATATTGTGAGCATTTCTCATTTCCCCGTGCGTCCATAGACAAGAAAAAAATTGCATATCAAATTGTCCCATAGGGATCTCAGACGTTCCGACTCTTAATCCGACTTGATCAAGGCCGGAACGTCTGATGTTCCTATCACAGTACACCGAGAAAAATAACAACAGTTAAATCAACTACTTAGAACAGTTAAAGTAAGAGTGGTCAAATAAACTGTATTCCGCGTTAAATGCACTGAAAAAGGCAGTCAAATGAACAGTTGAAAAACAGTTACTTTTTCTGTTCAAATTCGCTTTTGTTCACTTAGACGTATAAGTTCGCATTCTGATCAACCGTCTCCGGAGGTTTCGATAGCTCAGTGCTTTAAACTGTTACTCGACAGTCGTGAACTTCGGGGTTCTATCCCTGCTGGTGGCGGGAATTTTTCTGAATTTTTTTTTAATTACAGTTTTTTTTTTTGTGTTCAGAGTGTAGTTGTTTTGGAAGACAAAAATTTTCTCCTAAATTTTTAAGGTTTTAATTTAGCTAATTTTTTTTTTAATGGATCATTTTCAAGCAAACAATTTTGGGAGTGAAACAATTCCTTAAGCACGTTCCCCAAAACTTGAGCAACCATAAACTCAAGTGAGCATTTTGACCAATAAATTAAATTCGTTCGTTTAGCGTAATGGTTAAGACGTTCGCCCAGCGAAGTGCAGGTCAGCGGTTCAAGGCTCGGCCGAAGCGAGAAAATTTAAAGAGATGAAAGAGAAAAAGATTTAAATAGAAACAAATAAATAAAGAAAAAATATAATTTAATAAAAAAAAAAAAAAATATTAATAAGAAAGAAAGAAGATAAAAAAAGTCAAAGCAAAAAATAATTTTTTTTTCCCAGTCGCTGGTGACAGTTGATTTAACCGCGAGACAGTTATATCAACCATCAGGTAGTTATATCCTTATTGACTGTGTTTGTACTGTTGAATTGATCGCTACTACACATAAGCTAACAATTAACGGTGAACTCGGTTATTTTAACCTGCTTTTTCAGTTAATATAACTACCTTTTTCTCTCGGTGTATGAATCCGGTTTTTGTGTCGATAGTATAGAAATTTTTCGACTATAAATGGTGCCGACTATCGATAGCTTCCCAGCTCTCGAGCTGAGACTATTTTTCGATAATAATTCACAAGTCTTAGTAAGACCCACACACTCGAACTTTCAAGAATCATGAAGTGTTTACGGTAAAAAAAATTATTTTCGACTTCCTAAGTGCCGTTGAACCATTATTATAAAATTGTCCGAGACGCTTCAATCCTCTAATTTATGGGGTATTTTATCAATTCAACTATAAATATATAAAATTCATTTCAATTTTATTTTGTCTACAATATTGGACCTTACCTAAACTAAAAACGTCTGAAGATAGCTTTAACGATTTCACAATTTTATGGTTGAATATTTTCTCAGTGAATGAACTAGAACAAAAAAGGATACGTAATGTGAGTTGTACTTATAACGTGACCAACTGTCTCTCAAGAAACAATTTAACAACACTTTAATAAAAACAATAGTCGTCCCGGGTTTTAAGAACCGTTCATATATGAATATTCCCCCTGCCGAAGCACGCTCAAGCGATCTCTTGATTTTCAAGCCAGAGTTGCAGTCAAAAATGTTCTAATTTATTCAATCAGGACTGCATTCAATGATCCTGGTAATCAAAATGTTTGTTCCGAAAAAAAAATTATTTCGAACAAAAAATTTCTGAGTACGTAAATTCGTACAATTTTCGATATAAAATTTATTGAAGTTTTCAGGAAAAGCTTGCGTGTATGAAAATTACAAGGAAAATCCAGTGCTGTCCTTGTCAAAATTCAATATACCTGGTCACCTTAGGCGGTTAGGAATTTAAATAAAGAACAAGAGCAGCTCCTTCATACTATCATACTTCAAAGTTCTCGTCAATCTTCAGTAATAAACCAAAAACCTTACGAAAGCAGCAGGTATACTTATAAAAGCCCCGTTGAAATCGCAGGCGAAGCTCTCTGAAGACTGGCATGAATTACATTGTTAATCAGCTTGTATTTTGTTACATCGTAGATTTTTAATATACATACATACTCGTGCATCCGCAATGTCAAGTAGCTGTAGTAGTCAAGGTCCACAGACTACGCGAATTCCCGAGCTGAGGTGTAGAAATGGCTCTGCTTCTCGGCAAGAACGTATGCCATTCAGATTATCAGGTCTTATTTAATATGCCATAACGACATTTATTTATGACTGAAAATGTTGATTATATGCAGTTTTTGCGTTAAATGAGTTACGTACGGGAATGAAGTGCGCTGATATTAATTAACTAGTTTTGACACTAATAAGCTTCGCAGCAGCATACTTATAGGCGTTGTAAAGTAGAGGGAACGTTTATTAGTTTAGTTATATGTTTATTTGATGTGGTTTTGAAGCGTTGAATGAGGGAATATACCTTATTTAAATGATATAAAGCTTATTATGAAAATGGGAAAACTTTTAAAGAAATCGTAAGTTATATTCGCCTTAATATATGCTTTTATTAATAGAAAAAAATCAATGACTTCCTTCAACCGCGAGAATGAATGGAAACTTTTTTTCCGCACTAACGTCGACAAATTTCGATTTGATTTTGTATTATTACCCCATTGTGTATTAAATATTCACAATTTTCCGCACTTCCGTGAAAATTATTGCTCTCTTTGTATAATTTGTTTCCACTTAACTTGGCTGCGTAGCGTAGCGTGTTGTCGCGTGCAGCGTTGCGCACATTTGGAACGTTGTCAAAATTGTATCCTAGGTGAAAATGATATTGCTTTATAGTCTGCTTTTATTTTCTCTCGCTGCTTTCCAATGCTTCCGGCCTTCCGTATTTATCGTTCGCTTCAACGATACATTTATACAAGTATTGCCATACCAACGTTGTTAAGATATTTCCGATGCCATTATGCATTAAAATTTCATCGTAATGTCAACCTGCGTTGATTTAGTGCGTCTGGCAAGCAAAATATCCTTCGCTTCAAGGAAATGCAAAATTCTCTGTAATAATGAGCACGAATAGATTGTAAGTATTTGAGTTTTGTTGTTCCAAGGCGTTTTCGAGTAAATTTCAGTTAATGTTGACGATTTTATGAATTTACGAATTTCGTAAAAGCCCAAAAGAATGCTTATGATTTTTTTTTTTTTAAATCAACATTTTCGACCATATTTTCAATCAGAGTAAACATTAACGAATCCTTGAAAATTGGAGCCCAGTAAATATTTGATTGCAACCCAAAACGCAGTAATTCACTGTTGACTAATTCAATTTTCTTCTTAACGCACTTCTTCTTAAGACAACAAAAAATTATGCTTGGAATATATTTAGGCGTAGCATGAGAAATTATACCCGACGGATTGCAAAAGACAAAGTTTTTCTATGCTTTTTTTCTTCTTCTATTCTTATTCTTATTGATGTTGACGTTTGGAACTGGCGAAGCAAAAAGGTAAAGAAAAAAACGAAATTTTTTTTTAAAATCTTCAGTATTGAAAAATATTGTAGTCTTCTTCTAGGCGTTTTTCATTGCAATTGAAGCAAACATTCAAATGTCAATATTTACAATTCACTTAAATTTTTCTGCACGAATGAATGCATTGTCTGTCGGCCTTTGGTTTTTCCACGATTTATTTCTTCCTTTGCTTTTCGAATTTCTTTTTTTCGGAATTTATTTTAGGCTGTGTAGTGAAATGAAACTTTGCTAATATTCGAACTTTCTCTCTTTCTCTGCTTCATATCGTTGCATATAAATGAGTGTTTGAACAAATATTGACAGCACGGAAAACTGGAAAATCATTTCCAAAGTAGGTCGTTTGGCATTGGATTGCGTTCTGCGAACTACGTTATTTAGGCATGCACCGAAATAGTTTTCATAGATGTTATTAAACATGTAGGATAGATGTTTGTATGCATTTTGTTTACATACTTTTAGGCGTTTCAAGTATTTAATAAACTGGGATTTGAGTGCGGCTTCAGTAAGATGAGCAATCGAGAAAAGTATGAAACGTTTGTGTCAGTGAACTAACTGTTCAAAATATTAGCAAACTTTTTTTGGTCGTAAATATTTGCAATTTCCAAAATTCCTAAATTTATGCTTTAATATTTGATTTCCACATATGTATATATATGAGAAACGTAGGTATTTCATATTAAAATGCCACAAATAACTCTTTCCTCTCAAAACGCTTATTAAGCAAGCTTTCATCACCTTGGCGTGTGGGAGTTTATAAAGATTTCCGGTTAAGTTATTGAAAAGTTTTCACATGACTTCGCACACGCTCACTGATTTCTTGTTCTTCTTGGCCTTCTTCTTGTCTTTTGATTCATAAGTGTTTTCGAACGTGTGAAAAGCCCCATTGAACAGTAAAGATTTTCACACCTTTTCATCGAGCATAGACACACGAACACGTTCCTCGGCATTGGATTTTCATGAAATTTTCAAAAGCAATACTAATTTATGTACACACCTAAAGGTATGCAACCCTTAATGTTACATTAGTTTAACCTGGGCAAACAAAACCAAATGGGACATGTTTGTATGCGGAAAGATAATTTATAGTTCAATACAGACCCATACGGAACTAAAAGTAGAAAAGAAACCGCAAAAACTTTCAAAGACTCGTGAGGTATATCTTACATTGGTCTGATTCAGAGATGTGCGCACAAAAGTAGACTACGACGCTGAAGCAACAGTCTGTGGTGATTCGATAGTAATGGCGAAAACACTTGTGTGAGCATGCACAATCTTGCTCTTTATTAGATTTTAATATTTCACACGCTACCAAGAGAGGACACGCTTAAGATAGACAGAGTAGCTACACTACCGGTATGTATGCACAGTAAAGTCTTTTATATTGGTAATCGAGTGTCAAGGGCCGAAACTCTCCACGGCAGGATTTGTGAGTTTTTTTGCGGAACCTATTGTGACAAGAACTGTTCGCAAATGATAAGAGCTTTATGCGTTCCCGATTGAGAAGGTTTTACTGTACGCATGTTCTCACATATTGTAGGAAATTTAGTGCCTTCGAAGACGTTAGATACTTCCTTCCGTTTAACAAAGTTTAATAATTGAACAAGATGACGGTGAACTTAAAGTTAGAGGCCCACTTGGGAGATATTTGTTTGTTTTTGAAATGATGTACCTTCGGAGCTGCGTGCGATGGTACTTTCGAAGAGAATGGATATGACATATGGGAGCACAATGTGCACATTGAAAAGAATCGATTTTCATAAATAAGACATAAATTCTTTGCATACTCTCAGTCATGTGGGGAATAAAATTTATCGAAAACGCTCCAAAGAAGGTAAAATAAAATATGGAAGAAAAATAGAGTATGTAGCTATGTGTGAGCATATGTTTTGTTTGCCTCTCTAAGTATAACGTCCAGAACGGTTTGAAATGAGTCATTCAAGAATTTTATTGCACGATCGAAGCAGTTGAGATAACTACTTATCTTGAAGAAATTTGGCAATAGTACTGTTCAATTTTTATGTATGTTCTATACTAGGGTCCTTTCTAAAAATCATAAAAGCTGGACTAATATCTGTGTTTAAGCATTTTAAAAAATAAGGAAAATTGGTATGGGTGACGAGATCTGAGTTCCAAAACCAGAAATATTCTTTTATGTGTCTCTAAAAAAATGGTCGTGTGCGCCTCTTCTCATACCAAGTCTAAATAGTAACCGAAGAATGTCGTGTCTGCGCTGTAAGACTGTTTGAATAGCTATTAAGGATTAGTATACTAGTATTAGTATTAAACTTTTGATTGGCTTCAATTTGATAATTTTTTGAAAAGTAAGATGAAAGAAAAATGGTGTCTAGGCTTGCATACGTGATCATTGGCAGTTCTTAAATATAACACACGAATCTTAATTTATATGCCCTGAGAAAAATTTAGATTCGCTTCGGAGTTTCCGCGGCAATCCTTTGCTGGGTCCTTTGGCCTAATACAGTACACGTTGGATTAAGGAACACTTGGTTCTTACTTTTGTTTTTAGATATTTTTATACCCGACACATCTGTGTCGAGGGTATATTGCGTTTGTGTGGTTGTGTGTAACACCCAGAACCAGTCGAGATGGACCATACAAAATATAATAGAAATGATCAGCGTCACCAGGAGATTCGATTTAGCCATGTCCGTCTGTCTGTTCGTATACAGTTTTCTTATCGAAGGACTTGAGCTATCGAAATTATGTATGCGTGCTCACGTGACATGAGTAAGGACTAGTTGAGAATGGACCCGATCGGACATTTTAGGGGTACCTCCAGTACTAGGGTCTGTTATGAAAATCACAAAAACTGCTCTAAAATCGAAGTATTTCAACATATTTTGATAAAATTTGATATTTGAACATGTTTCAAGGCAAGTAATACGATTTCCAAAAATTTTAAAGTGGGCGTGGCAGAAGGGCGTTTTTCGAAAATTGTCCCCTACAACCTTGACTTGAACGAAATTTGGCACTTATGCTTCTTTTGTAGCCATAAACATCCTCCCAGAAAATTTCCTTGTTCGGTCCATTATTAAGGGTACCTCCAGTGCTAGGGTCTGTCACAAAAATCCCAAAACTGCCTCAAAATCGGACATTTTCAAAATATTATCAATAAAACTTAGGATTAGAGCGTATATTTAAGCCTTCGATTAGAATTGCAAAAAAAAAAATGGAAAAGTGGGCGTGGCAAAGGGCGGTTTTCATAAAGAAATTTAACAAAAGTCGGTATATAGGGCCCCTTATGGCCTATAAAACCTCTTGAATATTCTTACTTAGTGGTCCTGTTTTTTGGCGTGGTTCAAAAATTATTTAAACATGTGTGTCTGTGTCGGGTATTTTATTGTCAGGCTCGCCTGACTATAACACCCTTACTTGTTTTATAAGTATTTATTTCAGTATTCGTTTTTGATGTCCTTCCTCTTTCTCTTCTTGTCATGAAAATGTCAAAAGATTGCAACCACATGCTGTTGTTTCAAAAACTTTATTTTATATTTTTACCAGCGGCCAAATGTTAGAATCACTCAAAGCACGTTTTTCTCACTTATTTTTAAGTTACTTTCTTCTTTCCGGATAAGTTTTCTTGGCGTGATGCATTGCCTAACGGAAAATTTTGAAGTTGTTCATTGCGTAGCTGCAGCATAAGGAGCAGCAGCTGTCAAAATGCACGACTTGCAATGGCGCGATCCGTACGGAAGTGAATTTTGATTCGTATATTATTGCGATGTAAAGTTTCTGTTTTTTAAGAAATCTTGCCACACACTGCCATACTGGACGTGTTTATCTTTTCTTCCTGCATGCCGCTGGATATGAACTAAAGTAACTTTCAGTTTAGGAACGAAAACATCCGGCGAAACTTACTTTGTCTGCGTTTGACGTGAAGATAAAAAAAAAATATTTTTTTCTGTTAAAAAATCTTAAAGAACCTTTTCGAATGAAGCGAAATTCTAGAAATTAAAAGACAAAAACAAGATTCGCACAAACTAATGCACCCTGCTTACGTTTGGTATAAAAGTAACTGGCCTTAAGTTAAATGATCTGAGAAACCTCTTCAGGGTGCCGCAAAGTAAGATATCAAAATTATTACCGCAGCTATCGCGAATATTTAAATTGAGCTCGAAAAGTATACTTATAAATATGTGGATTACATCAGTTTCCCAGCCTCCATTGTTTTAATGACAGCACGTGTAGGTACTACGACACATTTTCAAAAGAGTATAATGGACTTTTACGGACCATGTGAGTGCTCATAAATAGTTTTCTTAAATATTGTGCATACCTTAAGGGGTAATTTGAAACATTTGTGGTTGCACTCATGATCAAGGTAGCACCAATAATGTTGATTTGTATCAATAGACAATGGAACTAGTGGAAGTCCCATTCTTCGAATAGTTCCTTGGTCAGCAGATATATTGAGAATTTCTTCTCCGGCGAATGCACTCCTCTTTTGGCGTTTAAAATGTTCAAGTATATGTGAACTCTGATATAATGGCATGTTGCTTAGTTTCAAGGTGTATCCATCCATTCCATTCTTGAAAACGAGGAGTTTTTTGTGGGCGTGCGCCCAAGATTCCACTGTAAGATGCTGGAATTGATGATGCAGTTAGGCATTTTCTTCCTGTCGCCAAAAAAATAAATAAGATGGGTATGTAATTAAGAAAGTATCACTCATCCTTTTAATTAAAATATGAGAGTAGCCATCACTTGTTCAAGCGTGTTCAATTGTTATAGATATAATTAATTTATTTTTGACAAAATTTATTAATTAGATGGAACACATAATTCCCATTCAACCAAAATTATAGCATTCTCTCGGCAGCATGTCAGGAAATTGAAAAAAATTAAAAAAAAGATTAAAACCAGTAAAAGTTCATATGAAAATACTAATAAAATTTCCTCTCTATAAGATTCATATACAGCGTACTCTCTCTCTCGCAGACACCTACGGGACCGAAAACTATCGTCCGCTTAACAGAGGTGTCCGCTTAAGAGGAAACTATTTGAGAAGAAAATATACGAGAGCATTCCCAAAAGTGTCAGCTTAAGGGGGTTGTCTCATTGGCGAGGCTGTTTTTGGACCTTTTTTTAAAAAAATTGCTGACAGAAAACGAAAAGAGCTTTTTCAATATAGTTTTTTTTTTTTTTATTGTGTTAGGAAAAAGGTATAGTGCTGGCTGCCACGATTCCACGTCTCCAAATTTTCCGAAATGAAAAAGAAAAACCGGGTTATAACCAATATAGATTCAGTCATTATGTCGTGAACCTCCAAAAAAATTTTGTTTTTTTTTTAACAAAATGGCGGCCATTGAAAAACTACACATCGATTTTGAGTATATTTTTTTGTAATTCAGTGTGAAAAAAAATAGTAAAAAATTTGTAAAATTTATAATCGAGGTTCACGCCATAATGGTGACAATTCTGCTCTGATTCCAATTTGTTTCATTAAAATCGGTCAAGTTGGACTGAAGAAATCATGGCCGCCAGTTGAAAAAAGTGTTTTCGAGATAAATGCGTTCAAAGTTTGAAGCAACGCTAAAATTACTCGTTTTAGCGCAGACCTTGCTCGACAAAGAAAGCTATATCTTCTAAACTACTTGAATATCAGAAAATCCTTTTGACACGATATTCTCAAATATCCAAGCTATAAAAAAATTCAAAAAAAAAATGGCAGAAAAATTTTTGCCCAATGAGACAACCCCCTTAAGAGGAATGTCCTCAAGGAGAGAGTACACTGTATAGGCCTAGAGGACATTATTGAATTTGTATTATCAAAGATATGATTGGTCAAGACTGGTTCAGAAAACAGTTCAATGTCATTGAGATAATTCCAAAAAATAAAAATTCAATGTTTGAAATCGGCGCCAATGCATCAGAGTACCTACAACTCAAGAAAATTTTTTGGACTATGATGAACCTTATTCCTGGTCGAAACTTTTTTATATTTATATTAGAATTTTGTTGCTTAAATAAAGTTCAAACCAATGGTCCCACTAGTCTAGACTTACATTTAAAAAAGTAGTCCCTCACTCAAGGCAGTAAGTACCTACTTACACCAGAGCGCAGTTGATGAAAAACAATAAAAAAATTTCAGCCAAGTATTTTTATGAGATTTACTACACGAACTTGCTTTGCTTATTCCACGGCTGTGGAAATTCTTTTTATCTGCTCACGCTTTTGGCACTTTTTGGTAGTTTACGCACACTTTTAAGTGGTCTCCGAGGACAAATACTTTGTTGGAATTGCTGAAGAAAAGTGCACGAATAAATAAAAAATGGCAACAAAATTAAAGAAAAACTCAAATAAAAAGTGTGATGCTTTGTAACACTTCAAAATTAAGTTTGTGGTTTCAAAAGTTTTACGAAAAAAAAAAAAAAAAATTAAATTAAATAAAAAAGAAAAAAGACTTTGAAAATGAGAATTCTTCGTTTATCCAAGTGAATCGCTTTTTTTTTTTTTTTTTTTTTTTTTGGTTGTGTTATTCACTTATTTGAAAGGACATCTACGTCTCTTTTTTTTCTACGATTTCTAATTTCTGATCTACGATTCACCCCAAATTCCCATTCTAAAATGCTTCGGTTGAATTCCTTTGCCACCGAAAGTGGTTGGAAAAGTTTTTATTTTCAATTAACTACAACACATTCGATGACTTCATTACGACAACGATGAGACGATGAGAAGATGGAAAGATAGCGCTGGAAACCTCACATTGTCATGTTTGATGCACGTACTCTCTTCGTGTCCCCGAGAATGTCCACAATTTCATTTCTCGTTTATTTCTTTTCAAATGGCGCTATATGCGCCCATTTAATTTGTAGCATTCCCGGAATTCAGCCATGACCCCATAGCCATAATAGATAGCAGCGAGCTTGATGACGTTGCCCGATAATAAACTTGGAGAATTACAAAATTACGATTTTCCTCATGCGCGTCGAAAGCGTAATCGCAATGTATTCGATTTGTATGGCACTTTCCTTTCAGCCGTAGTGGCGTAGTGTGCCTAGTGGCGACGCGCATCTCGCATAATTTTTGGGGCTCGGATAGTACGCATTTTTCGAAGGACAATTCGGAGATAGGGTCGTAAATTTGGCACCATCTCTCTTTGACTTTCACTTTCAGTTTCATTTGAATTGGTTTTACTGATTTCGGTTTCGGAGATTTTTACTTTATGGCTGAGCGAAAGTGGCATTTAAAACAATTTCGTAACTATAAAATCCTTTGTTCGGAGGATAATGTAAAAACTACGGACACTATACTTTTGGTCCTTCCTTTAGGAAGCATTACTTTTGCGAACTGAAA
Organism: Chlorops oryzae; assembly: GCA_020466095.1. Taxonomy (NCBI): domain Eukaryota; kingdom Metazoa; phylum Arthropoda; class Insecta; order Diptera; family Chloropidae; genus Chlorops; species Chlorops oryzae. The sequence continues at coordinate 16,789,074 of CM035808.1, forward strand.
TTCGAACGTTTGTAGTTTTTTTAATGGCACTTAGGAAACAATTATTATCTTTTGGATGGTTATTAATTTCTTATCTGCGAAGCTATCGGAATATTTAACATGAAGGTCATGTTACCATAAGAGTAACCCTGAAAATATGCATATCAATTTTTAGATTATTTTCAATTAAGAAAAGCTTTTCATATTTGCAAGTATGTATTTCAATTTGAACACATCTTCAATAGAATTCTTAGAGATTTTTGGGACTACTAAACGTTTGAACACAACTCTCTAGGTAACTACTTTCGATCGCCTAAAGATTGATAAATATTTATAAACATATGCAGTGCAATAAATTATCATTGAAGGATGACTTTTAAGCTCCGCCATATTTTGAACAACGTCGACAAATTTTTTATGTGTCTTCTTAGTGTCTTCTCAGTGTCAACAGTCCAATCTGTTCGAATCTCCCGCTTTCCAATCAGAACTTTATATATTCCATTATCTGTCTTTATTAAATTTATATTTTGGAATCCAAGTGCCCCAATATTGAGCGATGAGCACGAAATGATAATGCACAAGATTGAAAGTGCAATCATTGAATTTGAAATTCAACCCCATGATGCAGATGTCCATTTGACGTCGATTTCCACATGTCGTTTTTGCTTAAAGTGAAGTGGATTATTCACAGGCGATTGACTTGCTGTTTGATTGTTGCCATTTGAATGCCCACAGGCTTGGGTGCACATCGTTGGCTTACAGATGCTCAATAAGGTAGGTGTATTGTAATGCATTGCTAAAGCTTCAATTAAGCGGATTGTACATTTATGATTTCATATTCTGCTATTCTTCATTTTGAAAGAAGTTTGTATATGACGCCGACCATGAAAATTGCCAGTGTATTTTGATATAACAGGTTGGCTGATAAGTCCCCGGTCTAACAAAGAAAAACACATTTTTTTGTCAAAATTCGTTTTTATTATTCAACATAGTTCCCTTCAAGAGCGATACAACGATTATAACGACCTTCCAATTTTTTGATACCATTTTGGTAGTACTCCTTCGGTTTTGCCTCAAAATAGGCCTCAGTTTCGGCGATCACCTCTTCATTGCAGCCAAATTTTTTCCCTGCGAGCATCCTTTTGAGGTCTGAGAACAAGAAAAAGTCGCTGGGGGCCAGATCTGGAGAATACGGTGGGTGGGGAAGCAATTCGAAGCCTAATTCATGAATTTTTGCCATCGTTCTCAATGACTTGTGGCACGGTGCGTTGTCTTGGTGGAACAACACTTTTTTCTTCTTCATATGGGGCCGTTTTGCCGCGATTTCGATCTTCAAACGCTCCAATAACGACATATAATAGTCACTGTTGATGGTTTTTCCCTTCTCAAGATAATCGATAAAAATTATTCCATGCCCATCCCAAAAAACAGAGGCCATTACTTTGCCAGCGGACTTTTGAGTCTTTCCACGCTTCGGAGACGGTTCACCGATCGCTGTCCACTCAGCCGACTGTCGATTGGACTCAGGAGTGTAGTGATAGAGCCATGTTTCATCCATTGTCACATATCGACGCAAAAACTCGGGTGTATTGCGAGTTAACAGCTGCAAACACCGCTCAGAATCATCAACACGTTGTTGTTTTTGGTCAAATGTGAACTCGCGCTGCACCCATTTTGCACAGAGCTTTTTCATATCCAAATATTGATGAATGATATGACCAACACGTTCCTTTGATATCTTTAAGGCCTCTGCTATCTCGATCAACTTCATTTTACGGTCATTCAAAATCATTTTGTGAATTTTTTTGATGTTTTCGTCGGTAACCACCTCTTTCGGGCGTCCACTGCGTTCAGCGTCATCCGTGCTCATTTCACCACGCTTGAATTTTGCATACCAATCAATTATTGTTGATTTTCCTGGGGCAGAGTCCGGAAACTCATTATCAAGCCAAGTTTTTGCTTCCACTGTATTTTTTCCCTTCAGAAAACAGTATTTTATCAAAACACGAAATTCCTTTTTTTCCATTTTTTTCACAATAACAAAAGTTGCTTCACAAAAGACGCTCTATCTCACAAACTAATTGACTTACAGACGTCAAATTTTGACACGAATCATTTGAAGGTTGCCACTATATAAAAATAATATGCATTTAATACTAGCGACGCCATCTATGTGTCAGACCGGGGACTTATCAGCCAACCTGTTATGTATGTAGGTACCTACATAAGTATATTTTTCGATTCTGGTCAATACGATAATACCCAAGCCAAGTCGAATAGGTAATTATTACCGAACAAAGCTCTAACGCTCTACTTCAACATTCTCACATCCCCTTTGAAGTCAATTTGGCTTGAATTTCGCATTATCAGAATTTCAAAAGGCCGAAGGAAAAGTGAGAATACAAAGTGTGCCCTTGCGAAAATGGGGGTGATTGCATTGTAGCTTTAATAGACAAACAAGGCAATTGCAACAAAAGATTATCATCATAGAATTGCGACCACAACTTAGCTCTGGCACTTCCTTTCGTCGGTGGGGCATTGGGAAAGCATTCAGCATTCAGCATTTTTGCAATTTGTTTTCCTTCAGCATGGAAGCTTCGTTTAAATTGTGAACACTGCATCGGTATTGTCCAAGGGTGTATCTAACATACAGTGGCATTTCTATGAGCATCTGTCAGAGGGAGGGAGATAGATTGCAAGATATACATACATAAATATGTATCGAGAGTGGAAAAGAAGTCTGACTGAAGTGAAGTTGGTGTGATTTAAGCGACCATAGAAATCATTTTTTGTATGAAAAAGAAAAAAGAAAAGCTAAAATACTTTAATATTTAAAAACATTTTAAGTTTAATGGTATTAATATGAAGATTTATGCGAAGGAACGGCAAAGTATTCTCCAATTCGGTGGGTGTCCATAAAATTGAGAATTTTTGAAGTCACCTGCCTTGAAAAATTTCCCTTAATTTCGAAAAATGCAGATTTTTGTTGTTCATTTGCATGAGTGAAATTGAATTTTCTTCAGTCGAAACAGTTTTACTCCCACTTAAACAAAAGAACCTCATGCGCAGTAACCCACAAAGTACACCAAAATTTCAAGTTTGATTTACGTTCGAATAGATCTTTCACCCAAGCATATCCGTTTATTCTGGACATTGGTCTTTGGAATGCTCCTTTCCTTGGGATTTCTCATTTTCTTGTTGTTTTTTTTTTTTTTTTGGTTTTTTTGTTTTTCTCTCTTTCGGGTTTTTTGATTTTATTTGTTCGAGTATCATGAATCCTTCTCGCTTCGGCCTGAATCCTTTTACTTTTGGCCTTACTTCTGTTTTGTAGAAAGCTCGTATGAATGACTGAGATTTGTCAAGTGGTAATTTATGTGTAGTGGTGTTGGCCACACATACACCAAACGAAACAGACGCACACACGCACACATGCACACACATAGATATTCGAATTTAGCAACTCGTCATCGTTATCCTTTTTCTTGTTATTGGTCTTATACTCGAGAATTTTTCGTTCATTTCGGCTTTCAGCTTTCGGCTTTTATTTGTACATTTTTGCATACCGCTCATATCGTTTCGTCGACGTTGGTTCGTCTGTTTGCTTTATTGTTTGTTGCATTCCATTTTTGTTCCTAAAACAAATGACGAAATTTAAGAGAATTACAAAGTAATAAATTGCATTGCGCCAGATTGGAAATTCGCATCTGGACACACATACCACATATACATACATACACACTGATTACCCTCCATACGACTAGATTTATGGAATACATCGTAAAGATATCGTTTTGGCATTCTTTGGAATTTATTTTGTTAAACTCTATTTACTTGAAACGATTTTGTTACAGGGTTGCCATTTGATTTTCTTATTTTTTTTAAATAAAACGTTAAACCTTAACGCGCCGGAGTTTTTTCTCGAAACACAGGCTTTTTTTAAAAAAAAACTAATTGCAAAAATGGATAAAGGAGCAAAAAAGAAAACATGTTATGCATAGTCAAAAATTTCGAATGTCTTTCGGTTATCCAGGGATATATAATCATCATTATAGTTTTAGATGGGACACATATTTTCTAATAGAAAACATCAAGTTTTAACTGAGTGGGACGTATTGCCCAGGAGGTGCGAAAGGGGTAAAACTCTATTGTGTGTGCTCCCAGCAAACATTCTGTGTCCTAAAAGGATCATATTTGACTCCTAATTTGGAGTCGGAGCCCTCATAATGCACTCTTTTAAGAGTCTTAAAGAGCGTGTTTCCCCTGTGGCAAGCAGTAGGTAAATTTTCTTAAACGAACTGGTACTAGAAATACCAGAACTAGTGCATTTTTTGTGAAACTTACACCATATTTATAACACATTTCAATGATTTTTGCTTTAAAATGTTTTTTTTTAACTTAATTTAGACATTAAAAGTTCTTATAAACAAATTCTGTTGGATTTCATTTGCATGTTCAACTAAAGTTTTTCTATTACTTCACTAGTCAAAAAGTCAAAAATTTTAATCATGAGCTTCAGTATGATACCTGATGAGAGGAAATAAAGAGGTAAAAATATCCTATAGGAGAAAAAACCCCCAAGAGACACTAAACTTTTCTATACCTAAATTCACTAGTATTTAACTACTGCAAATGTTCCCAATTGCCGCCTGAACAAACTAGTACTATACTGGTGCAAACTGCACTAAGTAAAGAACTAGTAAATCACTAGTTTCACTTGCTACGGGGTCAGTTCTTTCGCAGGTCGTTCTATATGAGTCCGAAATCATAGTTATACCCAAGGAGCCCATATATTTCAGACTCATTTCGGACTCATGTCTCTGAGCACTCTGAATATTTTTGCTGGGTTCAATGAGATTTTGAGCATTTGAGATTTGAGAGAAAGTCAAAAGTAATTCGTATCTAACCAGAAAAAGGAACAATAATGTTGGTATGCAACATTAAACCTTTAAAAGATCGCTTAGATGGGCCTTAATATAATTTTTTGATTTAAAATTTTAAAAATCTTCTGAGTATCGCAAATTTTAACCCAATCGGTAGGGAATTTCATTTAAAAAATAAGTCAACTTTTAGCTTAAACTAATATGGTAATAATTCAGAAATCGATCCTCTATAATGAGGCATAACATCTTGGATTTAAACACCGTCAAAGCTCTAGAAACAGGATTCTTTTTAAACGAAAATTCTTTTAAACGAAAATATTTAATAAATATTATTTATAGGGATTTTATAGTTAAATTTGTTTGAAAATATTTTATATTTACTTAAACATTTTTCCCCTTCTAAGGTTAAAGTTATTCACAAAAAAGTCTACATTCTAAGATAGGTTTCCATTAGAAAAAGGGGACCACGGTGCGTATGAGCAACGTGAAACTGATCAGCCAATGACCCTGAGTTGATGCTCCTTTTAAAATCCATATATAATGTTTAGAAATGAAACTATTTTAAAAATAATCAAATGAAAACTTTATATCCAGGCCTTTTCAAGTCTGCAAATTTAAAGCTTTCGAAAGAGTTTAATTTTCAAATGGCAATGGCAACTCTATCCCTTCTTTTCAAGTAAGAAATGGCATTTCGGTATAATTTGAACATTTAACATTTCCGAAATATAGGTTCTTGGAATCTCTGAATGTTGGCTCTGCTTTCCCCTTATATGCATTATTCGTTTGATTTAAATTAATTTGCAATCCAGTCAAACAAACATTACTCAAAGCTCTGATAGCATTTGCTTTCCGGAAAAGCTTTTCTTTTGGCGTTCAAATTTCTTGTAGTGATTTTCTACTGCCCGAAGAATCCATCGCAATGTTTAATGAATTCGGAATTGTGCAATGACACGTTGGAAATTTGTTATTGCTAATAATAAATCAAAATCCATAGACACGCCTTGGAATTTATATAAATATATAAAAAAAATTCAATTTTTTTTTTTTTTTTGTTATTGGCATCTGTTGGCCCGCAGTCCCGATGATGAAGGGTTTGAATATGATTTTTCTTTTATTTTTTAAGAATTTTGCTTTGATTTTTTGTCGCAAATCATGTTTCGGAATAAACATTGGCATTCGGTAGCATGATGTCTAACCAACGGTGTCATCATCAGTGTAATGTCGGTATCCGGTAACATGTCAAACTGAACCACAAATACGCCAAAGCTGAATTTCGGGCTTTGAGGCAGGTGTCAGCGGCACCCAACGTGGTCAGAATGGCATGCATGATGAAGCACGCTTGAAAACAAAAACAGCGGAAAACTGAGTAAACACCGGTGGTTGCCTCGAATCAAAGGTACTGGGGACCCAGTACCTGCCTTGGCCATGTAGCTATGCATCGAACGAACGAACGAACGAACGAACGGAAGAATGAAGGAATGAAAGGATGGTTGGTGGGATGTTTGAATGGTCGGATGGTTGGATGAATAGGCGAGGCAGGTAAAATGTCGCTTGCCTTTTTCAACGTGTAAATCGCGAAGCACACACGTGTCTGAATGGTATTCCATACTACTTTCTGTTGAACAACATTGTATGGGCAGCCCATGAGTTTGACGACATCGACGAGTAACAACCTGCGACGCGTTGTTTGAATGAATGAACAAGGACAACGGAAGGCAATGTTAAATGGATGCCAACAAACGAAGCAAATGATTCATTTCCGATGATGGGTTTCACTGCTCACGACAGATGCGTCAATAATCGCGGCAGCTTGACACCTTCAACGAAAATGCCCGCTCCTGACAGTATGTGGGACGAAATAAATTTTGGGCTCTGCCGTGTTCTTTATGCGTTCCGATGCGTGAGAGTGATGTGATGACGCGTTGTTGCGGATTTATTAGAATTTCCGAAATTATGCGAAATCGAAGCGAAATGTTCAAAGCCACAGAATTTTTGAAACGTTTGTACATGTACGACATACCCATGCGAAGGAATTTATTTAAAGAGTAAACCTTTTTAATGGTCTGATTTCAATAAGGTTGAAAGCAGTTAAATATATCAAATAACTATATAAATTAGTACAAATCAATTAAATCGATCATATCAAAAACCTCAGGTCACTAGAATATAATTTTTCAGGAATCAATTAAAAATATCTTCATGCTGAAACCAATGAGTTTTAAGGGAATAAATTCCTTAATTTCGGTATAAAGAAGGGATGAATTTTTAGCTCGTGTGTTCGTTTCCCAAAATACGCATCTACTTTTAAGGAACCATTTTCAGTAAAAATGGTTGGAAAAAATTTACTTTAGAGCAGTGATGGCCAAACCTATACATAAACATTCATAATTGTGTGTGTGAATGCGCTGTCGACTTCGCTGTGAATTCCCAGCGGGAAATGTCAAGTAGACATCCCCGATGATGTACTAGTGACTTCGGAGCCGGAATGCATGCTATTTCCGGTGACACTTTGTATGACATTTACACAGGAGCTGACAGGGACTTCAGCGGTGACATTATCACTGGAAGATTAGAAAATGTCACTGGTCGTGCTAGGGGATGCGATTGCGAAAAAAGCATTTGAGAGCAGCACATTGCTCTTTTCTCTCTAAATGTCAATTTATAGAAACCAGTTTGATAACTCTCTTCTTTGCCCTCTCTTTGAATGTTTCGAAAATTTTTAAAAATCTATTTTTAGCAATTTTTGTTCGCCTCTGCCAGGGATCGAACCTGCGATCTTCGGAGTCGAGCACTCATCATCTACGCCACTTCATGCTAACGCTGAACTGACGCTAAAACCTTATTTAAATTTCAGTAGCCAATGAGAGTCAAGCACATGAACAGCATCCCTCCACGATGACATGTCCTCCAAGATGTCATGCATGACAATGTCACCTATATGTCATCGATGACATCATTGGTGACTTTGTCATGCAGGAGATAATTTTCCGCTGGGTTACTCTGATTTGCATTGACGATCGAAGTTTGTTTTTTACACACACCAACGCAGCCGACCGGTTTCCGCACGAATCGGTATACGCTATACGTGTGCGACTGCTGCGTCGGAAGAAATTTTTCTTCCAAGCACATGTGCTTGGGTAATCGAAATTTGGCCGACACTGCTTTAGAGGTTTTTCAAAATGACCAATTCAATTCATTTCTCATCGTGTGAAAAAACACTTTCATGCTTCAAATGTCTCTGAAATAAGAAAAAAAAAAAAAATCAATGCCGATGGATTTCATTAGGTATTCAGCAGGTGGATTAAGGTCTAACTTCTTCATTACGTATTACGTACAGAATTTCACATAGAGAATTCGCGAGTGATCTTTTGAATATTTAGAGCTCATTAATTTCTTTCAATGAAGAATGCTGAGAATAAAATATTTCACACACTAACGTCTGTCCATATTCGTAGAGAGATCGTTTTGACGTGGGTGCTCGAAACGCATCGGTCTTGACCTCACGCAATATGACTTTACTTAATACATCGACAGACTCGATCTGTTTAATACATTCTGAATGGAAGTGGTTAGTGAAAAAGTAATTTTTTCTTACGAATCTATGAAGTATATTCTTTGGAATGTGAATACAAAATGCTTAAATTCATCTCCTCTTTAAAATAAAAATTATTTTATCGTCATTTACCCCGCTTATAAGGCATGTACTAATGTATTTTTTTTTTTTTTTTTGAGTCATTCTTATTCGTCTTACGAGTATTTCACATTGATCGCATTAAACAAACAATCGTTATTCAAAAGAAAGAAAAAAATAAAACAATTACTCACCGGATCGTGAGAGGGAAAAACTTCTTACGCTCTTTTTCGCTTCCGATATGGAAGTGAGAGTGAGAGTTGAATAATATTATAGGCATTTTTAGACATAATGAGGCAATACTCTGGAATGAAAAGCATTGAAATGACTAAAACGTGATCGAACGAGGAAACGCGGACGGAAAACAAAAAAAATGGTTTTTACTACTTTTGGATGTTGATCATCAACCGCTACAATGCCTCTATGACTCTCAGTGTTTGAGACGCCATTGCAGCGGCTTTAGACTCAAATTCGATAGATTAAGGCGATTAGTCAACGGAGTATTTTTGAAAGCAATAGTTACAATTTGAGATTTGCGGATTGCGCAGTTCAAAATTATTTCGCGCAGATAAAAACTTTAAGTAAAACAGTATTTTAGAGAAATAACTTTTAAAAAGTCAACAAAAACCAAACAAAAAATGTCTTTGAAAAAACAAATCGTTCTTCTGGGTATTTTCTGCTTGCTAAACGTAACCGTGAGTCCAACAAAATATCTCTAAATAGTGGGATTTTCACCAATAATCCATTTTGTTCACAGCATCCGTTAGAGACTTTGGATGAGCAGGAAAATAATACGGTGGGAAGTGCGGAGGATGGAAAAGTTATGCCCGGTTACGCGAGAGATATGATGTTTTCCAGGCAGCCCAATATGAAGAATAATTCAGTGAAAAATTCATGGGAGAAGATATCGGAAGACAAAATACCAGGAATAAAGTAGATTAAAAAAACTTGTGAACTTGTCATGTGTATCGAAAAAGTTTTTCCGAAGATACTAATTTAAACTGGTTGTTTTTTTTTGTTTGTTTTTTTTCTTAATTAATCGTTGGGGGAAAATTAAAATAAGGACATTCTCAAAACAATGAGTTTTAGACTTGTTTATCTTACCCACTTCATATTTCAGATTTGAACTGAAGCTCGGTGTTTTCAGCTTTTCTTCCAAATGATTTACTCAACTCGAGTTTCCCACACAATCCGACCACAAAATTTACTTTGAACATTAGACCGTACACGCACTTCTGCAACGTCAACATGGTCAGTGGAAATTCCGATGAGCATACTCCACAGCATGTCCGCCCATGCCACCTTGGCACTTATTGCCTCTTGGCCACTTGAGGCAAACGCTTTGGTATTCTGCCACACGCCAAGTCGGGTTTCTTGCGTCTGTTTTGGTTGACTTTAAGCAGTTCACATGTTTTTCCTTCGATTCCGCCCTCTCTTCAAAGCAACTATTTGGATTGTCTCATTGCTTTTTGATTTCAAGCAAAAAAAAAAAAAAAAATGTTTGGCCGTTTTCTTTTTCGTTTTTGCCTGGACAAATGAGTGTCGTGCGGTCGGTCGTCGGCACGTGTGTGCTGTGTTTGTTAGCCTTTTTGTTAAGTACTCCAAGGAATCTGGTCTTTCCTTTGCTTTATGTGTGGGATTTCGCTCGTTTTGTTAGTTTGGCGTGTTTCCTTTGTTGCCTGCAAACAATGAACTTCATCTTGAGATATTCTTGTGGGGTACATTATTTATGAAAATGGTTAAATTTTCCATTCCGACCATTTTTCCGAGCAGGAAAAGTGCTTGAAAAGTGCGCACGATGGGCTTATTCAAATCTCTTTTGATGTAATTAGAAACATGCGAAACAGAAATAGTTGAGATTATTAAGTCGTTTTAGATAGTATTGCTATAATACCGTATACAAAAAATCTCTTATCACAGTGCTTGTTATTGAACTCCGCCAAAACAGCATGACCAATTTTTTTTTTTTAATTTTGTGTGTATATTTTGCAGGTCTGAATATACCTAGGTTGAAGACTATTTTCAATACCTGGTCTAAAAGAAGCAACCGTGATATATGAGAATAAATACCTATACGACGAAAATGGAAAGTTATTTTCAATAATGTAAAGATGGAGAGAGTGTTAGAGTGCATCAAAGAGCGGGTGCTTGTAGGAAAGGGATGGTGAGAGAGTGGTAGAGAGAGAGGGTCGTAGTGTGAGAGGTGGAGGAAAATGGAAGGGGGGTAGAAAGAAAAAGGTGGAGAGAGGGAGAGAGGGGTCAAGAGAGAGAGCGAGAGAATGAGAAAGAGGGTGTAAAAGAGAGAGAGAAGAGAAGAGGGTAGAATGAGAGAAGAGAGAAGAGGTGAAGATAGAGAGAGAGTGAAAAAGAGAGGGGTAAGGAGAGAGAGAGATGAGATAGAGAGAGAGAGATGAGATAGAGAAGAGGAGAGAGAGATAGAGAGAGAAGAGAGTGAGATGAGAGGTAAGAGAGAGAGAAGAAGAGGAGAGAGAGGAGAATGAGAGAGAGAGAGAGATGAAGGAGGAGAAGAGAGGAGAGGAGAGAGAGAGAGAGAGAGGAGAGAGTAGGAGGGAGAGGAGAGGAGAGAGAGAGGAGAGAGAGAGAGAGGATGAGAGAGAGAGAGGGGAGAGAGAGAGAGAGAGAGAGAGAAGAGGAGAGAGAGAGAAGAGGGAGAGAGGAGAGATGAGAGAGAGAGAGAGAGAGAGGAGAGAGAGAGAGAGAGAGAGAGAGAGAGAGGAGAGAGAAGAGGAGAGAGAGAGAGAGAGAGATGGAGAGAGAGAGAGAGGAGAGAAGAGAGAGAGGGGAGAGAGAGGGAGAGAGAGATGATGAGAGAGGAAGAGAGAGAGATGAGAGAGAGAGAGATGGAGAGAGAGAGAGGAGAGAGAGGAGAGGAGGAGAGAGAGGATGGAGAGAGAGAGAGGAGAGAGAGAGAGGATGGAGAGAGAGAGATGGAGAGAGAGAGAGATGGAGAGAGAGAGAGAGGAGAGAGGATGGAGAGAGAGAGATGCAGAGAGAGAGAGATGGAGAGAGAGAGAGAGAGAGAGATGGAGAAGAGAGAGATGGAGAGAGAAAGATGGAGAGACAGAGAGGGGTATAGGTAGAGGAAAACCGCGTATGAAAGATGTTGATGGTGGTTGAAAGAGGGAGAGAGAATCTTGCCTATAAGAAAGCAAAATTTGATTAAATTTTTTTTTTTTTTTTGTATTTTGATTTATATAAATTCGACACACTATTGACCTCCGAAGTTTAACGAAGTTCAACATGTCAGCTAGTTAATTTATATTTCTTTGGGTGAAATCAGAGCTGCCTTGATTCTATTCTTAAAGCTTGTACTTGCTCACATTTTCTTGTACCTTTTTCACACTCATCGCTTGCTCGAACTTGTTACTTTTAATAATTGCACTTGAGGCTTGTGGCCTAAGCTTAACTGCAAAACTTTTAAGCCTTCAAAGCCATCACTATCTACACCGAGTATCTCTTCAGAGGAGGCCACTGTCATTAGAGATAGAACATTATGCTCCTTTGCATTATTACTTTTCTTCGCTCAAAATTCAACCTCACTTCTCACGTTCGCTATTGCAATATTTTGAAAATTTTTCGCTAGATTCAAACTTTTGAAGAAACAAAAAAGGAGGAGGAATTCTCTTATACTATTTCGTTGCTTATTATGCGTTTTTAATTGCTCTTTCGTAGCTATGTAGTGAAATCTACTCTTTTTCGAGGAACTTCGCCTACTCGAAAGGAATTTCTTTAACGGAAGTTTTGTTGTCCAAACTCTCAGGTATCCTTAGTGGTGTTCTAATTACAAACAACGAAACTTCATTTCCGTCCAATGTAAGTATTGCGTTGCGTACTTACCATTCTGTCGTATTTCTTCGGACCTAAACGAAACGATGATGCAACGAACGAACTTCTTCAAAAGTATTTCGAAAGAGTTGCAATAAATGAAGTATACTTTGCGGTGTTGTACGAATTTTGTTGTGGTTTCATTCACATATTTTCACTTCAGAAACGATGTGTATTATGAAAAAAGCAGCATAAGTTTTCAAAAGAAAAGATTTTTTTTTTTTTTTTGGCAGCTTAAAGGCTTTTAGGTACCTAACACCGAAAATCGGTGGAGGATTATTACTATGAATTTATACAGCTTGCGAAAGTTCTAACCACTAATGTGAACACGAAAGTTCAGCCTAAAACGGTGAATTGTCTTTTTGCTTTCGGCCTCTTGCTGGTCTTTTTCCCTTTTTTTCTTTTCAGTTTTTCTTTACAGCATTTTTTTACGATTTTTTTATTAGTCTGCGTAGAATGGTAATTGTTGCTAAAGTAAAATGCAACAATTTTCTTACGCAACTCGGTAAGCTTGTGGCTATAAAATTGTCGTAAAAATGCGAAAGAAGCGAAAACAAGAAATATGCAAAAAAAAAAAAAAAATAAGAATTCCTGGGCAGGCAACTTTCATACGCTATTTATACATACATGAGAAATAGAGTATGAGGGACAATATTGAGGCAAAAGTTTTTCAAATGCACTTTCTAAGTCTCAAGAATACACGGCAAAAAGTTACATACCTACTTGGTCAATAAAACACCTCCCCCGATTTTGTAGCGCTCATGTAGCGTAGTTGCAAATTTATTGTCGTCACACGAGTACGTGTTTACGGTTGTATCTCCTTTCGTTATCGTTCTCTTGCGGCGCTCTTCACGATTTACTTCAAATAATTTATTTTAATGCTAATGCAACGCTGATGATCAAGTGTCATCGACAGTTTTGATATATTGCCATTACACTTGGGGGATTAATGGACGGAAGAGTGGATGCATCAATAAAATAGTTGTAAAAAAAACTTCGTGACAGACAGGGGATGAGTCCAGAAATAACAGTTTCTCTTTGTATTGAGTCAAAGCTCGAACCACCAATTGTAGAGTGCTCAATCGTTAGATGTATGTTGTCATTCTCAACATCAATGAAAATCATATTTAAAGCAAAAAAAAAAAAAAAAATTCGAAAATATCCTTTATTAAAATGAAGGTATTAAAAAAAAACATAAGAATGTTCTCGAAAGCCACCATGAAAGGGATATAATTATATCCATCGAAAGGCAAGTCCCTTTCCGGTAGTGGAATGACTCCCAACGTCATTTGAAATCCGGAAAAACAAAAAAATTGCCCAAAGGTAATGTAAACGGAATCACGAATAGAAATCCAAGCAAATTAAAATTTTATCACGTAAATCGTCGAGAGAAAGGACAAAGAAAGTCTCACGAAAAAATCAGTGGAAATGTTAGGAAAAATCCGACACCGGCTGTCATAACAATACACTTGTGAATGTGGGCACAAAAAGTCGCATACGAAAGGCAAACTCACGCCACAAGTAGTCCAAAAACATAAAAGGAAGCACACTATTTTAATATAATTTACATGAATTTTAATTATAATTTTTCTATGTTGACAACAATCAGAAATAACTTTTCCCACTGACGACGACAAGTTGAAATTCTATTTAGCGGCAAAATGTTTTAAGGGCAAGCAGCTCATCATACGGGCTGAAAAAGACACAGAAAAACCAAAAAAAAAAAAAAAAAACCAATCTTTTTGGCTAGAAACAACAGTCTAAATTGTCATTAGCATTTTAGCCAGCAGGCAAAAGGCTTTATTCAAAAGAAAAAAAATACGTCACTGTTTACGTGATGTCTACACATCTTTTGGCTTTCGAGTTGACAGTTCGTATTGTCATTGTCAGGGCGAAACGGAAAGGTGACAGCCTTCTGCTTTAAATACTTATTTATTATTCGAAGAGATATTTAATTTTGGCTTCGTATTCTGCGGTTATGGTCCCTAATAGCCTTTTTACAGTTTTCACCTTCAAAGAACTTAAAATTTCAATCATTTCTTTTCTTTTTCACATGAGAGTTTCCGATGGCGTACGTAGGAGGTGGTTTTGGGGGCTTTAACCACCTCCTAAATGTCAGAAATTACAAAGGCTTGCGAGGAAATGATCACGTATTTTTCTCCAACCCAACTTATAGGAATTTCGGATAGATTTTGTGATTGGGGATTCCTTTTGATGATAGTACTCCCTTTGATGTATTTGATTTGCAGTATAAATCCTAAGGCTCCATCCATATTCTTCATATTTTAGTTCATTAATATTTCGGTTTTTCGTTTTTCCATTTCCCTTTTTTTATAAATTTTAGTTGTTTTTTTTGCACTATATTTAAGGTAATTAATTAACTTTTTTTTTAACATTAATTACGTATGAATTTCACTAAACAAAAATCAAATTGTATTTCCTTCCAAAGGCGATGTCGTGTACAAAGTCATGGACAATACAATAGGAACGAAACCCTAGATAATATTATAATATCTTAATTTTTTTTCTTCTTTTTGTATAAATGACATGAAATTTTCGATACACATAACAATCACTCTCCTATTTCATAATGCACGACTTTAAATTTACCCTTTGAACGAATTTTCTACGTCGTCGTCTCTGCAATTGACCCTTTTCCATTTTGTTGAACATCCTTCGTCACTGTGGTGGCGGCGGCGGCGGAGCTCCTTGCCGTTTTCGTTCAATCCAACCTCGTAAAATTGGCGAGAGCAGACGCGTATTCATGTCTTCTAATTTGTTGGGGCCCACGGCGAAGCTAACTATCGCAGCGATGAGTATGGTCAATAGTGAGCCCACTGTGGTGTAATAGAGATACGATATATTATAAATACGAAAAGGTTCCTCACTGTCAAAAGAAGAGATGGCTTTGAAGTTGAAGTTTTTTTTAGGTACTAAATTCATACTGACGGCTCAATAATAATTCCTGCCGTGTCGGTTATATTCTCAGCTATCATATTCATAGGAGCAAAATCGATGAAAGTGTAGTTACAGCCACGTGTCGTATATGGTTTTCGGGGATAGACGACAGCGCCACTGGCCAAATCCGCTTGTGCACTAAAGCACATCCAAGCCATAAAGAATAGGCTACTCATTCCGCCGACAAGTGCACCTGTTCCTTCAATCCACGGTACCATAACGCCTGCGGTGAAAAATACCCAAGAGTGGTCCATTTGCGACTGACGATAGCATTATGGTGAGTTGGAGAACTGCTCCCAGCTTTTCCACAACGAAAACGAATCCAACACAAATGGCACCGAAGATTAGAACCACACTGCGCATTGCAAAGGAAGTCTGACGCTCACTCAATGGTTTCTTGTAAATGGGTTTGACAAAGTCTTCGAGTATCACGGCCGATATGGAGTTAAGTCCTGTAGAGAGCGACGACAGTGCTGCGCTGAAAACACCAGCAACGAAAACACCTGGTAGCCCGGGATATTCACCCAAGGTTTCCATAACCAGAAGTGGTAAGAGTTGATCATTACGTTGGGCCAGCTGCAAGAAGGGAACATGTGGATGAGCTTAATTTTTTCTTCCATTTGAATCATCTGGTTTCATCTACTCACTTTCGTTTTCAATGGATCACATTCGGAGTAGGTGGCATAGATCAATAATCCGCTATAGCCACAAAGGCAAACGAAAATCAAAATTCCACAAATAAAAAAAAAGATCGATTGACGTGCTTTTCTCAACGATGGCAACGATAGATATCGCTGAATCATATTCTGACTGATGGCATTCGACTTGAGCCAATGGGCAACACCACCAAATATCAGCGAATAGAATGTGTAACGCTCAACGAGGTCAAAATTGAAGCTTCAAATAGAACAAAAATGAGTAAAATATACACTGTATTGTAAGCTTTAGTTACCTTGGAGTCTCGAGACGATCACTTTCCAAAGCCTTTTGGAAGACAACACTTGGTCCACCAATATCAATGGTGCCCTTAACAATAATAAGTGTCATTGATCCGAACATAATAAGGGTTTGGACAACATCAGTCCAAACAACAGCTTTGAGGCCACCCTGAAGAATAGAAGGACATAAATTATTGGTGAAAATCCGAATTCACACAAAGGTACTCACCACACAAGTATAGAAAATACAAACTAAACTGACCAGTGGCGTGACAAGATGTATATTAATACCTGTTGCTTGATTAAAGGCCAATGCTGGTACATAAATGACAATGGGAAGCCATAGTAGCTAAATGGTATAGATAGATAAATTTTGCTTGAAATAGAATTGAGAAGGAATAATTGATAGCAGGAGACATATGGCAGTCGTCATAATGTGTATGTGCATTTCTTCTTTCTGAACTCACCGATCCAAAAATAAATAGAATCGATCCGAAGAAGCGCATACGCTTGTCGAAACGTGACTCGAGATACTGAAATCGATGTTATGTAAATTTGTCCAAAGTCACGGTAAAGAATCTTTAAAGCATTCATACCTGGTATGTTGATATCAATTTTAGCTCATGAAAAACTGGCAAAAAGAAATAATACATGATGAATCCCATTACCACCAGAGATCCCATCGAAAAAAGGTACTGTGTTCCGAAGAGATACACTTCTGTCGGTGTTCCCAATAAAGTGATGCCCGATATATAGCTGAAGTATGAAAGAAATATTTTTATTTTTCCGAAAATTTATCTAAAAAGGCATCTTGGCGTATATACATATATAAATGGGCAAATCCAACCGTTAGGGACGCTGTTTTCCTACACTTGAAGTCAGGTTTTCAATATGAAAAGAATGTGATAATTCAGATTTTCTTGAGTTAAATGATAGGGAAGGATCAGGTTAATTGAAAATATAGGAATAGAAATTATAACTTTCATTAATAAGAACATCTCAGTGGAAAGAGTCGGCATTGGGGAAGCTGAAATAAATGGAAGTGTTTTTCAGATCAGTATAAAAATTCTTCGATTTCCGTGAAATTAGCAATGTTACAAAAAAATACTATGGGTTTCAAAATAAAAGGATATTCAAAGTTTGCATATACAACTTTTGATCTATTCGTCTAGTTATTTAGTAAAATAGGTGATTAGGACGCTGCGTTAGGGACGCTGAAAAAATTTCCCTTATGTATTTTTCGCATTATGGTCGTCGAGCATCATTAATATAATCTCTTTTTCATTGAATATAAAATAAAACATAATGAATTATTTATTGAATCACTCCTGTAGCCAGGAGTCTAACAATAACTTTTTAAATCTTACAAATAAATTTAGCGTCACATTCTTTAAATTCGATTAAATAACAGGGGCATACCCTTTGTGGATCAAAGTTTCTTTAACTATAAAAAAAAAATTTTAAATGGCTCTAAAAGACTTCATTCTTTGATATTTAAATGACTTTTCTCTTTTTTATACCCGACACACTCTGTGCCGAGAGTATATTGCGTTTGTGTGGTTGTGTGTAATACCCAGAACCACGCGAGATAGACCATACAAAAATATATATAGAAATGATCAGCGTCACCAGGAGATTCGATTTAGACATGTCCGTCTGTCTGTCCGTCCGTCCGTCTGTCTGTCTGTCTGTCTGTATACAGTTATCTTATCGAAGGAGTTGAGCTATCTTGACAAAATTTGGTATGCGTGCTCACGGCGACATGAGTAAGAACAAGTTCGAGAATGGACCCGATCGGACCATTTTTAGGGTACCTCCAGAACTAGGGTCTGTAAAAAAATCTCAAAACTGCCACAAAATCAGACTTTCAAAAATTTTCAATGAAATTTAGAATTTAAGTGTATATTTAAGCCTGTGATTAGAATTCAAAAAATTAGCAAAAGTGGGCGTGACAAGGGGCGGTTTTCGATAAAGAAATTGTACAAAAGTCGTTACAATATGGCGACCATTATGGCCTTCAAAAATCTCTAGAATATTCTTTCTTAATTGTTCTGTTTTGTAAAAGCATTTTAAAAATTATTTAAACATGTGTGTCTGTGTCGGTTACTGTATTGACTATAACACCCTTACTGGTTTTTTTTTTTTTTTTTTTTGCTTGCAAATTGAGAAATGCTGAATCAGAGTAATTTCTTCGAATTTTTATACCGTATTTTCTCTCAGCATTGTCGCTTTGAAAATTTTCCCAAGATGTCTATCGAAACGCTGACATTTCGTAATAGCCGTTAATGTTCAGTGCTCCAACAGACTAATTTATCTATTAAGCTTCATTTTTTTTTTCTTTTTTCACAGCATAAATAGCGAATTCTCTTTGAAGGCAAAATTTTGTGCGTGTCAAAGTGGTCAAAGGCCTTCTCCCCTCAGCGCTGTACAAATTCAATTAGATTTAAGTACGAACTGTTGTGATTTTTTTTTTTCGGTGAAGAACTGATGTTTATGTCCAGTTCATTGAGAATGTATGCAAAAAAATTCACATATGCTCATGGCAATATCTAACATGCGGGTTTGTTTATTATTTGAACGGTAGGAAAATACTACGTCGACCTCTTTTAACATGCGAAATTGAATCCAGTAAACGCTAAAAATAACTTTTGAATCCCGGATTCTGGTTTATTGTATTTGAATCATATTGAGGGATTAAAATTAATTAAGATATCACGACATGAATGAGTTCTATTCACATTTCCTTGTTACTATGACGAGACAGACGAATTATTAGAAGTGTCGCAAGTGTCAATGGCGTAGAAGAATTTTTATAAAACGGGGCTTCAGTCAAAGAATAAAGAGAGCTATGTCAAATTTTCTTAAAATTATTTCGGAGAAAAAATGGTCTAAAAAAAGAACAGGTGGGGAATCTAATAAGCTTCTGAATCTTTTTGTAGCCCAAAAATGTATTTTACATTTTTTTTATTCCTTTCCTCGTGTTGTTCCGTTAGAATGTTTTGTGTTTCTTTTGAGCTTAAAGAAACTCAATAAAATTGCTTACAATTTTATAAAATATATTACAGTCGAACCACGGTTATCCAGCCCCTGGCAGATCCGGCACGCCTAATCCGGCAACACTACAGGGGTATTCACAAGGAAGGTGCAATTCGGTCGGAAAATGTCGACGTTGGATTATTTTCGATTTGAATTCGGGGGAAAAACACCCGGCTTTCACATATTCATTCAAAAATAATTATTATTTTAAGTAATCCGGAATTCCACCTCCATTATTAGTCAGGGGTATCGTGGACATCGACTCTATATTGTAAAATGTCGAAATTTGTACCTCAGAGTAAAACGTACAGAATCTTATTCATTGAATCTGTGATTTTTCAGATTGCAATGTACTCTTTTGTTAAAATTCGGGATTATAGGGGTCTTAGGCAGTATTATATAATCCGATAGTTCGACAATGCCCTGCAGAAAGTTTGTCGGATTACCGGAAGTCGACTGTACTTTTTTTTAACCTTTTTTATCAGCGGTTTCTTGTTACATAACAATTTTGGATGCAAAAACCCTGTTAATTTTTATGTCGGTATTTTTTGTTTACTTCTGCAATATATTTCATGGCGTTTAATTTCTCACCTCGATATTAGAGACATTGTTATAGGGAATATTTTCATATTCCTTCCACCAACTAAATATGCATCCTCAGCATCTTTATTGGACACGTTTTTTCGCGCTTTGGCTTCACGTTTCATTTGAATCGCAAAATAAACTCCTATTAGCGCACAGCTCGCGAGCATCAATATGAAAACGAGATAGTCCGGCCAACCGAATCTCTGAAGCTTCCGACGCACTTCATCCACATCCATTTTGACCAGAGTTTTTTGTTTTTTTTTTTTCTTAATGGAAAAATAATAAGTATTTTCACACTTGAAATGCACCAAACAATTAAATCAATTTAATCTATTAATGATATCCTTTCATCACTTATGTGCATATGGATTTGTGTGCATCCTGTCTTTTCTCATGGCACTTAATATTAATTTTTCGCGATCAAATCGCACGGTTTCCTATTCCAGAGATTTTCTTCCGTCTCGTTTTACGCTTTGATCGCAACTGAGTTTATCAAATTGCACACATTTCTACTTATTTGCAGTTTAGTTTCTGTCTCCGCACGATCACGGTTTGAAGCTGTTTCCATCGATTTAATTTTATTTCTCTTTTTTTTTTTTGTGGACAATTGAGCTTTGACAGACTAGAGGGTATAGCAGGCCGTACTTCCCATTAGTTACGCGTAAATTGAGTAGATGTAATTTAGCACTTGAGAAGTCTGGTAGCTGCGCCGCGCCAGAGACTTTTTTGTTGTTGTTTTGTATCAGTTATGGAACCACAGGTAGCCATAAAAGAATATTCTCTCAATTCCCCAGTGTATTGCACAAGCTTTCTGGTTCAATGTCAAATATAATTTTGGGTCTAGATGGATGTCTTAGTTCCTTATGTCAATTTTTCAATGGAAGAAATAGTCGATGTTGATTGTCACTCAGCTAGAAAGTGCTACATATAATAGTTTGGTGACAGGTGATCATTGCTCCCACTAGGATATTGAAGTTCTAAGAGGATTTTGAGTGAAAAGAATGTATTTTACTTTGAAGCGCTTCCTTAAATATGGTCTATATTATTAGCTATAGAAGTGACATTTTTTGCTACTTAAGTCGTATGTTCTTTACATAATCTTTTCGTAAGACTATTTTCCCTAATTGATTTTATTGTTTTTATTAGATAATAAGGCGTGATTTTTTATATGCACAGAACAACGCAGAATTCACTCAGATTATTCTTCTAAAGTTCAAAGTTCAGAGACCCAAATTAATGTTTGATTTTGTACGGTATGATCATACTTGATGACGTTTTAAATCGTCGAATATAAAAATACATACCGTTAAGGAGAGAATTTTCTTATGGCGTGATCATAATAGCGAAAAAAAAATATTTTTCAAATCATTATAATCAAATATTCATAGAGAGGAGATCGTTATAAAAAGGTTTGACATAATATAATATATACAGTTGATAAAATTCTTTGCTCACTTTCATAATGAAATGTACGGTTGATAGTGAATTCCAGGAAGCCACGGGATAGTTAAATTACCCTTAAGGCATCAAATTTTCAGAGTAAAATTCAAATGTTGATCAATTCCATGTGTATTTTTATCTTAATTTTTTCTAAGTTAAATGAACATTTGTGGACAGACACTCAAATCTAGCAAGAAATGAACTGATTTCGACCAACTAATTTGTGGATGTTGGTAAATGTCACGAAATTAGTTGGTATTATCAAGATATACTTGGAATGGTCAGATATTTGAATCCAAAAGAAAAAGACTTCAAATAAGAAGAAAAGAATAGGCTTGAAAATTGTAGACTAAGAGAAGGGTTAAATTAATAATAATTATTTGCAAGAACATTATATTTCGTCCATCTGTGGATAAAATAAAAGTCATATACAATAAATGCAGAAGGAAGACAGACTATATCTACACCCAAAAAAAATGCCAACAATTTTATACTTTGTCCCTAAAATGCTGTTGGTTAAATCGTTCCCCACAATTTAAATTTTTCTAAAACAAATCAAAGTCTTAAATCAACAAAAACAATTCTTCGCATGACCACAGAAATTTTTGGTCTGAAAATTAATTCTTGACGCAATAGTTTTTTCAAAAACAATAATTGTCTCAACAATGTAAAGTTCTTGAGAAACTTTTTTGGGTTTAAATATCTCATATCAGCTCATTTGATTTATGATCTAGATATCATGATCGTGACTTTAACCAAACCTTCACCAGGGCTAATAAGGCCCTGACTGATTTTTGAAAGGCCCCCTAACGCGAGTCTCCCTGAGGCCGTGGCTAAGGATTAGAGGAAGATAGCTTCAAATCTTGTCTAAGAAGTTCGATATTATCAATACTGGCCATAACCACGTTCTTCTCACATATCTAGAGTTTGTTTTTAAGTAAAAAAAAAAAAAAAAAATCAAGGAAGAATATTTAGTCAAAATATGCAAGATGCTATATACCTACGAAGTGTCGCAGGCCATGGACATTTTCTGAAGTGCTTGATTCGTGCTTATTCCGGGCCGGAGGTAGAAAATTTGTCTCTACTTCAGACACATATCAGTTAACTTTCGAACGAAGGGTAACACATTCGTTCTAGGTTTGAAATTATCGATTTATGAAGACTATCGTTCGACATAAAGTAGTGTATACTAGGCTGGGTCGTTTTCTACGAAAGTTCTATGATCGCGTTGGAAAAGTAAAATGTATGTTTCCTTAAATGTATAAAATATAATTTTTGTAAAAAAAAATTTTCACAAATTAAGCTGCATATCTATACGCGCAAGCGGATTGAAAGTTGGAAAAAAAAAATTATTGAGATTTTCCGACTTCAAATGATAAAATTTAAGAATTTCCCTAGTTTATCTCATTTTTTAAAACATTATGTTCCCAGATATTTTTGGTCATAAAACTATCTTTCAAAGAGCAACGAAACTACGATCGACAAAAATTTCGGAGATATGGTCGAAGAAACTCAGACTGGGATATTGCTCAAGAATGCCAAAAATGTGTTCGAACCTTCATTTTGTACATTTTGAAATAGGCAATTGCCATTTCAAAAAAATCTTCTTGAAGAAAATCGTTATTATAAGGTTGTTACAAACAATATATATATTTATTATTTATCGGTTTCATTTCAAAACGTGCCCTGAAATTAAAGTCCTGAAAGTTAAAAATCCTCTAATCTCGAACAGGAAAAAACAACGCTCAATTACGATTATCATTTTCTAACGAGTTTACTGTAATCAAAGTTTCAATGCATTAGAAATTGGACAAATATAATTATTTTTTAAATCTGTGTTAACTATTTAAAAAAAGCGAAAAAGCTAATAAATGTTTTCCAACTTTCAATCCGCTTAGCGTCCCGACGTTATGAGCGCACTATGTTTTTGCTTCTCTATTTATGGGCTGTGGCAGTGGGAGGGTCACATAAATTATTTCCCTACACCTTTCATTCGCCTTGGTGGACCTATATTGCGAATTTGAAGCTTCTATGCCTTTTACTTCGGAAGTTACGAACATTCTCCATTTGTGGCGTGAGCAGTGGGCGGGATACATAAATTTTTGTTCCTACAAATTTCATTTGCCTTTGTCAACCTATGTTGCGATTTTGAAGCTTCTACGCCTTTTACCTCGGAAGTTACGAAAAATCTTCATTTGTGGGCGTGGCAGTGGGCGAGCCACATTAAATTTTTTCCAACGCCTTTCATTCGCCTTGGTCAACCTATGTTGCGAATTTGAAGCTTCTACGCCTTTTACTTCGGAAGTTACGAAAAATTTCCATTTGTGGGCGTGGCAGTGGGCGGGCCTCAAAAAATTTTTTCCTACACCTTTCATTCGTCTTGGTCAACCTATGTTGTGAATTTGAAGCTTCTACGCCTTTTACTTCACAAGTTACGATAAGCCCTTATTTGTGGGCTTATTTGTGGGCGTGGATCACGGAGGGCGGCGTCCATTTTTTGTCCAGGATATGTCCCTTTTCGTAGTTTACCAGTACACCAAATATTAATGGAATGTGTTGAGTGGTTCGCAAGTTACAATAATTTTACTGAAAACACATTATATTCATTTGTGGCGTGGCAGTGGGCGGATGTCTCCCATTTTTACTTAGGATCATACTCGGATCCTGATATACCTGTGTGCCAAATTTTGACTTGATTGGTTTAGCCGTTTCGGAGGAGATCCGACCACGGACGGACGGACAGACGGACGGACGGACAGACGGACAGACGGACGGACGGACGGACGGACAGACGGACATGTCTAAATCGATTCAGTTTTTGATCCTGATCATTTCTATATATATATGTCTATATCTCCGGAGCTTAGTTCTCCCTGTTACAAGATTCGCACAAAACTAATATACCCCGCTTACGCTGGGTATAATAATCAAATGAAAACTTTATATCCAGGCCTTTCAAGTCTGCAAATTTAAGCTTTCGAAAGAGTTTAATTTTCAAATGCAATGGCAACTCTATCCCTTCTTTTCAAGTAAGAAATGGCATTTCGGTATAAAAGTTTGAATCAATTAATAACATTTCGAAATTTATAGGTTCTATGGAATCTCGTTGAATGATTCGAGCTCGGTGCTAATTCCCTTATATGGCATTATTCGTTCTGATTTAAATTAATGTTGATCAATTCCATGTCATTTTAACTAATATATTTACTCAAAGACTTCTGGACAGACATAAATTCTAGCCAGAAATAACTGATTTGACCACTAATTTGTGGAGTTGAAATGTCAGAAATAGTTGTATTATCAAGATTACTTGGAATGGTCAGATATTTGAATCCAAAGAAAGACTTCAAATAAGAATGAAAAGAATAGGCTTGAAAATTGTAGACTAAGAGAAGAGTTAAATTAATAATAATTATTTGCAAGAATCCATTATATTATCGTCCATCTGTGGATAAAATAAAAGTCATATACAATAAATGCAGAAGGAAGACAGACTATATCTACACCCAAAAAAAATGCCAACATTTTATACTTTGTCCTAAAATGCTGTTGTTATGAATCGTTGCCCCAATAAATTTGCAAAACATATAAGAGTTTAATCAATAATTTTTCTTATTTCAAGAAATTTTGTTTGAAATTAATTCTTGACGCAAATCATTTTTTCGAATAAACAATGGAATTGTTACAATGTAAATGTTCTTGAGACAACTTTTTTGGTTTAATCTCATATCAGCTCATTTGATTTATGATCTAGATATCATGATCGTACATTTAACCAAACCTTCAACCAGGGCTAATAAGGCCTAGCTGAATTTCTTGAAAGGCACTAGCAGCGAGTCACCCTAGCCGTGGCTAATGGATTAGCAGGAAGATTCTTCAAATTTATAACTAAAAGTCTTAATATTATAATACTGGCCAAACCAAGTTGCATTTCAATAAATCTAGATTTTTTCTTAAGTAAAAATCAAAACTAAAAATCAAGGAAGAATATCTTAGTCAAAATATGCAAATAGCTATATACCTACGAATGTCGCAGCCATGACATTTCTGAAGTGATTATTCGTCGCTTAATGCCGGGCTCGGAGGTTAGCTAAAATTGTCTCTACTTCAAACACTATCATTACTTTCGGAAACGAATAACTCATTCGTTCTAGGTTTGAAATTATCGATTTATGAAGACTATCGTTCGACATAAAGCTTCTTATAAGTATACCTCATTTGGTTCTCCAAATTTTTGTAATTGTAGTAGGCAAATTATTAGAAAATGCGTTTAAAACTCTCAAAAATGATTTTTTTAAAGACATTTCTAAAATATTTTCGAGTCTTTTGAAATGACTTTCCGAGTTCGTTTCTAAAGAATA
Organism: Chlorops oryzae; assembly: GCA_020466095.1. Taxonomy (NCBI): domain Eukaryota; kingdom Metazoa; phylum Arthropoda; class Insecta; order Diptera; family Chloropidae; genus Chlorops; species Chlorops oryzae. The sequence goes on from CM035808.1 coordinate 16,814,728, forward strand.
GTTGTAAGAACGTGAGAATGCGAAGTTGGATCTTGAGTGAGACGTTACAGCATTGGGATTTTTGTTTCGACTGGTCCTTTTGTCATTTTGCGAAAAATTTTTGAAAATTATAGAAGTTCTTTAATTTGTCTAGAGCGAAAGAATTGAGTTCTTTTGTATCGCTAGAAATAGAAACGTTTCAATGTCAAGTGAAAATTTTCATTGAATTTTATGTTGTATTTTCGTATTTAAACGGCTAAAATGTTGTTTCTTGTTATTCTTGCTTGGTTTTGTTTTCCTCTCAATCAATGAATAAGGAAAGTAATTATATTTTGACGGAACCAAAGGCTTCCTTTGAAATGTTTCTTTTTATTTAATTTTTTTGAAAGCGTGTAAGGCGATGCGATAAAGCAGCGAATTCGATTTGTTTATGTTGAACAGAAAATTTTTTTCGTCCTTTATTTTTTTTTTAACGTACCGTAACATTGTTAGCTGGCAATATGACTAACGTGTGAGAAATACACGCGCATTATTAAATGTGCATCAATGCGGAAATGCACGAACACAGACACACTTTTGTGTAGATTTCGAAATTTACCGCGCTAAAGCCTGAAGAGCACTTGACAAATCGTATTCGAGGAAATCATTGCGCATCGTTTGAGTTTTAAAAATCATTCCAAACGTGCAATGTTCTTGTATTTTATGGTTGCGTTTTTGTTTTTTCTTTCTTTCTTTCTTTCTTCCTGCTCCTTCAATTTTTGTTCGCTGCTACAGACAAAATGGTTGGCAGAAAGGAATCCATCCTAGGCATATGAGCATATTTGTGCGCGGACTTCATAAGAAGCATGCAGCATGCAGCACACTCGAGCGCCAGTCGAAGCGCATAATGAGCAGCAAGTGGATTTGGCGATGACGATACGAACGAACGCTCGTCATAGAACTTCTCGCTTATACTTTGGCTTTGGCTTTGGCCTCGGCATCAGCTTCGGCTTTGAACGAACGCGAAATCAAAAATATCATTTCATTTTTCCCGTGTAGCCACATGAACAAAAAATTTGTTTTTTTTCCCCCCGTTTGAATTTTTGTAAAATAAAGTTTATATTAAGAACAAACACCTGAGAAGAGAGATTCGCATTTGAAGCTATGTATGTATATCAACATACATGTATGAAACGATATTGAATGCATTCGCAGAGACGAGTGTCGGGATCTACAATGGGACGTGCAAAATAAGGTAGTTCTGTGTAAATAAATTACTTCCGGTTTTGTGAGTTTCGCAGCAAACATGCTCTCAGTGCATGAGATCCAACGTGTGTACATATTTGAGGTGCATGTTCTTGTTTGTTGCATTGCTCTTGAAGTATTTGATTCACATTTCATCTAAATTTTGTTATTCGTTCTTTTTCATTTAAGATTTCTAATTTTTTTTTTTTTCTTTCGACGCATAACACTTGCAAGTGTAGTGCTAACTTTACAGTTGAAAAAGCATTGAAGTAGTTGGCAAAGCGTTGAGTCATGCCCATTCGGAATGCAAGGGTTTAAAATCCTCATATTTCCTCCTTTACACGAGGGAGCATTTTTTTAAATCATAGAGCATTGACTTTATGTTAAAATTCAAAAAATTTTTGTACCAAAAGCCAATAAATCGGTAGAGTCTCCTATAGGTACCTGGGTTACTTCTAGAGGAATTAATCAAAACTTTAAATAAATTATGATGGTGAATGAACTCGATTGTAAGTATCCAAAAAAAGGTTGGAAAAGCAGTCGAAGAGATACCTGTTAAAGGTGCTGTTCTTTAACTCGGTACAAATGGAATGATTGAATTCCAAATGGCCACAAAAAGTTTATAGACTACAGTCTTATGTTAGTTAAATGTGGGACTGGTTCTCCTTTAACGACACATCAATTTTGAATTAAGAGGCTATATTTTTACCCAAAACACTCTGTACCGATAGGATATATTGCATTTGTGCGGTTGTGTGTAACACCCAGAACCAGTCGAGAAAGACCAAACAAACTATATATATATAGAAATGATCAGGAGATTCCATACAGTTTTCTTGTCGAAGGAGTTGATCTATTTGAACGAAATTCGGTACGCGTAGCCATAAGTAAGAACAAGTTCTAGAATGGACCCGATCGCACCATTTTTAGGGGTACCTCCAGTACCTGGGTCTGTCACAAAACTTCTCTCAAACCGGAGTTTTTCAAGATATTTTGATAAAATTTTACATTTGAACGTATCTTAAGGCAGTAATGTAATTTCCAAAACTTGGAAAAGTGGGCGTGGCAGAAGGGCGTTTTCTTAAAATTGTCTCCCACACTCGAAATTCAAATGGGACTTGAACGAAAGTTGGTATCCATAAACATGCCAAAATTTCCTTGATCGGTCCATTATTAAGGGTACCTCACTACTAGGGTCTGTCACAAAAATCCCAAAACTGCCTCAAAATCTGACTTTTTCGAAATATTTCAATGAAACTTATAATTTCAGCGTATATTTAAGCATTCGATTAGAATTCAAAAAAAAATTTGAAAAGTGGGCGTGACAAAGCGGCGGTTTTCATAAAGAAATTAACAAAAGTCGGTATATGGGGCCCTTAATCGTCTTAAAAATCTCTATAATATTCTTCCTTAATGGTCCTGTTTTTTGGGCGCGTTTCAAAAATTATTTAAACATGTGTGGTTGTGTCGGGTATTTAATTTTTAGGCTTGCCTGACTATAAGTTAGAGGTTATAGTCTATAACCCCCTTACTTGTTTTAATTGATTGATGCAGGATTGATAACCGATTGACCGATTGTTTAAGATTTCATTCCTTCATCGTATTATTGTCGATACCTCCAATAATTTCTTTATACACGATCTTGTTTGTTCTACATACATATTTACATATGTATTCTCCCTTTCACTGCCACTGGAATACATTTCGCGCATCAAAAAATGACAGTTGTCAAATGAATCGAGGGTATGGTCCCATTTACTTGTTTGGTAATAAATAGGAATAGGCGCACCCATGAAAAGATGAGAACACCGACCGACTGATTGACTGACTGACTGACTGCCTGCCTTACTGGCTGACGGACTGACCGTCACAATGACTGGACATCACATCGTATTTATGGGCACGCATTATTGGCTTTCAAGAGAGTACAACTACGCGTAAGGATAATAATTACCAGATAGTGTCATAATAATTGAGCGTTATGACACGCATCGACTTTATATGAGATATGGTTGATTATCGTGGTAGCAGCCGTAGATATTCGTAGGCATAACTAGCGGTGGGAGTGACTCAAAACTGACTACTGCAGAGTAAAACTAGATCGTAATTAATTATTTAAATGCACGCATTTGAGAATTAAGGAGCAGTAACGCATTTGCGTTGACATTTCGAAATGACATTTGTTGGGCGATTTGGTTGTGTGGCCATCGTTAGCGTGTCATACGAAGTCAAATGGAGTCAAGCATTGTCATATGGAATGCGTTGAGTTGTGCTTTTTGTATGCTTACTTTTTAATCGGATAAAATTCATAATTATCGTTATTACTGTCATTTATTACGGGTGAGTGCGGTACATGCATAGACGTGTAACTAGATTTTTCAAGCTGCCCAGTTGGCCTTAGCCTGTTTTTGCGTGCCACTCTCTATTAAGATGCGCTATCAGTATTTGGCACGTTGATTTCTTTGCTTAACTTCAAATTATGTAATTAAAATTCCGCACCTTAATTCCTCCTATTTGTTATTATTATTACATTCCGTTATTTTTGTTTTTGTTTTGTTGTTTATATTCTTTCTTCCTTAAATTAATTAGCACTCTTTTATTTTCGGTGGTAAAGTTCACTCATTATGTAATTTCTACCAAGTCCTGTGATCTTTTCGTTTGAAGCAAATTTTCTGAGAGAATTTCATTGCAACAGAATAAGTATATTAAAAATGAGCACCTAAAGGTATGCACTATAATGTTTTAGAATAGTTTCATTAGCTAGAAGACCCCCTTCTTATTGAGCAATTTTTTTTCGACTTTTTTTTTTGCATTTATTTATAGCTTGGGTAGTTGTGAATATGCCCCTAAAAGGATTTTTTCGAAATAGTTTAGAGGATGTAGCCTTCTTTGTCGAGCAAGATCTGCGCTAAAACGAGTAATTTTTGCGTTGCTTCAAACTTTAAACGCGTTTATCTCGAAACCACGTTTTTCGAGCTGGCGGCCATGATATCTCCAGTTCAACTGAACCGATTTTCATGAAACAAAGTGGAATCGACGCAGAATTGTCATCATTCTCGGGTGAACCTCGACCATAATTTTAAAAAATTTTTTACTTTTTTTTTTACACTAAACTACAAAAAAAAGCCCGAAATTGAAATTTTTTTTTGAATGGCCGCCATTTTGTCAAAAAAAATCACAAAATTAAGCTTGAGGTTCACCCGAGAATTACATCTATACTGATTATAACCCCGTTTTTTTTTCCATTTCGGACGCTCCGGAGACCGGAATCGTGGCCGCCGTGACGGCACCTTTTTTTTGCACCACCAACTTTGAAGTCTCATTACTTTTTGAAAAGCCCACGTATCGAGGCAAACAAATTTTTTTTATTTACTTTGAACCTTTTGTAATACAATAAATAAAAAAAGTTTTCAATTATTCTTTGCGTTTTCAAATAAGAATTTTTTTAAAAAGGGTCCAAAAAACGGGTTTTCAATGAGAAGACCCCCTTAATGTTCGTAGGCTTTCCATTTTTGCGCATATGGAACAAGACTTTAGGGAACTGTGTGGATCTGGCTACAGAATTATTCAACGTTCTTTTTTAGAAGCCCAAATCTATATCTCTTAAAAGTTGAATTTAAATGTTTTCTTTTGCGCCAGTGATGTGCCTTGTTTGATCGTACGTATCTTTCTTGCAATCTGTAATGAAATAAATTCATTAATTTTTATTACTCTTATAAATAAAGTTGCGATTTTCAGACCATCGGCAATAATGTAGTTCAAATTGGGGGTCCACTTTCCCGCACGCTTATAACGGTTCTTCCTTGGAAGCATTATGTAATTGTCTTGCTCATGTGGACTAACCATTCCATCGCCATTCTGGGAAAATTGCGTGTAGCATATTAAAAGAAAAATATACCCTCGTTTGATCTTACCGAAATAAGCTTTAGATTTCGCAGTCCATCGATTCGCCCTGACCTCATTGAGATCTCAACTCTGAGCAATTCCTGAAATGAATTTCATTTTAAAATCAATATAATAATAATTAAGAGTTATTTTTTAAGCACTGTTATGTCTTCCATAATCCGCAAGTATCCTTCTAAGAGGTCCAGAGGAATCTGAAATTAATTTATATGAAAGATATACCGGGAAAACAAAAACTTTTTGAACATCTTACCTCTTCGATGAAAGTCCCTTGAGTAAATTTCAAATTTATGGCAACAGTCAATAGAAACGTTAAAGCTATCAAGCTTCTTAGACACATGCTTGACTCTTGTGAGTAAAATAAAATGAGAAGCATTTTTTTGTTTATATTTCGTTTTAAGCTTTTAACTAAGTCACGGCTTAAATTAAGTTAGGCTATAAAAATAACTATTAACCCAGATCGTGATGGGCTCATATGAAAAGCGGGCATAAACATTGTAAGCCAATCTAGTTTTTAAGTCCACAGTATTAAATTGAAAGAGAATTTTTTAAAGTAAACTAATATATATATATAATAAAAAATTTCTATAATAGAAATCGTACACAACAGACAGATTTCCTGGTCCCTTCAAGTCGGTTATAAACGATTTTGACTGTATACAAAAATAGGTTGAAAAAAATGAAAAAAAAAAACGAAAGATGGAGTAACAATTTGATTGACTTTGAAGTGAATTTAAAACATACCTCGATGCTAAAATTTTACACACATATAATTTAGATTTCTACCGAGAATCCAACTTCACAACGGACGCAGTTAAATTCGATCTTCGACCTCCACGGCGGGATCGTACACCTCCGAACCGAGTTCCATTAGTTGAGTTAGTGCCATAAACACCAAAGCAGGCCTAAAAGAGATTAAATTCAAAATATCTTTTAAATTCCGAAAGGTGTGATTAGCAATACCAAAGAGAAAGCGAAGAGACTAGCCAGGACGAAAGCTATGAGAAAAATGATCCTCATTTTAGTGAAAAAATTTTGATGTAATAGTTCTCAATACTTTCGACCAAAGGTTAAACCAGGTTCTAATTCTCAAATAAAACTCGTTGAGCTTTTTTATACTGCAATGTGTGAAGCAATTAAATGAGTTCTCAATGCGTGTAATTTAACACGATTATTAAATGTTTATTTCGATAAAACATTTACACAAATTCTAGGTTCACTGAAGCGAGATTTTAATGTCATTTTTCAGGTTATTTTTTCACACCTTTTATAACCAATTTCTGCAGGCTATATTAGTTTTGTGCGGGCGTTGTAACAGCCAGAACAAACACATACATAGGAATATAATAATATTTAATTTTATATTCTTGATCGGGATAGAAAGCTAAGTCGATAAAGACATGTCCGTCTCTCTGTGTGCTTGTGGTCGGATCTAATCCGATACAGCTAAAACAATCTTGTCCAAAGATACGCAGGTAGTATGATGGGCTCAGGTGATGATAACACGCGATGATCAACGCCCACTGTCACGCTCACAAGTTAACCTTCAAATCACCCTTAAAAAATTACGTTGATTACCCTCGTGTGGGGTTTTCCACACATATGATAACTCTGGATGTATACTTTAGATACTCGTCATAGATCTTTTGTATTTAAGTCATTTATAATTGTAGGGGAAAGTGGGGTAAATCTGACTCGTGTCTAAATATGACCCCAGCTGTAACATGAGTATGAAAAGACTTCTGACGATTTTCCCAACCAGTAAAACACATATTATGCTGCTGATTTTTAAGCAAATTTTTCCAAATTTTTAATTCATAGGTAAAATTAAAAATTTAGAAATTTAAAATTTGTACCTAAAAATTATAACTCTTATGTCTTAGGAAAAAATCGGTAATTTATCCTGGTTAGGATTTTACTCATAATATTGAAGGTGTGATGTGTTGTAATAGTTTTAAGAGGTTGTAAAGGAAAATTAAAAACATGAAAAAAATATAAGGTTTCTGAGAAAATCGATTTTTATAGAAAGTCAAAAAATTTGACCCCCTGATTTTCATACTAATTAAAAAAAAAAAACGCTAATTTCCAAAATCCGAATTCTTGAGCGTTATTCATCTATTTTCTTCGCAAGAATAAACTTCGGATATTGCTGAATACAATTGGAAATGAATTGGGTATAGCTTTTTTCTGGTTTTAAAACAAGAGATGGGGGTCATATTTAGAACACCAATTTTCAAACCTTCAAATGTTAGTATTAGTATTTGAAATAATGGCTTATCTAAAGGTGCATACGAAAAGGCGTAGAAGTATTTAATATATATAGATTCACCATGATATGAACAAAAGTGTATGAGAAATACCCTTGCCACGCCTACGAACGGAGAGTTTTCGTAACTTTCGTAAGAAAATGCGTAGAAACTTCAACCCCGAAACTTGGGCAGATAGAAGGTGGTTGGGATGAAACAGGACAAGAAGCAGAGTATATCAATGTCGGACTTGACCGACTTATTTTTTTTGAAGGTAAAAATTTCAATTGCCTTCCCACGTCAACTGGTGATGGTAACCGTTTGTTGAGCGATCAAAAATTCGATAAAACGGAATTATGAAATTGAGAATATTTTCTTTATGACATTCGGTTAGGAAAACCTAACACTGTTTTATCTCTCCATTATAAAATCGAGCAGAAAACATGTCAAAAGAGCTGTATAAATTTCAGGTAGGTTCCCGACATCCCAGAGATTTCCTTCAAAGCAGGCAGTGTGAACACATCAAATTATCTGCAATGTGACCGCGTTTCGTCCAGGGGACCATTAGCTGTTCGGAAATTTGGTGGCCTTAGGACCTTCCTTTTTTTTTTATACATTTTCCAGTATATTCAAAGGGGCCTCTTTTAGCCTCATTCGCTGTATAACAAAATGGGATGAAATAGCGAAATGAAATATTTTATTGACGTCGGACTACGAAAGAAACAATATTGTATAATTTTTGTCTTTACACAACGGGTTCGTCTTCTAAGAGGAAACAGTCTTGAAATTTAAATACTTATAAGTATGTATGTAGTTACCTTTGTATATTTTTCCGACTGGAATTTCGTTCTAACTCTTAAAATCATTTCAAAGCGATTTGCCATTTAATTAAGTGCTTCAATCATCAGACGATAAATCCATCAATTCAAATTTGGTTTAAAATTTCCTAAAGAATTAAAGAGTCGTGTTCACAAATTTTAGATAAGACGAAAATTTCGGCGCACATGAACTGAGAAATGAGATTCCCCAATTCCCAAATGTCAAAATTGACTTGTTTGTCGAGCGCCAATTGTTGCCAATTAAAGTTAACTGACTGGCAAGTGTACAAATACTTTTGAACTTCAAAATTTGCCGAAAATGTTTGAAAATTCTTGTTCAAACATGCCTGAAAACCACACGCCTCTGCCCCCTTTCCAATTGACTTTGCCGAACGAGTAATTCATGCGGACTGCTTTGATTTTCCAACCATTTTCCTATAACGCATGGGCATGTGCTGTCTCGTCGTTTGACTTGTAATTCAATATGTCAAATCGTGTCGATAACGTTCAAACATGTCATGTTGCAAAGACGCCTCTTTATAAGCCACCTTTAACCCTTCGACCCGGCTCGATTTGTTGATATTGCACTCGCCACATTCTGTGGCTGCCTTCGGTGTGCTTTTCATGTTTGTCGAGTCGACACTGCGCCATGATATCATCATCATCATCAGCATCCACATCGACATCAGTCGGCATCATTGAACGTTGAGATATAGTTCGTCGATTTCTTGTTCCTCTCTATTAGGCAATCTTCTTTACTGGATTTACTCTGAATGCACTCGAAGTTTCGTAGGTGACGCTAACTTTGATGCTTGTTTATTCTTCGACACTTTTGGTGCCAATTTTGTTGTCGATGCTTTCGGCTTAAATGCGTTTAAATGCCTCTGAGGTTAACCTTTAATTGGTATGGTGCGCACCGAGCATGAATCCATTCGTATAGATGCATGTCAATGGCTCGATGAGTTTGTATATATACATCAATAGATAGATGCATAGTGAATGAATGAAAATAAATAATGTGATGAGTTATCTCAGACAATGGAAGGATTAAAGAGTTTGAGTTTGACGATTAGGTAGATACTCTATTTTAAACTATTTACATTTCGAATTTATAAAAATATTCGTTAGCACTTGATTTAATTAGATACAGACAATTGCAGGCCATCGCCGCTGGGGCCATTGAAAATCGCTCTAATTGAACTCTAAATAACAAAACCGCAAAGTCCATTAATCATAAACCAATCAATTACCCCAATTCGTATTCGAAATTTCACAATAAAATGTCAAGACGAAAATCATTGAAGTCGAAATTGCCAGTGACGTGAGACAAGAGTAGAGAACAAATCATCAATAACGACAAAGGACAACGAACGTTCGCAAATCCCTGCCTGTCGGTTCGATTGCGTTGTGTGCGTTTGTGCGTCTGTGTACATACGTATGTGTGCGTGTATGCTGTTTGTCTGTCTGAAGTGTTTTTAAGTGCAACAAAGTGCAACAATCCTTGTTAAGTCTAGCAAACAATTCAATAAATCACCAAATGGACCATCGAGCACCCCGCCCTCGAACGTCTGCATGCGTTGACAAATCTGTCTTCTCTCAGACCGCATACGAAAGAAGCCTTTCTCCGATGAATTCGATCCGGCCGATATAATTCAAAATTCCGATTGCAGCAATCAATTGCATACGCAGCATGACAATGCACTGCCCAAAAAGGATCAATGGAAGGAGCAATGACGTAGAGTCCAATCGAGTTGAATCGAGTCGAGTAGAGGCGAATAGAGTAGAGCAGGGTGGGGCAAAACAAAGCAAAGCAGAATCGCAACACTGAGGCAAGATGCAATTGCAACAAACCCCGTACAATAAATCTTGATAGGCGTCTATGCTATTTGCATCCTTGGAATGTGCATTGTCCTCGGCACTTTGAAGTGTTTCTCCACTCTCTCTCTTCTCTCGGCTTAGTTCACTTGCGCTTGCATACAACATTCGGCTTAAGCTGCTAATCTGTGATTTTCCGAAATTGTTCTCACAAGTGTCATAAATCAATTAAGTACCAATAAGTCTCGGCAGATAAAAGACATAGGTTATTAGATGGTAGGCGTACAAGCTGCTAACTGAAAATGCAAATTTCGCAAGTTCACAGGCACAGTCCATTGTATTTGGAGGAAGAAACAGTCGAATAGAGTAGTAGAGCCAAAGTCGAGTAGAGTTGAGTGAAGGGGCACTACGACAGCTAACGACATTTATCAAAATATTTCAAACAGTTTCAATTGGAATTCTAAATCAATGGGATTTATAATGAGATAAATGAAGGAGCGCTTGTGATTAAGACTGGCAATTTGAAGAGTGATTTTAGGGATACACAGGTAGTTTAAGGACTTTCGATTTCATTGTTTTTTAAAGAAAGTATCAGTACGATTTTAAATATTCTCGAGGAACGAATTCCCGGGGAATTTACATTTCTCGAGAGTAAACTTTTTTTTAAAATTATTTCGGGGAAGAAATTTGATGGGGAATGGGTATATGACCTATACCCATAATTTTCTTTACCCTATCTATTTAAAATAGGAGAATTTTGGTCTCTAGAAAAGTGAATTCCCGGGAATTTGCTCCCCGGGAATATTTCAAATCGGGCTATATTTGATGCTCTAAAGGGCTTGTAATTTTTAATTGAAAAATCGTACAATATGTAATTTTTTTAAATATTTATGAAGAGATCATTATCGGTTTTCTTTGGAAGGGATGAAAAAAAAAAATGAAAATGCTTTTTCTTTTACTCGGGAGAGTGACAAGAAACATTATCACTTATAGGAAATGGAATTAAACTGTTGAATTCTTAATAATTCTTTGACGTTTTAAGAATTCGCAAAGGGGTCCCCTATAGAGTTAAGCCTTTAATATTTTTCATTCAATTTGAAAGCTCTATCCTTTGTGTTTGATATATTCCTTAATGCATAACTGTAGCTACTCAAAGCTGATATTCATATTAACATTTCCCAAAAATCTCTCAACTTTTTTTCCAGTGCTCTTCGAAGACATCACCTGCATCACAAAAGGTCATTTCCTATAATAACAATTACACGCATCAAAATGGGTAAGTCACAAATCAAAGACATTTAAGCATATTCCTTTCCACTGCCACAACAATAATTACTGATAGCAGAAACGTTGGACCGAATTCGAATATGCATTGAACTGATTTATTAATGGTTAGCATGTGATTTCATTCCTGCAGATTTGTATTCCTTAAGCTGTAAATCAAACTTTGAGCATCCTTGAGTTGAGCAATACAGTATTTCGAAGACAGGAGTCAACGAAAATTTCTACTTCGAATACAATTCGCTTTTGTTCCGTTGCGTTGCGTTACGTTCTGTTCTGTTCTGTTACGTTATGTTACGTTACGTAAAGAGATATTGGTTAACGGAATAAATAGTACAATACAATCTTACATTCTGCTTTATTGTGTTAACTCCATGCGCCCCATCCGTCCGACTGTCATCTAATGGTCTTGCGTACGCCTTGTTGCATAATAAATAATGACAGGCACGACAAATAATAAGCGAACGAACGAACGAACGAACGTTTTGAAATCCTTTAGTTCTGATACGGTACGCCTTGAAAGGACACTTCTATTGACCTTCCCAAATGATAAACAGTTTACATGCTTCCGTTTTGTCGACGAGAATTTATGTGCGGAAAGGATTGAAAATAAATTTATGAATTATATTGAATTGAAAATTGCATTCAGATATGTTGGCCTGTATGTGTATGTTTACAGTTTGATAGGATATCCTGAAGATTTCTGGATAAGATGCACTACCATTGACCGGATACGTTTAAAGTATCAAAGCATTTGTATATTATTGTTGAAATTAGAATTCCAAATGGGAATTCAAAGGCTTTTAGGGGTCGTTTTAAATGGGGAAAAATGAAAAAAAAAAAATCATTTGAAAAAAATTATGTCAATAACTAGGAACCCAGCCATCCATATATGGAGTGCTCCGAAAAAAGAGTGTAAAAAGACTCCTTTTGAAGACTCTGATGTTTGGAGTGCTCCGAATAGGAGTACAAAAAGACTTCTAACGAAGATCTTCGAAGAAGTGCTTTTGCCTAGGCCTTAAAGAAACAACGCCTAGGATCAATTAGGGAGACCAAACGAGTCCTTTAAAAAAAAAATTTATATCTGAAAGAGAGTCTAAACAGGCTCTTAAGGAGCATTCGAGCAATCATCGAAGATCAATTTTGAGATCCCAAAAAGTACACTTTTCTCATATAAGGCTCCAGTGGCGTAGCGAGGACTAATCTATACTTTGGTACGAACTTCGCCTGTATTCTCTAATATTATGCTCGCTTATATCGGAGTCTGATTTATGCTTGAATATGAATATGCGGAGCCCTAAGTCCTTTTAAATAAATCATTCATTTAATCGACTTTGTGCGAGGCCCATTTGGGCACGAGGCCGTGGGTGATGGCCCACTTCGTCACTGTAAGGCTTAGTGCTCTTTTCTCCCAAAAAACGCTCATCTAAAGCTCCTGTTGGAGCGCTTTAGGAGCATTTACGTTCCGGAAAAGGAGTCTTTAGAAGCTCCGTGTGGACTCTTTTGGTTGGTAGGGATATTTTCAGTGCCCTCAAGAATGCATTCTTTTATTATTTAATAAACGCGCATGAATTTCCATGGGGCACTTACGAGTAAGCTGAAGACGCTATCGCAACATTGGTAATTTTTATTTCGCAGGTCTAGTTCCTTTCGTTACTTTAGTGACAACACCCATTAAGAACGCTTCAAACAATTTTCAATTATTTTTCTTGACTGTATAGATTAGTATTTCAGCACAATAACACGCAGTAACGAAGGATTTTACTCAAAGGATATGTAATTGGCAATTAATATAAAGTGTTAAGCCAAAGATCTCAAGCTCGAATAACTTAAGTTTTCAGTTATTTCAGGTTTTCTTAAATAGCATCGATATTTTCAAGTGTGATAAACCTGAAAGGGGAACCCCAAAAAAAGTTAATTTTTTTTTTTATATTGTCAATTGCATATCCTTTCAGCAATATCTTTCGTTATTGCCCCTTATTGCGTTCATATTTCATTATGCCAACGCATTTTGGGAATTTTGATCTTCCGCATCAATGGCTTGTAAAATTGACTTATCCGCAAAGTTGAAAATATACGAACTTCCTTCGGCTTTCCTTCCATTTCCCCAAACGAGAAAAGTACCTACTTAAAAAACTTTCACTCATTTCCATTTCCAATTCCCATTTGCTGGCGTTTCGAACACGCACTTGAGTTAGAAGAACGAACAGACGAGATATGCGAGGGTGCGCGAGGGGATCTCCCTTGAACCAAGCAACAATGTTGCTGATTAGATTAATTTCATTTCATTGTCAGTTCGACTCTGTTCAGTTTGTATACTGTTGATTTCCAAAAATACCCTAACAAAAAAAAAAAAAAAAATTATGCAAATTTCCCGATTCGCAGTGTTCAGTCAATTTCGATTTGTCTTTTTTTTTTTTTTTTAATAAAGTAAAAATTTTTTTCTTTCAATTTTGAATATCGCTGATTATGATTTAATGCGCGTTTCGAAAGTTCAAACATTCGCTAGGCCCAAAAGCCAAAATGTCAGGATATCAATTTCGATATTGAGTACTCTCCGCTGCAGGCCGCCTTGTTGCTCGTTGTTCCTCGTTTTTGCAATTTTTCAATTTGAATATCCCATTAACCGCAGCGTTTGAGTTTATGCCAAACTTTGATGCGAAATTGCCTGTGAGACCTTTGCCTTTGGCTTTGTCTCCTTGAAAGTCTCCGTCTCCGCCACCGCCACCGTTGCCGCCTCCACCGCCATCACCACATCCACTGTCGATTGTGTTCCCTTAGCATTGTTGTCGCCATTGGAAATGCCAATCGGGCGCTGTTCGTCATCATCAAATATGCCATATACCGACCGCGACTTCGATTCTATAATTTTTTTTAGAGCCTGCTAACTACGCCTGTCAAGTGGGATTTGTGCGCGATTTATCTTGTTTGCTTGCAATGGATGGGCGTCGAGGCAATGCAATGGATATATGTATGTGTGTATGTATACAAAAAAAAAAAAAGAAAAATCTCTACTGAGAAATCGCGTCGTGTTGCGTGTAACCACGCGTAGCAATCAGTCGCAACCCCGCACATATTGATACGCAAAGTACGAACCCCAACCACTTGCGAAAAAGTCCTTTTTTCTCTACGCTTTCACCTTATGAGTTAGCATGGCATGCCTCGTATTTTCTAAAGCTTAGGCTTGGGTAGATTGATTTGGTTTGTTTGAAAGCAGTTGGTCTTTTTTTTTTCTTCTTTCTTCTTCTTCGTTTTGTTGATCATCTTGTTGTTGGCAAACATGTTGCCAATTCGAATTCGCGAAAACGCCTCCAGCCGGAGAGCTTAATGTGTAGCAGGCAGCACGCGTTTGCCTTTGTCGAATTACAGCTCGAGGGGTGGTAGTTGGGCGCCTCTTTCTGAATTTAATTTTTTGAATATTGTTCAATTTGCGTTCTTTTTGCGTGGTTGCCATTCATTCGTGGTGTATCAGATCTAACGACGTGTGCGTAATTTAAGTGCCTGTTACGCCTGCGGTTTTGCGGAGCCAAGAATTCCGGCAGTTTCAAGGTGTACGCTTTAAATTCCAATCAAAATTCTAATACATAATGCTTATGGCTTAAGGAGAACTATTTGCAAATGAGCATATATGACCTAAAAAAGGATAACCACAGTTCGAAAGGCATCTACTCAATGAAAGCTGAGGCTGCCATTTCATTGAGAAATCCATAAAAATAGAGGTTTTGACACTGGTGGTTTCAATGGCATTGGATTTAGCGGCTCTTTCGGACGCGTCGAATTTAAACCATTATCTTGTAGATAAGTGCGCTGAAGAGATAATTATTGATAATTAACATTATATTTGAAATCGTATTTTCTTTGCATCGGGTCCTGTGAAAATGTGGTTAAAACTCAGGTTCATAATTTTGATATGGTCGAATAATAATTTCTTGGTCTGGTCGAGGGAAATATGAAAAGGCCAGTTCAAGATTTTGGATAATGTTTATATTTTTGCCCTTAAGTTTAACATCTGCTTCACGTTTCGTTGTATACTAAATTGGTTGCATATTTCTCAATCGTGAACCGAGTTTAAGTCTCACAGGACTTTAAAAGACAAGTTCAGATCTTTCAGTGGTTTAATACTATAATATATTGATCAAGTCCGATTTTTGGAAATTCGTCGTGTGATTGCTTTAAGTTCTGGAGTTTTTCCCCTTCAAAGTATGATTATAGGATGGACCTCCTTCTTTGTGACCAATCAGGGCCAAAATATGTATCCATATGCCACTAAGTTCTTGGGGAAGCCATAAGTGCAAGCTCTCATATGCTCCTCGGTTCACCAGCCCGATTCAGCCCGATTCTGAATATCCACGGGGAATTTTTCTCTGCGGATTAAAAAAAAATTCAACCATAATAAAGACGTTGGGAAGGGAACGTAAAGGTTAACAAGAATTTCAAAAATTATTGAGCGGAGGTCATCATTTGCTTCCTTTTTCCGCCAAGATAAAAATTCTAGGGAAAAAAACTCTCGGCGAATATTTGTTTAGAATAGAGATGAATGTGTTTATACATGCCATATACGCGATCCAAGAGGATATTTATGTATATATATTTTATTTCGACGCCTTTTGAAGATCGAATCTTGGGCTCTCCGGGCAACTGAATGAGTTTGAAAATGTCTCTAAACTATTTACGACGGATTTTATTCTTCGCCAAACTCCCCTAAACTATTTTTCAAGATTTCACCTTATTTACCCACCATTCAGCTCTGGTTTTTTCGATTCGATTACATGGCTTAAAACACGAGTATCTGAGAATTGACGGAACCCCTTTGAAAACACGCCTCATTACATATGTTGCTTGTCAAATTTGGCATGTGCCAAATCTGCGCAAATCGTCCGCTACCACTCAAAAGGGGTGTGCAAAAAAACAAAAAAAAAAAAAAGCGCAAAAGAAAAAAGAAGCTGTCGAAAATTGCGTTGGGAAATTTACTTTGCTAACTCATCGCGAACTTCGATTGACTTTGAGAGGGTTGCATGTGAGCGTGTGTGTTTTTCTAGAATGTTTTTCTAGGAAAATGCGATTTTTTTTTTATTAGAATACACTTACATATGTTCCTTAATAAGTTCGATGCGTTGGGTATAATGCCTTGGGGGTGCAGAGGCGGAAGGAATTTGCGTTGGAAAAGTCAACAGGGCAATTGAGCGAAAGTGCAAAAGTTTTGGGTCGATATGGGGTTTTTTCTTATTGAATTTTATTACATTTGATGTGGCTAAGTCAATTTGAGGGAAATCCGATAGTTCTTTTTGGATAAATATATTTGTTTTTTTGCTCAATGAAGGGAAAATAAACGCTTTTAAAGGATAATCAAGCAGTTTGAAATTGAGTTTTGATTTTTTATTGGCAGATAACTTTCACGTTTGATATTAGTTATTGTAATACAAACATACGAACAAATGTAAATGCTTTATAGCCCAGCAGGAAAAGTCACCCTGATAGCATCGATGACTTTAGATATAGGATCCATAGCATTGCTATGGTCACTACTATGGTCATTTGTACACGAACTGAGATTCGAGATGATAGTTTCACCATATAGGGTACGATAGCACATCTTGTGACACTATCATCTGAAGGGAAATATTCTATTATAGTCCAAATAACAAATGAATGAGAATGGAGAATGCCAGCGCTTCGACAATGATTTGTAAATCAAAGTCATGTGTGACAATGTCTCCTGTATGTCAGCACTGATGACCCCATCATGCGGGAATTTTGCTCTCTTGCATACGCTAAAGTTGGCCACCTCTGCTCGACGCCAATGAAAGTAATGACAAACCTTTCGCCGGAATTTCTACAGCTCATTTCCGTTTCCGTTTTTTTCCCGCGAACGCCTCGATATCTCATAATTTCTCTGCTCTTTTCACTTAAGTGCTCGCCAAATAAATCAAGAAATTGTGAGCACGAAAAATTGCAACTCAGCTGTGGGCACTTTGTTAATAGAAATTTATATGTGTTCCGTTTTGAATAGGAACAAAGTGAAGTGACTTCGCTACCAGAAGTCACCTAAAATACCCCTCCAAAGAGCAGAACGGGCAAAGCAAAAGGCAAAAAACAAAAAAAGAAAAAAAAAGGTAGGCGAAGCAAATAATAAATGAAATCAAGAACTCATTATAGCGCCGGATGCACTCGCACTTAACGCCATTTAGATAAGCAATGGCTTGAGGGGAGAGGGCGGAGGTAGGCTATGCACCAGGGCGGGCAAAACAAAAAATGTCATACATTCAGTAAGACACTTATATAGGTAGACCGCAGAATAAAAGACGCAGGGGCAGTCGAAGGATAAATGGGTGCGAGAACGGGTTCCCAGCAATTATTCATTAACTTTAGTTTTTCGCAGCAACGGAAAAGCGCAGCTATAATTAAACAAAAAAAAAAAAAAACTGCAAACGCCAGTACAAATAGTCACTTGATGGCAGCGGGTTTCAAGAGGAAGAAGACGATTAAAGGAGAAAAAAAACCAAGAAGAAATATGCAAAAAAAAAACACTGCCCCAAAAGCGTGGAAAAAATTGTGCACGCTCTGCGCTCTTTAATTAAAACAAAAGTCAAAAGTGCTTAAATGAGCAGCAAAGAAATGTCATAAAGCAAAGAAGTCACCCGCAGGTTCATGCGGCAGCCATTGTCCTCTTAACTCGGTACTTTACTCCATTCCAATTTTTCTATTTTCTTCTTTTTTTTCTATAATTCTTTTTTTTAATTTTTATTTATTTTTTTTTAAATTTTTTTCCATCATTTCCATTTTGGATCTACCTATTCTCGTTGTATACAATGAAAAATGGTGTGCAATGTGCCCGCAGTTTAAAAATCATGACATCTGCAAAGCTAAGACTTAAAAATAGAAGAAGAAGAAGAAGAAGAAGAAAAAATACAAACGCCAAAGCCGGGAGAAATGCATCAAGCCGTTCTAATTGCTTCTTTTTAGCCTCCATTTCAAAAATAGCCGCAGTGCCTTTTTAACCACAAAAAATTTCATACGCACTACCATCACATGTACATAATTTTAATAAGAAAGGAAGTTAAAAAAATTATATAAAAGTATATACATATATGTATGTGTGTGTGTGTGAAAGGGCGGTATAAAAAGAAAAGAACAAAAAAAAATGGTGCAAAAAGCATCGAAGTCTGGCTAGGCTTGCGCTTGTCGTGTGGGCGCCTAAAGAAAAATTCCAAATGCGCCGCAACTGTGCCCAGTTCGGCGTGGTCCTAGCAGAATATGCAAGAATAATTCCGAAAAACATAAGAAAAAAGAAAATTCTCATAATTGCATTTGCTCCGGTAATTAAAATTTATTGTTTTAAACGTATTACGGAGTCCTCGAATCAGTTAAAGAACTCTCCGAGAGATCACAACGCGGTTCACTTCCATATTTCGAGGCATACTTTAATGCGCGCAATTTCTATAAGAAAATTCACATTGAAGTGTGTAGGTGTTACGCCAGAAAAAAAAAAACCCCCCTTCCAAAAGCAGTCTCATATACATATGTACATACACATATCAGACTACTCTCAATTTCCTGTCGAAGAAATTTCCAAAAGAAAAATCCCCAAAATAATTAATCGCATTGGTGTTTAGCCTGTAATTACATTTATTTATTGACACCCCCATGGCATAAACAACTTAAGAACCAACAATAACAAAAGCGTCCTTCGACCGTTCAAAAGGTCCTTCCGCTGCTCCTGCCACTTCCACTTCTACATTCACTAATCAATTGACTGTCTCTTTGGAAGGAAACCACAGAAATGCCCCCCGGCCATTATTTTCGGCCGAGGAAAAATGTCGTTGAATGACTGACAATCGATTTGGTTTGTCTAAGATTCATCTTTGGAACAATGGGGCAATGGCAGAAGGCACTTCCTTCAAGGTTGCTAAGAAATAAGCTTAAAAGCAGACTTTTTTGGTCTCCCCGAGTTACGAAATCCTTTGGTTGTTGTTATTGTTTTTGCTGTTGTACCGAGCAACTATTTGATGGGCTTCACTTTGCTGCTAACGAACGTTGAAAATCACTCTGACATAAGTTAATTAATCTTTGGCGCTGCAGAAATTCGTTCGTGTCTAAAATAATGCAAAGATAGGGCCCTTCACTGCGTGAGGGTGAGAGAGAGGGAGAGAGGGTGAGCGGGGGAGAGAGCGAGAGCGAGACCAGAAAAGATTGTTTTTCCTTTTTAGCAAATACTTCGGCTCAATGTCCTTGTTAAGTTGTTCTAGGAATGCCAAACTGTCTGTTTCCTCAATACCATCGGTTTGAAGGTTGCTCTATGAAAAATTAGCTAATAAGACGAGGTAATTTACAAGTTTGATTAAAGAGAAAATTCCATTTGGATGAGTGAAGGATAGACGGATTTTTTTTTTTTTTTTTAGCGAAATCAATACTTCTTTGAATATAAAACTGTTTTGTAGCTTTTGATTGAGGTTTAGAAATTGTAAGAAATTTTCCAAGAAGTTTTTCACTAACTCTTTTGAAGAGTTTTTAGTGGAAGGAAGCCTCTTATGATTGCTTGCGATATCATCTTTACATGTCCGAATTCTGTTCCAGCTTACGTTAGAGCCTACTTCAACATACAGTAGAATCTGGGTGTTCAATTTGCCTTATTTAATTAAGATATGGACACAAATTTACATCTTAAGATGTTCTTGCTTGCGAGCTCAAAAAAATTTGTGTAAAAAGATTCATTTTTCGAAAGAATTCAATAAGAATGGTTTTTCTTACGTTCTGTTAATGATTTTTGAACGGCCTTCTTGCGATTTTGTAAAGTCAGAAAATCAGCGTACACTGTGGTATAAAAATGTGAATGGCTCCTGTATAAATTACAATTTTTGGCTGAAATTCCCTCTACTCTTTTCCACCAAATTCAAAGATGAAACCCCAACGCCTTCTCCAAGATCTATAATTTTGCTTTTTTCCTTTATTGAGTGAAATTTTTTGGCCACTCATTTTTTAACTTTGATCAATTTTAAAGTCAACCCATAAAATCTTCGATCACGTTGATTTTAACACCGCAAAACGCGAATGTAAACAATGCTCAATATGAGTACAAAGAAAAAACATATTGCCAATCACAGGTATACCTGAGAAGTATGCAACATTTTTTTAATTTGCCATGTTGCACTCGGCTGAACGTACTGAAAAACCTAGCATCCTTAATATTGGCATAAAACTGTATTTTCGTGCACATCGCGTAGGTTTTAAAATTTCTGGAACAATTAAAAAATGATCATGAAAAAATATCCTTCTACGGGAGCGTAATGGTTTTACCGAAATTGCCTGAAAAATATTTTTGTAAAATTTTCTAAGAAGTTTTCTTTATATGGGTTTGTGAATAAACATTCTTCCTTTATAATTGATATGAATTTTATTTTAAAATCTCAGTTTTTTCAAGGATATTTAAGGACTATAGGTAGCAAGGTGTCAAAAAACCTGTTTTGGGAAAAATTTAATTTTTATTTATGATTCCGTTAGATCACATATTTAGTATAAACTTTTGTTTTGGAACTTTTTTTTTAAAAACATAAAACCCGGGAAATGGGCTTTTCCAATTTCCTCCCATAACACAGTGGGATCGCATAATACATTTGAGTGCAAGAACTATAAGGAGTGGTCGCACAGTGATGAAACTTGGTACTGAACCTTATCTTAATAAAATTAAGGAAAATATAAATTTTCATCAAAATCGGTCACGCCTACCACCCACCCCCAATACAACTCGAAATCAATTTTTAATGTAACATTTCTTCCTTTGGTCAGAATGTCTTGAAATTTTGCACAGAGCTTACAATTAACGCAGGGAAAACATTCTGAAGTTTTCATAAAAATTCGATTTCGTTAGAGCACACATTTTGTATAAACTTTAGTTTTGAAATGAATTTTTCATATGAAAAATTTTTACCCTAAAAGTATACTCTAAATTTTTTCTTATTTCATTGTAAGATTGTATGAACTTTATTGAAAAATGTTGTTACATATTTTACTTCAGTACAGCCAAATTTGATTAGCAATTGTTGTGGGCCAAGTGGTTTTTGAAAGTTAATATTATGACAAAATTAAAATTTTAAAAGATTTTCAAAACAAAATGTTTTTAAAGGGTGGCATCGTGCTCTGAAAATGCCAAAAAACACGATTTTTTTGTATGGGGAATTTCGTTTTTCCTTGATAGTTTCCATGATATTGGTCCTTTTTGCTTGGGCCAAGTGGATTTTGAAGGGTATTTTGAAGGTCTTTCCGAAATGAAGACTAACTATAAAATCGAGTTTATTTTAGGGTGTGGCAAACGATTTCCAAAATGAGCATTTCCGAATTTCTACGGTTTTTAAGCTAAACAGACCAGAAACCTTATTGATATATTTAATATTTATATATATTTTTTTAGAGACTTATAAATCACATGAAAAAACATCAACATAACCCCCGTTAATTAATTACTTTGTATGCAAACGACACATAAATAAAATAAATTTTCCCGAAAAAGCTACATATATAGCTCCATATCTTCTTCTACACATGGAAAAAAAAATTTTTTTTTTTTTTAATTGAGGACTGAAGATTTTTCTTCAAAAAAAATGTGATTTCACATTTGTGGGACGATTTTGAAAAAATCGAAAAAATGACACCTTGCTAACTATAGGAGATAGAGAAACAATTATAGTTTGACATGTGATTAACTTTTATTTTTCCTTTTTTTTTTTTGCTTTCATTGTGACAATTTGTGTTGTTAGTTTTTTGTTTTTTGGTATTATACGTAAAATTTTGTTCACGCCACACGGTTTTTTAACTGTTCACACTACAGAGTATTCAATAAAAATATTTATGTGTGCACTCCACCGAGGTGTTCACTCTATCCGGGGCTCACACCACCCAGATTCTACTGTATTTTGGTAAGAGAGTAAGCCTTGCATCTGTTTTAATTAAATGTTTCTTTTAACTCGTTGAAAATTCATTGCCGACAAAAGTAAAACAATTCATTGTGGTTTTTCTTAGAATTTACATGAAAAATACAAAACAGAATCTCGTTGTGAAAAATCTTACATTTTAAAATAATTTTGGTTTGTAAGCATATCTCATACCTCAGATGTATGTACGTTGCATCAAGTATAACAAAGACATCAAAAAAGGATGCAGTCTAAGGCAAAAGAAAAAAATTCTCATCACGCAACCGCAAAAATGCACACGTAAAACGCAGTCCTTTGTCAGTTAGAGAAGATATATTCTCCGTGTTCTCTACTTTCGCCTCATTCATAGCGTACGAACGCCTTTTTTTTTTTGGAATTACGAAGCTCCCCTAACTGTAAAGGCAGCATTTTGAAAACGAAAAACCAAGTATGAGTCTCAAGCGCAAGTGCGTTTAATTTAATATAAGAGTGTAAACACGATTAGCCTGAGCCCGAGCTGGTGGATGAGTATGGGGCCTGAACCCGATCCTTGGCATTTTCTCCTTTGCATGAACGTCCATGAGGCACGCTGTATAATAAGCGCTTAATGTGTGAAGTCCTTCGGACATGCGGACAGTGTCTAACTCACTTACCAACTCAGTTCGGCCTTCCATCAAAGTTTTCCCTCAGTCAGGTAACCACTTTGGTGTGTGAAAAACGCTTGAGCGCGCCTCAGAAGCATTTCTTTTTTTTCTCTCATCTCAAACCGCTATATAGACATGTATTTGCACGGGTATATGGAAAAAATATCGCAAAAGCAGAGGAAAAGCTTAGGCAGATTGAAAAGGTGCCTGGTTAAGCTAATAAAAGCGAGCGTCAAACGATGGCTTGTGCTAAGGTGCAGAATGTTATTTTTGCATTAACAGCTACTTAAGAAGCGCATATTGTACTCAACTGCTAATCTGTCTAACATGTCGTATTAGCATTGTTTTTGGTTGGGCATGTGAGTCATTTTAATTAGGTTTTGCGACATATGTTTGTATGTATAAGAGAGGGCATGGTCGGTTGAGCAGGACTAAAAGGTCCATAGATAGCAATGCGAAAAAAAACAGCTTCGCATTAAATGAAAATTGGGATGCGACATGGGGTGTGTGGTTAAAAAAAAAAGAACAAATATACATAATTTCTTTGGTCCTTCATTTGAGTAAAAATAAAAGAGCAAAAAAATTCTTAAAACATTTTGTACGTTGTCATAGCTTTTTGAGAGCTTTTAAAAAATCGGATTGTTTTTTTTTTTTCTTAGATGAAACTGAAGTAGTCTTCAGAATCACCACACAGAACCCATATGCATATTATCCTTCTGATGCACGTTTTCACTTCTAATATATGATGATGAACGCCTCTTTTCTGGGTTTCGAGAGATAGTCGATGACCGAAAAGCTTCTGAGCATCGGAAAATCGACTGCTGTTGGAACTTCAATCGTTGCGAGTTCAGACAAAAATTAGCTGCCGAAGTTGTGCTCATATTTTTTTGATAAAAAATATTTTTTACCCATTTCAGCCCATTGGGTATTTTATCATCTAACAAGTTCTCGGACCTTCAAAATTCAAGCGTAGTGTAGAGGAAGGATACCTTGGTATTCTATTTCTTACTAAAGAGGAAGAATTGACTTGCCAAAAAAATTATGATACCAGTATTTTTGATGGTCTAACGTAAGTCTTTGGCAAGTGAAAATATTTACTAATTTTTTGTTGAATAATGCTCGGGAAAACTGCAGCTGAAAATTGGAAAATATAAAAAACAAAAGAAAATCCCAAATTAATTGAATCATCAAAGGCTGCCCTATTAGGGCGTTTCAGACGTGAAAAAAGTGTTGAATTTATAAAACGGCGGCGTCTAAAAAGGTAAATAAGGTACTAACAAAAATTCAGGCATGATTAAAAACTTTTTGGATCAAGGTTTAGAGGTCGCTAAAATGGCTTGAATTTTCGTCAAAAAACGCCTTAAAGAGAGCTTCAAAAATTTTATTTAATTTTTTTAAAATTTAGATTATCTGATTTGTCAGATTCTTAACATATTCTGTATACTTTTAGGGGCAGAAAACACAAAAATTGATTTCTATTGATGGTTTTTTGGGAAGAGTGATATGTTTTACCGATCAATTGATTTATAATATGTTTAAGCGATTCGAAAACATGTTTTTGCACATAAATTTGTTTTTGTAATTGACTGAATTTTTGCATTATGGACAAAATTTTGAATTTTTGGCTTTGATGCATTTCAGCGACCTCTAAACCTCAATGAAAACAAGTAAGGGTGTTATAGTCAGGCGAGCCTGACAATAGAATACCCGACACAGACACACGTGTTCAAATAATTTTTAATATCAAGAAGTGTTAAGGCCATATGGGGGCCCAATACACCGACTTTTGTTATATTTCTTTATGAAAACTGCCCCTCTGCCACGCCCACTTTTCCAATTTTTTGGAATACTAATCGGAGGCTTAGATATACGCTCAAATCCTAAGTTTCATTGAAATATTTGGAAAAAGTCCGATTTTGAGGCAGTTTTGAGTTTTTTGACAACCCTACTGTGTTCCCTTAATAATGGCCGGCAGTCACTAATTGGAAATATAAAAAACAAAAGAAAATCCCAAATAATTGAATCATCAAAGGCTGCCCATTAGGGCGTTTCGACGTGAAAAAAGCTTGAATTTCCAAACGGCGCGTCTAAAAATTTTGAAGTACTAACAAACTTCAAAGCATGATTCAAAACTTTTTGGATCAAGGTTTGAGACGCTAAAATGGCTTTTTTTTCGTCAAAAACGCCTTAACGAGGCTCAAAATTTATTAATTGTTCCACGTTTCCATTTTCGATTTGTCTATCTCATTTCCCCTGATCACTCTAATGGGCAGAAACACAAAACTCATTTCTATTGATGGTTTTTTGGGAAGAGTTCATGTTTTACCGATCAATTGATTTATAATATGTTAAGCGATTCGAAAACATCTTTTCGCACATCAATTTTTTATAATTTGACTGATTTTTGCATTAGTGACATTTCCAAATTTTGGCTTTGATGCATTTTAGCGACCTCAAACTCAGGAAAAAAATTGAAAATCATGCCCAATTTTTTCTTTTTGCCTAAACTTTCTTTTAGACCCCGCCGTCTTCGAATTTCAACACTTTTTTTTCACGTCTGAAACGCCCTACTGCCCTATGCTTATATATTGTATATTATTTTGCCTGACTTATCACGATTATGGCTATGGGAATTTATATACCACATCAAAGCCTATTATTAAAATCGAGTATTTTGGGGCATATCAGTACAAGGTTTCAATTTTCTTTTCTCCAGAGCATATCAGTACATACATATATCAAAATTTCATCAAAATCACATGAGCCTGTCTGTGAGCGGCCTTTGATGGGTTAATTCAACTTTTCAATAATAACCAGAAAGTGGCTTGGTTGGTTCGAATAACGGAAATGAATGCAGACATAGCGAAAGAATTTTGAAAAATTAAAATAAAAACATTCAATATCATTTTCACTTGTTTTCCGTTTTCCTTTTTAAAATGAGAAATACCCACAAACAGCTGACCGGTTTGAAAAATCAGATGCCATAATAGAGACACTGTGCTTCGATTCCCTGTAGAAAGCAATTTACCTAAAAGAACTAGTACTTTTATCAGTACTAAAAGAACTAGTGCAATGTTTGGGGAAGTTTCTACCATAACTATACTAGTGATCAGTGGAATAATT
This sequence comes from Chlorops oryzae, assembly GCA_020466095.1. Classification (NCBI taxonomy): domain Eukaryota; kingdom Metazoa; phylum Arthropoda; class Insecta; order Diptera; family Chloropidae; genus Chlorops; species Chlorops oryzae. Next base: position 16,840,665 of record CM035808.1, read on the forward strand.
GCATTCATTCATTGAGGCGTTATAAATTAATAATAAATACACAACCGAATGGTTTTCCATTAATATAAATATTTATTTCCATTATGAACTGAAAAAAATCAACGATTCTGTTACCTTTTTCCCGTAAACATCACTAGTATTTAACTGGTGCAAATTTTCCCAATTGGATCGAAAAGTACTAGAATTATTCTGGTGCATACTGTACTAGTGCTTTCCTGTACAGATGTTATACTGATTTTCGACAGAATTTTATATGGACAGGGGTATAGAAAAGAATTAGTACTGGTGGCTTTTGCACTAGTAAAGTACTAGTACAGCACTAGTTCAAATTCCTACAGGGTTGTTCGCCTAAATGCCAAAGTATAACACAATCGACTCAATCGAAGAGCTTCGTTACGACTATCAATCAAACGCTAGAATAGAGGGTTAAATATATATATTAGGGTGTTCCTTATTTCAAAAAAATTTTTTCCCGAGGGGCACTCCGTCATTTTAATATATACCATAAGAAAATAATTCAGTATTTTTTTATAATTATTTAAATGACATTAAGGGGTCGCTACCAGCGGTCAAAGTTTTTCATCCTTCAAAATAATTTCATCTTAAAACCGGAAAAATTTTATTAACAGTAAAAAAAAAATTGAAATTTTTTACTCCCACTCCTCATCATCTAAAAGTCACTTTTACTTTTTTCCCCAAACTCATACACATTTAATTAAAATTGACTTCGTTTAACTATCCCTCTTTTATCGAGCCCAGTCATCTCTTGAGACCTTCAGTCACACTATAGCATATATTTCCATTAAATGATATCGCTCCACGGAATAACGTACCCAGGGCCATCTCCCTTAACTCCTTAAAAGAAATAACAAACAAAAAAAAAGTGCTTATTAAAATTTTGTCAATGTTCGTAAACGCTAAACGCATGGGCAGTTCATAAATGACCAGCCGCCAGCCTTCCTACCTACTACCTTCTGACCTACCTTCGGAACGGTAGATCTTCCCACAAAATAAACTATTGCCTTCAAAATTTTTATGAGCTTCGGTTACTGCAGTATGACCACCATTGCCGACCACCGGCAACTACTATTAGTCTACGATTTTAAATATTAAATGCCGTGACGAATCCATTTCTGTGATACTCTCCCAGGACCCAGCACTGCGGAATGCGGCACAGTTCAGCCCATTTCAGTTCAGTTCAGTTCAGCTCAGCTCAGCTCAGAGTTCGGTTCAGTTGTTGTATGGGTGTATTGCGGACTTAGGAGCATTTATTCCATGCAAAGTGTATTGGGACTGATTTGCGTTCGTTGGCCGGACATGTTCGTTTTCGTTTTATTTGTTGTTGTTCTTTTTTTTCCTCGGTTTGCATATTGAATTTAATTAAGGACTCTATTTGCCATTCAGCATTCAGCTCATTCGACGATTCATAGAATTCGGAATTCCAAGAGCGATTGTGTCCGGAGCGGGTGGGGTCCATCCAATCTTACCCCCTTGTGCCTAAGTCTCAATGAGAGTTCATTTTCAAAAATTGCAGGACACTATACATTAAGTACATACGAAATGACAAAAATTGATGGCATGAGATAGAGTACACAAATTCATACACACAGAGATAGATAGTGAGTGTGAGAGAAAGAGAGAGAGAGAGTAGGAAACACATATTGATATACACATATAAAACGGACGTGACCGAAACTACTGCAGAATCGTTTTTAATAATTTCGAAAGGGCATTTAAATTGGACGGCGACGTCTCTCTGCTGTTTCCCATTCCCCCCAACCCCACTTTTTTATGATTTTATTGAAAGTTCTTCACGCTTTTGCTATGGTCAGAGCCATTTCGCTTTTATTCTCAATTTCATTTTATTTTATTTCATTTCATTTCGTTTCGTTTCATATTTTAAATTGTACGTTCTGGCTGAGTAGTTGTGCTTCCGTTTGCCTCGTTGCGGTCAAATGTGAATGCAAAACTTATACTTCTCTCCCAAGTGTACGTGATTCGTATGGAGGCAGTATGGGTGCATGGGCTCAGAGATTGAGAATCATTCGAATTGAAAGGCATTTCGTTTTTGTTTTGGATAGAAATAACATGACGTTTTGTGATTTTTGAGTTATAGAAAAGTTTTGAACTCCCAGTCAACAATCATTTTTATACGGGTAGAAAGTTGATAAAAAAAATAATACGTTAGGATGCTAGCAGGGCGTTTCAGACGTGAAGAAATTATTGAGATCCGATGATTGCGGGGTGTAAAACGAAAAATTTCAGCATGATTTAAAACCTGTTTTTTTTTTATTGAGGCTGGAAGTCGATTAAATGCGAAAAACACTGTTTCAAAACTGAATATCTCAACAACCAATTGAGATAGAATGATGAACTAAAACGAAAATTAATGTTAATAAAACGAGAAAGATTAAAGTTTTTTTATTTTTATTTTTACACTGAGAAAATTTTATTATTCATTGTATTCCCAATCTCGTTAAAATATTGTTAAAAATACCCCAAAGTGTTTGCTTTCATTAAGAAAAAAAAAAAAACCATTCAAATTTTAAGGCGCTTCTGTGAGATAATTTTGTTGCGGTTGACATGCGTATCCAGTACAAATGTTCGAATAATGGTTCAAAAACACATCACTCATACGGCGTTTTCTCATCCTAAAAGTATACAGAAAATTTTTTGAAACTTCCAAATTTTCAAGGGTATAGACGGCCTCCGAAATGTATTTTGAAGTTTTGATTTTTGAATAGATTCTACCTTAGCCCTTCCGGGACGGGGTTTTATTTTAAATTCCGGAATAGCTATGAACAGATGAAGCGAACTTCACCGACGAAGCATGCACGGACAAGTCCATTTTTTTATATCAAAGAACATTGTAGCATCAGTTTTTGGGACAAATTACGTTGCTCTTGCGCACAAAATAAAAGAAATACAACTGTTTGAAATTTGGTGGGACGTATGATCCCAGTAGTCCCGAAAGGGTTAAAACACATCAATAAATTTAAAGCATACTTTATGGAGTAAAAATTTTGTTCAACTCACATAGAGTTAAGATTCAAAGCCCTGGTAATTGACAAAGAATAGTTTTAAGAACTTTTCAGCTGTCTTTGAGGCGTTTCTGAGGAAAATTCGACCTATAAAATTTAATTAAAAAACTAAGTCATGCTCAAAATTTCCCTTTTACCTTAATTACCTTTTTACACCCCACCATCCTTGGATTTAAATATTCTTTTAACATATTAAACGCCATAATGTATTCTATACATTATATACAAATAATACAATGCCCGGGACATGCAAATGAATATTTGAGCTGCGTTTTGTTTAAGAGAAAAAATAATAACCCATAGGGGTTTGGAAGGCTAATTTCTCAAGTCGTCTTTTTCCACACCCACTTTTCCAAATATTGTGAAACCATTTAAGGGCTTTAAAATTAGTTCAAATTTCAAACTGCATTTAAAAAAAATCGAAAAATCGATGTCTTTAAGAAAATTTTATTCGTTATCCTTCAGAAAATTTGCCTGATGAAGTCCATTCTTGAACGAATTCTTACTTGTGTTACCCTCAATCTGTAAATCGATAAGAAAATTTGTTCACTGACCAGAGGCACAGCGAGACATTACGGCGCCCGGGAAACAATGGGATCACAAAGGAAGAATAGCCGCACCTGTCCCCGCCCTAAATAAAAAGACCTTCAAAAAAAAATTTTAAATATGATTTGGCAACCGGGGCGGCTATCCCTTCGATCCCTCTCACAACGCTGCTGTCACTGAAAGAGAGATAAAAAAGCACGACGGAAAGAGTTCTTTATCCATGGAACAGTTCGTTGGATGACTAGAAGAGATGTTTTTAAAAAGTCTTGGTAATCTTTATTATTTTACCTAAAGCTTGATATGATGTAGTTACTCTTGAAGTAAAGAATGAAGTTCCTCCCATAATGAAAAATTGTTATCCTTCGAAATAAAGATGAACAAAAAAAAACAAAAATTCGCAAGCATCGACTCGGCTCTTCACTTCTCCCATTTATAAGCACATCTCATATCAAAGCATTCTCATGAACCATTACAATTCTTATCGCACGGCACACCTTGCCAGTAAAATATTAAACATGTTAACTCTTTGAAAAAGGTATCCCTGAAAAAATTGGAAAAACCATGAAATCATTGCTGTGAGTTGATTTGCACTCATAAATTTTTGGGAATGATTATTATAATCAGCATTCTCCGTTTGTGGAGAACCATTCAGACAAGCGATATCCTCGAATATCACCGGGCAAAAGAATGTGCTCGCATATATCCCTGCCGCATAATGAGGAACACGCATATAGATACGTAATACATATAAACATAATTTCGGTGAGGTATACGTTTTCTTTTTAATTATTTATACTTTTTTTGGAATACTCACTCGTAATGTATGTATGTTGGTATATTTGTAAGTGTGCGTCGAAAGGGTTGTCTGTAGGCCGTTCGATACGTTTTCCTTCCCCCAAACTCGACGATTGGCTGTCTTATGTGTGCTTTGTGTATCGTTTTTGTTTTGTTCTTGTTTTTCTTTTGCCTGCAGCCTTTCGGTATGAGGATGTTTATATTCCTTTGCAGTTTTATTTTTGTTTTATTAAGCATGTTAATTAAAAGACACGAGTTTTTACTCCTCTTTTGAAATAATTAAAAATATTTTTATTGCTTTTTCTTAAGGAAGCCGAGGAACGGAGTGAGCGAATAATTTATGCACATGGGCCATACATGTGTGGGTGGAACGTTAACGAGGGTTTGGGTATACTGAGTATGAGTCTCTTGGGTGAACAAAAAAAAAAAATATTTAAGTACGCAATGCGTTTCGTTATATGGTCTCATTACAATTCACACATGTTCTCATTTCGGAATTTTAAACTTTAATATGGAAGTTTGTTAAATTTATGCCATCAACACCTGTTCTTTCGATACAAAAACCTTTGCTGATTGCTCCGGAATATATGCTTTGAAAGTCTTATTTAAAAATTTTCTTTAAAACATTTCCTTTCTTCTGTTTATTTGTTTAATAGTTTTTAGAATGTCTGAGGTCCATTTGCTAATGTTCCGATTAAATTTTTTCTTTCGAAAAAGCTTTAAATTTGTGTGAAAATGTTGACATTTTGAGAAGGATATCGTAATGAAAAACTTTAATCAGATCAGTTGCAAATGGGCCTGAGTCGATCAGAATAGCGCATATCACGGTCATACTAAGGTCCTTGTCCGTTTGTTCCCACTGAAGCTACGCATCGAGTGCCTATCATCGGCAAAATCGGGGGGAAAAAAGCAGCATACAATTTTTGCTCTGGCGTTTCGAAGGAGCGTTCTCTTAGTCAGTCGATCAGCATCCGTCAAAATGCCCGCTTTTTTCAATATTCGATTGCTTCTGTTTTCTACCGTCATGAATCGAACATTGCCGCTGAATGACCTCTTCTTCTTTTACCTCTTAAAGCGTGCTTTGCGTAGGAAATTAACCCATTCATCCTCGCCTCCTCCCAATCCTATTGGCACGTCGTGGCGCATCCTCTAATTCTATATGTTTAATATAAAATATAACAGTGATGGCACGATCAGTTCTTAAATCTTATTTAGGACTTTCGATCACGTGGAATAATTTGCCTATTGAGTGCATCGACTTAAATTAGTCGCAATTTTTCAATTATGTACTTAAAACATATACAAAAATGAGAAAATAAACAGACAAGCGAGCAAGCACGTCTCGGGAAAACCATACTTCAAACGAAAAACCAGAGATATTTCAAAAACTAAAGACGAGCTAAGAGAGTTGAGAGCATTGAAGCAAGCGAAATAAGATAATTCTTTGTACTGTTCTGAATTCATTGGAACAACTTGCAGAGAATTAATCTAGTATATTTTTTCCCCGTTAAAGTCTATGTCTCAGTAGAAGTTATGGAAAATTTTCTGGAGCCCCGAAAGGCTTAAGTTTTGTCTAATATTATTCTTTAACTTTCATTAACTTCAGCTAACTTGACTCTCAAAGTCCCTGCGATTTAATATTCGAACCGATGATTAAACCGAGGTCACCAAAAACGTTTTCATAACTCGTTGTTCCTTTGACTGATCGACATCAGTGGTGAACTCCCAAAGGAATGAATCGAATACCAGATGCAGTTTATTTTTCCTTCTTTAGTTTTTTTTTTGCTACTCTTGAATGTGTTTTATTTTCTTTTTCATAAAATTCCTTATTGTTGCTGTTTGTTGGTACTCTGTTGCATGGAAACACAACTTTATAACTCTCCTCATCTAAGTTCTGTCTGCGTCTCATATGCGAATATTTATTTGAATTTTCTATTGTTTCCACAAACCTTCAACTGAGGTGTATATAATTACTTATATTTTAGTGGATTTATTACTGCGGCAACTATGGAAGGGCTTTCAAGTTGCTTACTTAATTTTATGTCTGCAATGTCTGCACAAGGATTTATTAAATGGTGCCACTGCTTATTTAAATGCCAGCGAAGAGTTAAGTTCTTACAATAATTGCCCACGAGAAGAATTTTCTTTAGCAGGTTCAAGTGCAGAAATTTCCCACAAATTAATGGAAAATAAAATAAATAAATAAAATAAAATAAAAAACTGAAAAATCAAACAAAAAATGAAATAAAATCAAAAATAAATTAAAATAAAAAATGAAATAAAATAAAATAAAAAACATAATGAAATGAAATAATATAAAATCAAATAATAGAGAACCTTGGAGCAGGCGAGAAAACTTTTCCAATTGAAGAATTGCGATATAAAAGTTTTCCAATGAATACAGTTTCTTCGATCTCAATTCGCTTAATGAATTTATTTATTAAAAGTACATATAAATTCCTTCCTTTCTGCTTTCGAACCCGAACAACGTAAACAACATCGCTTACATCGCTCTAATTCACCCCCTCGAATGCCATGGGTACATAAATAAATGTCAAAATTACAATTTATTTCTTATTGACCCCCGCGGCGGCATGGCATCAAACACAAAAAAAAAAAAAAAAATGAAAAAAATTAAATAAAAAAGCGGCGACGATATTATTTTTTCTTGAATATGTTACTTTACATTACCTTTCGCCCTCGAGCTTATTACTCGTGCCATTGTCTTCGGCACAAGGAATTCTCGAACTTTTACATCCACGAGCTTATAACCCACGAACAAGACATCGCCATCGACTTCAGCGGTTATTAGCGCTTTGGCTTGCATAAATTTCTCAATATCTCCCTGGCAGACTATACATAATAGGCCCCATAAACGCGTATTTTCATTTTCCGTTTTTTTTTTTTTTTTTATAATTTCTTTGTTCTGTTTAGCGGGCTACAAAGGTGCTTTCTTCGTTCGTCTTTTTCTCATTCCTATTCGATTTGTTATAATTTTTTTCCTCCATTGTCCTCCTCCCACTCCTTTTGTTTTTCATTTTAACCCTCGTTGAATGGTCGGATGAGAGGGAGGGAGAGCGAAAAAGAGCGAGAGAGAGTGTGAAAAAAAAAACAAAAAATTGAATCCTAATCCATGAATATAGATGATGATTATATTCGCCTTCTTTTATTTCACTGTTCCCATTCCAAAAGTGGCGGGATACGCTCGTTCATTCATTCATTCATTCATTCATTGTACGACAAGGCGGATGCCGAGATCCATTGCAATATTTCGCCATTGATGATTATCCTTGTACAGGTTATGTTGGGTGTCCTTAGAAACGCTTCGATGCCGTGTTCGCTTCATTTGCGTTCATACCGCGGATTTAATTTATTCTTAAGAACTCCAATTTTTTCCTTCCCCAGTCTTCATTTTCATCGTAAAATTTTGTTATCTTCGGTTATTGTTATTAATATTATTATTGCCATTGTTGCTAGTTCGAGTTTGGTGTTACAATCATACAATTTTTGTTCTCGTGTTTTTTTTTAAATATGTTTTTTTTTTTTTTGGGAGGGGAGGAGTTTCTTCGGATTGAATGATTTTTTTTTCTATAATTTTAAAATCAAATATAAAAGAGATTAACAATGACGTGGATGGATGGGCAAAGGACCAATACTTTGGTAATGGGATTTATTTCTCTACTTCATAAATTCGGCGCTGTATTTCGCAGTAAGAAATTTCTTCCTTAAAATCCATTGGAGTCTAATCGCAGTGCCACATTAGAGCCCACTCTTGAGACGAATTCCTTGGTGTAAATGTCATCGTATTTCAATCACAAGCTCGACCAATGGAACTAAGAAAAAAAAGAAAAGAAAGATGATATCGTTATTAAGAACCTGAAGCTCAAAACTCATAAAAATGTACTTCAAAATACATTGAAAACCCCTGCAAATAATTTTTCGGCACGTATCTCATATTTTAGCGAAACAGGGCTAAGACAATTCAAATAATATTTCATTTGACATTTATGAGAATGGCATATTTTATTCATAACAAATTGTTTGGCATTCACAGATATGTGATAAAAAGTACTAAAAATAATTTATCGAAAAGCAAAGCGCGTGAAAACATTATAAAAAGTGCCATAAAGCAATGGAAATATGCATTTAAAAAAAAATTCTAAATGCCAAAGATGTTGGGTTGCTTCTACGCTGCTCATAACTTGCAATTCATATGAGTAGAAAGGTCCTTCTCTCAAGACATTGTAGAATGCAAGGAATAAAAAACAAAAGATTAATGACAATTATCATAATTTATGGCATGCCATTTTAATTTTTATTTGAAAATTCTAAAATTATATTCGAAACCGAATTCCGAGGGATGCATTCTTGCAAGTGGAGGATTTTTATTAGGTGGTAGAACAGGAAAGATATCATCGAGTGAGCAAATCGTAAGTGCCTGAAAGTATGCAATGATTCTTACGAGTGGGCTTTTCATGAATAAGTAAAAAAGCGGTTGATTTGTGAGGCATATGAGTGGGATATCATCTTTCTTTGTGTGTATCTTAAAATATTTTGGTAAATGGTTGGAAAAGCTACATAAATATTTTGTATTTTTCAAACCCGAAAACAATGAGGCCAGTTTGTCAATCGGATCTTCGATTTATTACTAGGGCTCGGATTTTGTTGACAAGTCATCTTTTTTTTCTGAAGCTAGAAAGAAGATTAGACTAGTTTTTTATATGATACATGGTTAGTGGAGTCTAAATATAGAATTTTTAAGGGAATTTTTTCGTCATTTTTGACCGATATGGGAATTTTTTGCATTTTTCACCTTTAAGGATATATTTTAGGTAATTTTTTAAGATTTAAGATTTAAATAAAGATTCAAAATTAACACCTTTTTTTACAAATCAGAAATTCTTTAAGAAATTTGCGAGAATTTTTCGAACAAGTTATTCGTAGGGTCCATGCAAAAGTGGAAACTTTGCTAGTGGAAAATCAGCACACTGCCATTTCCACAGCTGCTTGAATATAACTTTTTTATTTTCAAATGGTTTTTGTTACATAGGACAGGGTGGATATGCTATAATACTTGGTTTTTAGTGCGTCTGTGCTTAAAACTAAACTGCTTAAGTAGAAAATAGATACTTCACATCGAAAAGTAGTTTTATAAAATTGTCTGTCTGTCTTACATTACCCTTTAAAATGAATTTTTTTAAAGTAATTTTTTCGCTTTTTTAAGGCTATTTTTGCAATTTTTATTTTGTATTTTTTTTGGGTTTTTTTAGGGTGACGAAATCCGAGCCCTATTTATTACTAATGGAGAAGAGTAGAAGAAGAGCAGAAAGTTACTCGGTAAAAATTTTCAGTCCCTAATTAGTTATCTGTGAGTCGTCGTTTAAAATGTGGGTCTCATTAAGGAGTCCAAAATGAATGGGTTTCCCCTCATGCGCAGCTCAACTCATATCAGGGCGAACAAACAATACAAGAACCGTATCATATCTGACTCCTATTTGTCATCTAAATCGAAGTAATAAATGATGAAATTAGTACCTAATAGTTTAACCCTCCTTTCAGACTCAAAGTTTCTTGGCTGAACTTTCTAAATCTCATAAATTTCAGGCTCTTTTCGGACTCATAAATCCGAACACTCCGAATTTGTTTTCTAGATAGTTAAAAGAAAAACAGATATTTGTGCTGCTTATTCAAAAACCCTATCTTCCCCAAAATTCCCATTCATCGATTGATTCAAATGATTTACCATATAAAAAAAAAAAAAAACATTTTTAAAATAAGTACGGAAGCTAAAGTCGGTCAAGCCCGACTTTGATATACCCCGCGTCCCGGCAATATTGACGCGATATATTTTGCCACCTCTTTCATTTATCTTGGTCAACCTATGTTTTGAATTTGAAGCATCTATGCCTTTAACTTCGGAAGTAACGAAAAGTCTCTTTTTTTTGTGGCCATGGTACTGGGCGGATTTCTCCCATTTGCACTTAGGATCGCTTTCGGGTCCCAACATAGCTATGTGAAAAATTTTGACGTGGGATGGACATGTCTAAGCCGATTCAGTTTTCTAATCAAAAATATATATCTGTGACAATATGGAATAGTAGCTTTAGTCGGCATATGCGAGAAATTAGTTAATGGCCTTGGAGTTATAAGGAAACCAGGGCGCTAAGGTGTGTTCAATCCATTTTAAAATATCAAGATTTTGTAAGAAGTTATTTGCATGTATTTTGAAAAACTTTTACTTTAGAAAAAATCTTGTGTGCATTTAAGTTTGATCACCAGGGCACGAATTTTGTTGCTTTTATAAATTTAAATCATACTCATTTTTGAAATTAGAAAAGCGGTTTGAAGTTCAGTTTTGCTTAACTAATTCGCAAAATGTTATTAAGAAAATTTGTTTGCCCCATAAAGTATGCTTTAAATTTATAAAAGCAACAAAATCCGTTCCCTGTCGTCACATTTTTTGAATTTTCAATTTAGGTGTGAGCAAATTGACATTTTACATATGTATAAAGCGCTTAAGTAAAAAATTTCGAATATCTCAAAACAAGAAATTGCGACTTCAGCTACTATTTCATATTGTCTTTATTTACGGAGCTTAGTTCTTGCTGTTACAAGATCCGCACAAAACTAATATACCCTACTTACGCAGGGTATAAAAGAGAAAATCATTGAATAAACAATCGCCCTCAAAAATTGCAAAGCAAAACTTGTTCTAACACTCTCAACTGTCTATTTGTCCTTTTCCTATGAAGTCATTTGTTTTTTTCACAAATTATTCCATAATGAAGTTAGAGAAATTTCCAATTTCGAGGGTTGAAATCCTCGATTGAAAGTAAAAATCCAAATGTGAGTATTGCTCTATTGACAAGTTGATGTTTCTATGAAATTCATTGAATGAAGTGAGGAGACAAATAGAATAATAAAAGGTCCTCTGTGTCCATTCCGCTCGCTTTTTTTTTTTTTTTGAACGTTGTCTTAATTTAAAAATATTTGTCGAAAGCAATAAAAGCTAAAGAAACAATTTTCATTTCATTTCAAAGTTCATTCATATTTCAAATTAATGATCTGAATGGAAATGAAAGATCTGTCAGAAAAACTGACATTACAAATACGAATGTCAACATTGCAAATAACGAATAAGAAAACAAAAACAAAACAAAAAAAAAAAGAATAGAGCACACGAGCTATTAAAGGTTAATACCTTGTAGGTAAGAGTCCAAATAAAATTTGACGAAACTGGTCATGGTCGCATTAGTAGAGTGCTACACTCCTTTTACTTTGATATGTTCAGTGTACTCTCTCCTTGCGGACACTCCTCTTAAACGGACACCCCTTCTAAACGGACACTTTTTGAGAATGCTGTAGTATATTTTCTTCTCAAATAGTTTCCTCTTAAGCGGACACCTCCGTTAAGTGGGCATATTTTTCGGTCGCATAGGTGTCCGCTTAAGAGAGAGTACAAATGTGCGTGTTCAAATGAAATAGATTCTAACTTGAAATCCATCAAAACCACTTCGCTTTTGTATCTTAAGAATTTTGACTGAAATTCACATGGTTAGAGTTTTACTCAAGTGAAGTGCCATACACCTTGACGTTACAAAATTTCTTTGAGAACATACAAGCTTCCCAAATTTAGCGCCTTGTCTCATACTGGCTTATTTTTAACGTTCCATGTTGTACACGGTACTATAAGAAATGGAAAAACAAATTGGATGCGAATGCAAATAAGCAAAAATTGTAAATATGGACCAAATACAGCAGAAGTAAAGGCCATAGCAGTAGCCAAAGCAAATAAAAGAAAAGAGGGAAGAAGGCGAAACAATTTTTGATGCTTTCATTTAGCTGCAAAACATAGCATAGAATAGCATAGCAAGGAATGAAAATTTCCTATATTCTAACAAGGACAACGCCAGCATCAGCATCAGTATCAGCCAACAGCCAACAGCATGAATACCTACGATGGATGCGATGGATACGACAAATGACTAGAAAAATGCAATACGAAGTGATGAGTTGCAATGAATCGCTGAAGAGCGTCAGAAGACGGAGAATTGGAAGTGAAATATATGTGCGCAAGGATGTATACTAATAACCAGAAGCAAACTGAAGGACACCGTGAGTAGTAGTAGTAGTACATGACTCCTGAAGCAATTCAACGTCAGCGTTCAGCGTTGTGTCTTGTGTATTGGTGACCCAATACTCGTACGGTATCATTGCACGCTGATACAGTACTTCTGGCTCCGCCTGCTCCTTTCCAAATAAACAACGAACGGACCAAAGAACGAACGACCGAACGAACGAACAGAAAAAAAAAGAGAAAAAAAAAACAACAGTGACATGCTCTTCAGTTCTATCGGAGAATGTAATGCCATGTGACATGTGCAAATGAAATTGGGAGGGAATACAAAGGTAACTTGAGCTAGCTACCCACCTATCTATCTACCAACTCACCTATCTGTGGATGCCATTCAATCGAGTCACTTGCTCATAACTTCCTGACTGCTTTTTCTTGCCTTGTTGAGTTCAAGGATGTCACGGCAGCAGTGCTTTTGGGTAGCAAGCGAGCGATTCATAAGGAGTGCGAAGGGACAACAGAATCGGTTTTCAGTTTTTTTTTTCTCCCTTCATTTTTGCTGCTGCTGGATGCTTGTCGTTCGTCTGGAGTACAAATTGCCTTTAGGAAAACAGCTATCTTTTGATTTTACATTCCCCTTTTTTTTTCTTCTACGTATTTTTCGGACGCCATTTTAATCCGCATTCCAGTTGGCTTTTTTCGTAGCTTTTTTTTTTTTTTGATCATTTTTCCTTCTGCTTTTTTCCAATTTTCCAGTAATCATTCCTATCATACTCGTATTTCTCGGTTTATGAGCCTTTTGTTTAAGCGTTCAGGTAACAAATTGAAATTGCTTCGGGTCAAAACTAGCTTTTCATCAAGAAGGAGACAAAAAAACAAAACAACAAAAAATTAAGGATGGTTCAGCAAGGTACACCGAACGAAGATTAGAGTAGGTTGGCCCGTCTAGAGAGCTGTCAGTATCGTGCGTGTCGGAATTCACAAAACAAACTGAAAGGCCAGATTCTTTTCTACCTTCTATCTGGTCTAAACTTTCAAAGGGATCTTCCATCTGAGATGTAATCAGGCATAATCGCAAACGTAATCACGCAGCTTATGATTAAAAAGAGACAATACCACCAGATGTCACCATCAGGTTAGTGACCCTCGTATTCAACCAGAGACAGAAACAGAGGCAGAGATCACAAATATTTATGACAAATGATGCAGAGCAACTTGCGGAATTCGAAATGTCCATACTTCAGCCGGGCTCAATTGTCCATCAAAGTAGGCGGTTTTCGTTTTACGTAGGCCTCTAATGGATTTCTAATGCTATTACTCATGTGCCTTCTTCCACGGGAAATCCTTTTAGACACACACATGTGGCCATATGTGATGTGTGGTTTCAAATCAAGAAAGAAGGAAAAAGGACAACAACAAAAAATAAAAAAAATAAAAACAAATTCAGCGCATCTCCACCAATGAAGCTATTTGATGTACCCATTTTGAGTAATGATTTCTTTGACAGCTTGACGTGTCACATGTTTGTATCAATGTTGCCTATACAAAGGCATTGAGAAGCAGTAAAATTGTTTTCCCTCCGAAGATTACTGCTAAGAATTAATTTCCTCATCGATTCATACGTATTCCGCATATACAATGTTTATTTTTAATAGAAACGTTACTTTGGCTCCCCTTGGAATATGTTTTTATGCAACGTTTTATTGCCTTATTTTGACAAGAAAGTGTCACTGAAGACAGTTGCGTAATTAGTCATTTGCCGAGGGCACTGAATGTTGGAAAATTGTGTTACCCAGTTTGAATATAAGTATCGACAAGTTATGATTACGATGAATATAAAAGACGACCATCGCCAAAAAAAAGTGGAAGCATTGTATAAATATTCTGGATTAATATCGCCGACAAGGCAATGCCCTTTTGACGGCTTATGTGGAATATGTTCAAGAGAGCATCACTTGTCGTTTGAGATAGAGTCTGAGTGAAGCCGGAAATAATTAAAAAAATAAATAAAATAAAGTAAAAACAAAACATGGTATTTTACAGGTCTCGATAAAAATGCCTGCAAACTGTTCGTTGAAAACCTGATGATTTTTTCAAGTTTGTCATGCGGAAAATTTCCATCCTTTTCCGAGGTTCTACCACCAACCAAACCGATAGAAAATGAGTCCTCAAACGCATCGAAACAAAGTCTGTGGAACTCCATCCAAACAAGGTATAAAAGTATAAATGCATTGCTTAAGACAGATCCATAAAAAGAAACCTCAAAACTTTTTCTGATCAAAGAGATTAAAAGATGGCTCAAAAAAAGAAAAAAAAAATATGGAAGAATAGAAGAAATATTGTCGACAATAATTTTTGATTAAGCATGAATTTTTAATACAAAACTCAAATTCAACTCCTCCTTGCCACCGGCTCGGCTAAAGATATTTCCCATGCCTACCCATTAACATCGAAAAAAAAAAAGAAGGAGGAAGGACAAGATAAGCGTTTATGAAAAACGCGCAGTTCAAAGGAAAATTTTTAATGTCTTCGATACGGCAGCAGGAAGTGGCCGGCAGGATGTGGCAATTCGCATAAAAGCACGTGGTACAGCGGAAAACCCAAAGATTCCTGAGGGTGCTGCCGATGGATAGACGCGATAAAGCCGCCGATATAAACCCAAAAAAAAAAACACGAATAAAGAAAAAACAAGCAACGACAAACAAGCCCGAATGTTTGCGCTTTGCGTGTTTTTGGATCAACCACTTACCGCCCCGTTCAGGCGCGATATCGCTTTGATTGCATGGCATAAGATTTTTCCGAAAAGTTTTCACAATTTTTGGGTCTTTTTTTACACAATTTTTCCAGTTTTTTTTTTCCTTTTTTCCATCTCTGCTCATTAGAATATTCCGTTTTTTTTTTTTTTGCTGTTCAAGGTTTGTGTGATGCGCCTTTGCCTGGAAAATGGTGTTTAATGATTTATGAATAATCGCCATTCTGCATCTTTTGAGCAATTACTCTACGCACACCAGGAAAACGCAGCATTCTTGTCTAGTTCGTCGTTCCATGGAGATGCCCAATTCGAAATTGATGGCAGAAAAATCAAAGAGCCTCGAGACGAAAAGTCATAAGTGAGTGAGCTGAGGTTGGGCGAACCGAAGTGGTGATACTTTTACATCCCTGCTGAGTGAATGGGTGTGGTGGTGATTCGCCCTACCCTCTTCATTCTAGTCCCGGCTATGCTAAGCAGTTTTTTTTATATCCAGTTTCGTTAATTTTTACGAGTTTTCAACCGAAAAAGTTCGGCATTTCTCAGGCTTTTCTGTTTAATTGTGTGCATTTCTAAATTCCGGAGTTGCGGCAGCCATTTGACAGCTTTGACATCTTATCAGAGGGATGGTTATTGTTTCTTTTTTTTTTTTATTAACAGGATGGATTTTAAGTGATTTTTACCTTAAAGAAGACCCGCTCTAGACATTTCTTAATTGATATTGCATTCAAATCTATGCGCAATAGTGAGAAAATTCGGGCCTATGGTTGCGACTATAAAGCAATCTGGTATGATGATGTTAGAAAAGGTAGGCTAACTTTCCAATTGTTGGATTGTATTTTTAGCATTGCAATAGGGAAACATTTTTTTTTTATTAGGTAAGAACACCCCAAGTTCTTCGAAATTCTCTAGAAATAAAGGCTTCTCTAAAACATGCAAATTAATAACAAAAAATATAAAGCGTCCATGAAGCAACTGATATAATTTCATCTTTTTGTTTCCTTTTCCTTACTAAGTATATAAAACAAAAGGAGGAGAATCCTAATGCAAATGATTAAAAGAAAACAAAGTCAATAAATTTCACCAACCGCGACTTAAAAAAAACCCAACACAAGGATAATGACTTAGTACGCCAATGAAATACAGAAAGGATAACAAGAGAAAAGAGTTTCCTTGCAACAGAAGCTGCAATAATTTTAAATTTTAATCGGATAATGAACGAAATTTTATTGTAATCGAAGCGAAGATATGGAAATAAGAGACCTAAGAGAAGGCAAAAAGCAAGAAAATGAAGAAAGAAAAACTGGTTAACATAAAAAAATCGCATTTAAACAGTCCAAGTGGATACCTTGCAGATGGCCAGCTTGATGAAACCCTGAAGCTAAGTAACCCTTGAACGTACAGTGGAGCGAATTTAGACAATTACTTCACATTTTGTACAACAGCGTGGAAAAATGCATGCCAACAAATTTAAATTCAGATAATAAAACCAAAGGGGTTAAAAATCAAAGGGTGTGATGTTAGTGATTAGTTCAAGAAGTAAATATTGAAAAAAAAAAAAAAAAAAAAGAGTGGTTGAAGCGGTGACTCAAATTTCGATAGCACACGAAATGACGACGGCGGGGTAATTAAAATGGGACGGAACAAAAAAAAAAATCACTAGGGCGTAATAAATGCCAAAAATAAATTAAACATCAGAAGTAGAAACAACAGCATCTCGGAATGTTGAATCGCGATATCAAGAATTCGGCATCTATGGCCTGGCCAAGACTGTGCGGGTGATACACAACAGATAAACTGGAGTCTATACGCAGTAACGGTGTTCTTCTCTTTGTCCGGGATGCCTGGAATAAAAGAAACAATCGAATTTTAATCAATTTTTAAGCCATAGTCTCCGTTTCATTTGCATAAGGCGAATGCTGAAGAGAATTGAGAACGACAAAAGGGGTAGGCCATACAGATTGCGCCAGCCTTGAAGATATACGATGAAGCTCCTTTTTCAAATTAACTACCATCGCAACAGAACGGAAGTTGGTCCAAAAGATGATGAGAGGAAGATGGGAGGAAAAAGGATTATTATTTCACGCGATGAAACGTCGAAGGCATCTTGAAACAGTTGGTGGGTAGACTAATCGGTTTGAGGGAAATTTTTTGACGCCTGGCATTTGCCAGTGATGCTGAAAAAAGAAATCAACAAAATCTTTGCATTTTCTATGTATGTATGTATATATGTATGTGTTGTACAATTTGGGTAGGAGTGTGTTCAATGAAGCTTAGCCTTTTCCGTTAAGCCTTTGGACTATGATGGAACTCTTAAACTAAATTGGCTTTACTTTTGCTAAAGAGTGTTATCGGTTTTATCCGTATTAATCATTATTTCTAAGTTGTATTCGAAAGCAGACTTAATTAGGCCCGTTGAATCAGAGCGAGAGAGCGAGTAGAGAGTTTTCACAGGCCCTGACTTGTTCCAAACAACTTAAGACTTCATTTTGAGGGTCGCACCTCCAACTTAATGTTATCTCTCAAGGGATTGAACTTCGTGAAGGGAGTCTTTGATTTATTTACCAATTCCGCCCGAGGCTTTGGTAGGTGTGTTCCTCTTTGTTCTAGCAACACCCAAACCAACCCGAAACAAAAATTTCTCAATTTAAACAAATTTTTTTTTTCAAAAAAAAAAAAGCCAGGAATAAAATACAGACAACTTCCTATCTAAAAGAAATCAAACTATATATTAACAAAAAACACCCATATTATTACACACAATGGAACAATGTAAATCGATATGTACAGCGGAACGAAATCTAACTCAAAACAAGTGACTTAAAAATCGCTAGAGGGTGGTATTTGACAATAAAAACAAATCAAGCGCTCATAAATTTTTACAAGTTATCCACTTCGTTCGACATTGACGAAGGGTTGGAAACGAACACTAGTTTTTGTGGTTGTCAATTCTCGTCCTTACTTTTTTTTATGGACGTATTTTTTTTTTGTCTCCATCTCTTCTAAAGAGCATATTGACGAGCATGTCCTGCAGGCATCACATATGCAAATCACAATCATTCAAAATGTGGGCACGAATACAGAATACGGAAATCCTTAGAATGGATACTCGAAACATCCCAGGACATCTATTGCGTGCCGCAGTGCTTTGATAAATCCTTTTATTTTTATGCAAACAAATCAAGAAAAATACCCTTTTTATACGCGCTTTGATGAGTATGCATACATAGCTCGGATGTGGCAACGCATGATACGCATGATTGCCGCTGAGCAGAACGGAGTGAAGCTATTATAATCCAACGTCAATTCTATCATCCTTATACACGCTTTAGGCTTTGCCCACAAATCAGATTTCCGGTATTAGTTTAGACATTTGATATGATACCTACACGTAGCGCATAGATAAGGCAACAGCAGTCTTGTGACCTTAACAGCGGGACATTGTGAGTGCATGAAGAGCGAGTGAGTACGGCCGAGCTCTCAAGGTATTGTTAAATTTTTTTTTTACGCTTTTGTGACCTTTCGCTGGCGCTAAGTCATTTGAAAGTGTGGCCCATGCCACGAAGATTTTAAAAGATGAAGTTTATTTTTCCTGGAATCCGAATTTAACGCCCTTAAGCGACAGCTCTTATAAGAAAGTTGTCTTTATACTCTTTCCAATATTTTGACATTCTCATTGAACTCCAATTTCCAAAGAGCAAAATTTCACGATTCCACTATGCGACTACATATGTACTTGTTGATTCAACAAATTAATGCTCTGAAACGAAGTAAAAACTAAGAACTCATTATTTGATCCACAAATACATATATCCAAGCGGGATGACCGCTCCAGAAATTTTTCTACAACAAACGGCTACAATATTGGACCTCCCAAGTGAAAGAATAATTTCGATCCCCAACAATGCATTTGGGTAGTCCCTCAACGATGGTTTTTCCAACGCGAAGAGACGTTAGAACAACAGTGGGAATAACATGCCGCATTAGAAGTTTTTTGAAATCTGCAGGGCACCGTATCAACTGCAAAGTCTCCACAAGATGCATACGTCCCGGTCTCAACTTCGAACATTGATCATCAGCCGAGCTATTTACTTCCCACATACCAAAGGCAAGTGTCCGTTCGTAGCGGAAAACAAGATCGATTTTGATGACACCACAGTATCAAAATATCTCCTTGAAATCCCGTATCCACATTCCATTGCAGTGTATTCGAATCATTTATAGAGCAACAAGCCAACAGTAAGCCATCGGAGCGGCAATCAGGTGATGTTACCGGAAAATGATCGTGGCCTGTTAGCTTTCCCATCTGCATGTATCGAGCGTTTCGGGAATCCTTAAACCAAAAAACGATACCTTCTGAACAACTGACTGCGATCTCATTGATTCCATAGGGACGCCAGGTGTTGCATACCCACTATGTGTCTGGCTCGCATGTTTCATCGTTTGACCTATAGCTGAATCGTTATTTATCCTTATAAGATCATCCCAACAGGCTATGACCAAGAAGAAAATGTGCGGATACTAAGCCATAATTTGGCTTCTCTTTGAAATAATTTTTAAACTTGTTTCCAAGGTCCTTGAATATACTTTGTTTGTTTACTTTTTTGGGGTCTTAAATGTTTTTTTTTTTTTCATCAATGCTAACATGGATCTTTTTTCTCGTTTTCGGTTTCAAAAAGGATGTGAATTGTGATAAGATTGTGTGACCTTTTCTAATGAGTTTTCATATCTGTCATAACTCTATTTTATAATTTTTTTTTTGCCTCCTATAGTTTAACGAAACAAAAACCACATACCATTGCCCAAATACCCGAACCATAAGAAATATTTTTTTAAAAACTAAATTGACAATTGACTCATAGGTCTAGTGTGAGCTTAAAAACTTTATCATTATTTTCATTTACGGTGCGGAGAGGGGAGATGATGGCTCTTAGCAATGCAAAACTGTCAAAAACTATCGAGACCCAAAATGGACAGTCTCTGCTGCGGCAGCACTCGACAACTGGGCGACAATCGCAAAAGGTCAACTAAGACCTTCTGGTCATTGGTCAAATGTGTTTACTTGTCTTCCATTGTCGATGACAGTAGCATCGTGGCTTTTATTAAAATGACACTGGACACTGGTCACTGCCCTCTCTTCTATATAACTTCTATTGTTGTCTTTTGCAATGATTCTGTGTGTGATTTGATTCATTTGGAGTGTCGCAACTTTCACTTCTTTTCTCTATTGACATCAACCGTTTTTCTTGTTCTTGAACTTTTCATATAGGTAGGTATGTATCTTCACTGCTTGATATTTAGTTTTCCAGCAGTTCTATCTATCATTCTATCCGTTTTAGGTCTTCGTCTGTCCATTGTCTGTCTTTGATTTGTTACAATTTTTAAGCAAAGTTTTCCTTACCGCATGAAACACTTGCCCCAAGGGAGTTCGCCTTCATGAATGGCAGGCAACTTTATAGAATTCAAATTTCAAATGTTTTTGATTGTTTATCTATTGTTTTAAGGGGTTAGAAATTGAGGGTTACTTTGAAATTAATATATGAAATTTGATGGATTGAGGTCAGTTTCTCTTAAAAGTACGTATTATTCAAACTTACGGTCGCTGTTAAGTTGAAACTTGATTAAGGTCCTTCAAGACAACCAAATCCAAGTTTTTTGTTTTTAAGAATCCACCACATTTATTTTAATATTGATCTAGAAGGAGGTATTAAATTTGAATTGTAAGAAGAAGAAAGTATCACAAAAAGAACAACCGTTTATATGAACATTTTTGGATTATTTTTCCTCTGATCTACCGCAACGGTTCGAAATGTAGTAAACTTTTTCAAAATAAGCCAACATTTTTTTTTTTTTTGCTCTTTGAAAATTAGTCTTTCAACTTCCTGTCTACAAAAATAAGGCATTAACTGTAATTACTTTGCCACAAAAAACGTCACTAATCTCCAACGGAAGCAAACAGAAAAGAACTTTATCGTATGCTCCCGAAGATGACGACGAATCTCAGTGAAGGTAATACCTCAAGAGTCGAGTTGAAAGTTTTTAAGTAAAATACTTTCTCGGAATTGTACTTTTTAGTTTTGGCAAAGTAAACCGAAGACAAAACCGACCTAAACCGAACGTACATATGTGGCAGAAACTGAACATCTTCAAACCGACTGTATTGGCAGTCTACAGGAATCCACATGTGGCGCTGAATCAACAAAACTGCCGGCAATACTCATACTCCGCACTTCTTCGAAATTCCATGTACAAATATTCACTACGGCGCAGATGGCGTGCACGGCGTATATGTACATACATATATCGTCATTGAGTCTATAATAACGTACTTAATTAATTCAAATCTTGCTAATTGCATTTTATTTGCTTTGAAAATAGGATTTCACTTTTTAGTTAACTTTCTTGAGTAGTCGTCTCGAAGAGATATTTGCTGCGTGTGTTTGTGCCGCTGCTGGCTATCGAAACACAAGATTTGTGTGTGTCTGAGGATAAGACTTTTCGCCGAATTTGTGCCGTTTCGAAAGAATGCCATCTCCTTCACCTTTTCCACATCAAAAATACGAGAATTTTCTATAATCATAAACTGAAATAGACCAAATGTTACCATCACGAAATGCATTGAATGTATGTATTTCTCCCATGCCACAAAAATTCCCTTTTATCCCTTTTCCCGTGTATTCCTCACTAATGGCGGTATCTCTTCTAATTCCTGTCGATTTGGTGGTTTGGCCTTCATTAAATACCAAATGTATTGCCAACAAACATCCGTTCACACATACATACATACATCCATACTCGTATGCGAGTGTGCATGAATTCTTCTGGAGCATTGAACATTTTCGTATATGGTATTTCCCAAAAATTATCATCAGAATTGGGATTTTCCAAATGTCATTCGCTTTCTAATTAAACGCTTCCTTGGTCTTCTTCGGTCGCAAATGTTTTTCATTGTGACCAAGGGATTCAGAGCGCCGCAATAAATGCGTTCTTTGCTGTCAATATTGCGTTCTATGATGATGGGCGCCACGTATATTATTGAACCTATGTATGTTCGTGAGCTTTCGCTTGCTGTCGCCATTGAACTTTCCGTCATGAATTGTCAATTCCGTACATATGCTGCGGTTATTCTTTTTTTTTTCTTTTCTTCTTTTCTATGCCGTGATCTGTGACTTAGGCTTTTGTTGTTATTTTCCAGGTTTTGATTGTTAAGCATTAAATGAAAATAATTTCGCATAGTATCCTCGTCCATTGGCGATAAGAATTTTAAGGGAAAATGATGGAATCAGAGGAACTTGAAGTGCCATTTCCAATTATGCGTCAGACGCAAGACGCATGACGCTGCGTCAAACGTGAAAAATGCAATTTCCAACAGTGCGTGTGCCTGAATATATGGGTTGCCTTTCGATTTCTTAGTGAAGCACAATTGTAAAGAGTACTCGAGTCACTATATTTTTTATTTAGGGTTGTATTCGAGACGTTTGGAAAAATATAAACCAAAATTTGATGTTGAACGATAGAATAATGATATAAATTACTCAAATATGCACTTATAAATGAGAACAAAGAGATATAAGAACAAATCGTTCATATTTCAATGAAAAGTATTCCCACAAGTATGAAGTACTCAAAAGTAGGTACTCAATAGTTTCTACAACACTGTTATATTACTTTTTTCAACTGTTATACGCAGCTGTCACGATTTCACGCTGCGTGAAATATTCAACTTTTTGGAAATTTGACGCAGCGTCCGCACGATCGCAATAGATTTAAGCGGGAATTCCAATAGCGCAGGAGCTGCAGGAAATTTCCTGCTGCAGGAGAAATGCAATGTCCAATAATGCGTTTGCGTGAGCATGTCATTGCTGTGGTTTTGAATTAGAACTTCACTCAGTACATTTTTAGCTACTCTTGTACTCGTCTTATTTTCCATGAACGGAATGTAATATTCCCTTTTACTTAGCCAATAAGTTATAGAAATCATAAATATAGAGACCGATGCTTAAAAGAAAACATAATTTAATGCATATTAATTGATTAAGAGAATGAAAAGCATACCTCTGTAGTACCAGTACCATAAAAAAAGTACTCAATAGATTATACAACACTATCGAGACCCAAAATGGACAGTCTCTGCTGCGGCAGCACTCGACAACTGGGCGACAATCGCAAAAGGTCAACTAAGACCTTCTGGTCATTGGTCAAATGTGTTTACTTGTCTTCCATTGTCGATGACAGTAGCATCGTGGCTTTTATTAAAATGACACTGGACACTGGTCACTGCCCTCTCTTCTATATAACTTCTATTGTTGTCTTTTGCAATGATTCTGTGTGTGATTTGATTCATTTGGAGTGTCGCAACTTTCACTTCTTTTCTCTATTGACATCAACCTTTTTCTTGTTCTTGAACTTTTCATAAGGTAGGTATGTATCTTCACTGCTTGATATTTAGTTTTCCAGCAGTTCTATCTATCATTCTATCCGTTTTAGGTCTTCGTCTGTCCATTGTCTGTCTTTGATTTGTTACAATTTTTAAGCAAAGTTTTCCTTACCGCATGAAACACTTGCCCCAAGGGAGTTCGCCTTCATGAATGGCAGGCAACTTTATAGAATTCAAATTTCAAATGTTTTTGATTGTTTATCTATTGTTTTAAGGGGTTAGAAATTGAGGGTTACTTTGAAATTAATATAGAAATTTGATGGTTGAGGTCGTTTCTCTTAAAAGTACGTATTATTCAAACTTACGGTCGCTGTTAAGTTGAAACTTGATTAAGGTCCTTCAAGACAACCAAATCCAAGTTTTTTTTTTTAAGAATCCACCACATTTATTTTAATATTGATCTAGAAGGAGGTATTAAATTTGAATTGTAAGAAGAAGAAAGTATCAAAAAAAAAACCTTTATATGAACATTTTTGGATTATTTTTCCTCTGATCTACCGCAACGGTTCGAAATGTAGTAAACTTTTTCAAAATAAGTCAACATTTTTTTTTTTTTTTTGCTCTTTGAAAATTAGTCTTTCAACTTCCTGTCTACAAAAATAAGGCATTAACTGTAATTACTTTGCCACAAAAAACGTCACTAATCTCCAACGGAAGCAAACAGAAAAGAACTTTATCGTATGCTCCCGAAGATGACGACGAATCTCAGCGAAGGTAATAAGTACCTCAAGAGTCGAGTTGAAAGTTTTTAAGTAAAATACTTTCTCGGAATTGTACTTTTTAGTTTTGGCAAAGTAAACCGAAGACAAAACCGACCTAAACCGAACGTATGTGGCAGAAACTGAACATCTTCAAACCGACTGTATTGGCAGTCTACAGGAATCCACATGTGGCGCTGAATCAACAAAACTGCCGGCAATACTCATACTCCGCACTTCTTCGAAATTCCATGTACAAATATTCACTACGGCGCAGATGGCGTGCACGGCGTATATGTACATACATATATCGTCATTGAGTCTATAATAACGTACTTAATTAATTCAAATCTTGCTAATTGCATTTTATTTGCTTTGAAAATAGGATTTCACTTTTTAGTTAACTTTCTTGAGTAGTCGTCTCGAAGAGATATTTGCTGCGTGTGTTTGTGCCGCTGCTGGCTATCGAAACACAAGATTTGTGTGTGTCTGAGGATAAGACTTTTCGCCGAATTTGTGCCGTTTCGAAAGAATGCCATCTCCTTACCTTTTCCACATCAAAAATACGAGAATTTTCTATAATCATAAACTGAAATAGACCAAATGTTACCATCACGAAATGCATTGAATGTATGTATTTCTCCCATGCCACAAAAATTCCCTTTTATCCCTTTTCCCGTGTATTCCTCACTAATGGCGGTATCTCTTCTAATTCCTGTCGATTTGGTGGTTTGGCCTTCATTAAATACCAAATGTATTGCCAACAAACATCCGTTCACACATACAAACATACATCCATACTCGTATGCGAGTGTGCATGAATTCTTCTGGAGCATTGAACATTTTCGTATATGGTATTTCCCAAAAATTATCATCAGAATTGGGATTTTCCAAATGTCATTCGCTTTCTAATTAAACGCTTCCTTGGTCTTCTTCGGTCGCAAATGTTTTTCATTGTGACCAAGGGATTCAGAGCGCCGCAATAAATGCGTTCTTTGCTGTCAATATTGCGTTCTATGATGATGGGCGCCACGTATTATTGAACCTATGTATGTTCGTGAGCTTTCGCTTGCTGTCGCCATTGAACTTTCCGTCATGAATTGTCAATTCCGTACATATGCTGCGGTTATTCTTTTTTTTTTCTTTTCTTCTTTTCTATGCCGTGATCTGTGACTTAGGCTTTTGTTGTTATTTTCCAGGATTTGATTGTTAAGCATTGAATGAAAATAATTTCGCATAGTATCCTCGTCCATTGGCGATAAGAATTTTAAGGGAAAATGATGGAATCAGAGGAATACTTGAAGTGCCATTTCCAATTATGCGTCAGACGCAAGACGCATGACGCTGCGTCAAACGTGAAAAATGCAATTTCCAACAGTGCGTGTGCCTGAATATATGGGCTGCCTTGCGATTTCTTAGTGAAGCACAATTGTGAAGAGTACTCGAGTCACTATATTTTTTATTTAGGGTTGTATTCGAGACGTTTGAAAAAATATAAACCAAAATTTGATGTTGAACGATAGAATAATGATATAAATTACTCAAATATGCACTTATAAATGAGAACAAAGAGATATAAGAACAAATCGTTCATATTTCAATGAAAAGTATTCCCACAAGTATGAAGTACTCGAAAGTAGGTACTCAATAGTTTCTACAACACTGTTATATTACTTTTTTCAATGTTATACGCAGCTGTCACGATTTCACGCTGCGTGAAATATTCAACTTTTGGAAATTTGACAGCTCCGCACGTCGCAATAGATTTAAGCGGGAATTCCAATGCGCGGAGCTGCGGAAATTTCCTGCTGCAGGAGAAATGAGTCCAATAATGCGTTTGCGTGAGCATGTCATTGCTTGGTTTTGAATTAGAACTTCACTCAGTACATTTTTAGCTACTCTTGTACTCGTCTTATTTTCCATGAACGGAATGTAATATTCCCTTTTACTTAGCCAATAAGTTATAGAAATCATAAATATAGAGACCGATGCTTAAAAGAAAACATAATTTAATGCATATTAATTGATTAAGGAAGAAAAGCATACCTCTGTAGTACCAAGTACCATAAAAAAAGTACTCAATAGATTATACAACACTGTTATATTCCTTTCTTTAACTGTTATACTCAGCTGTCATGTTGCTCACGCGCAGGAAATATTCAATTTTTCGAGCTCGTGCGTGCGCGTGAGCATGCAGGAAATTGATTCGAACTAGTTCCATATGCTTGCATGTGTTGAATATTTGCAGGAATTCACGTTACGCAGCTCCTGCGCAATTGGGATTCAGGCTTTATACTGCTCCCATATGCTTGCATGTGTTAAATATTTGCGTCAAATGACATATAACAGGTTGGCTGATAAGTCCCCGATCTAACAAAGAAAAACACATTTTTTTGTCGAAATTCGTTTTTATTATTCAACATAGTTCCCTTCAAGAGCGATACAACGATTATAACGACCTTCCAATTTTTTGATACCATTTTGGTAGTACTCCTTCGGTTTTGCCTCAAAATAGGCCTCAGTTTCGGCGATCACCTCTTCATTGCAGCCAAATTTTTTCCCTGCGAGCATCCTTTTGAGGTCTGAGGACAAGAAAAAGTCGCTGGGGGCCAGATCTGGAGAATACGGTGGGTGGGGAAGCAATTCGAAGCCTAATTCATGAATTTTTGCCATCGTTCTCAATGACTTGTGGCACGGTGCGTTGTCTTGGTGGAACAACACTTTTTTCTTCTTCATATGGGGCCGTTTTGCCGCGATTTCGACCTTCAAACGCTCCAATAACGACATATAATAGTCACTGTTGATGGTTTTTCCCTTCTCAAGATAATCGATAAAAATTATTCCATGCCCATCCCAAAAAACAGAGGCCATTACTTTGCCAGCGGACTTTTGAGTCTTTCCACGCTTCGGAGACGGTTCACCGATCGCTGTCCACTCAGCCGACTGTCGATTGGACTCAGGAGTGTAGTGATAGAGCCATGTTTCATCCATTGTCACATATCGACGCAAAAACTCGGGTGTATTGCGAGTTAACAGCTGCAAAAACCGCTCAGAATCATCAACACGTTGTTGTTTTTGGTCAAATGTGAGCTCGCGCGGCACCCATTTTGCACAGAGCTTTTTCATATCCAAATATTGATGAATGATATGACCAACACGTTCCTTTGATATCTTTAAGGCCTCTGCTATCTCGATCAACTTCATTTTACGGTCATTCAAAATCATTTTGTGAATTTTTTTGATGTTTTCGTCGGTAACCACCTCTTTCGGGCGTCCACTGCGTTCACCGTCCTCCGTGCTCATTTCACCACGCTTGAATTTTGCATACCAATCAATTATTGTTGATTTTCCTGGGGCAGAGTCCGGAAACTCATTATCAAGCCAAGTTTTTGCTTCCAATGTATTTTTTCCCTTCAGAAAACAGTATTTTATCAAAACACGAAATTCCTTTTTTTCCATTTTTTTCACAATAACAAAAGTTGCTTCACAAAAGACGCTCTATCTCACAAACTAATTGACTTACAGACGTCAAATTTTGACACGAATCATTTGAAGGTTGCCACTATATAAAAATAATATGCATTTAATACTAGCGACGCCATCTATGTGTCAGACCGGGGAGTTATCAGCCAACCTGTTATTATTTCATAATTGTATGCCCTTGCCAATCAAAGACTTAAAAACTTTCAGCTCTCAAAAAATACTTTCTTCTAAAAGATGCCCTTTGAAAGATTGGAAATATGATGTTTATAGCCATCAAAATGATGAGGATCCTTGCAAAAAGAAGAAGGGATTCACATTTCTTGGCTAGTTTCAAAATGATGTCCACAAGTAAATTGAAAAATTAATGAGGAACCTCGGACTACTCCAAGGATATAATTTTGTGAAGCTGATCATGAAGAGCATTTCATTTATTCGTTCACATTCATTGGAGATTGCATTTATTATATGTTTTTATCCTCGAACTTGAAAGTGCCTACACTGGCCAAAAAACTTCGCAAATAAAATCCGTTCTTTCCCTATCTCTCTCATTCTCTCTGTCTCTGTCTCTCTCTCTCTCTCTCTCTTTCGCTGTTAAGCATATGAAAAACGTTTAACCCACGAGTGCCCGCATGTGCATCCTCAATATGCTGCACATTGTCTTACAAGCACTTTCAATGCAATTAAGCGTAAAACTTTGGAAAAATAAACAAAGCCCGAGGCAGGCAAAGAAAGTCCTCTTAAAATGCAAAAGTGGAATGAAGCGAGGTGAAGTAAATCAAAAATTCGGTATCAGGCACAGGCCACGTACAGCGGCGACACCTCGTTTTCCCCTTCTGCTGGTCGACTGACTGTTATACACCTGACGATTACCACCGACGCCTTTAATGGAGCCGGTCGTAACCATTGGCGATGACAGCAAGAGATCTATATGCAAGCGAACATCTTCGGTTATTAAATGTAATCAGCACATTGCTTCAAGTACCCAGCATTCAATGTTGCCAAGGTTTTTAGTCTCTTCTGCTATTCCATCCTGTTCTGTTCTGCCCTGCTCTGCTCAGCTCTGCTCAGCTCTTGGGTTTACCATTTTCATTTTCATTTTCGTTTTCATTTTCCCATCAACAATTGATTTCGAGAATTCGCGTCGCGGAAGCACCTTCGCACACAGCGTTAAGGATTACGCTAGAACTCTCCCTCTGCCCCTGCCCCAGCCCCATTCTCGAATGCCACTGTCTCTCTATCTCTCTCGCGCCCATTCTTTTCCATTACATATGCTCCATAGTATGCTGTGTAGTTTCTGGCAGGAACATTTGTATGTAAATTATTTTGGTGTACCACAGCAATTTAACGCTTTGTGTGTATTACGTTCGCCCTTTTTTAGCGCTTCCGTTTTTCTTTGTGTCCTTTCTGCACCTTTTTTTCTGGCATACTTTGTGGCGCACACACAGCATAGCAGTTTGCTGTGCAAGCATTCAATCGGTATGCGAATTCAATGGGTTCGTGTGTGTGGAAGTGCTGGTGCACTTGTGCAAGGTAGAAAATCCACATATTAAAATAATTATTTTCGCAATGACAGTCACAACAACTGAGTCTTAGTCTGAGTCTGAGCTAAGGCCCCCAGACAAGCATTGAGTCTGGTCGTTCCAATTGGTGCTTGTACAAATAATCATTATGGTCGCAGTCTACGCTTCTTTTCTTTTTCTCCTTCTCCTTCTCCTGCTCTTTGTCTTTTGATTTTATTTTAATTTTCTTATTGTATTTGTTTGGTTTTTTATATGAAGCGAACATTTTTTTTTACTATTTTTGAAGATTTAAGTCCTTTTGAGACGTGTAAATTAAGGAACCGATGGCATCCTTGCCATGATTTCTTCGTGCTATCTATAATGTCTAATGAATGAATTAATTCGCTCAATGAGATCCATTTACAAAAACTGTCATCAGCTTGCACATTTTTTAAGATTTCACAATTCTTTCCTCATCAGAAATCTTCAAAAATTGCGACAAATCAACAAGACGAGCCGAAGAAAAGCCCCAAAAAAATTGCAATTAACTCAAGTCAAGGCATAAAGGGTTATTTACGCCTTAGGGCATATTTTTTCATCAATTCGTTGATTTAGTTAAAAGTGGCAATCTTAAGAAGTCATTGAGTTGTGCTTTTGAGTACTTTTGTCCTTTGGGACCATCTGAATGGACTCCTTAAAGGAAAAAAGTGAGGAAGAGAGAGAGAAAAAAGTTTAAAAAAAACCGAAATCAAAACGCTCGAGGAGATTTTGATAATTTTTTTGAAGCGTTTTCTTTTTAGAAGGTAAAAAGAAAGGGATGATTGCGTAAAAATCTGAAAGGATTTTATTAATTTAGTTCAGCGAAGCTAATTTATTTGAGCAAGGTGAGTAGGAAGATGGTCCTTTAATTAAAGCATTCAATGATTTTTGAAATGTCAAAAACTTCTTGGCTTATTGCAGAAAAGTAGGCGAGCAGGGAGCGAGAGTCTACCTTAGCTTTCGATTCGTAAATTAAGAACAATCAGGAGTGTCTCATAATCCGATAACTGTCGGAATTGGAATCGACTGAATTTTCATATGTATGTATTTCATAGACAGCGGTATAAAATAGGGTTCCGTGCAATAAAGAACCGATAATTGTTCCGATTGAAAATCAAAAGAAGAAAAATGTTTAATTCTGTATGAAATTTCGATCGGTTTTAATTCCGATTCCGACAGCTATCGGATTCTGTGACACCCCTGAATATAAAAAATTTCTTCACTTTTGAATCCAATAGAGGAGAACTTATTCTGTCGAATTATTGGGAAGTCAACTCAAAATCTTCATATTGAAATCTTCAACCTTTCAGTGATGACATGAAAAATCTGTGAACAATTTCGTAAAGACCCTGTAGGAATTTGAATTAGTGCAGAAGTACTCTTCGACTTTTCCTCAAATCAACAGTACTACTCGCTTGCTATAATTTCTCCTCCAATGCATTAAACTGTAAACTTTAACTCTGAGGTGCCATTCGAAAGTCGACATTTGCGTTTGAACTAGTGCAGAAGTAGAGGCAACCGGGCCAATTGGTTTCCTAATTGAATTCCTAAGAGGAATAGAAAGAAAATATATAAAAAAAAGAAAGGTTTCCAATTGGAAGGAAATGTTGAGCAAATTTCTGAAACAGCGGCGGTTTTTTTGAGTTTTTTGAATTCTACCGTTCTTCCAGATTTTTTTGCCTGCGACAGGAATCGAACTCGGGCCCTCAAGATTGCCAAGCGAATACTTTTTTAATACGCCACGGAGCTATTTGACTCACGCGGAGCAAAAAAAATTTGATTAATTTGTGAGAAAAATTGAACTGTAGACGCCTCGTTGACCATGACACTAGTTTGGTTCTACTGTCCGTGGCTCTACTCGTGTGCGAGTTCTTTTTCCTATACTCGAGAACTACTCGTTAGGGTCCCAATTTACCTCACTCTTCCCTATAGTAATTGGGACCGACACCGGGCCTTAAATGAGGGTGGGTTTTTTTTTTTTTTTTTAATATTTATTTTTATATAAAAAATGAAAAAAAAATTTTTCGTATTTTGTTTATATTGCCTTATTTGTTTTTTTAAACCCTTTTGTTATACAACATTATATTATTTCCTTTTTGATTTTCCCGCCTCGGCCGAGCCTCGAACCGCAGAACTCTGGGTTGGTAAATTGGTGTCTTAACCATTACGCCAAACAAGCAAGTTTAATGCTTTGATCAAAACGCTGACTTGAGTTTTTGGTTGCTCAAGTTTTTGGGAAACATGCGTAAAGAATTTTTCACTTTCACAGAAAAAAAATTCTTGAAAAATAAATATTAAAAAAAAAAAATTTTAATATGAACATAAAAAAATCTTAGGTAATTGAACAAAAAAAAATTCTTTCTAAAACGAGCAAGGGCTCGAACTCCCACCCTCTCGGTTGCGAAGCGAGAGTCTTAACCATCAAGCCAACTTGCCTATGGTAGCACAACGATCAGATTGAGGACTTAAAACAGACAACAATAAGTACAAGTTTATATGAACTTACCCCACCTACGCTCATTTTTGGACTAGAAGAGGGTGAGTCCAATTGAGATTCACCTTGGGTCGGTCGCGGTGCATATGATTTTCAGGTCGGTCCTAAATGGACTCACCTAGGTCCGGTCCATTTTACACCGAAAACATTTCATTACTGCAGGGCTCCTACAGGAGATTTTTAAAGCTCAAAATCGCTCTTTTCAAAATTTTCACAATGTTCACATTTCACTTATTCAGGAATAAAATTATTCGAAATCAATAAGGGTGTTCACAAAGGCTATATTAATAGTGTCTTAATATTGTCACCGTCTTAATTTAATACTTTAATACGATTGAGAAAATTTGTTGTTATTGTTTTATATACAAATTCAATTTAATACGGTGTGGCAAAATTAAGAGCAAAAAGAGCGTGTCAGTTTCCAATGGCATTTAGACGTATTTGAAATTTTTGAAAATCAATCGACAAATTCAAAAGCCTACCTTTGTTTTGGGATTGCTATATAACAATTTATAATTTAATACGGCCGTTTTGATGAAGAGTTGCTCACACTGAATTTCTTAAGACGTCGCAATATTGCCACATTAAAACTTTAATATGCCTTTGTGAATACTCTTAATGTGATTTCAATAGAAATTTTAGTTAATACGAATTTTTTTATTCGGATACCAATTCTAGACCATGCCTGATTAAGATACTTTAAAATTCCTTTTTTTGATTTAAGTTTTAAAAATCATCGATAGCGCAACTCAAACGACAATCTGACTCACTTATAAAATCGTGTTTCTAACCATGGTCTCTCAAATCATCACTTGCACTAGTAAGAATGACCTCTAAGCTTAGTCAAAAACCAGCATCTATGTTGTCAATATTGCCCCACATAACTGCAGTACCCGGTTTCATACAGTCGGCAGCAGAATCTCGCCGTCGTTTCGTACAATTTCATTCTATCTTTAACACATTAGTTACCTGTCACATTTTTCACTCACTCGAAGACATTGTTTGCGTAAAAGCACTTCACTTTCACAGCTTGAGACCAGCACTTTAAGCCATTGTACCAGCAGTGCTTGGACCAAGTCAATTTAAACGTTGAACCCCGGTGTCAGGAGAAGCAGCTACCGTAAGAGTACTTAAAGCAGTATGCCTCTTTGAATGTTTTTGGCACAATCTGCATGCCTTACTTGGCCAATGTGCGAGAGCAGAGCGCTGAATGCAGTCCCGGTCCAGTCCAGTCAAGTCCATTTCAAGTCCAGTCCAGTCCAGTCCAGTCATGGCGATTTGGCGAGTCATTAAATCACTTCACATAAAAGCTATAAAAAATAATACAAAAGAAGCCAGAAGCATTGAACTTCGCGTAGCGTGCGTGGCTGATAAACAAGCGAATCGAGAGGAGGAAACGCTCTGCAGCAAAAAAAAAAAAAAAAGAAACTCACTCACAAAGAAGGTGCCAACGCCTTACGTGTAGGACCAAAGAGCTCTGCCGTTGCAATAGTAATCAAGTGACAGCCACCTACGTTGTCGCCGCACTATGTTCGTATATAAAAAGGGTTAAATTACTTAATTTCAATTTTTCAGTTTTTCAGAGGTAAAACGTCTTACGCGGCGCACATACATACAAACATATATACTTGCATGCCTTCAAGGAAGTCGCATAATTTTAGGGCCCTTTTGTACGCCGCTCCCTTCGCCGCTGTCTGAAGCGCAGATTTTCGCTTTCGGGATCGACGTTCACGTTGCTTTGTGTGTCACATCGGCATCAGGCACGATTAATCAGCGTCAATTAGGGTTACACATTGATTATTTACGACCGACTAAATGCCTTGTTTGTGGGCTGTAATTGTGAAGCAGTCCTTATATTGGTTTCAAGAAGGAGTTTCTGATGCATGTGGGTGTTTTTGTTTTCCATTTCCGATTTAAACGATCGAGCCTTCAACATTTTCAAATGCTACCAAATGCGAAAAGAAACCTCTTTTTATCAATTTAATATGCCCTAATATTGAACGTTTAAATGAAAATCGATAAAATTGTATAACAACCTCCCACTTCTTCTTCTCCTCAACAATTAATCAACAAAGTGGAAAATTTTTATATTTTCGACATCAAATTTCGTGCTCTCAAAATTAGGAAATGACATAGATAAATATGTTAATGCGTCTGTATGTGTCACTTTGGCTTTAAAACACCCAAAAAAAAAAAAAAAAAAAAAAAAAATAAGACAACCAACCCCAACTACCATAAACCATTAGAAGCAAAGTATCTGCACGTGCCGTTTGATCTTTTTATGTTCTGCCATGACTTTTTTCCTTTTTTTCCAGCTCAAATTTCTTCGGTTTTTTTCTTTAAAAAATAATTTTTTGACTATTCCTTTGAAAAAAAAAAAAAATGGAGAAAAAATCGAGGGAACAACAGCAAGAAAAATCGTTTGCCATTTAAATGAAATCAGTTAATTGCATTGAAAAGATAGCAACAACTTTGCGAAGAGTAATGAATGAAGTAATCAAGAAAAATTTTATGGAAGAAATGATTTTGATAAAAGTTTTTTTTGTTCCTTTTTGAGGAGGCATCTATTTTATGTACATCGCTGGTATTTCGTTTTCATAGGTTAGATTTTCAGATATCTTTATTTTTCTTATTCTAATCAGTTAGGCACTATCAATATGGCCTTTGAACTTCTTCTTCTTCTTCTTGCGTATTTAAATTTCCCGTCCTATCCCGGGGTCCGCAAAACGCTACCGGTTCCTCCATTTTGTTCTATCGGTTGCATCATCTGAGGTGAGTCCTACAGCCTCAAGGTCCCATTTTACTGTGTCAAACCAACGCTGTTTCGGACGCCCTCGCTGTCGGCAACCTTGTACTTCCAGTGTTTAGCCCTTCTGGAAGTTTGGTACATGTTCAAGACGAGTCAGTCCGGATATCCATCGAAGTATCTTTGTTTCCGTAACACTAAGTCATCTTTCTGCTACCTTTATTAATGGTAGACACTCGGAACTGTAAAGATCGACTGGCCTGATGACTCTGCGGTAAATTTTTGACTTTAAGCGGTCGCTTATCTTTTTATCGCACATAACTCCAGTAGTTGAACGCTACTTAACTCTCTCAGTAACTGCTCGAGTGATTGTCCCGTCAGCAGAAAGTGTCGATGCAAGGTATTTAAATTTTTTGGTCCTTGCAGGTCAGTGTTGTTTATTTTGATGGTTCCTGCTTCGCATGGGCCTGTTGTCATTGTATTCCTTTGAAGTATTGCCTCTTATAGCCTTGCTTCTCAGGTTTGTTGGAAGGCAGTGGGTTTAGTTTTCCCTATTGAAAGAAACCATCGCAATGCCTTCGGGTTTTGTGGGTTGGTAACATAGATCTAGGAACCTTATGAAAAAGCTCTTTAGAGAAGTTGTTCCTAAAGCGCGGAACAGTTTGAAAGCCAGGTGAAATAATGATTGGAAAAACCGGATTGATTGAAAAACTCTACGCTGCGCTTTCAGCTTATTGCTGGAGTGTTCCAATGCTTTCATCAAATCCGTCCTGCATGATAAAAGGCAAAAAAAAAATAAGACTTTGTCACAAGTAAAATTTTTCGGCAAGCGCCAAAAGTTCAAACTCAAAATAACGCAATATAAATCGGAGATTTAACATAACACAAATTTAGTCCCTATCAAAACCAAGGTGTATTTAAATACACCTTGTATCAAAACTTTTATACGAAAGTGTCAAAAAAAAAATAAAAATTGAAAAAAGTTCGTAAAAATTTTTAATTGAAACATAAAAATCATTAGAATTTCATGACCCGATCAAAATAAAACGAAGTAAATTTAAACGATCGTCGCTATGATCATAAGTCTCTTCAAGAAAACCATGTTCCTGGACATCGAATTCAGAGTGTCCATCTACGTCGCAGGCCTGCTCGTATTACCTCTCTTCAAGGATGCTTTGGCGTTTCCCGATACAATTTTCTCTCGTCGCAATAGTATACTCAATAAGTACTTCGTGAAATTGGGATGGCTCTGGACGTTGACTTTTAGCATGCTGTTCCTAAGTTTGACCTCGTACACATTGTGCTGCTGTAACATTTGGAATGTCCTTCGGTATCATTTGCCACGCATGTGGCTTGCGACGTTCTTCTGGTTCTTTTGGACCGAAGTTTTTCATTTCATCGAGAATCATTATGGTCGGTGTACAATGAAAGGCAGGCAAGATTCTGGGTTATTAAAAACAAAAATTTTAATAATTGAATTTTTCAATACCACCATCTTCATAGATTTCAATACAAAAGCAGGCTGTGTTAGTGCTGAGCACATCTGGGAGAGTTTGGATATATCGGGCCATTGTTTTTTACTGATTTACTCGAGTATGGTCTTAATTGAAGAAGCTCGTCCAATCATTAATTGGGAAGATATCAAGGCGTATTTGCTAAGGGCCGTGGAAAACCCAAGACAATCAATGGCTTATCCGATGAAACATCTTAGTATTGACGAATTAAGATCTTTAGAGAAAGCTTATAACTTGCTCACTCCTTTTATAAAGACAACATTTATTGGAGTGTCGGCATTGCAACTGCTTTGGGACATCATGCTGCTATCCACCATTCTGCACTATCACAGTGATGTTGAGAAAATAATTGGTGGCATGATTGGATTGCATACATGGCATTTCACCTATCGTTTATGGTACCCACTTAGTCGGCATATCGCTCGTCCGGGCCGAGGAGCTTTTATGTATATGTAAAATTTTTTTTTCAAAAACTTCGATTTTAAAGTATGTTTTTTGGTGTCAAAATAAAAGAAAATCAGTTTTATAGAAACTTCTTGCCCAAGTTCTTTCACGTCAGTCTTCATTGTCCATAGTTCATCATCCAGTGCGTTAATTAATTTCCCAAATACTCCTCTAACTTGATCGCATCCTAATCATATTGAAGTATTACTGTCACAGTGCATTCAATTCCTGAAGGCTGTCCGAGTTTCCGAATTCGCGTGGTCAATCAACCAAAAGAAATTATTGCTTGGCAGTCCAGATCACAGAGCCCAGATCGATTGCCGATTTCGCGCCATTTTCATTTTAAGTTGAAATCTTTTTTCGATTTGTATTGCATAACTTCGAACTTTTATCGATTTGACTGGAGTTAATCTCCTGCTGTTGATTTTAATCCACATTCGATACGCTGGAAATTCTCACTTCATCACGATAAGTTTTGCAAAGGAAAAGAGGTACAAAATAAAAGCAGTCCAAAATAATCTCTCCACAATATGCACAACGCTATGTTGCTCACATCACCATAATAATAATCATCACCATCATCATCATCATGATCGTCATTGTCATTGTCGTCAGCAACGGCATCAACATCAAGCCCAGCTGTATTGGAAGTCAATGGTCTATCTCGTTTCTTTTTTTTTTTTTTGTTTTTTTTTTTGGGTATACTTCAGCTCGAATACTGGTTCTGGATTGCCTGAATATTTTTCTCCTGCCTCCCTTTTTTCGATCTCGCGTTGGAAGCGATCAATTCAGCTGCAATGCGTCGCTGATTTAAATCCGATCTGTAAACGATTTGATCGGTAGTGAAACATGCGCAAGGAATTTGCAATTATCGAACATCAAAGGAACTACGAGACCATAAAACCATTTGAGGAGTAGCCGTTGACAGCAGCAGCAGCAGCGGCAGCGCAGCAGCGACAACGAATGCAACACCATCACGTGGGAAGTGAGAAAAGAAGTTAATCCGAAGGCTAACAAAACGATTGGCTTGATTAGTTGATCATCAATTGAAGTGTCCAATTGTCGCATTTAAGTTGGAACGCTTGGAGATATCACACGTTCGATTCTCGAAGTTTATTTACGGGCCAAGAGTAGAGGAAAGATGGGCAAGAAGGGAGGGACAAGTTTGCATAGATCTTCGTTGTCGTAGCTATCACAGTTCATTAAGTTGTTGAAGTTGATCAATGTTAATTGAACGCTTTCGAATGGATTATAGGGAGGCTAGTTTCGAATAGAGGCGGCAACCGATTTTGTTCTTTTTTTTATAAAGAGTTCTTCTGAAAATATGAGTGTTTAAATATTTTCGATCCCAAGCAAAAAAAGTTGAGATAAGCTTTCTTTTGTTAGATTTCATTTAAAGCCATGTCTTTGAAATAATTGAAATTAAGGTTTCTCAAAATAATTTTTATGACGTTGCAAAAGAGAACTTTAAAACACTCCCTTCCACGCGAGGTCCTATCTGTGGCGCATCTACATATTTAATGGTATTTAGGAAGGACAAAGGCCATAGTCACGTTTGAGACTGCTTTAAGTATGAAATTTATTTTATTTTTTTGAAATCCATTCATTCGCATAACTTTGTTTTCAATTAAGCTGTGGCATTTTTCTCGTAATTTTTTCCAATTTTTCACAGCAGCTCTAATCAATTCTCAGTTCCGGCGACACATTATGATGCGATGTGAAAATTTTCTAGAAGCAGCCGCCGCCACGCATGCAAATTGCTTCATTGTTTTTTTTCCACTAAACGATTTCTGTGTCAGTAAATGTCAGTTTAGACTTCAAATAAAAAGAAAGGCAAAAGAAAAAAAAAGATCCTTCCCCCCTTTTTTTTTCCAAACAACAATAATTTGTGGCATTAGAAGAGCTTTACCCTCTCTTTTGAGCTCTTTTCGCTGATTGAATTTTTTCTTCGTATATCAATTTAATATTCACTATATTCGGAATTATAGGCGCAAATATTTTCGAGCTTATCTTATCATGCTGGAAACGTCGCAGCAGTAAAAATATTTGATGAGGAAATACGCAAAGTTTCAGGATATTGTGTTTCTATGGCATGCGGCATAACAATAAAGAACACAACAAAAAAATTATAATAGCCGCAAGAAAATTTATTTCAATGAATTCAGGATGAAATCGACAAATTCGGAAAGTTCAAAACTACTCGTCTATATGCCTTCCTTGGGGTAAGTTACTTTCCCCGAGGATATAACTTACATGCTCGTGCTCGATCGGGACTTGACTTTTTCGATGATAATGAAAAGTTACCATGATTTCTCCTGCTGCCAATATCGTAAGGGCTATCGTCGATGATCATACTTCTATCGGGTATAACAATAGACCGCGAGGAGTGATTTGATTTTCTACCCTTTGATATTTGTTGCCA
This sequence comes from Chlorops oryzae, assembly GCA_020466095.1. NCBI lineage: Eukaryota > Metazoa > Arthropoda > Insecta > Diptera > Chloropidae > Chlorops > Chlorops oryzae. Next base: position 16,879,646 of record CM035808.1, read on the forward strand.
GTCAGCTTCACTTGAAGGAGCCATGTGATATATTTCATATCCAGACTATATTACATATATTACAAATAATAAATTTTTTTAAATTTATTTTTATTTTCGGAACATCTTTTCGCAATCTTAGACGGCCTCTGTGCCATAGTTGGTTGAGATCCTAACTTACACTGAAAAAAAATTGCTTGTCTGAAATTTAATTCTTGATGCAGCAATTTTAGGTTCAATCCAGCTGAGGTCGTGGATGTTTGTTATATTAATTTTTCTTATTTTCTTTGTTTTCCATTATTTGGTATCACAACTGGCGCATTTGGAGCATAAATGTGTCACCCTTAATGGTGGCAGCCACACTAACCTAACCTAACCTAACCTATTGCACTTTTCTTATGGACTTCACTTCATTTCTAGGGACGAAAATCATATTTGAAAAATCTTTCTCGAAGGGGTTTTTTGTATTGATTTTTGGGGGAAAATGTAAGGATGACTTTGGAGCTGGAATGCATGCGATATCATAGGACATTTTGTATGGCATTTTTACAGGAGTTGGACAGCGAATTCATCGGTGACGTGTCATCGTGGGATTAGAAATTGTCACTGGTGAGTCCTGGCATGACATGTCATGCTAGGCGATGCGATGGCGAAAAAAGTATTTGCGAGCAGCACATTTTCTTATCTCTCTAAATCTCAATTGATAGAAACCAGTTGAAAACTCTCTTCTTTATCTTCTCTTTGAATATTTCGCAAATTTTTCAAAATCTATTTTTAGCATCGCCTCAGCTAGATATAGAGCCTGCGATCCTTAGATTCTGAGTCGAGCACTCATCCTCTACGTTACTTCATGCTAACGCTCAAACCTTATTTAAATTTCAGTAGCCAATGAGATTCAAGCACATGAACAGCACCCCTCTACGATGACATGTCCCCCAAGGTGTCATGCATGATACTGTCGCCTATATGTCATCGATGATATCACTGATGATTTTGTCATGCAGGAGATAATTTCCCGCTGGTTCTATACCTAGCATTACAGTGGGTAGAGGGAACAACTAAAGAAGCTTTTTTCGATATCATTGTCTTAGAAAAATATCGATTGAGCCATATTGGCAGAAAGCGGGTGGTTTGTTAAAATATCGATATGAGAAAAGTAGGTTTTATTCGAAATATCGATATGTTTAACCCATTTTTGACAAAAACCGATCTTAAAGCTTTGCTCTTGTGTATGGCTGGCTTCCATCTAAGTATGAAGAGGTGGCTTACATATTGTAATAAGTGAAATAAATTGCATCCATAGGTCTCTTCTAGCCAAGATCATGTAAAGAACCATGCATTGAAGCAATTAAACATCAAATCTCTCATAGCAATGACTATCCGCATTCGTCGATCCATGGATTCTTGTTAGAAATCAATGTTCCCACAGTGAAGTGTACGCGATGAGAACCTGTTCTCTGCGTCTCTGAATCCTTTAACATTGACTGACAGATCTTGGATGAACTTGATAGGTTTTGATTGAACGAAGAAACGAATGTTTAGCATTTGAAATGGAATCGGAATTAAAGAAAGAATGCAAAAAGATGGAAAGATTCGCAGACTGAAGTGATGTTTAAAGAAACGGGTTTTGCGGATTTGAAGCATTTATGATTGGCAGATTTTGATTAAAATATTCCTAAAAGATTCCTATGGGTTGAAAGTACCCTTGGGGCTTTTTCTTCTTTGTATTTGATTCAGATTTCAGAAGGAAACCAGTTTCAATTGGACGAGGCAACATAGAGAGTCTGAGAGAGCCTCTTGAATATTTTCAAGGGTTTCAACATTAGAGTTCCAAGGGTCATCATATACTCAATAGCGAGAACCAAAACACAATTTCCAATCATAATGCAATCGAAGAACTTAAATTTGAATTTACTTTTCGATTAAGTCCGTTTCAATTTCGTTTTCCATCATTTAGCCAAACCGTTCAAAAACTCAATGAAGCACATGAATGTGTTTTATCCGCACATAATCGCTTAAGACAGTAGCCGGCTTGTGTCTGTACCTGTCCTTCCGATTGACAAATCGCTTTTTCTTACTACAAAGCCGAAGACCAGTGAAGAGCAGAGCTCTCAGCATACGACCCACATTGATCATGGATACTGTTGATTGATGACTAAACATAATTTAGTGACTTTGAAATTGGTTCCACTGTAGTTCAGTCAGTGCCAGTGGTCGGTCACCTGCCGTTGATGATTTGCAATTTCGAGTCAATGGATTTTTAAGAAGAAAAATAAACAAGCCTTTTTTTTTTGATTCTTTGAAGGACCAACAATTGCAAGTCCGATCTTTATTCTTTGAAGAGATGTAAGCGATTTTGATATTAAAAAAAAAAAGAGAAATGGACAAACATGAAACGAGCTGAAGACATTTTCTTAAATGACTTTTCTATACACATCCTAAAAGTCCTTTTATATCTCGCAATCATCTAAACCTACTCACCCATTCCTTAAGCTAGGTATGAATGGCTAATCACGGTTTCCTTGTACAACATGAAAATTCATGGCTACCGTAGATGTGACATGATCGTGTTAGGTTACAAGCTCCAAGAGTACCAACGAACATGTTGCTTTGCGTATCGAATTGGTATTAAATTTCTTCGAAATCATTCGCGATCTGTTTTTGTTTGATCAAACCAAAAAACAAAAACATAAAAGCTAAATAAATACAAATTTCGTTTCTTCGTTTCTTCTTCAATGCACAACATCGTTGGCACGATCTTGGTATGTATTGAGAGTCATGAAAATATAGACTACAAGCAAACTGCAGACTTTCGTTAAAGTTGTTCGCCAAACATGTTGATGTGTTGTGGTGGAAATTTTTTTTGAAATCTGAATGGTTTGCAGGTCTTTCTAAGCGATCACCGACAAATCGCACTTCAATGATCACAGAGACTTTTACCTTGTTAAGAGAATGTGTCTTGCGATTTTCTTCCCTCTCTCTCTCTCTCTCCTCTCCCTCTCTCTCTCTCTCTCTCTCTCTCTCTCTCTCCCTCCTCTCTCTCTCCCTCTCTCTCCTCTCTCTCTCTTCATCTTATGCCAATGAATTCCAAACGAAGCTGCCGATCAATAAAGTTATGAAAGCTCAGATTACAGGCGAACAGCAAAAAGTTCTTAAGAATTCATAGCCACGAAAAGGCAACAATAAATACGGCAAGACGACGACTGGCATATTCATAGATCATCGAACTAACCGATCGCGCGCCACTCATACGTATCCTCAAACACACAATAGGGGTCAGCACAATAGGCGGTAATTTTTCCAAACTGTCAAACTGGCAATGTTGAACATTGAACGAAGACTTGAGCCCCGAAGGAGGAATCCTTTATTGCGACAGCAAGCGCCCACCAACTGCGGTCAGCCGGAGAAGCAATAAAGCAATGAAGCAAATGAAAAATGTCGAAGTGCTTATGGAATAGATAGCTTTTTATTGCGATTTAGCCACTGGTTTTGATTTTCGCAGAATTCGAATGGAAAGAAAATACAAAAAATTGTGAGTAATTTTGGTTTTTTTTTTTTGTTTGTTTTGCTATTGCTGTAGAAATGCAAGGTACCTTTATATAGGGTCGGCATTGCTCACTATACGACAGTCATTTGTAAGGATTGAACTCTCGGTGGCATGATTATTATCGCGAATATTAAATGTATTCAAAAGGGTACTGATTCTATAATTCCAAAAACAAAAAAAAAAAAAGAAGAGAAACTATTATAGTCAGTTTCCATTTTCCAAGAAGACTCCGCGGTAGCTGCTTTTTAGGAAGCTGCGGCTTAAAGCGCTGCGGTTGGTCTCGGCTGCAGGTATTTAAGCTTGTTCAAGTGCGTAAGCCGATAGCCTCGCATGTGCTTTATTTACAAATTATTAGCTGTAATGAGTGAATTATGAGCTGAAAGAAAAAAATTTTTATTTTGCGCTTCAATGTGCCAATATCCTGTGGTGTAGATGAGTTTTAATGCAGCTTAAAGCACGTTTCAATATCGGGAATGTGTGTGGGTGTTTGTGTGTTTTACTTTATTAATCGCCATTTCGCTTCTGCAGGTCGCGTGTGAGCGAGTTGGTGAATTAAAAACTCAATTAATTTGTCATTTAAAACATATCGATCAATAGCTCAAGTAATACCTTCCCTCAGGCACTTTCCCAGCATTTCATTCTTTAACAAATTTTAACTCACAAAACACACCCATACAAAAAACAACCTCTTGCTCTTGTTCAACCCCCTTTAACGTCCCATTATGTCATTGTCATGCCTTGAAAAATTCTAAACAAACGTTCAATCGTCAATTTAAAAACTTTTATTTAACACTAAATCACCCACGCCTCCAGCACAGTGTCAGTGCCTCCATGCAGCCATTTCCCTAATATAAATCCTCCATCCATGAGTTCGCTTTCTATTGAAATTTCAATTTCACTTCCGCTTTTTCACATTTTTCCACTTCCTTTAACCCTTCATGAACTCCTCTTACCCACATGCATAAAACATCTCCCACCCTATGGCTGTTTATGCACCGTGTGACTCAATTCAATAATTGGCGCCGCGTTTTTCAATAACTTTTTCTTGCGACTTCTATTGTGACCTTCTCCGTTCGTTGTGCGCAAAACGAGTTTGAAGTTCCAGCGATTGCGGGTGGCAAGGTGTCACTGAAGTCAACAACAACAACAACAACAACAACACAAAGGAAGATATTTGGGAACTTAAATTATGACCTTTCGCCGATCCCATTCTAACCCGTTCATCACAATCCAACCAATGTCAAGTTGCTGCTTTCCCTAAGGAATTTCGGGGTTTTTTTTTTTTTTTTTTCTCAAAAATAAAAAACCATTTTTTTCACGCTTGACTTCTTGCACGATTTTCCGTTCTTGTTATTTTGTTAACTTGTTTCATGCTTATTAAAATGTGGACGAAAAAAAAAAACTCTTCAGACAGTTTGTTCAAATGGCTTAAAATTCCATTTATTTGATGGGTATGCACAGCCGAAAGGGTTGTCTCCTGCTTCTTCTCCGTCGTTCGCCCGCTCATTTCATAAAAGTTTAAGGTGTTCTGGTGACAATTCTGCATATTTTGACAGTTTGATGACACTTGAATAATATTTCCTTGCCATTCCGACGTGCTCTATGTGACTGGTTTTCATTGACATTGTTATTATAGAATGGACAATGGACGAAACTCCATAATGAAACGCGATGCTGGCAATCGAAATAACGGTGACATTATGGAATACTTCATTTGGTACAAGTACTCCTTTCAATTGGTGTTGTTCGCTTCTATATCGGTCTCCTGGTTTTCGAGGGGCCAATTGAACTGCACTGGCTTAGACACCAGCAGCCTCTTCATTGAAAATTGTACACTTTTCTAACAATATTAGAGCGATTTGTGGTGTAAGATGACTCGTATTGGTCTTAAATGTTAATATAGATGTACATTGTACTCTCTCCTCGTCCTAAACGGACACTTTTTAGGAATGTGCCTGCTTCTCGAATAATTTCCTCTTACGCGGAGACCTCTGTTAAGCTGAAATCTCTGTTAAGCGGACACATTTTTCGGTCCCGTGGGTGCCCGCTTAAGAGAGAGAGAGAGAGTTCACTGTACTTAAAAATATGGCGAGAATCGGGAATCTCGTTAAGATAAGGGAATACCAGTTCGAAAAAGTAATAATTATTGGGAAGTTTCCATCATATTTTTTAAACACGCGGGGCGCGAGGGCACCTTTTTTTGGCTCGCCTTTGAATAAAAAAGAAAATTCAATTTTGAGTAATTTGTATGCACCAGAACGGTGATTATATCCTTCTGCTCTGGATGGCTAAGGATCTTCATATTCAAAAAATTCCGTCTTAAAGAAAAACAAATAGAAGATATTTTTTAGGCTCCTACCGTTCTATAGGTGGCCACGGGCGGACTAGGGGTCAAAGGGCCCACCGGACATTTGAAAATTGGGGCCCCGTTACCTAAGAGAAAAGAAGAAAACCTATAAGCTAAAAAGCACAGCGCACTGGGGGCCCACTGGGTATTTGCCCGGTTGCCCGGTTGCCTAGTCCGCCCCTGTAGGTGGCCCCTAATATTAATATAGTCCCAATTAGGGACTAAAAAAAAAGTCTTTCCGATTCCACTGATGAAGGCGGTGGGCAAAGGTATTTCATAGCCATTTACTTTAAGTTGGGATATTGGATGACATTCTGTTTCTACCATAATAAAGTCGGTTCTTGCCTTAGAAGTAATGGCAAATTTATAAAATTTTCAAGTTCCATTCTTGCCATAATTTTTGCATTGCTTGCATCGTAGATACATTGTATCATTGTTGCAAAAATATTTAGTCATTCGTCATCTCGAATTCATGTTATCCGAAAAATTTGAATCGTATCCTATCGATCCGGAAAATTTGCTATCCGGCACATCCCTAGTCGCAATTTCGTAGCGAAGATAAATTTTTATCCTTTTTGCCCAACTCTTCCTTGTCCATTTTCTTGGGGAATCCATCAGAGTTTCCTAAAAAATTCGTTTTTCAAAAGCCCGAAAAAATTCTCGCGCCAAATACTTTTTCTCTCATCAGGTTTATTGCTATCTCCTTCTTTATCTCTCTCTCTCTTTGAACAATAAGATGCCTGTGCGTTAAGCATATTGACCACAAAGCAGTTTGGTCATCAATCAAAATGGGCGGGGCCTACCGATAGAAGGTTAATAATTGATTTTCATGTTGCCGCCTTTTTTGTAAAGCTTTTTATCTTTTTATTCATTCGTTTTGCTCAATTTGAATTTCCCCTTTTGATTTAATTTCAGGGTCTTTTTAAAAAATTTTTCCGAAATCCACAAAAAATAAATAAATTTAATTTTCAAATCTAAACGATCTAAGAATGTCTCAAACTTTTCTATTAACCATTGACCTTTGATGTTTTTCCATTGCTTTCATTGCATTTCAATATATAACGAGCAACTCAAACGAGTTGCAATTCCACTCAAATCGTTCGAGTCGCTCTCTCATACAAAGTAGTTTCCTTGGGCGAACATTTTCGAAGTTCGATTGGAGCTTTGCACTCGCTTTTTGAGTGAAATTCGTTTGGCTTTTTAGCTGAATTTGTGCTTTCGGAATGTGTTTTCGGAGTAAAAGGAATTATAGGATTTTTTAACGGATTTTCTTCTTTTGAAGCTTGTGAATTTTACTCATTTGTGTGGGATTTCTTTGGTTAGAAAATTGACTAAGACTAAGAAGGTATCTTTCAGGTCCACAAATTTAGCTGGTTTTTTAAATATTTTTTTTTTTTTTCTCGATAAAATGAAATATAACCTTTAAACTCCAGAAGCGGAAATCAACAAAGGCCGTTGCCTTTCGCAATTGAGTTTGCTCAAAATAAAGCTCACTTCTGCTCTCCGAAACAAGTTGAAATGCTGGACTTGCCCTCTCCCAAGCGAATGCCAAGTTTCTCAGCGACTGTAATGTGCCATTTGCACAAAGCTCTGCGTCGACGCTGTCGTATGACGCGTTGATGTCCTTGTATGTGTTGGCTGCGCTGCCGGCAGCGGCCACCTCTGTAGGCTGTGGTGCTTCTTGGCAATCAGACGCTGAGTTCAGTTGGAAATCTCACTCGCAAAAGGCGATAAGTGGCTTTGTCTGATTGTTGGTGCAGTCGCCAGTGCGGAGCATTGCATGATTTTCTTTGCTTTCCTCCACATTTTCCTGGCGTGGTTTTTCTTCTTTGTGCTGCAATGTGTAAGCGAGCTGAGAAAAAATGGAAGAAAAGCTGCGAAAAACGTGAATTAGTTAGCTGCAGCAGTCGCGCTAACACATCTGCGAATGGTCAATACAGACAGTAATGTCAGGAACAAAAAAAAAAAAAAATTCTTTATTGAAAATTGATAGCTCGGAAAATTTTTTGTTGGATTTTCATGCTCTTTAAATCCTTCATTACAAATGTTATTAAACGGAATTCGAGAACTTCACGCACTTCAACTGAAATAATTGCAAAAAAGAAAAATCCGATGTACTTATTTTTTGATTTGGTTTTAATACGAAAATATCCTTTATTCAAGGATTATTTTGTATTTTTGAGTGGATGTCATCCATGGCAATTAGCAGCACTAAAGCTGTTTCTCAAGCTATGCACGACCTTTGTGTGGCGGCCTCTCTGAGGAACTGAGAAGAATGCTCTTATATAAAAGAAATCTTCATTTTTCTTGGCGATTACACTAGCTTACAAAAAAAAGAGCAGAGACAAAATGATGGTTTTTAGACTAAATTAATGTCGCTGATCACGAAAATGGCATCCGTTTATTTTTCCAAAAATTTTTTTTTGAGATATACGCAAAACACGTCTTAGTTTTTAAGCTATAGACATTTGAACTTGCAAAAGTTTGATTTTCTAAGGTTTTTTTTTTTATTTGCAAAAGTTCATTTTAACCTTAAAGTACTAACAAAATTTTTAAAATTTTTGTCGGTAACTAAGGCCCGATTTACAGTGCATACTTAAGGTCTCCTTAGCACTTAAGTAAAGCTTAAGTCTGTAAGGGATTTTAACAGCACAAATTTTAAGTGCTCCTTAAATAAGTTTTCAAATTAATTTAATGAAGGAATTTCACAAATTTTACAAATTTGAAAAAATATAAACAAAAAATATATAGTGGGACTCATGCAGCTTCGCAAATTGGGGAAAATGAGAAATTTGTCACACAACTGTCAAAATTTATATGAAAATTTACGATGGGAAAAGTTGCAAAGGCATTTGCAAAGCTGCCTGAGTACCGCTTATGTTTTTAAAATGTTTCCTACCGAAAACAGTTTTCGTAAGATTTGGATAAAAATTGACAGTTAAAACACTTGACACTTAAGGCTCAGTTACTCTTGATTGAACGTAACTTAACTTAACTTAGTGAAATCTGTTTTCCACAGATTCTTATCTTAAGTCAAATTAAGTTTTCAGTGACTGATCCCATATAAAATGAACTAAACATATCAACTCAGCTGATTAAATAAGTAAAGTTAAGTAACGTTCAATCAAGAGTAACTGAGCCTTTAAGGTGTTCTTAAGTCTTCAAGCTTCCTTAACTTAAGCGAGTCTTAAATATGCACTGTAATATCGGGCCTTATTCAAATAAATGAAAGAAAATTCAAATCAATTGATTTAAAGTTCTTTTGACTGTATAGAAATGGTTTGAATATTCTTTAAAAATTGAGACGGATCCGATCCAAAAATTTCATTTAATAATTATATTTTATAAAAGGTCGTAGTCTTCAACTTGATTTAAGAACTTCGAAAGTTTAAATTTTTGAATATATTCCTTTAGACTTCATGCCAGTTTAACTCGATCAAAAACTCTTGCTTTATATAAATTTTTCAAAAATTTTCATATAAAGTTAATAAACCCGGTTTAAACTCTCCCGAAGACTAACATTTGAAAGTTTAAGTCTTCAAAAATTTTAAATTAGGTTGAAGGCTATGAGCCTTAATATTTATGAAAAGTTTCGCCCGTCTTTGTTCAATGTACTTTTTAAGATTTTTAATTAAAATTAAATTTGTCGAAAACTGTTCTCAATTTAATAAATAAAAAATATTAAAATAAAATAATATTAAAAAAAAAAATTTTCTGAAAAGTGATGTTGTTTTATTGGGGAGTTCCGTTTAGGTCATTGAACTAGAATAATGTATTGAGGGCAATGGTAGACAGAACGTAAAAGTTCCACCTTGAATATTTTTTACGGACGGGTCTACTAGCCGCTCGCTGTTCCTCAAGCTTTGCCGTCCTTCAAATGATAGCCGTTGAGTCTTAAATACCTAATAAGCCTTCTAGACTTTGGTAGAAAATCTAGTCATCTTTCCTGAACATTTTATCTTCAAGAGGCTAAGTAATTTTATTGAAAAGTATGTATGATGAGAAGACATAAGAAATTTTTTCCTTAGGAAAATATGAAATATAAAGGGTATTCACAAGGGAAATTTTGAACGTCGGAAAATCGGAAAATCGCAAAATTGCAACATCGTAAAAAATTTCTTTGTGAGCAACCCAGTGAAGAAAGCGTTTATTTATTTTGAAAATATTTATTTATACAATAGGGGTATTCACAAAGGCGTCGGAAATTAGTAAAGTCGGAATATCGGAAAATTTTAGCTGCTTAAAAAGTTGTGCAAGATACAAAAAAAGTTTAAAAATTGTTTAAGAAGTCGCAATTTTCTGATTTTCCGACTTTCCAACGTTTTTAACACGCCTTTGTGAATACCCCTAATAATAAAAACTTTACTTGACTATTACTTACTTATTCAATATAAACCAATAAAGGGGTAAAAGAGGCTTTTAAGCTCTTAAAAAATGTTGGCAGCACCATTTTATGTTGCAAAATTACAACGCGAAAAGTAACACGCTCGGGAGTGTCGCAAAAAGTCTACACTGTCGGAGATTTTATTTGTAAGCAAAACAAAAACAACAAATTACGACTGCTTGTTAAAATCGGAAATTCATCGGAAATTTTCCGACATCGATTTTTTGCGACGAAATTCCACCTTCCTTGTGAATACCCCTATAGTTTATTTTCTCCTTGCGGACACTTTTTAGAACTGCTCTGATATTCTGCTACTCAAATAATTTCCTCTTAAGGCGGATACCTCTGCTAAGCGCATCTATTTTTCGGTACCATGGTTGTCCGCTTAACAGAGAGTACACTGTATTTGATATAGAACAACTCAATACACCTTGAGAACAACTTAAACTATTTTTTACATTTTTTTTTACGTGTTTTTCGATAAATGTATAAAATTCAAAATAAATAATTAAATAAAAAGAAACTCAGTGAACGACCTCTCTCGACGATTGTCTGTCCATTGTCTTCGCTTTAAAAAAAAGGGGGAATTTGCGAAACAAGTTGCACCACAATTTGACCGCATGAAAATCCTCAACTTTTTTACACTTCTGAAGTTTCGCAGACGTTGCCTTGTAAGCCATGCCGACGATTAAAAATTTCCCCAACTGTTTGCAAATCGTTAAACGAACATTCTCACCGAATTCGGGTGACTTTAAAACATTCACTTTCGCTTTAAGAACGTCTGCCTTGGCTTGTTTGTTGCTGCAGACTTTTGCGGAAATATGTTCACAATTGTTCGTGTGTCGCAATGTTTGCTTTGCCGGCTTTTCACCGCAAAATCGAGTCAGGAGTCACACTTGCCTTCGTACTCATCGGTATGAGCCCTTTGCGAAATCTTTCTACTAGCGTCGGCCTCCCTCCCTCCCTCCCTCTTCACGTTTCAAATAGTCTGCGTTACGTTCTTACATGCGTGATGAAAATGTGGAACAATATTTTCGGCGCTTAGAACTCAAAGAAGGCGAAAGTTTTTGCATTAAATTTAAAGAACAACTATCACTGTCATCGGGGGGAAGGAATGGCTTTATTATGTTTATATTATTTTGCATTGTGTTAAGTTTCGTGAGATGGATTTACTGCTTTTTTGTTTACCTTTTAATATGTATTGCATCCGAAATTTCCTACCATGATGTCAATGACTGGTCGTTGTCCGCAATGAATATTCAGTCCTGTTCTGAATGAATATTCCCAGAGAATTTTTTTTTTTCGGCGAAAAGTATTCTAGGCGTCAACAAAGAAAATTATGTGATGACCTTTGCTTTAATATGTTCGAAATTCTTGCGGAACATATTTACTTTAAGGGCGTTTCTGGGATTTTTATTTTGTTTTCATACCTGACTGAAAACAGTTTTTGTGGGTCCCCGAGCTTACATCAAATCCCAGAAACGCGTCAAGAATGAATATATTCTTACTCCCTCTATATTATCTTTCCAGTGTGCTTAGAAAAGGATCAGTTTTTCAAATCCGCAGGAAAAAAGCCCCCGGGCATATTTAGAATCGAGTTGGATAAAAAAAAAATCTTATAAGTCCATGTTCCAGTACACCAAAAATGCTACTTTATTAAATTTTGAAACAATTACAAATATGAATGTCAGAAAATTTCCTCTAGCTTCGCAAACTCTCGATCTCTTACATTTCCGTATTCGATGACGAGAAATGCGGATCATGTTTTCGTTTATTGAACTTACACTCCTTGAATCGTATGGAATCCTGTACGAAGTCGGACGGCAAGTCAAGATGGAGTACGACCTCATCAAATAGATTATCAAGCTCAATATGAGCTGCCGCATTCATTGGCGCATAAATGTGTCTTCGGCTATAATCGAATTTATAGTGATACGATTGTGAAGACTCATCATCGGGTTCAACGATTGGAGTAATAGGTTCCTCGATTTCAGCGTTTGATTTGACAATGCCACAAAAGCCTCGACGATAGACTGGTCTCGGTCTCGATTTGCATTGAGCGAAACGTGGAGACATGAACGTTGTCATGAAAATCATCTCCTCGACGGCCGAGCGTCTCTCGTCAGGATCCAAGAACTCGTTGGGACCTAAATTCATCAATGCCGATAGCGTGAATTCGATTTTCGCTCTAAGTCGCTCAAGCATGCTCAACATATATTCCAGCTCATGCTCCTGAGAACGCTGATTATCGACAATGGCCTTTTTCTCATTGGCCAACCGCTGTATGTATTTGTTGATTTCCTCGAAGCTTTTTCGCCGCTTCGCCTCGAACAGACCGCGTTTGTGCGCCATTTGATGAAAGCGATAATAACGTCGCGTCTCCAGATACAACAATCGGATGCTATCGATTCGGACGGCCAGATTCTGAATGATATTTCTTTTGTTATCGATGACACGGCAAAGATGTTTTGTTAATTGTTCGAGTGAAACATACGATTCGATAGCCTCGGCACTCAGCATCATTTGCCTATCGTGCATCTGTGTTGTGCGTATCGTTTGATTAATCAATTTCTCCATATGATCGCGAAGCGATACGTTTTCTTGGATCAGACTCCGGATGTAGCCGGCCTTGCGGATTTCATTCGAATGTACGAAATCTTCGACCAAACTCTTCATACGCACATTTATCTCCTCCTTCAGAAGATTCTTGTGAACGACGGCCTTTCGTTCCATTTCGAAAAGCTCATTCGCAATTTGATCTTGAAGGTGATCGATATCCGCGTGCTTTGCATTGATCTTCGCCAGTGTTTCGCCTCTTGCCGTAAGATCTCGATCCAATGCGTCCAAAGTCTTTTGCTGCAATTCGATTTCTTTCTCCAATGTCGATCGATCAACATCATAGCGTTTCTTCATATCCATAATGGTTTTCTCCGTCGTCGCTTTATACTCCTCGAATTCTTTTTGTATCCTTACAAGCTTCTCTTGTACGATAATTATTGTATTATTCCGTTTGGTCACTTGCCGATTCAAATGCTCACACACATCGGTGCGATCGTCTTCGATGGTAACAAGCTCGGTTGCCAACTCCAGATTCCTCTTTTCTCTTGATTTCAATTCTTGAAGCAAACCTGCCAAGCGACAGTTGACTTTCGCTAATTTCTCTTCATAAAATTCTTTCTTCTGAAGCGGAGGCTTCTTCGGTTTTTTCTCCTTAGACTTCTTCTTTTTCTTCTTTGGCTCATCGTCGAGAAAATCCATTCCTGAATCAAGCAAAAGTGCTGGTCGAAGGCTTTTGAGGATTTCCTTTTTTCTTTCTTTCTTCAAAAATTCAAAAAATTCAAATACAAAAATAAAAAAATATTTAAAAAAAAATAAAAAACAAAATGTTTGAATCAATAAAGAAAATTGAAAAATAATTGAAAATCTTTGGAAATATTTGAAGAATATTGCGTCGAGCAATCGTTCGCTTTGATGGAAAAAAGAATTTTATGCCAACAAAATGAAAGACCAAACATACATGGAAGCATCTCCATGCGGAGACGCTTACTTCGCTTTCATTATCTTTTGGCCTTCAGAGGGCTAACAAGCTTTCCCTTTTCCTTTTTTCATTTTCTTTAATCAATTCATGAGGAACGAGAGCAGAAGCATTGGCAATCAAGTGTGTTTCACATTAGCAGGTAATAAGCTCTCAATAGCATCAGAGGGAAGGTTCAGGTACGCTCTTGTTTACCGACAAGTTAAATTGCTTTGCGTGCTTTTAGGCGTTTACAGACAATGGCCACTCAAAATCGTTACACATTACACATGTAACTTAATTTGGTAGGTCGTTCGTTCGGTCGAACGGCCGGGGGGACTTATCGAGACTTTGGGTTTTGTTTCCTTGTGGTTTATTATTCACGCCTGAATTGAGAATGAATTTAAGGCTTCCACTTTGTGCACACGGTCGGTTCTTCTTCTCACACATGCTAAATCTCCCTTCTTATTTTGGTTGATTCAAGTGTTTGACCTTTTGTCTTGAGCAACAAAGTTTGTAGTACATAAAGTTTTCGGTCCAGTTTCGGTACAAAGGTCAATCAAAACAGGCAAATTTTCCGAATCGTTTTTGTTGTTATTGCGCTTGAGAGCTGAAAATTCGGGAGGAAAATTTTGGTTGCTGTTTGTACGTAAGTATGTTCGTATATAAATGTCTTGAGTGAATTTCATAGAAGCGAAGCTTTCTTCTGATTATAACTGTTGTTTGTGTAGTACTTGTAATTGGTATTAGAAGCCAAGAGGCATTCGAGCGTACATAAGACGATTACACATCATTTAACCGTCGCCAATGGACGGACAAAGCAATAAATGTATATGTATACATATGTACGAGAATTTCTTTAATAACTATGTCGAGAACAATTGTCCTTTCATCAGTTGAATGCCAAACTGCACATTGAAATAGAATTGAGAACCTTTGGGAGTTCATTTTATGGTTAATCGCTTGCAGTCCTCTGAAGAAGGGATACATTTTTTGGGGGCTAGAAATCATTTGGGTGTGTTATTGAGCTTGTGCCTTTTTGATTTAATATTCATCGATGGACGAAATTGCTTCAAAGAACCATCGCATTAGTCCACAACGATTTGAGTTGATACAATGGACAAGGTATTTTCGATCCTTTTTATACGTAAGCCGAAGACTCTTTACAGCATCTTCCTTATGACGACAATAATTTTCATTTTTCTTTTTGAATTTTTTATGCTCCTTTATTCCTGCCATAATGTGGAGAGATTAAATCGAGTTTCCTCTATTAAAATCTTTTGTTATTGTGCACTTCATTTTCACGGTAAATGTTTGAAAAACTTTCAAGAACTCCAGTATCGTTAATTCAGCAAGAAGCTGCAATAAGTTGCACTTATGAACGACATTGAAAGATTAAAGAAAGTGAAGCAAAAACAGGGATCAAGTCCTGGGGTTCGTTAGTTTTATGTTGCTGTTGATTTGTTTTTAAAATTTGCCCGTCCAGACAGGTTAAAAGCTACTCATACTTGGAATGTCCTCCTTCAGCAGTGATATTTCGACCTTGAAATAAAAAAAAAAAAAATAATAAAGAGCGGGTGTCGCGGCACTGAAATGTGTCTAAGCAAATTATGCCTCGCATACGAGTATGCTTGGTCCTCACACGCAATCGAGTCCTGTTGACTGCATGCAATTGACACCAATTCGTAGTCCAAACGACTTCCTCCTCCAAATTACTCACATGGGCATGGGTATACGGGAGTGAAATTGTGGCCCGAAACTGTATCAATGACCGCGAAAATTGACCAACGTGGATACAGTAGCTCATGTTGCCCGGTGCACAAGCTATCTGGCTGGCTCACTGGCTGCCTGTCATCAATTTCACAACTCGACCATCGTCCATATGCATTTTGTCGGTGTCTGACGTAAAACGCAGCCACAGACGATGGCAACAAAGCCGCCGCTAATAATTGATGTGTCTGTCCAGCGTTATGTCTCGATGTGTGCTTAGGGGCTGCAAGCGTGCAAGAGACATGGACACATGGAGACAGGGTTAAGAACGCTCTCTTCAAAACAGACAGCATTCGCGGGATGTTTGGAATAATGGTGGCCGCGAAATATTTTTTAAAATAAATATTACACATCGAAGGTCAAGTTGGGGGATGCGTTCTTGCATTGCAACTGATGAGAGTCCTTGAGTTCGAAATGGATTTTATTATACCCAGCTTCTGAAGGGTGTATTAGCGAACAATGGATCGTGTAACTTTTCAAATGTTATATACATAGTTCATCAGGGTCTAAAACTGACCTGTGATCGAATATTTTCCTCAAGCATTGAACCAACAATGATGAAAATTTTATATATTAGGTATGATGTTTTGGCCTAGGCATAAATGGGTGTGGTCGACCCAAATCAATGCAAATAACTCAAATAATTCATATGAAGATAAATGTTCAAAGCTAAAAAATTTAATGACCATATTTCGCACATTTGTGCTGGTTTTAAGTGCTGAGCTCATCTACGTCATTCATATTTTTTTATATTCCTTAATTATTATCTATCAGTCGGCATTGGTTTCATCTTTCTATCTTGATTAGGTTTAGAGATATAAAATTTTGAAAAAGAGCTTCCTGATATAGACTTTTCATGGACTAGGTATAAAGGTGAGAAGAGAATTTTCTTCTCTCATCTCGTTTCCATCTCATTGTTGTGTGTTGTTATAGTTTCTTTCATTCCATATACGCTTATTTATTCGAAAATAAATAATTGCTCCGGTCCATTATGGCTGCTTTTGTGCTACAGTATCTCCAGCTAGGACATTAGAACATTAATCGAATGAAACCCTTCGCAATAAAAATAAAATGGAAATTCGAAAAATTCGTAATTAAAGCGAACTACTAACATTTTTCCGAATATCGCTTTAAATGGAAATTGAAAAATTTCCGAACAATAAAATTCATTTCGTCGGTCGTATAAGGAGTTTCTCCATTGGCTGGCTGTGTACTCTACTGTGCGAGCAGATTTACTTGCGACGGGCGTGAATGTGCCTGCGAACGTTCGCAACGAAAACGTTCGCTGAAGAAAGAAGAAAGTCCCGATATTTGAAAGCCTGTATTGAAATGTTGAAATGTGGTCGCAATAGCTACATACGAGAAAATGCAATTAAAATATTTGGCAAGCTGCGTGTGTGCGAAAGCAGCAGCGGTTAAGAAGCAAAGAATAGGTCCGTCGGAATGGGAGCGAGAACGCGAAAGCGAACGGGGTCGAATGCTAAGTTGAAGATGATGATGATGATGATGTGATCATGATGCCATGTGAAAAGGAGGAAGCTGACAGTGAATATTATGTGAAAATTACAAAATAATTTCGGAAAAGCGGAAACTGCAAGACTCTACAAATGCTTCAAAGCTTCAAATGAAAGTATTGTAGCAAAACGAAAAGAGAGAAAAAAAAAACATTCAAAAAATGGAAAAACGAAAAAAGGCCAATGCAAATTACATTTGCCACGGAAACGTTTTAAAAATTATTTTGATTGTGTGGCTCTTCTCATTGGTGTTGTGTATGGTTGGGGGTATACGCACGTATTCTTCAATGTAATTTGTTTATTTGGAAATGAATGCCGGGGTTTTGTGAAGAATGCACTGCGCTGATAATGAAATGAAAACAAAATTTATTTTTCACTCCAAAAAAAAAAAAAAAATAAATAAATAAAAAATGAAAGACAAGAAGTGAAATGTTGCTCTAAGGCTCACAAACAAGTGGGAGGAGGAGGAGGAGAAGAAATTGAAAATTCATTTTCTTCATATAAAGGACAGAATACTACTTCCTTCCTTCCTTTCAAGAGGAATACAATGATGATAGCCTTTTAAATTCGCTCTTTTGTAGAAGAGAATTATCTTTTCTGTCATCGCCATTTGATGGCTTCAAATTTTTCTAATTAAAGCGAGCATCTTGGAATGTGGAGATGCTTGAAAAATTGAAGACGTCCAAAAGATATTCTAGCATCGCCACTGCATGCTCTGAAATTTTCCTTCCCACGAGACTTCTTTTTCACTTGCATTTCGCAGCGCACTGATGATCCCAAAAAATGCCTCTTAGATGCCATCTATGGATCCAAGTCGC
The DNA here is from genome assembly GCA_020466095.1 of Chlorops oryzae. Taxonomy (NCBI): domain Eukaryota; kingdom Metazoa; phylum Arthropoda; class Insecta; order Diptera; family Chloropidae; genus Chlorops; species Chlorops oryzae. The sequence continues at coordinate 16,897,519 of CM035808.1, forward strand.
TTGTAGCCCATCAATTCGACGCAAAATAATCATTTATCACACTAAAGCAAGCACACTCGAAGGCGTGAAGCCATTGGGCCACAAGAGCTCAGACAAACTGCAGACAAATAAGTTTCGATGTTCGATTTGTTTGCGATAAATGCCCATTTGTTGTATGGTGGAAATGCGTGGGTCAGCAAGGTGTCGTTCAAGTCGTCAGCAGCAGATCGCATGAAAAGATTGCAACATGCAACTAACAAAACATAGACTTCAATTGCATTCTCGTAATAGAATTTAGAAAGAACTAAATTTTGATAGTTTTTTTTTTTTGTTCGATCGATTTTTATTGAAACAAAATTGTTTGTTTCATTAGAAAAAAAAAAAAACATAAAAGCCAAACCGCTCCGTGATTGTTTGTTAAACTTATTAAAGTGCTTGGCTACTGTAATGCAAAAACCACAATCGACTTAAAGGAATCAATTACACGAACAGGGTATGATCAGAAGCAAGAGAATGCAGGCAGTTCAACCTCTTTTCCTTTGTCCGAAGGAATCTCTTAAACTGCGATAATATTCTTCAAAGCAAACATTTACAGAAAATTTTGCGGTCGTAAAATTGTTCGAACGTGCTCAATTATAATGATTATTGCATTTACCAAATGGAAATATCAGTTTATTAGTTTTTATTATTTCGAAAGAAGCAGCAGCTTCCACCATCGGGATCGGTAGTGGGGAATTGAATTTGTAACCGAGCATAGCCAAGTCTCGATTCTTCATCGAAAGACAATTTTCATGCAAATCAAAATGTACAATTTTTCTGCAATTTGTAATCGTAATTTTCGAAATTAACTGCTTCATTTCTGCAGATCGGCTGCACAGAGCAGACCAAGAGGAGAATATAACAAAAATTGATTATTTGTTTTGATTATTCGATAAATGGGTGGTCGAAATACCGATCGCAGTTGCCATTCTGGGTGGCCTTTGAGTGCTGAGAACATGGAATCTGGAAATATGTAAAAGTAGATCATTTGAGTGTTTTTTTGTTTTGTGAAGAAAAGAACAAAAGACTTTAGAACAAAATAAATTATGAAAGTCTTATTTGTAATCCAAAAAAAAAAAAAAAAATGTTTTGCTTCTAAAACAGCGATTCTTTTACTATCAATTGAAAGAAAAATGGAATTTTTTTTATATATTTCGATAGCTAAACCCATTGGGTGCTTTCAGCAGACTCAACTGTTGAACAACCGTTGAGTGGGGGAATATTCCCAACTTTTCAACAACGCTATGCTGACTTTACTGAAAAGTATTTCGTATTTATACAGATGTTAGTAGTGATTATGGTGGGAACATGAAGTATATCACTCGCAACATAAATTGGTGAAGCATTTCTCGTTTTCGATTCACTTTACTTTTTGAATCAGCTGTCTTTCGACATGTTGAGCAAAAGCAGCTAAATAAATTTCGCTACCAAAATATGAGTCTACTCAACATGTTACGAATGCTCAGTAGTATCGCATCATTCAGCCGAAGTTTACTCAACAGTTGCCCGAACAATTGAGTCTGCTGAATTCACCCATTGAGAATACTTATGCCGAGATTCCCCGTATTAAAAAACTTGTAGCTCATAATCGTCGTCGCGCCCTAAGGGTGGTGGTCTCCAGCCCGGTTTAACCCTCTACACAGAGCCAAAACTGCCTAATAGATTCAAGAAGATTTTCTCTATGAAACGTTTTTAGGCTAAGGGGTACCCCAGCAGAATATTTTAATGTGGTATTTCTTTTTAATGTTATCAAGAAGGGAAACACATGAAATCCAGAAGAAAACTAGTTATTCACAATTTTTTGCACTCAATTTCCGTTATTTTTGGCACGAAAAACAATCCATAGAGAAACACTTCTTGATTCCATTAGGTTTTATACTGAATTGTATTAAAAATGGATTTCTTATTGATTTCATTGGGCTATCTTCTTGATTTTTTCAAAAAGGTATTCTTATTGATTTCATTAGGCTCCTGTAAGATTATTTTTTTAATTTATTTAATAAGGAAAACCTTTTTGAAAAAAATCAATAAGAATTCATAATAAAAGCAACAAGCTTTCTTCTTGACTTATTCAAAAAGGTTTTCCTTATTACAATAATGAGACTTTCTTCTTGAAAAAAAAAAACCATAGAGATATCTTATTAATTTTGTTCTATTTTATTAGGTATTTCTTATGTACTGTTTTCTCTGTGTAGTATCCAAAATAGCCTTTATTCTCTTCACATTTGCTCACATACTCAAAAACTGTTTAAATTTATTTGTTTTTTTGTTTTTTTTTTTTTTTGTTTAAATGTAATTGTAAATTGTAAATTTATCTTTTTTTTTTCGTTGAAAACGACAAGTTTTTGCGGTTCCAAGAATTAAACGAAGTAAAAAACAATGTTAATATGTTTTTTAGGATGTGAACAATTGTGAAGAGAAGTTAGGCTGTCTATAGGCGGTCTAGGGGCCTAACTTCTCTTCACAATTGTTCACATCCTAAAAAACATATTAACTTTTTTTGTTACTTCATTTAATTCTTGGAAACCCAAAAATTTCTCGTATGCAACGAAAAAAAAAATAAATTTAAACAGTTTTTGAGTATGTGAGCAAATATGAAGAGAATTTTATGCCGTCTGTAGGCGGTCTTGGATTTCGCTTAAATTTTCGTAGTTACCAAATCAATTAAACCTGGTTCGAAATGATCGAAAATTCGAAGAAAGCAAAGAAAACTAAACAAAAAACTTATGAATAAAAAACTTCAAAAGAAAAAAATATTTTTGGTAAAATTTTACCCTTTTTCCATCGGCCTGCTGGTTTGAAAGAGTATTCGAAAATAGCAAAAATATGTTTTCGCACTTAAATTTAAAAATGTGGCAACACCTTTTCGAATATCGAATTCTCTAAGACCGATTTAATTTGACTTGGTAACTACCACTTTTACTACGAAAGATTAAGATTTAGGCTTAGCTTAAACTTTTTGGTAGCTACCACCCTAAGCATTTCTAAAAAATCCGACCAGAAACTAAATTTCTTCTTCATCTTAATCTTCATTTCCACTTCAAATTAAAAATCAATTCACTGGCAAACAATTTTAAGAAGCAACAAAAATTGTAAAAAAAAAAGGTCATATTGATTTCCGATACAGGTAAAGGATCATGTTATCACCAACTGTGATGCAACATGCTGCACTGTCAAACAAAAAATTTGTTGTCAACACGAAACAATTGAAAAAGACCAAAGCTGCAGCATCCCCATGCAGCCTCAGCAAATTTGCATTTTGAAGTGGCAAAGCGTAGGCTCAGCATCCGATTCCAAGGCCTTATCAACATCCACCAATCGCTTCGACAGTGGATACATCAATATTTATGGTCAATAAAGTCAAACGCCACATGAGCAACATGTTCCCAAGTCATGTTGCTGGAATGTTATCCTCGTTGTCGACTGCTTGAACCCGGCTTACGTAGCAGTTTAATTCCTCTTTTTATCGCGAATTTATTTGGTGTTATATGGACTGTTGTCGTGCGTTGTTTCCGTTGTTACCTCACCGCATGTTTTGTATTTGGTTTGTTGCCTTTTGGTGTTGCATTTCCCTTTTGTTTTAAGTTTTTTCATTGCTTTAATTTTTTATTATAATTTTTTTTTTTTTTTTTTTTGCCAAACCTGCTGACTGTGTGCAGCTTACGCGAGGAACACCATTCAAGTCTTATCGCATGAGCCTTTCGTATGGCATTGCACTTGATCGCAACTCTTCCCGGTGAACATTTGAGCAAGGAGCCCCAAGTACGATCGGCTATGTTCATTGTTCGGTGTTTGGTGTTTGGTGTACTCAAGTCGAATTTATACAAATTGCTGATCACGATTTTCGTGTCCAACATAGACACTCATGGCTACTGTAAATTTGTCATTTGTGTTTGGGTGTTTTGGTTCACTTGAGCTGGTTATAGAAAAATTTTAATAGATTTTTTTTTTTTTTAAGATAGCTCGATGCTTCTATTAACAGATGAGAGAATTAATTGCTTCCTTCTTAAGGATAACTGATGTTATTTGTTTTTTTTTTTTTTTAATTTCCATTGAGATTACAGGATATAAAAGCCCTGATTGATCATTCACGTTTTTCTTTCCACATCTACTTATCTACTACTAATCGGATAAAATTTTTTTTTTTAGGTTATCTTAATACTCAAGTGCTGACAGATAACTAATTAAATGGCCCTCGCATTATGATTAATACTTTCATGTGAAAATATGAAGACAAGTTGACTGCTGTGACTTGTTTATTCGATTTCATGACCGAGATGCTGAATCGATAACGAGAAGAATACGAAGCGGATTCAATAACTAACACGCGACGAGTAGCTGCTTGTCCTCTCGCTAATGTGGAAAAAATATGAATATGCATAAAGAGAAGAAAAAAATGACGGTCAACATTGTCGATGACGGCAGAAAAGAAAAGAGTCTTGAGAAAAAAAAAAAAGTGTGTGTGACAACATATGGACACTGAGATTGTTCGAGAATCAACTTGAATGCATTCGAAAACTTCTGAGGAAGAGTGTTGCTTGATGTTTGAATTTCGATTTTCGAAAAATCATTGGGAAATTCTTTTCTAACGAAAAAAGATGGCAAATTATGAATTTCGACGATGCTTCGAATGGATTCTTCAAAATTACTCGGTAAGTGAATACAAGAACGATATATCCTATTCCCCAGTAATTCCATTTATATTTCCAAATCATTAAGTCTAACCCAAAGCCCCATCCACCAATGACTTAACCTTTATGTACAATAAAAGGGTTAACATTGAGAATCGTATACAAAAACAATTGCCATCAATTGATTCTTGATACCAAAATGCCACTCACATGCAATGAAATTTAAACCTCTGCTGGAGACGAAAGTGGCATGAGTCAACCCTTCGGTGACATTTGTTCGAAGAACTTTGTTGGCACCAAATAATTTCGACAATAATTTAAACTGGAAAATACTTGAAATAATGTGTTACATGCCAAAGAGTAGAATTCACATACATATGTACATTCGAACGTGCCAAAGGATATGAATTTCGGGGTTATGAGCTTTTAACGAATTCCACAGTTTCAAATTATGCGCTTACATTGGTAAATTTTGGTGGCCATTATTTCTGTTTAATTGCTTTACGGTGCATTAATATTGTTGCCAAGTATTTCGAGTTAGATCATTTCGAAAAGTGAAGGAAGAAATATGCGATTTTTGTCACAAAGGAATCGATATTATTGCAAGAACTTTCGCTTTTCGACGTTCAGTCGCACTCAGCCATTTGAAGCTAACGACAAACCAGGATTTTTAATTTCTCTTATTAAAAGTTTTCGTTTCGATCGAGTTAAAGTCGGTTTTTATATAGAAGATGGATGAGAATAATAAGAAAGGGAGTTTTTCTGGGGGAAAAAATATTACAATTTGTTGGTACTCTTTCAGGCGAAACAGGAAAAACTGACAGGATGCAACATAAGCGTTACTACTAGGGAATTCAATCCCGTAATCACGCGGGATAGATCATCTAAATTCCGCGTCTTACTTTTTCATGTGTTTCAGAAAACAGCAGAGAAAAATATTGAATCCGTTTAATGCCACTTGTATGAGGCATTTTTCAATTTCAAGGGACTTTTTGAATTTTATTGAGAAACTGAATAATTTGGCGGAAAAATTTCTTTGTTTTGAAGAAAAATCTTCACTTCTGGCTATAGTGCGGTGTTTCTTCAATCCTGCAAATCCCGCGTAAATAATCCCACATGAATTATATCGTAAAAATAGTGCGGGATCCCGCGATATTAGGTTGCAATAAAATGATTTTTTGAGATCTAATATTAAATTGGATGTTCCTTTTTAAAAAAAAAATTCATATTTGTACTGAACACATTTAAAAACGTGAGAATTATGAGCGTATCAATGTCATATTTGAGGGGGAATTTCTATCAATGAGCAATGTAGTAACCGGAGATGAGATCTCTTGAGCCTTCAAGTTAAGGATAATAATTCTCCTTGATTTTCTAACATGTTCGAATGAAAATTCTCTACGGTCCTTGTGAGAATTAAAATTTTTCGATTTTCACTTAAGCTTTTCTCTGAACTTTCAATCTGAATCCTTCAACTTCCTCCGCAGACTGATGCTTCCGGTTATTGATATTTCGGCTTACACTTACTTAACACAGTTATTTAAAGGATAAGAGATAACTTTTTGCTGCCGAAAGCAAATGCTGACCTAAACCCACTCCAATCGACAAAAACAAAAAAGAAAAAGAAAAAACAAATGTAAACATACCAAAAGTGTTTATGGCTTATGAGTAAAGAAAAACTTTTTCTTCTTGCTGTATATCAAGGGGACGAGAATTGTCAGTTTGACAGTCAAACTCTTAGTCTTTTGGGGAAAGTGCGACTCTCGATGACTGACCCTTTTCTTGACCCAACTCGATTCGAACACGTACGAACACACAGCCGGCTTGAATTGATTCCTGAAGCTTATTTTCTTGGTCGGCATCTTCGAATCGAGTCCACTCGAAAGCACGTCAGATTGAGGGTCAAATTGGTATTTAAGTGGAATGTATATTTTGTCTATTTGCTGAAAACGGCCAAATGATTTAGTTCGAGGCTTGTACAATGTTTGGCTTGGGTCAATATTCCTACAAGGAGAATGGGTAGAAACCTATAATGTTGACAAGGATTTTCTATTTATTGAATTTAGATTAATGTTGATGCGAGTTGATGCTCTTTTGCCATTGCGACTCCATCGTTTTAAGAATTTCCAATTGATTTGAAACGAGTTTGTTTTTGTTTTTTTTTTTAAATTGAAAACTGTAGTATCCAAATAGCTTTTTCCAGCTATGTACTTCCATCAGCAAGGCAGTGAGCTCTTTTCTCAAGAAGGAATTCATATTAATGCATGATCAGCTCGTTTCGTTGCTATCGAATTTCTATCTTGAATACTGAATCGTTTTCTGGCCTTATTGGTCTTTTTGGCCTGACAAATTACAAGCATTTTACTGTTTTCGCAGGCCAAGCCCATTTTGTTGTATGACGCTATCGAAGATCAATGCGTAAACGGTAGTTTTTGTTTTTGCATGTACCTGCCATAATGCGGATGCTGCAACTACAGAACTTGATCAATTTGCATATAATGGGCTTTCGGGAAATTATTATTTTTATTTCTTTGAATGTTGCTACGAAACCTTTTCTACGGAAGTGGGTATGTAAGATCAGCTTGTCTTCAATGAGTTGAATTGGTTAAAAGTTCATAACATGCTATGGTAGTGTTTATGTCAATTGTTGGTGAGGTTGTGTGTAACATCCCGAACCACTTGATATTGACCATACAAAATGTTTATAGAAATGATTAACCTCACTTGGAGTTTCGATTAAGCCGCGTTCGTCAGTCTGTCTATCTCTCTGTTTGTATGTAAACAGTTTTCTTATCAAAGGACTAGAGCTATCTTGAAGAAATTTTTTTATGCATGTTGGCGAAGGCGAGTGAAATCAAATTCGAGAATGGACCAGACAAAAGCAGTTCTGGGGTCTGTCTCAAAAATAGCGACAACTGTCCGAAAATCAGAGTTCTTCGAGATAGGTGGGCTTTGCAAAATGGCTGTTTTCATAAAGTACAAAACACGGTGCAACACGTAAATTGTGCACAAAAATGTCACACCATTTTCTGAAAGTACTCGGTGAATTTAGCAACTCCTCATACTTGGTTTAGTCTAAATTTCTTATCTAATTTAATCTAATCTAAATTTCTTTTTTAAATCGATCTCAAAGAGTGGGCCGAGAATTAAGCTGCGCACTTATTTGGGGCTATATCTCGTAACGAGTTCAATATTCCTCTTTTCTATCCATGACAAAGTTCTAGCCCTGGACTCGAAAAAAATAAATGTAGTACATATCGATCCGAAAAAACTCGATCTAATTGGTATAAATTGCAAAAATCTGGAAAATTTTACGACTTTTTCACCTCTTCTTATAGGGACCTTCTGGTCTATAGCACGAAAATTAAGGGTATTTTCATGATTTTTTATTGGTATTAAGCCAAATAAAAAGCGGGTTTCTAAGTTTGCAGGATTATTGTTTCTTTTATTGCCAATCCGAAAAAAATGTTTGTTGTATTTTTTTTGTTTTTATTTCTATTTTAAAAATGGCGGCGAAATAGACGCTTTTTTAAAAAGTACCTCCGTGACGCACACGATTTCGTAAGTTCGGGTTATCCGAAAAAAAAAATTTTTATTTTTTATCAGAATAAATGCGGCTATCGGGTGAGCTACAACAATAAATTCAATTTTTTCTTTACTAAGCCAAATAAAAAATTGATCTAAAAGTTTCGCAGGATTATTGTTTTAATTTAACAATCAAAAAACTGTGCTTTTTTTGCTTTTTTTAATTAAAAATAGTGAAGTTCTTGAAATAAACGCATTTCTGGTTAGTAGCTCACCGCGATAGCCATTAAGTGTTGTCGAATATTATTTAAAATATTTCAGACGAATGCGGCTATCGATGGTTTTTGATGTTTTCAATGTAAAAACGCCATTTCAAAAAAAATTGAAATTGTTTTAATAAAAACGCGTTCAAAGTTCTTTTTCAGTGCAGAACCAATGACTGCTAGTTCTGCCACCATACTAAAACTTTGGCTCACGATAGCAAAGAAATTATTGTCAATATTTTCACGAAACTTTGCCAGCATATTCTTAGAAGTCTATTCTTCCGAAATATATATATATAAAAAAATCGATTTTCTAGAAAATTCTAGACCAGAAGGTCCCCTTATCTTTTGTGGCCCATAGTTCCCATACCAACTAGAATATTTTGGAAAATTTTTTTTTTTTATTATAGAAAAATTATAATTTAACAACTATCTCAAGCACACAAACTTTATCTGAGCGCTCCTTAATACCATTTTTCCGCTTCAAAGCTGAACAATTTTTACCAAAAAATCCGACAAAAAACTCAAAATTATCTTTAAATATGCACGAAATTTTTCAATCCAACGCAAATGGTTCCGAATATGAAAATAATTTCTAATCAGTGTTGCACTATTTTTTTTTTTTCTGGATAATCCACCAAAGAAAGAAACTCCCTAAATTCCATTTTGCCTTGGCAGATTAGGAAAGTAGCGATGCTACGAAAGTAAGTCTTTATTATGTTAGAGATATTTTTGTTATTATTAAGATATTTTTCAAATATCAATATTCGAGCACTTTTGTCCATAATTCTCCATATTAATTTTATCATTACAATTAATAATTCTTAGGGCGTTTTTCATCTACTTTTAGCTATTATTAAAATTCAATTTCATTGATAATTAATCAATTGTATAAATTATCATGGAAATTTAACTTCAGATAAAAAAAAGATGTGGAAAAGCCTAGCAATCAGAAAAAAACATTTTCTGATTGTCGATGGAAACCGATCATGTTTCGAAGCTCAGCTTAGTCCTGTCAGGCATCTTAACCATATTTTCGTTAAGCTGCGAGATAAATTCTGAGGAATAACTTGTCGTTTAGTGGTCTCAAATACTGCTTTTCTGGTTGATAAGGTTGTTGATTTATTCAGAGAGCTAATTTCCAAATTCTAACCAACAAACTGATGGTGCATAGTTCCTCACTTATTAAACTTTATCGAATGAAATAATTTTACATGAAGCGATTAACGTTATAAATTTCAGCAATGTTTATTTCGAGTATCAACCCTTTTCTAACGTCCTTTCTTTCCCTTTAATTTTTTTTTTTATTAAGTACTTCAAAATTTAATTTAAAAAAAAAAGTAAATCCTCCTTTTCCCCGAAAACCCTACTGAGCCTCGTTGAAAAAGTCGAAGTAAAAATTCTCAATTGCTCAAAATATCCTTGGCAGAAATCTGAGAAGCTGAGATTTACCATCATTATGGACAGTCCATCCATCCCGCCATAACATTAAGCGTTATCGCTTTAAATTCAATTAACCGTAAAATCACTTCCAATTTGTACAGCTCCGTAATGACGCAGAGAGTAGCCACTGCACGTACGTTACACGGACACACAGCATGACACATGAGTGCAGTATGATTGTTGCCCTCGTACGCTTTCAAAGGGTAACGAAGCAATTGACATTGATCCCATGTGGCTGTTCAGGTTCGAATGTGCTCCCTTTACGTGCATAGATAAGCCGTTACAAAGCACTGTGAAGAGCACTGAATCCTTTTGCATAAAATCAAAATCTCCATTCCATCAGTGAGGCACATTCAAGACCCAGCGTTCCCGCTGCATGCGGCATTTTCACACGCGAACCCATAGAACCCAACCACAATTTTGATTCTGCTATTTTGGGGAATCTCACCGCTCATCGCACCCACTGACCAGGCGTTCGTTTTTTTCCTTTTATTTGTTTTTTTTTTTTGTTTTTTTTGTTTTACTACATGCAGTCATCAAACCAAATAAAAAAAAGGATCCGCCTCCACCTGCATTTTTCTATCACAAAACCGAAGAGATTCGCTTCCCTATTCGAACGCTTATCGTACCATCATTAGCACCACAATAGCCGTCGATTCTAAATGGTCCATTGTTTGCCGGTCTAACCCGCTTCGACCTGTAAAAAAAAAAACGATTTTCGCATACCCATGACTTTTATTGCATGCAATAAAAAAAGGCTTTTCTGCATGGAGTTTTGTTTTTATGTTAACAGCTTCGGCTGACCCCTTTCGATGATGTGTGCCGAAAAAATGCAGGCAAATGAATGTGTATGAAATTCACAGAAGGTGTGGGCGCTGCCCCCTTTTTTTTTGTGTGTGTAAAAAACCAACATTTTTATAGCTCTTCAAAAGAGCACAAAGGACACGTGAACATTTAGCTCATGCGACATTGGAGTCATGTAAAACAATTTGTAAAGCGCTAATCCGATATAAGAAGTTATACATTAAAGTGTATATTTTAATTAGTCCTTCAAATCGATACGATTTACCTAGCTACGATATTTTCTTACAAAATTCCAAACTGCCTAAAGGTTCGGAAAATCATTGAAAAAAAAAAATCAAAAATTCAGTTTTCTTAGAGGAATTTCTTAAAGGACAAAAGCACAGCATTCCTTATGTGCGCTAAGACAGGAAAAAACAACAAATCAGGACACGTGAAAACAATAATACCGAATACCTTCATCAGTCCAAAATAACCTCCATAGGGCGAGAAAGAAACGGGCAAGGCAAAGCGTTGTGGAAAGCAGCTTCGCCGTCGGTCTATCACAATAAGAAAAGGTACGAAATTCCAAGGAGCAGGATTGAAAAGATTGAAAACTTCGAATGCATACGCAAAGAACGCAAAGAATTTTCACGAATTGCATTCATTATGCCGAAGTATTCTTGAAGGGAAAGCGCTCTCAATGACACAAAACAGACAGCGCAGACTTTCTTAAAGCCATCTAAAGTATGTGGCCAAGCATGGGTGCGTGTGAGTGTTTCTGTGTGGTTTCAATGTGTGTGTGTATTAGGCAGCAGTCGAATATTGGATGATGTTGCTTCCGGGCAATATTCGATGACACGAGAGGAGGGTTGACTCATTGTCGGTTGGAAATCCTTATTAATGATGGCAACCATGTGGGTGAGAGTTTATTCAACGATATATGAAATGTTCTTTTAGCTCGCACACATTCGCATATATGCACAGGAGCTGATGTGTTGCTGTGCTGCTGCGGTGTCCTTTTCGAATAAATGTTAGTTCAGTGAAATTGTGCTGCTCGTATGATATTTTTGCTTTGAAAAATTACTTTCTCAGAGTGCTTAATACTGGAGTGAGTGAGTATCGTCCCGTTCGAAGATAGTGTCTTTGATGTTTGTCTATCGAGCAGCGACCGAAATGTGAGTAATGACAGCCTCAATGCGTGGATTATGTTGCCTTATTATTAGACTTATTCAAATCCTGCAATACTCGATATTAATGCACTAATGGTCTTTAATGAAAAGAGACTTTTATTACGAAAATATGTGGAAGAACAAGGCATTAAGATGATTATAGTTATGGATTTCGAATATAAATACTTGCTACAAAATGCCTAAGGCTTTAAGAAGAATTGAAGGAAAAGCACGATTTTATTGATCCTCGAACACCTGAATATTACGCATTTGAATTTCCGATAGCTAACCGATTCCATTTAAGTCGAAATTCACATTTTCCACAAACGGTCAGGTATGTGGGTTGATAGGTAGGACATTCGCTACCGTTTGAAAATCCCAATGGTGTCATTTGTTTTCGATGGGATTCAAATGGAGATTGGAGGATAGCCGGACCGATTTCGACGTTCTGATGAGAATTCACTAGATTTGCAATCGCATTGAGTTGTGCTGTGCTGTGCTCTGCTGTTGCTTTGATTGAATTTTCAATTATTCATGATTATTGGCTGTAATTTTCGTATGAATTCGACACTCTCGTCGGTGTTGAAATTGGGTCCGTGTTCTGTTGGCTCGGCGCTCGGTAATGTTGTTGTCGATGTCCGACAAAGCATTTCCTGCCATGCTCAATTGACTTTGAAGTGTTGTGCATTGATTGCTATCGTTTCGGGCTAGACTAAATGGCTGAACTGAACAGTTCGGTCGCTCGTTTGTTGGTTGGCTGCCCGACTGGGTGTTTGCATTTGCATTTTCCATTGCCATCAATGCGTGATTTCGCTGCTTTCCAACTCATCAATTTTCGAAAATTGAGACGCATTAAAAGGAATTTTTAATTTTAATGGTTTTGTATGCGAGTTTGTTAATGGAGTTTGAATTCATTGCAGGTGCTTTGTGAGGGAGTTTTTCTTTTTTTTTTTTTTCTTCTTATATTTATAAATTGCTTGAAAATTCTCAAAACTGCTCTTTTCTCTTGTCCAAATGAAACTGTGATATTAATGGTATTGAGAAAAATCTCTCATGAACTTTCTTAAGATCCTGAAATGCAAACTGAAACTCTTCTGCAGACTTCTAAAAGTATTAAAAAAAAAAAATGTCTCTCAAACGATCTTACAATGACCTCAAAATGCTCCGCATGTAATATAAGTTATGATCTTCAATTAGATGTTGATGGTGTTGGTGTTAAGTGAGTATATAATTTATGCTCCTCTCCGTTTTGAGTTTGACTGGAAAATGTGTGAAAATTTCCTCTGGCTGTTATAATTTATCACATTTCTTGTGCGGAATGTAGACGGATAAGCTCGCGTTCCTCGAAGAAAGTCTTTATCTCCATTAAATGCAAGAAGAAAAGCCACAATAGAGATAAGGTTTTTGAGGTGAAGGCTTTTATTAAATGCTTTGGCAATATGCTTTGCTATATCCTCCTTTAAGGTACTCAATTGGTGCCAGATTTTCAGTTAGGGAGGTTAGGTTAGGTTAGGTTGAACTAGGATGGTCAATGAGACCAGACGTAGAACCAACGGTTCCGTAGCCATGCCAGTATAAATTTTTAAACGGGGTGTCCTTGAGTAAAGGTTTTCAGGGTGTATGATTACCGCAACATGCCAGTCCTCGTCACGAAATTAAGGAGAGTAGACAGGTTATACTCCGTCATAAACTCTGAGTCGACGAGCCAGGATTCCCCGAACAGTTCCCCGTGCCTCAGGTTCAGAGCATCTTCTACACTCATCGGAGTCTACCAGATTCAGTTTAAGCGCATGAGCGCGTAGGAGACTCTGACCGGTTATAATACCTAAAATAGATCTACAGTCTGTACGAGAGAGTGTAAGAATATAGTCAGTGTAGTTTATGTTGAAGGTGGGCCAGAGCCTCTTTGTTTCTTTGCAGTTAGGGAGGGGTAAGATAAAAATAGTTTGTTCTATATGTATGGTAACACTTTTGCGTATACTCATAGGTGTTGTCACATGTTCGTATAGGTTTCCTTTTATCTTCTGCAAAAATTATTTTGGTTGCCTTGTTTCATTGCTTGATACTCTTGGAAACTCTTTTCCGGTGTATACTGAGCAGAAACTCCTTAGAGGGGGGAAACTGCACCGCCATGCCCTACTGTAAATACGCCCATATTTTTTATTTATTTTTTGTTTTGCTAGTCCTCTGTAGATAGTTTTCAAGGGTTTCCAGAGTGAAAGAATATATTTACTCTTTCAGATTAATAAAGATTCCGAAATACCGAAATAAATGTAGCTATATATTTGTATCGCAAATGTGTCTGCAAATATCTAAAACTGAAAGCAAATTGGTTTATTATCCAGAAAATTTTGATTGATTTGTATGACATGTTCTTCTGTGAGGTCCAACGATATGACTTGCAAATATTTTTCATTGAAGGAATCCTTTATGCTCACAACCCTTTTCCACCTAAGCTCTTCTTTCTTTCAATTTATTGGAAATGAAGATGATGCGTCAGTTTTTTCCAATTGTGACTTATATCTATTCTGGTTAGAGTTGTTCACAATGATGACTTGGCATTATTTTTAAATAACGTACATACATATAAAAAATTTTCTAAAAGCTTTTTGACGGCCCAAATTAAATTAATATCGATTTTTTTTTTCAATCGACTTGCTCATTTCCGGGTTCAAATTAGGATCCATCACTTTCGCCTTAAAGTACCTTGTAACTACTGAGTTTCTTTCACATAGCAGATGAAATATTTCAAGCGACTTTATTAATTCCCTTTTTGGATAGATCCAAAAGGAGAGGCATTCAGATGAATTTTTTTTTGTCCATGGCTATGAAACTTCTAACCTTCACACAAAGGCAATGAAACGAGGCATCAGATCAGCGAAAAAAATAAAAGAAAAAAGAAATAAGACAGCTAGGAATCGAGCTACTCGAAAACTTACTTAAGGTGTAAAAAAGACGTATAGCCATCAACATCAAACGAGCGAAAGAAAAATTGCAAAACTTAACCCTAAACATAGAGTGCATTACCTGAAAAAAAGGCCACAAAAAGCTAAGCTCGACTCCATCACCATCAATCACTGAAACTTGGATGTATGAGACCATAACTTCTTCCTACAAGTGCGTGCGATAGTCGCTTAAAGCCATGAATGAATAAGCGAGTGTATTCCGTTTTAACTATTTGGAATATTAACAACTTAACTGCTCCATTGCGGCTATTAATCTTAAGTCATGTGACTAAGAAAAAGGAGAAAATCATTTTGCAGAAATTCTAAGAATTTGAATAAGTAATCTTTATTCTCTGAGTTCACAAAACCAAAACGAAAAATCGAAATTTCTTTTTTCCATTCTCAATAATGTTGTTATTTAAATTTAATGGCTCCTTGAAGTGCGTAGTTGAAACCCAAAATTAATTCTGAAAATTTTTTTTCCCATAATTTGTCGGATGAAAAAATTGGACAAAAAAGATATGAAAAAAGGTAACGTTTTTTCTTCCCCAAATTGATTTCACGCTTTGCTGAATTGAATTATTTCCATATTTATTGACGCTTTCTGTACTCGAGATGATTCAGTATTTCGTGTTAAATTTCCATTGAATAATTTCGTCGTTAGTGCAAAATCGATTATTGACAATACAACACGCAATAATTCAAGCGTTCGCAATGCTTCGCATACTTTTGAAAATTTTCATCTTGATCTATCTGAGCGTGATCGTGCTGGTAAGCCTTTGGAAAGCTTCTATCCAAATCGAAACAGATTTTTTGAACAGATTTCCTCTATTAGGCTCAGAGTACCAATGCCCCAATGTCGAACTCACCAGCGCCCAGTTCCAATGCGAATGCCAATGCGAATGGAGCCGCTTCCCAGCTTAAGTTCTCATCCTTGGACTCAAAGACGAGCGGCGCTAACACTCAGCAAACTGGCAAAAAGTAGAGGGAACAACCTCAAACGTAGACCAAGCTGCTACAAACTAAAAAAATCTAACATTCTTCTTAAAGTTCCAGTAAATCTCATAGCATAATAATAATATTGAACTACTATATACAGTGTACTTTCTCCTTGTGGACACTTGAGTTAAGCGGACACCCTTCTTAAAGGGGTAACTTTTGGCAATGCTCTAGTGTTCCTGCTTATAGGTAGGTAGGTGTCCGCTTAAGAGAGAGTACAGTGTACATATATGAGCAACCGTTTTAAAATGTCAAATTAAACGAACAATCCGTGGGTATAATTTTAACTTTTTTTTTCGCTGAGAACCAAACATTCATTCTTCATCTCTTAATAAAAAGAAATGATTAATGTTTTTTGTTCTCTTTTAACCCTCAAATCCATAATTTCTTACGTCCGAATTCGTTGAAGTGCTAGAGAGAAAAAAGCAAAACGACCGATTTTTGACAGATAGAAAAAAAAAAAAAAAAACAAATATGTCGCTTTTTCATATTTTATGGTGAGTTTTCAGTAGGCGGGATTATTTGTTAGAGGGTTAATATACATATATCTATATTAATAAGCGAATTTTCATAAGCTCTACAAGTCCTTCTTAATTTTGTTATTTTCATTGAAAACTGAGCGAATTTTTGTTAGTCCACACTCGAGTACTTTTTGTTATATTCAATGAATACTAAGCGAACTTTTATTAGTACCACGATTCGATTCTTTTTTGTTATTATCAACGAACATAAGCGAACTTTTGTTAGCACCACATTCCATTAATTTTTGTTATTTCCTTTGAAAACTAAGCGAAATTTTGTTAGTACCACGTTCGAGTACTTTTTGTTATTATCAACGAATACTAAGCGAACTTTTGTTAGTACCACGTTCGATTGTTTTTTGTTATCAACGAATACTAAGCAAACTTTTGTTAGTGCCACATGTGATTACTTTTTGTTGTTATCAATGGAGACTAAGCGAACTTTTGTTAGTACCACATGCGATTACTTTTTGTTATTATCAAGACAACGCGAACTTTTGTAGACCACATTCATTATTTTTGTTCTGTTACTCGAATGACAATCTTAACAGTTTTTTATTGTAACCCTTCGGAAAGGTAGTATTTGGATTATTGCTAATCGAACAAGCGAACCTTTATCGATTAGTACACGGATTCATTGAAATTCTTGTTACCTTTGTTCTTAAAGAATTCTATGCGAACCTTAGTTACGACGACTATGTGGCATAATTTTTCCGTTCCTACAATTTTTGTAGACCATCTTTGAGTTCTGAATTCTACGATAAGTAATAGAACAAACTTCGTGGTATTTTCGGTATAGTGTGACACTACTTGAAGCCAATATTTTATGACTTAACTTGCGTATGAATCAAGAACTGAATTTTGTTATTCTTCATTTCAATATTGTGCTTACCGTATGTATTCAGCCAAATAATGCAAATTTTAAATTGAGACTAAAGCGAACTTATAGTTAGTTACACATGCTGAAGTTACATTTTTTTGATTATCAAGACAACCAGTAACTTTTGTGAAGCAAATGATTTGTCTATGTCGAGAATGTTTTATTGTTTCTGTTGGACTACGAATTGAGCAATTATTCCTTATTTACCGAGTAATAAATCTGCTACTTAATTGTTAGATTGCATTTTTGGCATATGGAATGAACTGTTTCACTATTGAATTTTTATTTTACATCAATAACTGCATCCGCTGAAAATAGAGCTCAGAAAGATGATCAAAACAATTCTTTCCCTCGGAGTCTCTTAAAGTGAAACAAATTTTTTGGATAATGCAAATTCCATTATCAGATTTCAGTATAATTTTCTATCTCTTTCCTTCATGATATGTATGATATGTATGACAAATGCTAAGAGAGCACACATGAACGACGTGCTCATTAGAGCTCTTCATCTAAATGGCCCATTGCACGTGCGATAAAATGTCACAAGTTTTCAAATAACATTTCTGGAAATTTGTCTAAAATTGCTTAAAGACAGAATTCAATTGTTATTATCAAATCTTTCGGACAGGAGTTCAGAAATACGTGATCAAAAACGCACATCAAAACTGAATAAAATAAGTTTTTAATTGCTTGCATCAAATTATTCTCAATGATAATTTTTGCTCCTTTAAACA
The DNA here is from genome assembly GCA_020466095.1 of Chlorops oryzae. Lineage (NCBI taxonomy): Eukaryota > Metazoa > Arthropoda > Insecta > Diptera > Chloropidae > Chlorops > Chlorops oryzae. The sequence continues at coordinate 16,915,430 of CM035808.1, forward strand.
AAAAGTGATTTCATAAAATGTTCACAATACACGAGAGAAAAACTTTCCGATTCGCTCTAATGGCTTTCTTTATCAAATGTGCATACCTTCTTAAGTCTTTTCCCTTAAATCTCCATCGAATTGCATAATTTATAACTTTGTACTTTGGTCATTAAGACCATTCGGCGATATATTTGTTGGCGTCTGGTTTTAGCTGGTCGAAAAGAGATCTCGAAAGCGATAAAGTTCGTAAAATAATAATTACTCATTTATGCTTTTATTTATTTTTCCATAGCACACTCTTAGGCGTAGATAATTACGTAGAAGCGTGCCATATGAAATCGAAAATCGCTTACCAATAAATTATTAGGCGTCGTCTGTTTTATGTTTTTCTTTCCCGCCATTGGGGGAGTTTCATAAACGCAAAAACGGAGAGAAACGAAACACAGAGCAAAAAGAAGGAAAAAAAAATGAAAATAAATATTTTCTTCGAATAGTTCGTTGCATATTTTTGGGCGTTATTGCGAGCTTAATTTCTGTTTAATTTGTGAGCAATAAATAGGGTTACTTACTATCTTGATTTTCAGTGCCTCAGCCGTTATTTTTACCAAAAAAAAAAAAAAAATAAAAAAAAAACAAGAAACAAAAAACTGTCTGACTTCAAGTTACGGCCGAGACGAAATTTGTTTTTCCAACATTTCTACGAACATTATTTCCGAAACTAAAAACAATTGTTAAAAATTGACAGAAGATTACAATCGGCCCATTAATGCTTCGAACTGCATGCTTCATGGCAAATTGAATGCCTTTGATTTGCATTGGACTCGCGTGCTATTTAGCCATAAGTTTAAACTGAAACGCAACGATTCAGGGCAGAGACAATATATCGGTATCGGAGCTTGTAAAAATATAGTTGCAAATATTTGATATTTAGTAGCGGCGCACGAGCTATCAATTATTTTTCTTTTCCTCTTTTTTGTAAGTACTTTGACCACTTATTTCAACCATTACGCCGGCAAAAAAAAAACTTTTTTTTTGTTGTTTTTCACATAATTGTTTTCAAATGAGTGCAGTTTTTTATTTGAAACTAGAATAATGAATCCATATTTGCATAAAACGGGGGTAACTAAAAAGAGAAAAAGGCTTAGCCAAGAATTGAAGCGATTTCATGAGTACTAACTATATGAAAAAGGGGTATGACTACCTTACGACGGATGGTTTAAAAGTAATTTGAATCTTTTTTCTAAACTTCTTTATCGTTACGCTTAAAACTCTTACCACCTCCAGTACTTGTCACCACGAAGCAACATGCAGAAAAATGTACAACTTTGCATTTTATTGCCCTAGAAACTTTTGAGTGCCCCTTTAATTTTTTCTCTATCATGCTGACTCTTTGAGAAGACTCCAACGCCCACAAAGCCTCGCTATATCCCATTTTGAGAACCACTCTTGCACTCGAATTTAGCTTTAACCCATATTCTACCATTGTTTGATTTATCGAACAGTAATTTTATGCCATTTTCTAATATTCCTGCTTAGTAGCAATAGTACTTAAAGATGAATGGGTTTTGAAGTAGGAATTTTAGGATAATTATTTCATGAAGAAATATGTATAACTTGTCATTTTGGGACCTTCCCCTCCCTCCCCTAAAAGGATTAATAGAACCTAAATTTCATAACTCAACTTGCAGGAAAAAGTTTCCAGTAGAATGTGGGTTAAAATATAGACCAATTTGTACAGGCTATGGAGATCCACTATTCAAACTTTAGAGCTTTATATATCATCTCCGAAAACTGTTTTCTTTACCTCACATAACGAATTTCAAACTCCATAAAAATCCAGTATAATATCTCCTGACTGCAGTGCCTTATCTTAAATTGTTCGTTTCTACCTGTCCGAACCGATGCCCAGCGCTAATTACCTTTCTATTTACAACGTTTACGACTTTCACTTCTTACCCCTGGCCGGACTGCTACAAATTATCAAAAGCACTTTCATCGATGGAAATATATCGCAGACTTCGCACAACTATAAAAACAGCAGCAAAAACAGTAAATACCATCCCCCAAGATCGTAATATTGCCATTCACATCCTCAACGTTTTAGGGCGAAGTGCAGTCTCACTTTCACTTGGAATTTTTATGACCAACGTTGCAATAACTACAAATGCCAGGAGAGCCACATTTGCGTCATCAAGTTCCGTGGAATGGGTATTAGTTGCCGAAAGTTACCAATTGCTTTTCATTAAGTGATGTCTTACTCTATGATATGTGATGGTCCAGTAACATGCTCATTATTAGATTGTTCCAAGGACTCTCTCTCTCTCTCTCTATCGCACTCCCTCACTCGTTTCCGTCTAATTTATGAGGCAAAGCAAAACGATACGAAAACGTTTCGTCATAAACTTCAATAATCGTAAATATAGATTTCGGTTTTAGTGCTCATATATGGGTTCATAAAAAAGAAATTACGATTTTTTGGGGCTTTCTTTCAACCAAGAAGAAAAAGCAAAAAAAGGAAAAAAATTAAGAAAAATCTAGCAACAACCATCGCTAGATGTGCTGAGAGCTTCCTTCACCAAACTATCGAGAGTATTGAATGTTTTTTTTTATCTTATTTTTTTTTTTTTGTTTGCTTGGAGTCGATTTTTCAAACGAACTGTAACTAATGAAATACAAAAAAAAAAAAGTAAGCAGCGCCTTCAAGAACATCAATGAGCTCCCGTGACTTGTCATTCATATTCATATAGAATATTAAAATATCACAGGAAAACACATCCTTCGGATGAGCTCGTGTTGTGATGCATTAGAACATGTCAGCGTGTCACATATCGAACGTGAGTATTTGAAATTATATACGAGGTTAAAAGAAAAAATGTGTACACGATGAAGGTCGGTAATAAATATTAATGACCAGTGACAGACGTGAAAACATTAGTTTAGATTCGTGGATTTGCAAGCAACCACCCTGCCGAACGTTGCTACACAGCAAATGGGTAGGTGGGTGGTGAAGATGATGCTGGCCATATGAGAATCGGTAGAAAAGGTATCACATGACGTATGTGACAGATTCGATGGCAATAAATTCATATCGTCGCTTTGTGTATTCTTTCAAAAAATATTTTTGTATGCTTATGACTTTTGTGATCCTGTCAAATACGCGAAGTTATTTCCTTAGACTAATACACAAATCATGCAGCATCATTTGTCATGTCATAATCTAGTGTTCTTCCAACCGTTATGTACGTGAGAGACTGGCTGGATTAGTGAGAAAATTTCGCTCCCTTTTCGTATAAAGAATTCAAATTTTTATTTTTTTATTTTTTAAAAAGAATAAAAACAAACTCATCTAAAAATTTTCAAAACCTCCCTCCACTGTCCCGCGCGTTCAACCCTTTTGAGGTGTTTTCGACTCATAATCCCATCACTTTCAGTTGCAACAAAAGCGCTCCTTAATTTCCGCATCAACACCTTCCTTAATTGATATCTTCTTGTTGGCATTATGAGCCTTCGCCCCCGTCCCCCGGAAAGCTTCACTCCAGCACATTATGCTTGTGACAAACTGCAACAAAATTTTAATAAACTGCCTCGCAATCCATTGATTCCACTTAATTATATCAAAATATAATCAAGCAAGCCCCCAAGTGCGTTGTTGCATGCTGTCTGAACGGCTCTTGTTATTGATATCTAAGTGGGTGTATGAATGCATGTGTCTCCGGTTGGTGAGTCGGTCGGATGGATGCATGGGATGCATAAAAAGTGCATTCATTCATGATGCAAATATCGAATACAACCCATTCGAATCATCTCCTTCTTTCATATGAATTGCTCATCCAGCACAGAAATTTTAATAACGGTTTACATTATATCATCCTAGCTTCATAGGCATTGCCGTGAAATATTGTATAGATATACGCTTATTCTATTCACGGTACTTAGGAATCCGTCGGTAGCCCTTCCATCCATACGGACATGCAAATGTGTGTGTCTGATATGACGCTGATGCATTATGCCGATTTGCTCCTGAATCTGATTTACTCAAATTATAATTGAAAAATCAAATGCGCAACGCATAATTATCTTCCTCGACGCAATAAATGTTGTCAACGAAGCCAAGAGGCGGTGGTGGTCGCAGCGGCGATGGCGGTGGCATTAGCGATGGCGGCGAGTGTGGGTCCTTACGAAACGGCAGCGTATGGCAGTTGAAAGGGGCTGTTCGAATGAGCTGCATGTAATGAGTTCAACTGATGCATGTTGTGTGCAGCAGCAGGTTGGTATTAAGCACTTCATTTGATACTCATGGGCAGGATAACGATTGGAATTGCACATATCAAGGACACAAATGCGAATGACAGATTGAACAGAAATGTACAGGAGGAACCTGATTGCAAGGATAATGAGTAAGAGATGTTCTGCTCGAGAAAATTAATAATTTTTGCTCCCCAAATGCATCCATTTGAAAATGAAAATTTTTGCTTTTTTGATTTGAGTTCACATCCAATGTCCTTTGAATTTCTAAGCGAAAAGGTTACAATTTCTAAATCGTAATTCTTCTACAAGCTGTTGAAATACAACTGACTAATGTGGGTACATACCATACAATATTCGTAACAATAATCAATGCACTGGTGAATGGTGTACAGACTGAACCAAGTCATGGCAAGTCCATAGCTCCGTTTCTAAAGAAACCACGAAGAGAATATCTTTTGTCCGTGCGGTGGCGACGATTAAATGATGTGTAATAGTCTTACGTGCGCTTGAATGCCTTTTGATTTTGAAAATGTCCAACAATACTAAAAAAGGACCATAGACCGCAGCAACAAAGTAACAATAATTACAACAAAGCAATAGAAACGGCAAAGTAAAGTAGAAGAAGGTGATTTCTCAAACAATACATTCTTCAGACGTATTTTCTTGTACTTTTAGGTAAATGGGTCGGACGAAAGTTCATAGCAAAACTTTGAACTGCCCTGCCGTTGGGGCGACTGTTTGTTGTCCATTCTACGGTATGACACTTTACGGCTCCTTGTACATTTTGTGCATGTGCGATTGTGTGTGCGTACGTTGAGGACTTTAATTAACAATCAATTCGGGCGTGTATAATAAGCCACAAGTACATAAACGTACAAACTACTTCTCATATAACAGTCTATGTGGTCCTTTGAAAACGAAAGTGGTTGTCTTCAAGTCTTCAAAAATGTTGAATTTTTCGTTTTTCATTCAGGCTTCCTTAATCTATGTAGATTCTAGAAGTTGAAGAATGTCTTGGGAATGGTTTTCCTCTTCTTTTATGTTTTTTTTTTTTTTTTTTTTTTTTTGTGGTGTTCACTCAATAACTTTTCTTATGGTTTTCCACAATTGATTTTTTCCCTATTTAGAGTAAGGATAGTTTTACGAGTTAATCTAACAAAACTGCAGTTTGGAACAGGTTTCGTGGGTATCTTTGATCGCAATTGCCCACTTGTAGTGCTTAGAGCTCGAGAAAAAAAGAGAGATGAAGAAAAAGAGATAATGAGATAAAGAGATAAAGCGATGAAGTGATAAAGGTAAAGAGATAAAGAGATAAAGAGATAAAGAGATAAAGAGATAAAGAGATAAAGAGATAAAGAGATGAAGAATAAAGAGATAAAGATAGATAAAGAGATAAAGAGATAAAGAGATAAAATGATAAAGGGATAAAATGATAAAGGGATAGAAGGGATAAAGGGATAAAGAGATAAAGAGATAACCATATAAAGAAATAAATAGATAAATAAATAAATAAATAAAGAAATAAAGAGATTAAGAAGTGATAGAGTGAGAGAGTGAGAGGTAAGATAGTAAGAGAGTAAGAAAGTAACAAGATAAGATAGCGCGAGAGCGAGAGCGAGAGAGTGAAAGATTGAGAGATTGAGAAATTTAGAGAGTGAGAGTACGAGAATGAGATAACAAGCCAGTGGGAGTTTGAGAAGTTGGGAGAGGATGACAGTGATAGAAATAAAGAAAGTGAGACATTGATATAGTGACGGAGTTAGAGAGAGTGTTTGAGAGGATAAAACCGGTAATTCCTCCGCCTCCCGAATAGAGCCACAGTTTTCGAGTGAATACTGGCAAACCAGTCCGTACATAATATCCATAATATATTACCTTATAGATTTCTCCTTGCTTATCGCTTAAAGTCCTATAATACCAAAAGATTAGATTCGAATCGAGGAAAAATAATTTTTTGCCTGTGCTGAAGTTTATTAATAAATGTGGAAAGTGTTATAAAGCAAATTCAATAGAAGATATGCTAATAGTTTAACCAGTTGAAGCAGTTGGTGCCGCACCATCTCCTATTGGAGCGTCGCTTGGTGGTGGTGGCATACTTGGAGGAACACCATTTGGAGGAGGACCCATTGGAGGAGCACCGTTTGGTGGTGGAGGGCCATTAGGTGGTGGGCCATTCGGAGGAGGAGGAGGGAGAGCACTCGCTCCGGATTTGGAACCCTAAATAAGGGATTATTGCAATGCGATTTTATAAAATTTTGTATTCAACTCACCACAAGAGAGCACACTAAAACACCGAGAATTAAAAATATTATCAAGCTTTTCTGCATTTTAAGACTTTGGCGAGAATTCTCTGACTGTAGACCATTGACGGAATTAGCGTTCTTTATATACATTTATTTAATCTAAATGCAACCAACCATGAAGTATATTCAATGATTGCCCCACATTTATTTTGCTAATTTTTTTAAATAATTGCCATAATTTATTTGTATCTGTTAGATTTTTGAGTCAATTATATTTGAAACGATTTGGAACACGTTCTGAAAATGATGTAGGCGTCATGGCTGTTAAAGCCCCGAAAATTTAATGAGCAATTTAAAAAAAACTGAAATTCATAAAAAAATCGAGTAAAAACAGAATTTAAAAAAAAAGCTGAATAATGCGATGGCTTGTTGCAATAAAGCGTGACGGGACGCAAATTAATTTAAAAACGATTTCAATAAATGCTTACCAATGTCTACAATATTAAAACTAAACAATTTGGAAGAAACACTGATGAGAATATTAGGTTCCATAAGTTTTCTGTCTTTTCATCAGATTTCAGACAAAACAATGTTTAATTGTAATTAAAAAAGTTATGCATGCTTAATAAACGGACGTTTTTAAAATTTATCACTGCTTACATCAATCGCCATTTCTCTTTGGCAGCACTTTTTTTCACTTCTTTCTTCTTTTCACAATTTCAACCTAATGTTTCTCTTTCTCCCAGCATTTGCTTTTCACTCTTATAATCTCTTTCTTTTTTTTCCTTTCTCTCTTCTCTATTTCTATCTCCTCTTTCTCTTTCTCTTTTCAAGCCTTTTTCTCTCTTTTTCTCTTCTTTTCTCTTTCCCATCTTCTCTCTTTCTCTCTTTTCTCTCTTTTCTCTCTCTCCTCTTTCACTTCTTTTCTCTCTTTTCTCTTTCTTCTTTTCTCTTTCTCTCTTCTCTTTCTCTCTTCTCTCTCTTTCTCTCTCTTTCTCTCTCTTTCTCTTCTCTTTCTCTCTCTTTCTCTCTCTTTCTCTCTCTTTCTTCTCTTTCTCTCTCTTTCTCTCTCTTTCTCTCTCTTTCTCTCTCTTTCTCTCTCTTTCTCTCTTCTTTCTCTCTCTTTCTCTCTCTTTCTCTCTCTTTCTCTCTCTTTCTCTCTCTTTCTCTCTCTTTCTCTCTCTTTCTCTCTTCTCTTCTCTTCTCTTTCTCTCTCTTTCTCTCTTCTTCTCTCTCTCTCTCTCTCTCTTTCTCTCTCTTTCTCTCTCTTTCTCTCTCTTTCTCTCTCTTTCTCTCTCTTTCTCTCTCTTTCTCTCTCTTTCTCTCTCTTTCTCTCTCTTTCTCTCTCTTTCTCTCTCTTTCTCTCTCCTTTCTCTCTCTTTCTCTCTTTTCTCTCTCTTTCTCTCTCTTTCTCTCTCTTTCTCTCTCTTTCTCTCTCTTTCTCTCTCTTCTCTCTCTTTCTTCTCTCTTTCTCTCTCTTCTCTCTCTCTTTCTCTCTCTCTTCTCTCTCTTTCTCTCTCTTTCTCTCTCTTCTCCTCTCTTTTCTCTCTTCTCTCTCTTTCTCTCTTCTTTCTTTTCTCTCTTTTCTCTTTCTCTCTCTTTCTTTCTTTCTTTCTCTCTCTCTTTATCTCTCTTTCTTCTTTCTTTCTCTCTCTCTTCTCTCCCTCTCTTTCTCTTTCTTTCTCTCTTTTTATCCCTATTTCTCGCTATTTCTCTCTCCTTATCTCTTTCTCTTTTTGTCTCTTTCTCTATTACTCTTTTTCTCTCTCTTTCTCTCTTTGACACTTTCTCTCCTACTTTTTCTTTGTGTCTCTTTTTCTCAGTGTCTTTTTTCTTCCAACTCTCTCTCTCTCTTTTTCTCTCTCGTTCTCTCCCTCTCAATATATCCCCCTATGCATACAATCTTTATTCTACCATGCGAGAACCATTTTATTGCTGTCGTTCATTTTTAAAAATAATTTCGAACACATGTCATGATTTCACAAGCAAAATTACTCAACCGACAGCTACTTTCGTATCTCCATTTCCATGTAACAGAATCCTCAATTTTAATTGACTTTGGAAAATTAATAAATGACGATTTTAAAATAAATACGAAACTTTTCTGTTTATCCAAAATGCAAATACACCATTCGAAAAAAAAAAAAAAAAATGAAGCGTCTATGAAAAGTTCTGAGGAACTCAAATAAAAATAAAGAGCAATTGCCGTGTGCATGGAAAATTCATTTTCATTAAATCCTCGCATGTCACTGAACCACTTACGTACTGCGTATTTGCTTTGAGACTGTATGAGTGTTTGTTGCCATAAGCACATGAAACTGTCTTAATTAAAAAATTTCGTAATGAATTCCAAGAGAAAAGTAATTTCGAGATTGTAATTCTTTATTGAGATGGGAAAAAAAACTAAAATCTTAGAAATATGTCCTTACAGGATGAAAAATCTGCCAGACCTTTTTTGATTAGCCAGAAGAGAATGCTCTCTGTAAATGACTTTCGTGTCAAAAAAAAAATCTTAAAATAAGAGAAAACAATTAATTACTTTTTTCCCCGATAAGCATTGAACCCTTTATTTCACATATATTTTATGTACATAGCCCCGTGCTTTTATGTACATCACTCTTCGTTGAAATACTTTAAATTTCATGACCCAAAATATCAAAAAAAAAACGAAATTATTCCTCTTTGGCTTTCTCGAATTGAATGGGCTGCATCGAAACTATATCCCTTTCCCAATCATCCCAATTAATTTGATCCGATTGTATTTGAAACCATTGGTGTGATCGTCTTGTACTCTGCTCGGCGACTGATCCCTTTGTTTCGGATGTTTCACTTGATGGCTAAAAAAAAAAAGAAGATTTTGAACTTCAAAATCGAAAATCAAGTGCATTTGCATTCACATACATTCTTTACTTTCCACTTCCGTTGAATCTTCTTTCGATTGAAAGCATCGAGCTTACGCTGTAAAGAAATGAGCTGCTCGGTCAGCTTGTCGCATTTCGCCTGCAGAGTCTCCTGTTTACAAAGTGCCAAAGTCAACAGATTATCCTTGCGCTGTAACTCTCTTTGGCTTATTGAGAGTGAATTTTGTAACTCATCGTTCCTGAAAATGAACACTGCTTAGCAGTCCATAGGAATTATGACTTGTCCTTACCGCTGTTGCAATAGCATGGGACTTATTGGTCTGTCTATTGAATTGGAAAAGAATCCATGATACGGCCAATCGCCCAATGACTTCTGATCATCATGCTTCTCGACCGTTTTTGTTGTATTGCTATTTATCTCTAAAGAACCTGTACCCAAACAATCGCTGTGGCTCAGAATCTCCATTAAACGCTTGTTTCTCTCCTTTTCTACGTGTAAGGACAGTTGTAAATGATGTAACTTTTCATTTTGTTTGGAAACTCCCGTACGCAATCGACGCTGGTATTTTTTCTCCTCAAGAAACGTCCTTTCAAGATCGATTATCATTTTTAAAATATCTGATATCAATATTGCCTCATGGGTCGTACGAAGTTTGAATGGAGTTTTCTTCTCATACTGATCCGATGACACTTTCCCAACATTTTTCACATTATTCTCTTTCTTATCTTTTCCCTTGGAAACTGAAAAAAAAAGGAATCAAAATGCGAGAATCTTAACAATTTCTTCATTTAAATATTTCACACCTTCTTCGTTCTGAGCTCTTCGACTTTTAACCTTCCTTGTTGGTTTTACAATGGGATCTTCATATACATCGGACTTCTTGGTTTCTTCTCTAAGAATTCTTTGCCGTTCGACATTATTAAGCGCCACACTCAAAAGATTGTTTTTCACTATCATCGGCTCTTTGACGGCTTTACTCAAGTGCTTCACCGTTGGATCTTCAAAATTTCTATTACGCAATGGGCTGCGAGCCGAAAATAAAGTACTTTCCTCATCGCGCGCCTTGATGCTCAGATTACCCATTTCTATCGGCTTTTTATTTAACCGATGCCCCCAACAAAAATATATATGTTCCTATATATATGTGTAAAGTTCAATTCCCCAAAAAATTTGCCTTTTAAATAGTTCAACACCCCAAAAGAAAGAACACATTGAAATCGTTTTTATAGCCTACTCGTTTTTATTTGAGCTTCTTGAAGTAGATTTGTATGTAATTTGTTTCGTTTCCCAATCCTTGCCGTAATAATTTTCCTCAATTTTAGCCAAATTTCATAGCGCGGCTCAAATTATGAAGTATCTTGTCCAAGAAGCCTGCTGAAGCAGATAGAAGCATTCCAATAATAAAAACAAGGACGACGAAAAACTTCTCCATCTTCAAACTAATGAATTTAATCGTGCACTGACTTTTCGCTTATCATTTTTTAACCTTTTTATAGAAAATCTGAAAAGCTTTCGATACAGTTGAACTGATGGCTAAATTTTTTTTTGAAATTTTAAAGTGTGCAATTTCCATTTAAAATTAATTAGTTCTCTAATTGAAAAAGTTAATGAATTTTCTAAACACACGAATTAAGAACAAGTAAGAAGGCTAAAGTCGGTCAAGCCCGACTTTGAAATACCCAGCGTTCCCACATTATTGGCGCTCTATGTTACGAAAAATCTCCATTTGTGAGCGTGGCAGTGGGCGGGCCATATAAACTATTTTCCTACACCTTTCATTCGCCTTGAACAACCTATGTTGCGAAATTGAAGCTTCTACGCCTTTTACTTCACAAGTTACGATAAACCCTTATTTGTGGGCTTATTTGTGAGCGTGGCTCGAACAGGGCGAAGTCCATTTTTTTCCAGGATATGTAATTTTTTGTAGTTTACCAGCACACCAAATATCAATGAAATGTGTTGAGTGGTTCGCAAGTTACAATCATTTTACTGAAAACACATTATATTCATTTGTGGGCGTGGCAATGGGTGGATGTCTCCCATCTTTACTTAGGTCATACTCGGATCCCAATATAGCTGTGTGCCAAATTTCGACTTGATTGGTCCAGCCGTTTCGGAGGAGATCCGACCACGGACGGACGGACATGTCTAAATCGATTCAGTTTTTGATCCTGATCATTTCTATATATATATGTTTATATCTCCGGAGTTTAGTTCTCCCTGTTACAAGATTTGCACAAAACTAATATACCCCGCTTACGCTGGGTATAAAAATTAGCTCAAGTCGGTCTAGCCCGACTGTGTTATACCAAGCTGCCAAAGCGTTTATGCAATCTTTTGGTTTTTTGTGGGTATTAACTGTGAAAAGTGATTATTTATGGGCATAGCAGGGTGAGAAGGTAGTTGTTTTCGGGGGTTAAAAGCCCTTGCGACATGATCGAAATCACATGGGAACACGAGAAAATAGTCACGATATAAAGTTTTGTAATGCCTTAACATTATTGATAAGTTTCAAGGTGTACGTTATATATACTTTTTTGATTGACTGTATATATGTATGTTTTAATCAGAGGCTTAAATATAAGCTCAAATGCCAAATTTCGTTGAAATATCTCGAAAAATTCTGATGTTAGAGCAATTCTTGCGGTTTTTGTGACATACCCTGTACTCATATCCGTACAAATACCCATGCCCCATTTCACTAAGGTATCTCAACAACTTTGACCAGAAATCTGTATACAGAGATTTGGACGAACACCCAGAAAGACAGACGGGCAGACGGACCTGGCTAAATCAATCCCCCTTTTGACGCTGAATCATCTCTGTTCATATTTTTATAGATATATATAGATCAAGTTGTTTTGGGTCTTACGCAAAACCGCATGGCTCTGGGATAGCGTAGGGGATGCGTGCTATGCTCTTGATTTTGGGGTCCGAGGTTCGATTCCCAACACAGGCGAAACGGAGTGGAATGTTCCAAGCCCAGCACTGGTTTTTCAAAAAATCGCATGTTAGGGGCACACTACATAAAAAGACACACTCACACAAATACAAGAAAACCCCCGTGGTTTCACAATCGGCCTAAGTGGCAGCCACTCCAATATACCGCAAAAGTGCTATATACCCTCGGTACAAAGTTTGTCGGGTTTCAAGATCGAAAGCCGTAAATTTTTATGTTAATTATAATAATTTATCGAATTTAATTATTTCGCTAGATGAGTAATTAGCATCGGATTTTAAATAATGAAAAATTAACAATTCAAAAGCATATAAGTCTGTAGAAAGCATATATAAGACCAATTACAAAGAAATTGTGAATAGGAGGTGTTAGCCGAATCATATATATATTGTTGCTCAGAGGTAAGGCAACAACTTCTCGAGATTGGAACTCGTTCTGGCTAATCGGCATGCGAATTGGCTCTTCGGGCAGAAATCGACAAATTCCGCTAATTAAGAGACTAACACAGCATAACCAAATCCAATTGATCTTAAGTCGAATCGTACGCAAGCAATCCAAAATGGTATCTCGAATTCTGTTGGAGTATCAATTTGAAAAGTAATTTCGTTAGATTATTTACCTAAAGCTCAGAGAACTCGGTATGCTTACCCCATTTTCTTTGAATGATTGTTCCTTCGCCATTAATCCTAAGCTAGGGAGCACAATAATCTCAATGCATGTACGAGTTTTTTTGTAATTAATATTAACCCATTCAAAACGAAGAAGTTTCGATTTCGACAATTTTTCGCGACACTGAAAGGCGAAGAAAATGATTATTAACTGTTTCGGAAACACGGTTTTTACCTGCGGTTGTTGATTTGTTTGACAAATGCTGATCGAAATTTCGTGGTAATCCCAAGCAATCAACTTGTTCCCAAGTTCTCTGTGGTTTCTCTATCGTGTCCTGTCGTCATTCTCTTTGGCTTAAGTTTGAATTTCAAACAAATTGCTCAAAGGGGCATTTCAAATTTTCCAAAATATTCATGGTGATGTAAAAAAAAAAAACTTTAGAATTGAATTATATATTATTTGAAGGCCTTGATATTAGTTTATTTGTGACAGTTTTTGTTAAATCGAAATGATCAAAAAAACCTGAGCATGCATTGAATAAAGGCGTAATTATAGGCCCTATGCTTGCTGCCACCCCAAGGACAACTGGAGAGACTGACCGATTAGTTCCACATTTAATTCATTAAAAAGGAAGTCTACTAACATTTAAAAAGAGCTGCTCAATCGTTGTTATAATTTCAACCGCGTTTGTCAATGACTTCAAAAAAGTCTTCACTGTGCATAAAATTCAGAGATTTGTTTTCTTTATAGGCAGTCACTCTTCATACCAAATTTACTAGAACTGATTGAACAAGCTGATCCGCGTTTTTTAAGAACTGGTGGTTTAGTTGTTACTCAGGACATAAACTTTTGAGCACTAGATTTTTGGGAAAAAATCCGTATTTTCTGTTTTTTAATTTGAATTCGAGACAATTCGATTCAAAAGTCATTTTTATGGACGTATTTTTCAGAGAGCAAAAATTTCGAAATTCTCCGTTTTAATATAACAAGCAAGAATCGACTTTCTTCCTTCCAATTAACGAATATATTTTTCATCACCTATAATTTGTTATTTTGTTAAGGCGTATTTAAATACATCCTGGATTGGACCTTTCAAGTCATTTGAAGTTAACGAAAAAATAGTAGGCGATCGGACCGTTCGCTCAAATCGAAAGAAAAGTTCCGAAGCGAAAATGTGAAATTTTAAAATTGAAATTTTTGGGTGAGAAATTTTTCAAATTGAATTTTCGTAATTTTAAAAATGTCTACGAGATCCAAACCCAAAATTAATGGACGACTGATTTTGCGAGCCCTCGATGACCTGCAGGAACCGGCATCGGCATTCACAGTAACAACTTATGTTGGTGCATTATTGGGAGTAAGTAAAGTGCAATCCAATTTCCCATCGCATACGCTATTCAGTTCCCCTTTTTCGGCAATCATTTCAGGTTAATCCTTATGAAATCAAGAATATCATTTTTGAAACTCTCGAAGGTGGTATGGAGTATGGTTTTGTAGCGAAACACAAGAACTTGTATTACATTCCAGAGGTTTCGGATGTGAAAAGGTTTTATAAGAGATCAATTTACTTGAATGCCGATCGTAGGTCCGAGGAAAATATTGCTCAAAGTTCGAAGTCTAGAAAAATAAACTAAATTCAAAGTGTTCCCAGTCAAAGAAGAAAAAAAAAAACGGAGTTTTTATTAACAGAGGGGTGAGAGGGATAGCATTTTCTTTGGGCTTTTATCACTGCAGCTGGACAGAAAGAGTTAAGACCGGCATTCGATAGTGAAAATCTTTAATCAGCGCCTTAAAACCGACTAAGCTTTCTTCAACTCACAAAACAAGCAATAAATTTGTGCCCACTTTACCGCAAACAAACCAAATAAAATATACCTTCAAAAGTAGTTAAAATAAAACCGCATGCCAAATAGTGATCGCAATTAATTTTGTCGTTTCTATATATAAATACGTATGGCTAAAAACTTCGAGGACATAAACTAGGCATGTCTATAAAAAGTAAAAGGAAAAGATTTACGTTCGACAAACAAACGAACGACCGAACAAATGAATGAAGGGGGGGTGAGGAAAGAACAAAAACTTAGAAAACTTACATTCGAAACTTCGAGCAAATAACATTCCTACCACCCCCGGCCCCCTATGAAATGTATGGGGAATCAAAGAAGCCGCGCCTGTTTGATGTATGTGTACATGAATAAATATATATGAACGCTCTGCCTTGTAATACAACGAACGAACATATGGCAATAAGGATTCATTGCGAAATCCGCAAACTAACACCAAAAGAGCTTTTGTTTATACCCACACGCGTACACACACACACGCACACACACACCATTGTGGATTGCCTTTAAATACCAATTTATGGAGCAAACAAACAAAGTCCCAAATCCGCATTTAATCTTTTCTATTGTCTAATTTCGCTTCATTGAGTGAGTAGCAAGGATAATTGAACAAGTGCAGCAGTCTCGCCTTCAGGTGTATGAATTGAAACTTTCTGGTTTGCTAGTATGTGAGAACGCGCGCGATCTATGTGTGTTTCTCCCTGTGTGTGTGTGTGTGTGTGTGTAGTGTTAGTGTGATGAGCGTTACTTTTCCCAGAGTTTCTTGGCATATTGAATGCTTTATTACAGCCACAACAAAACCGAAACACAAAAGAAACAAGAAACAAGAAAAAAGAAAAACAAAGGAAAACTAAGCAACAAGGCGGCAACACGAACGCGCAACGTCGAACCGAACGCTATGGAAGAGCAACAGGAGCAAAAGCATATGTACGTTGGCTTAAATTACTGCACCTGTTTCCTATTGCCGTGCCGGTACGTCCCATACCGCAGCCGATACGATTTTCTCTTAATTCCCGCACACTTGCAAAGGCCAAAAGTTGTTGTTGCTTTCATCGTGAACTTCGCCGAGTCATCAAATATTAAAAAAGCCACGAAACTTCACGCCAAACTTCACCGATACATTTACTTTGAACGATTTGGCAAAGTAGGTGTTGCGTTGCCCAAATATCCGGTGTGCGTTGATGTATCGGATGGATCGATGGGGTGCTTATACATTCATAATTTATACATAAATGGAAAAGGCAAACAGGAAGATTCCTGTGCGCACAATTCGAATTATTCCGTTTTAAAGAGTTTTGCATTGCCATTGACGAATTTTCGACCAGCGGGGAATTTAAAAAGAAAAAAAAATTAAAATAAAAACGAAGAAATTTCTCTTAAAAATCCTTGTTTTCAGTTAGCATCGGGCGCTTAAATTGCGCAATAATCGAATTGCGAAAACAGACGCCGATCACCCAAACTCGAGTCATTGATTTACTGCATTTGTTTGCTAAAAATTAATTAAGTTGATGACAAGTGCAATTGATTTATGCGGGGCACAAATGAGTGCGACATCGAAAGAATGCGGACGCCCGATTGTGAACGTCGTTGAATGTCGTCGGTTCGGCCGTCGTTTTTTGTAACAGCATTGCGAAGTGAATAAAGGACGAGCGCTACCACCACACCAAGCCTGGGGAAAAAAGGGTTGACAGATAAACGATTTAAATGGGCTTTCTTTCGTATTCGAATGAACGCATTAAAAAGTGGAAGCAAATCGGGATATTTATATCAATTCTTTCAAAGGAATGCATGAAGTTCTTTAACATTTCATTGTGCATGAAGGCATGTAAATAGTTTGAAGAGGCAATAACTATTCGCCCTTTTAACTCTTTTTAATTGGGCTTAAAATCAAAAATTAATTAAAATCCATTCATGAAATCCAAAGCCCAGTGGAAAAAGCTCTTAGATAATATATGTATGTACACTGAGCGAATTTAACCATGATTTTTTTAAAAAGGGCGCATTGTTATCAGCGGAGCTTTGAATTACATGACTTGAATTTTCAAGAACAATGACGATCAATAACATTTATTTTTAGCATATTTTAAGTAGTGCTGAGTCTATATTCTCATTTGTTTTCCAAAATGGGCATATTGGGTTTATTCATCTTTAACTTTTTAGTTCACACCAAGGAAGTGAAAAATCATGATCAAGATTCATAAGTCAAAGATTTTAATTTGCTTAACAGTTATTTAATTTTGCTTTAATTTTCTTTTTCGAAGAAATAAATTTCTTGCATTTGCAATTACGTCCTCTAGTTCGGCAATTAAATTTAGTACATATTTTGCAATTACAGTTTTTTATGACATAAAATTGCATTCAGGTAACCCAGAGCTAATCGTCATTTTGAAATAAATTGGAAATGAATTGTTTTCTATGGAGCAAATTGAACAATGATGTGTCATGATTTATAGGAAATATGCTTCCATTTTTCGGGTTTTTTCAGAAAAACATGGAGAAAACCAAGAAACAAGAACTTCATATTTTCTAAAATAAATGTAAATGCAATATTTACACACGTTACATTGCAAACAATAACTTCTTAATGCTTACAAATTGTTATCCATTTTCCTTTTTTGTTTTTCCTTTAGTTTTATACGTATGCGCGCGCTTTTTATTCTGAAGATTATAATCGCGCCTTTTTAAATTCTTTGTTTCGTTTCACTTTTTTTTTGTGACATATGACATATGCCTCTGTTGCACTAAAAATTTCTGTAGTACATACTACAATTTTTCCTCGGAGAAATAAATAGAACATTTCTGCTGACATTCCTTACCGAACTGCATATTTCCATTATTTTTGGTTTAGTACTTTTTTAAACCTTTCCTACTAATTCGAAAAAACTCAACATGTCAGACGTTGAACGTTTTTTTCATTGTATAAAAAACTTTTATGAGAGAAGCGCCAACATTTTTTGTTTGAAAATGTAAAACAACATCTAGTATAGTTTAATAAGTCCGCTGAAAAAAAACAAATTTTAACAGCATATTTTTCGGACCATTTTCCTTGTTTTTTCGAGCTTTTTATAGCGCTTTTTTTTGGGGTTTTTTCGGGCTTTTCTTACTCACTCTGGTTATCAAAGTCCTTTTGATTTTCGAGCAGAATGAAATTTTCAAAAGAAAAATGGTTGAATCAGCAACATTTTTGATTGTTTTGAAAGGAAATATGTTTAATTTCATTTCTTTACGTTCGATATAATTCTCATTTGTTTTATAAAATGGGACATATAAGGTGTTTATTCATTTTTGAACTTTTTAAGCATTGCGAAGGCAGTCACGACAACGGAGTGACAAAATCGGAAGAAAGTCCAGCCGATTGCTATTTTCGAGGTTATGTTCAAAAGAGGGCTCTGTGTCAATTTGCTTTGAACATTATTTAATTTTGCTTTGACATTTCTGCTTTTATCGGTATTTTAGAATTTTTTTTTTATTTTAAAAATTATCTTGTCATTTCAATTACGTCCGTGGTTAGTTCAACAATTTAAATTTAAATCCATTTTTGCAAATTATCATTTCAATTCAACCTGAAATATCGCACACCCTCTTCTAAGGAGACACAACTCAAAAATCGTCAATTTTGAGTTAACATTTGGAACTTGATCATAGTTCACCTCTCTAAATGCACGAAAAATTCTATTCCGTTTTTGTTATTATAAAAAGCCGAAATATCCCGTCAATGCCTTTCTTCCTGCTTTGATGAGAAATTCTGAGTTGTGTCACCTTAGAAGAGGGTGTGCGATATGGTTGATTCAAAAGGAAAATTTTTATTTTTTCCAACAAGAAAAATTTTTAAAATTAAAAATATTCCTTGTTGAAGCCGTTTTGTATGTTTATACCCGACACACTCTGTGTCGAGGGTATATTGCGTTTTTGTGGTTGTGTGTAACACCCAGAACCAGTCGAGATAGACCATACAAAATGTATATAGAAATGATCAGCGTCACCAGGAGATTCTATTTAGACATGTCCGTCCGTCTGTCTGTCTGTATACAGTTATCTTATCGAAGAAGTTAAGCTATATTGACCAAATCTGGTACGCGTGCTCACGGCGACATGAGTAAGGACAAGTTCGAGAATGGACCCAATTGGACTATTTTAGGTTAGGTACCCCTAACCTCCAGTACTAGGGTCTGTTGCGAAAACAACAAAAACTGCTCTAAAATCGGAGTTTTATAAGATATTTTGTTGAAAATTGGTATTTGAACATGTTTAAAGGCAAGTACTGTGATTTAACAAATTTGGAAAATTGGGCGTGGCAGAAGGGCGTTTTTTGAAAAACTCTCTCCTACACCCGAAATTCAAATGGGACTTGAACGAAAGTTGGCACTTATGCTTCCTTTGTAGCCATAAACATCCTCTCAAAAATTTTTTTAGATCGGTCCATTATTAAGGGTACCTCCAGTACTAGGGTCTGCCACAAAAATCTCAAAACTGCCTCGAAATCAAACTTTTTCGAAATATTTTAATGAAACTTAGAATTTGAGCGTATATTTAAGCCTCCGATTAGATTTCAAAAAAATTTTAAAAGTGGGCGTGACAAAGGGGCGGTTTTTATAAAGAAATTTAACAAAAGTCGGTATATTGGGCCCGTTATGGTCTTAAACACCTCTTGATATTAAAAATTATTTGAACACGTGTGTCTGTGTCGGGTATTCTATTGTCAGGCTCGCCTGACTATAACATCCTAACTTGTTTTCCTTTTTATTTAACCAGTTTTCTGGTTGATTTTATTCTCTGTGTGTACATAATTATATATAATATGTTGGGGGGAATTAAAAGTATACACTATAACCGATGGTTGGAAAAAGCCATACCTTTACAATTTGACTCCATTCTCTTTGTTCTGTGGATAGGAGCAAAAAGTATAATATTAGTAAAGAGCTTGCGATTCGCTAATTTCGGCGTTAACTCATCGAAAACTACGATTCGCCAATGGAATTTGCTAGTGTTATACTCTTTGATATGAGACTAGATTTCCCCTCAATCCAGAGAGAAAAACTTTACCTCGTTGCAGTTGTGCGTTGGGACGATACACTAGAGATGGGCTGACAATATCGATACAAAACAGTTGATAGCGCTCCTTTAAGCCGAAGTTTATTTAACAGTTGCCCAACAGTTGCGTCTGCTGAATGCACTCAATGAATTGATTCTTTCCTGCAACCACACTTTTAAATCAAGTTTTATATTCATCGATTTAAAAAAAATTTTTGAAACCACATTTTTCTTATCATTCTAAGCTGCTCTTAGCAAATAAAAGTTGCACTCGTGCCTTTTGAAATTGCCTCAGAATGTGCCCTTGACTTCAGTCACGTAATGCAGCTCCGTGGCAAACAAATTGTTGAAACGTGTTGCAATCAGTTTTCTTGATTGATTTCGATGTGAATATTGAAAGGCAATAAATCGTTCTTCTAAGAAGATATTTGCATAGGAGAATTGAAAATTGGGTCTTATTCGTGGGTGGTTTTTTCACTTCTGTGGTGGTCTTAAGGAGTTTTGGAAATCAATTAGTTTCTTTATTGAAGAAATACGAAGACCGCGAAGAGGTGTAGTCCCCTCAATGAAATTATTCTATCAAATTTAACGCTTAATATTTATCGTTCAATTAAACATATCCCCGCATTTTGAATTACTTCAATGAGCACTATCACGATGAACACAATGAAATTGAGGAGTTTTCCGGATATGCGTCCGTACGTAAATTCATACGAGAATATTGCAAATTTTCGCCTGCGGTCTGTTTGTCTGTAATTATAGGTAAAATTCAACGCAACCGCGAAATATTCAGTGGATGAAGTCAATTTCCATTGGGGAAAATGGCTTATTGAATGCACGCTACGGCGCCGCGGCGCTTGCCATACAAATTGATTTGATTGCGAAGGCAGTAATGGGATTCTGTGTGTGTTTTGCTATGAACAGCTGCAAACGGATCTTTGTTTATTTTTTTAATTGAGTTCGAAAATTGATTCGAACAAATTGAGTGCGTGCTCCGTGTGGAAAGAGCTGAAATATTGAAAATATCCTTAATAGAATTAAAAGCCTTTTTGTCGCTTGGTAATATTTTCCTTACTGAAATCAAAATTTTTAAAATAATTAATCGAAAAGTTCTTCCCATCGTCCGTGATGCGCATGAATGGGAAAAAAACCACACTTCAAACTGAGCAATTTAGCTCCACCCTTTTTATCGATAGCTTTTCAATAAAATCAATTTATGCCTGAATGGACATCGCTCCTATTGAATAACTATTTCCGACGAACCCAAATTCCCTACAGAGTTCGAGGTTGGAGCAAGCGCAGTGACTTTATGCGCTTGCGAAAGCGTTTTTCGTAATGTCAGAAATAAATGCTTAAAAAAAAAAGTGATAAAACCAACATAATCGATATGACTACATACCCTGCAGTAATGAAAAATTAAGCTCACCCAAAAGGAGTTCTCTGAGACTACTCAGAATATAAGTAGACAACATGCACAGCTCTATTCAAAATGAATTTTCCCCGGGTATTTTGTTCCTAGAGTGTTCTTAGTGTCAATGAAAGGAAGAATGTGATGACCACGGCTCGTATTTTGTTGAGTTTTATAAATTTAAAGCATACTTTATGGAGTACAAATTTATTCAACTCACATAAAGTTAAGTTCAAATCGGTTTTTAACTTCAATATGATTTTTTTTGAAGTTAGAAAAGCAATTTGAAGTTCAACTTCGCTAAACTTATTCGCAAAATGTTGGATAGAAAATTTTTTTTGCCCCATAAAGTATGCTTTAAATTTATACGTCAATAAAATCCGAGCCCTGGTGATGAACATTGCTTAACCCTGCTGGTGCCTTAGGACCATTTGGTCCAAAATTAAATTTTTGAGGCCAATATCTGGAGATTGATGAAATCTATTTACATTCAGCCATAACAATCTTCTTCTAATCAGCTCAAATTCTTATTTTGACTATATATTTTGTTTGAAAAATACACCGTCGATCAACTGTTTTCTAAAGCATTTTGTGCAACTTTCTTAAGGTAACAGCAGGTTTAAAAAGGTTCCACATGCTTAGTCCCTTTTTAATAATTTTCCCAGTGTGCTTAGAAATTTCTTTTCATATCCCCAGGGAAGAAATCCCCGGAAATATTTAGAATCGGGTCGGTAGATTGTTTTACATATGAAAATTGATTAGACCTGGAGTAGCAACAAGTGGCCTAGAAGAAGTGTAGTTAAAAAAAGTAGACCAAATGGGACAATTGGCCCCTGATTGACCACAGGAAGTGTACTCGTAGAGCAATGTTCAATGTTCGAAAAGACATTTAAAGGCATTCGTTGGCAAATCAAAATGGAGTAGTCCCGGTTTGGGTCTAGCCAGGTACTAGTTAGAGAGTAGAAGGACTTACTTCTGGGTAACTTTACATATGTACATTTGTGTATATGTAGGTGCCAACAATTTTCATATGTAATCGACTCTGTTCACATCGTTAAAAAAGCACCGGCAATCAAAAATTCACAACAAAACAGTCAGCGAAAAGTAGAAAATTCACAATAAAAGGTAAATATTTTGCTTGCTCTTTTATTTGCTCTGTTTTTCTGTATTCCCCGTTTTATTCTGTTTTTGTGTTTTTTTTTTTCCAAATCCTTTTTCTTTTCGGTATTGCCATTCGTTAGCATCCCGAATATGTTCCATTGCCATATGCGATACACCGCTCAGATTACTACATGAAGGTCCAAACGTTCGTTCGTTCGTTGGTTCGTTCGTTTTTGGCCCCTAGCCGCCGCATTGTTACCTATTGAGAATCGTAAAAACTAACTAACGGTGCATACTCGTTATGAAAATGGGTGAAAAAATTCTACCGTAATTGGCCGCCATTGCAGCCCCGTAAAGAACAAGAAAAAACGAGAAAAATATATGTACATATATTTGAAAAAAATAAAACAAAACCGAATGAAAAATGCAAATATTGCAAATTGGACAACCATTTTTTCACGCTTACCTTTTCGATGTTAGTTTCCACGATTCGCTTGGTTTTTATTTTCATTTTCATTTTCATTTTTATTTTTTATTTTGACTTCAATTTTCTTTATTTTTAATTGTTCGCTTGGCTAGTGCCAATTTCATTTAAAGCATAAAAATATTCGGCTTTTTTGAAGGGGCTTGATACTAGACTTGAATTCAAGTATTCATACCGAAAGAGTTTCAGCTTTTATTGAGTAGTGTGTGTGCTTTCGTATTCGATTGGGGGATTGCTAAATATTATCTATGCTTATATTCATCGCTGCGTGGGGTGTGCTTTGGGCTGTGTTATTACGCCAACAATTGGCGTTAAGAAGGGACTCTTCACACATAAACTTATGCATGCACCTATGATTATCGAAATATTATGCGTCAAAATATTTCCCAAGATCCTGTATCGTGTAACAGTTCAAGCTGAAACACTACTTTCAATAATATTTTCTTTGCCCGCATCGTGCCTTAAAAGCCATAAATTTCCACTTTCTGAAATAACAACATCCACGGTGATGGGTCGATAGTGCAGATTTAAAGCCCTGTTAGTTTCTTTGTGAAATTTACAGGATATTATCTTGCAATTAAAGGTTAAATTTCCTGCATAAAAGAAAAGCCAAATGAAAAAATTTTCCTAAATTAATAATTCTTTTTCATATATTAATCAAATGCGGATTTGACAGGGTAGTGCCTGCAGAAAGCACCTATGCTCCTTTTTCACCTTATTTAGAATCTGGTTTGTCAAACTTGTCTCTTGAAACGGCAACAAGCAACTGTCAGTTGACTCCTGTCAAAATTTGAACAATTTGCGTCATTTAGTTTGTGTTTCGAAGCCTTTGATAGCAAACCAAATATAACTATATATGTCACTCAGGAGCCGTTTCTATTTTGGCTCTTTTCAACACGGTCTTGGGTACCCACCACGGTCTTGGGTACCCACCAAAATGAGCATTTTTCACTTAGGTACTCACCAAAAGTATTTCTCTCTCGCTCTTTTTTTGCCTGCCGAGTAACATCTCTTTCTAACTGGCGCGAAATGTCCCGCCCAAAATCCATGAGAGTGACATATATAGTAATATATGTAGCAAACTAATTCGCATAATCAAAATAGACATTTGTTTATGAGAAAACATGGGAAAAATTATATTTCCTTGAATCGGGCTCTCTTATCTTCACTATGCTCCCGATTTTGCCCCGAGTGACTATGTCGTGTTCCGAAACTGGAATGGCTTTTCGGAGAGCGATTTGTCTCCAACGATAAAATCATCGAACAAGCTAATGTCTATTTTGATGACAAGAGGTAGTCTGCTATCTCCGTCTGCCAAACACAAATTATATGGCGTGCATTGTTCAAATTTTGACAGAAGTCAACTGACAGTTGCTTGTTGACAGGAGCTGTGTTGCTATTTCAGTTAAAGGGCGGGAAATTCAAAAAGACACGCCCTCGTTTATTATGTATTAAATACTAGAAGTTTGAGTGGGTTGTGAGTCTCAACATAACATTATTAAATAATTTCTTTTCTAAGGAGCTCGCTCCAGTTCTGTCAGAAATGAAAAACTTCATATAAAAACACTTCAGAAAATTTCTCATTCATTTCTGAAACGTTTTTTTTTTTTTTTATATGAAATTTTTCATTTCTGACAGAACTGGAGCCCCTAAACTAGAAAATTTTCAATATCTTCTCCACAAAAGCAACAGTTGAGGTTAGCTGTTTCCTAAAGCTTATTCGGGTTACATTGATAAAAAAAAAATGACATTGAGAACTTCTGAAGTAAAAATACCAGCCTTAGTTGAGTGAGAACTTAACCTTGTATTAAATCGGTTGAATGCGCTCTGTTAATATACTACGAAACTTTAGGATGCTGTGTTAAATGGAACTGATCGTAAGTGAATAGAATCTATCAAACCGGAATAAACGACCACCTTGGTATCGATTTGAATTTTTTTCCATCAGTGATTTTAAGAAGCTTGTGAGAAAACAGAAAAAGGAGACATTTTAGAAAAAAAAGCTTTACCCGGGATGACGCTAGAAAGTCTTTCTTTTTATTAGAACGAAGTTCTTTATGAAACGATAGCGACAGGGGACCTAGTCGAGAAAAAGTGAAAAACCGCTATAAAATCCGCGTTACCTAAATTGAAGTTCGCAAAAAAGGGTATAATAACCTTTGCAAAAAGAAAGAAATATACATATATTTACGTAAAATGACTTGCTGATGCGGCCAAGATATTATACTTTTTTAGGCGACACTAATTTCCGACGATATCCCGAAAAAACAATTAATTATTAAATTCAGAAACTACACAGACACATACAAGCATAAATGCATTCAAACAAAACAAAACAATATGTGGTGCTGCCAGACTGAACGTTTTCAGAATAACTTCGATTAGTAGGTTGTTGCAAATATATAAGGGCATTTTAGGTAGCTTATAATTTTTTTGCGCTATCAATGTATACGTCAATTCGTACATAATTAAAACATATTTAAAATCATCGTCTGTACTCCGGGGGCTGCGGATGTAATATCGGTGTGAAAAATATCGATACCTTAAAACATCTTTATGTATGAAAATTCGCATTTTCGAGACTATCTCATTTGCGATGGAAACCCCTTTACACGTATGCTTTTTCAGTTCCAGTATATTCTGCTTATCTAACTTAGCACTTTGAGGGCTCAACGCTGTTAAAGTAAATTGAAAGGAAGTAACGAACTCACTACTTTGAAGAAAGGAAATCAGAGTTGAAATTTCGATGACAGGTTGACAGAAATATAGAAAATGTGTGACTTAAATGCAACCCTGTGAGTCCGATTACTTGTAATAAGCGTATGCGTTCAAGTAGCGAAAGTAAGTCAAAGTTCTTATTTGTTTTTATACCCAGCGTAAGCAGGGTATATTAGGGTATCTTGTAACAGCCAGAATAACGCTCCGTAGATATAGACATATATATATGGGCATTTCCATTCATGTCGAACGGGACAATCGTACGCATTTAAACTAGAAAAAAGTCAAAATATAACGGTTTTTCATTTTGACGAGTGGCTTAACTTTTAGATCTTTATTAGCCGTATAATTGGTGCCAAGGTTGATTTTGGCCAGATTTCAGTTTTCAAAATAATCGTAGAAAAGCAAGGCATTCGCACGGGACAAAAACAGAAGTTTTTTTCGGGGCAACAATTCAAATGCCGATTTCAGCGAAACCTGACGCAATATTTTGATAGGATAAATTTTAGAATGTAGGGCATAGATATCCCTTAAAACTGGCTTTAATTTTACTCAAATCCGATTTATACTTTCTTTTAAATTTAGTTTTAATCTCGGTCGCATGGGACATGTCGCACGGGACATTTTTTTCCAGAGTGATATTTTTGCTTTTTTGTTGCTCTTTTTACGAAATTATACATAAATAACATGAGCAAAAATTTTTTTTAAATTAAAAAAGAAAAATTTAATGTATTTATTGAGGTGTTTTGTACCATTTAATACAATAATAAAAAAAAATTAAGTGGAAGTGTTATCAGGAATAACAGAAACAGTTTGTTTTTCCGAATAAGCAGTTCTTGCTGCTTTTATATATACACCATCGCAACAAAAGAAGTGCAACTGGGATATCCCTGGAATGCTTCTTACTTCGCGCCATTTTTCGTCAAAATTGTAGGACATTTCTTGCTTTTTGATTTCATCGGATGGCATATAATATATTTGAATCCCATTTATGCTTTGTTGTGCACATTGATAAAAAGAAAATGCATCGGGTATAACAAAATTTTTAGATTTTGTTATCTGGCAGACTTTCCTTTTAATTACTGCTCCGACTCCATCGACGGCTCCCTTTCCATGTGAGCTTGCAAAAAAATTCCATTCTACTGAGGAACATCCTATTTGTTTAATAAAATCATTTATTAATAATTTTTTTTTAATTTCATACTTATGATGTCGCACGGGACAAACTTTAAGTGTTGATTACGATCTCGAATCTTCTGATTTTGCTGCGATTTTTTAAATGTTTTAATTGTATACTAAGTCGCTGTTTGGAATCAAAATTTGGTGAGCCTACTTCAACTACTTTCGATGCTATGATAACAAGTGTTGTTTTTTCATGTCGCACGGGACATCGAAAATGCAATAATGAAAATGAAAAATGTACCGTTATTTTTCGATTGCATAGTTTCCTATGCATTCTTATTTGACTCTTTGTACCCTAGAAAGAATTATGAGGCCAAAAATCAATGCATAATGTCTCCATTTATGAAATTTTATCAAAACTAAACATGCAGTAAAATCTCTAATTAAGAAAATTTTCATTTGCTCGACTTTGCATTCGAATATCTCGAAATGGGATATGAATAAAGGTAAAGTGTTTTTAAATTAGTTAAATATGATTGCTTCCTTATAAAAATATGGTAAAACAAAATGGTTTCAAGAACTTTTAGTTTTTTTGTGCAGGTGGACCTTTCGGTGGAAATGCCCATATATATATTCTTGATCAGGATCAAAAATTCGATTTAGACATGTCCGTCTGTCCGTCCGTCCGTGTCCGGATCTCCTCCGAAACGGCTGGACCAATCAAGTCGAAATATGGCACACAGGTATATCGGGGTCCGAGTATGATCCTAACTAAATATGGAAGACATCCGCTCACTGCCACGCCCACAAATGAATTTAATGTGTTTTCAGTAAAATGCTTGTAACTTGCGAACCACTCAACACATTTCATTGATATTTTGTGTACTGGTAAACTACGAAAAGGGACATATCCTGGAAAAAAAATGGACGCCGCCCTCCGTGAGCCACGCCCACAAATAAGGGCTTATCATAACTTGTGAAGTAAAAGGCGTAGAAGCTTCAAATTCGCAACAAAGGTTGACCAAGACGAATGAAAGGTGTAGGAAAAAATTTTATGAGGCCCGCCCACTGCCACGCCCACAAATGGAGATTTTTCGTAACTTCCGAAGTAAAAAGCGTAGAAGCTTCAAATTCGCAACATAGGTTGACCAAGGCGAAGGAAAGGTGTAGGAAAAATTTTGTGGCTCGCCCACTGCCACGCCCACAAATGAAGATTTTTCGTAACTTCCGAAGTAAAAGGCGTAGAAGCTTCAAATTCGCAACATAGGTTCACCAAGGCGAATGAAAGGTGTAGGGAAATAATTTATGTGGCCGTCCCACTGCCACGCCCATAAATAGAGAAGCAAAACATAGTGCGCTCATAACGTCGGGACGCTGGGTATTTCAAAGTCGGGCTTGACCGACTTTAGCTTTCTTACTTGTTTGTTAATAAAATTAATATTTGGACGGCGTTCTTTTAAGAAAGCAAGTGTTGTTAAAGACATTCTGATATGTTACTCAAAAATACAGCAAAAAATTTCGGGTAGGTGCATTTTTCGCGTAAGTGCATAAAATTGTCTGGAAAATAATTGAATGCAGCTAAGCAGAATATACTGTATCGCATTTTCGCTTGTTAAAAACAGTTGAAAACAACAAACAGCCGTCTTGTATACATATATTTTTCGATTAATAAAAACAATTGAGTTTTGCGAAAAACCTTGCTGCGAATTATATTTACTAACATTTATAAATACCATAATGAACTTCGTTCTTATCTGGTGTCCTATGACACAACTCAACTTGTTATATCTTGAAGCGCCTTTAAGTTAATCTTAGGTTTCATCGATTATATGTAATCCAACCTATGAAAGAGATTCGAATTAAAAAGTGTGAAGCTGTGTTATAGTACCTATAGTTGAGCGAGAATTCTTGTTCGTGTTCGAACACCCAAATCCGCACAATTCAGCTTTATTTAAAAGAGAAATTTTGGAATTTTTTGTCCTTTGAAAAATACGTCAATAAAAATGACTTATGAATCAATTTGTCCCGAAATCGAGTGAAGTGGAGTAAATTCGTTTAACGTTTTACGTTTTACAAAAAAAAAAAAAGCTAATAACGTGAAGAAGGTGCGCAGCAAGACGCCAGCTCGTTTTCCGATGCAGACATATTTCAATTTTATTTTTATTACCTTGTGTTCCGTATCAAATATTTACAATTATTTCCATGCGGATGAGCAAATTTAATGCCGCTCCAACAAAGAGGGAGACTATGACACCTTCGCGTACCATTTCACCGCCAAGCGCTGTTGCCAAGGTAAAGAATAAATTTAAATATCGTCTCAAATGTTGCATGCAAACCATTTCAATGGCGTTATTATAAGTTGTGTTCAATTTGGGATGGAGAGAGCAAGCAAATTGGAAGTTATCAGATTTGAAAGTATGGAAATTAAAGGCAAATTCGATCAGAAAATTACAGTCGGATAATTTTAAATTATCGAATCGCTTTTCCATTACAATACAACTGGATTAGAGGGATTCTGAAACATAATTCGATGGTCCAGAGGTAGAGAAAAAGAAATAAAAGCTTCACAATTGCAAAAAGTCTCAGGTTTAACCATTCTTATACAGTCGAACTTCCTTATAATGAAGTCGCACGGGACCAGAAAATCACTTCATTATATAGAAATTTCATTTTACAGAAATTATTAACACGTACACTGAAAGTGGAACAAAGAAGCTGTGCGTTTGAAATTATATCATAGTAGGGAGAACTTCATTGTATAGACGTTCACTATACGGATGTTCGACTGTAGAGTCTAACCTCACTTCCTAGCTCTCACTCTTACTCTCACCCATACTTTTGATAAATATTATAAAGCCCTATGGATTCCAATATTAAAGTTTTCACTGTTCGAAAATATCATCGCCGACAAGAGCTCATAAAAAATGCATTCGACTGCAAATGAAATTCGAAAAGGCAGAAAATCGACAAGAGCCTTAAAATAGGCAATGAAAAGTGTGGGTAGAACTTGCACTTTCACTAAAAGTTTCTTTAAAATTGATAGACCGAAAGACAAATGTAAAGTTTAATTAAAAGCCAAAACGGACACAAAGTCCATTGGACTTCAAAGTTAATTCAAAGGGATAAGAAAAATAAAGCAATGCGATTTCCTTTCAACTAAATAAACAAGATTGAATAAATAGAATAGCAAAGCTAAGCAAAAAATGCCAAACAAAAATTCAGTTGGCACTTTTCTCAATTTGTATTGACGGAGCGCAACTTAATACAGCTTAAGTAAAATAGTCGCAACTATTTAGAGGTATCAGATGGTTTGAACTTTATATCTATCAGGGCTAGAGAGGTTAGTAAGGTAACATACCATTACCTTCCATAATATTAACAGAGTCCAACCAGTCGGTGAAAAAAAGTTGAAGTTATGTTATGTTATGTTATGTTATGTTATGTTTATGTTATGTTATGTTATGTTATGTTATGTTATGTTATGTTATGTTATGTTATGTTATGTTATGTTATGTTATGTTATGTTATTTATGTTATGTTATGTTATGTTATGTTATGTTATGTTGTGTTGTGTTGTGTTATGTTATGTTATGTTATGTTATGTTCAGCACTGTTTGAATCTTAAGGGGTAAGAATTGAATGCATACACAAAACTGGCAACAAAAATAAAACTTTCATTCAGACTAGAAAAAAGCCTAATAACAATTTGTTAAGTCGAAAGTATTCAAAACACGGAATTTTTTAAGTATTTCAGGTACCACGTATTTTTAAGTAAGGAAGGTTATTTCATGAAGTTTTCATAAAAGTTCTTT